>CAMQGK010000500.1:1722500-2922500 GCA_947000775.1 Pterois miles | reverse complement strand
GTCAATACCAGAAGCTACATTAGGGGTTGGGGACAGGGAAAATAGAGAAAAGGGGAAAAATGGAAGAAGAAGGGATCAAGACAAGTTAAGGGTATGGGGGCAAATTCAAGCAGCAAACAGCAACAAACGAGCAAGGAGAAAGAGCCCTGGGAAGAGGAATGAATAAAAAGAAAAGAGGCATAATACTAAAAACCACATACCACACGGAGCGGCAAGCAGAAGCAAGGGACTGGGGTTTTGTGCGAGGAAGAACAACCCCAGGGGAGGGGGGAGAAAGAAAATGGGGGAAAAGACGGGGGGGAACCCAGGCGGAAGGGGGTGGCCAGGAAGAGAAACAAAAGCAGAAGAGCAGGCATTGGTGAAGCCAAACAGAAAACAGCGGGGGAAAACAAGGAAGACAAAAAACAAGAGAAGAAAAAAACAACTGAGAAAGAAAGGGCGCAAACCCCAACGCAAGAACGGGTACCCCAGGGCCAAAAACCAAAAACAAGGGGGGGAAGACCAAAGGAATAATACCCATCAAACCAAATAAAATCCCACTAATCCAAATAACTACAGGCCAATCCACAAGAAACAAACGCAACACCACCCCCCGGACGCGGGGACAAGGATCAACAGGGGGAAGGTTAATGTTGTTTTTTTTTTTTATTTTTTAGGTTTTTTTTTAATTTTATTGGGAAAATTATAGATGGATAAAAGATTTTCCCAAAGAAGACTATAGAAGGAGAGGGAGAGTTCCAATAATCAGGAGGCCAGGATTTATAATCCTTTTCATCATAATTATGATTTATAACTTATCACTTGGGAGGCCTGCGAGGGGCCAGGGGGGGAAAGGATTTTTTTTGTGTGGGCAATTTTTGGGGGGGCGGGGGGGTTTTGGGGGTGTTTGTTTTCACCATTTCTTCCGGGGGAAAAAGGGGGGGGGGGGAGGGTTTTTTTTGGGGAGGGGCAAGGGGGGGGACAATTAAATTTTTAGGGGTATGGTTTGACTCTAGGCTCCCTGGAATGTACATATGATGAGGGGAAACGAAGGGGGGGGAGGGACGGAGGGGGGAGCACACAGATCAGCATTGAAAACTATATATGTAGGTTTAATAAGGTCGGTTCTGGACTATGGCTGTGTGGCATATGGGTCAGCATCCAAAACTGCGGACGATGTAATACAGACACAAGCATTAAGGATTTCAAGCGGGGCTTTTAAAACAACCGCAGAATGGGAAAACTTTGGAATTAAGGAGACAGCCAACGGGAAACAAGGACAAACATAAACACAAACAAGAACAAACCACAAACAATAAAAAATCCCAAAGAGCTTTTCTGGGTGGTCAAAAAGAAGGCAAATGAAATGGGATTATCAGAGAGGAATTACCTCCAACTGGCCGCTCCTTGGTTTCTCCACAGCCGGTAGTGCGGCTCGGGGAGGAGAAGGGCAAAGCGAAGAAACAAGGGAGAACAGCATACGGACCCAGGACGGCAGCGGCAGCCGGCACGCGGGGAGGGGGGGAGGAAGGAAGAAAGAGAAAGTTTTTTTTATAAAAATATTTTTTTTGGGGGGGGGGTCTGGGGGGGGGGAAAGAAAGGGAGGGGGAAAAAAAAAAAAAAAAAGAGAGGAGTTTTTTTTGGACAAACCACCCCGTTTTTTTTTTTTGGGAGAAATATATAGGGAGGGGAGGTTTTTTTGGGGGGGAGGGGAAGAGGGGGGGGATTTTGGAGGGTTTTTAGGAAAATTTTTTTAGGAGGGGAAATTTTAAATCCAAACTCAGAAAAGATTGAAATAAATAATTTTGTAAATTCCCTCTCAACCCCCCCAGGGGAAAAGAGGGGAAACCCCCCCAAAAAAATTTAAAAAACAAAAATTATAAAAAATAATTTAAGAAATAGGAATTGTTTTTTTTTTTTATTTATTTTTGGGGTTAGATATTATTATTTTTTTTTTTTTTTTTTTTTGAGTTTTTGAAGGATTTTACCCCCTTATTCCCCCCCCCAGATCATTGGGTGGCGGTAATCCACCCAAAAGTTTTTTCCCAACCCCCAAAAAACAAAAAGAAGAAGAAGAAGAAGAACTGTTGAGATTTGTCGGAAGTAACAACCGTGCGGGACAAACCCGAGCACAGCGGAGATATTAAGATATTAAACTTGTGTGACAGTTTCTCCCGTTTCTCCAAATGGCTTATCCAGGATACGGCGGGGTGAGTGAATTAGACGTTAACTGTGATTATTTTAGTGATTACGTTGGTTAGCAGGGAAGCTAGCCCGAGGGCTTTTTTAAGTGGATTTCCGATGTCACAAGATGTTCTGTTACAGGTCCCCATGTCTTCCTGGAACAAGGTAGTACATAACTATACAATTTAACCGCAATAGAGCAAGTTTTCACTTCAGTTTAAGAGTCGGGAGCCATATTGGCAGCTCCACTTTGTTAGAAATTGACTTCCGGGATGAAGATTCCTCAACATTCAAGAGGACTAAGCAGAGCTAGCTATTACCTTTAGCCTACTATTTGTAAGGATGCCTGACCTACACTGTGATATCCAACTCTCCTTAAAGGCATTTCCACAATATTTTAAACTGTAGTCTAATATAATTAGTTTAATATAATGCTTACATAACACTCTCCTCGTATAGTTAAGTGATTTGGGTGAATGCATTGAGCCTGGCAGGCTTTCACTAATTGATGACTGCGACCCAACCACAGACACACCTTATTGTATTTCTATCCTACTGAGTGAATAGTCATTTAAATTCCTGTAGGTCTGATTGTAGTCTATAGAACCAACACAAAAACGTTTAAAGGTGCAGTGTGTAGGATTTGGTGACATCTAGCAGTGCGGTTGCAAATTGCAACCACCGGAAATGAACGGCCGGCGCAAAAACACGAATGTCTCTCTGCAGAGCTAGTGTTTGGTTTGTCCTTTTTAGGCTACTGTAGAAACATGGCGGACTCCAAGAAGAGGACCCACTCCCTATGTAGATATAAACAGCTCATTTTAAGCTAATGAAAACACGATTCTTCATTTCAGGTGATTATACGCTAATGAAAACATATGTATTAATATTACAGTCCATTCCTAGATGCTACACACTGTTCCTTTTAGAATGATCTGACACTAGCAAAAAACAAAACAAACAAATGCACACAAAAGCTAGCATTTGTAAGCTTTGTTTTAAGAAGCTAAAAATAAGTTTTAAGTGTTGTAGAGTAGGAAATACAACCCATAGCAGGCCTCCAAAGTTGACAGGTCAGGGCGAAAGCAGTATGCTAAAAATATCAGGATGATCTACTTCATCCGGTTACATTTTGCAGTATGCAAGCCAGCAGGCTTTTCTGGCTATTCTAACCCTCCAAAATTTCCCTCTGGGGATTAATAAAGGTTCATCTTATCTTATCTACACAAGTTCAAGGCGCACTGTCATGAAGAAGTAGTGTAACAGTACTGCAACAGTATGTACTTTTTAAGGGCAGCGGCAGTATGTATTAGAAGTAAAGTGTGAGATTTGGAACGCAGCCATAGTCACGATTAAGAATCCAAAGCTTACATGTTTCAGTATATTGAAACAGACTTTTCAGTTATGTTGACAATATCAATAAATGCTATTTGGGATAGTCTTCATAAAAACATATTTAATGAGTTAAAGAGTAATACAGACACCATTCAAAGTGAGATCAGTGTGGTGTTGTAATAGGGGTTGGAACCATGATATGATATTATCACGATACTTAAGTCACGATATGATCTTATTGTGATTTTAAACATTTTGCGATGTGCCGAGTATTGCGATAATGTGTTTTATCTAGTAAGGTACACTTTTCATCAGAGGTCAGAGGTCAAGGGACCCCTTTGAAATGTACAGGAGAGAACTGATGTAATTCTTAGCATTTTAGCCTATAACATCCCAACCCTGTTCTCTACCTCAGTATGGGGGTCCAATGCCAGGGATGCCAGCTCAGGGGATGCCGATGCAAGGGATGCCAGGAGGGCCCATGGGAGGCCCTATGGGAGGCTCAATGGGAGGCCCCATGGGTGGCCCCATGCCTGGGCACATGGGTGGGCCGATGGGAGGCCCACCCGCCCAGGGAGGGTACGCCCCGTATGGAGGAGGCTTTCCAGGCACGTACGGCGCCCCGACCCCAGCTGCCAATGATCCGATGTGGGGTTACTTCACAGCCATAGCAGGCCAGGTAGGTTTACCTGCAACTTGTGACTTCTGTTAAATGGTTAGAAAAGCACAGCACAACCTTTACAAAAGCCACAGTTTACACTGCAGGCGTGTTTTCACTTTCACATCTCAAGTTTGGACAAGAACAAGATATTCTGTCTTGGCAGATACTTCAGTTTCATGGTTTATAGACAGTAGGGCTTCGTCTTAACCTGACTGCACTCTGCTTCAGTTGTCACAAGCATCACTACTCAACAGCAAAAGATGTTAGGTTGTCGTTCACTGTTTTAAACAGTCGATTAATTTAGTTTTTTGTCAGTCAACAAATCACAGCAGAGGGTGAGGCAGGTAAAAATCCTTAAAATTAACAGGAATCACATTTCAAGTGTCAACCTTTTTAACGCAGCAAAGGTTGAATCGATTGGCCCCATTGTCACAGATACCCACTCAAGCTATTTGAGGTAGTATCGGGTGAGTACTCTGTAGTATACAGTTTATATTGATTTTGTGTGAAATATTCCTTTAACAGAGACCACTTAACCTTTTAAACACTCATATTGTCTTACTGTTTTCCTTATTTCCACTCAGCCTAGTATATACAGTACTGGAGTGGTGGCATACACCGGGACATGGGCGACTCTTCTTAGTGTTTCTCAGCTCTCATCACTTCACACTTGACCGTCTCCTCAGAACAGTGTTTATCCCTCTGAGAGTCCCGCATGGCTGAACGTCACTTCCTATTCTGTACAGGATGGTGAGATCGATGCAGAGGAGCTCCAGAGGTGTCTCACCCAGTCGGGTTTCACTGGCAGCTACTCTCGTAAGTCTCCTGACTCCTCTGCCGATGCCAGCTGACACTGGGCGAAGGCGGGGTTCACGCTGGACAGGTCGCCAGACCATCACAGGGCTGACACATAGAGACAGACAAGCATTAAGTCAACAATTAACCTGCATGTCTTTGGGCTGTGGGGGGAAACCGGAGCACCCGGTGCAAACCCACGCTAACACAGGGAGAACATGTAAACTCCACAAAAGGGCCCCAAGCTGGATTTGACTTGTCGGTCTTAAAGTTTCAATTTCTAATGTTTCTAAAGGAACCATCATGGTAGTGTTTTTATGCTATAAAAATGTTGCGCCTAACTTTTTATTTTCTTTACAGCATTCAGCCTGGAGACGTGCAGGATCATGATTGCAATGCTTGATGTATCCTTTCTGCACCACCGCAGTTGGAAAAAATGCTCATTGTGCCACAGTGGAACATAGTGTGGCCCTCACACCTTTATGGTCCGTTCCTTCTCCTTGTTGAACTATGTGTACAGTAGGTGTGGTGTTCAACCTTGAACCGGGTCAACCAGCTGTTGTCTTCATTCCAATCACACCAGCAGTTACTGTACCTTAACCAGGCTGCCACCAGAGGGACTTCACAGGCAAGATGGGCTTCAACGAGTTCAAGGAGCTGTTCACGGCTCTGAACGGCTGGAAGCAGAACTTCATGATGTTTGACCAGGACAGGAGTGGAACCGTGGAACCTCACGAGATGACCCAGGCTATTAACGCGATGGGTGAGACTACAATGTCTTTGGAAATTTACAGTTTTCTCCTTCGCTTTAACACATTAACGCAACTCGGGATTTTTAGGTCGTGGCGGGCTCAGTTTTACCGGATACTGGTATGAAACTAGAAAACCTAAGGAATCCACTGGTACCAACCATGTAACTTGTTTGTGGAGGAGGCTAAATAACACAATTCTTTAGATTTTCTATATCTGTACCTTTATTATTGCACTAAAACAGAGCCTGGTACAGTCTGAAAGAGCGTAAAGTCGGTCTGATCCTGCAGAACATGAAAACTCAAAGGTGAATTTTCTGCTTATTGTAAAACATGCTCCACATTTACATTGACTAAACACAAATGTCCATATCTTGTTTCTGTTTATACAGTATTGTAGCCTAAAGTATTGACTTTTCCTTGTAAAACTTACTGTACTATAGTAGCCTTAAGCGAGACAACCAACATTCTCCCTCTGCTGGTGAACTGCTGGTAGAATTCATCAAAATTTAAGCTACGTGGTAAACTAAGATAAAGGAAGAGCAGATTAAAACGACTCTTTTCTACATTTACATCGTTTTTATGCTTGTTGAACAGGTGTCTTGATAAAGTATTGGCTTTATTGCACTTACTTACTGAGCATATCTTTAATAATTTTGCACCGGTGCCCGTTTAATACCCGGTTTTTGGTATCATCTCCAGGTTTGACTGCAATGGTGAAAAAGCATCTGAACATTTCGACCCGTACGGCTCGCGTAATGACACAATAACTGGCTTTTGAAGCATGAGTGAAGTGTTTCGGGTGTACTTCCTACCATGAAACAGCTGTGGCAATTGCACTTACAGTTTAGAGAAATTTAAGACACAAATTGAGCCGAAAGGATGTGACGGCAGAGACCCGTCTGATGGTAATCACAGTGCATGCTTAATGACGTTTAATTAGACTTAATAGAAGCCAACGAGGCTTCAACGGGTGCTGATTGGTCTGATCTGTCTGACTTCTCATTTGTTTAATCACAGTAGAAAATGAGGAGGCAGAATGTCTCTCCATCCTTCATATCAGTTAACCAGAGGAGAACACTCTTTATGCTCCATATTAATATATTCCTTATTCTTAGATATATTCGTCCAGATTGACAGTTCATAAGAGGAATTCTAATGGCATTAAAAGTCCCTAACAATGACAGGAAAACTGATTTTACGCAAACTTCCTGCAGCTATTGCATTCAGTGTTTGGTTTTATCTGTACTGTTCTTGTTTTGCATTGAATATAATATGAAATATCTATAAAATATGTCACTTAGTCGTCAGATTACTCAGTTTGCCTAAAGGAAAAAGCTTGGGAATCACTGAACCTAGCCCATATAGCATTTTTGTTTTATATGCAAACATTAAGCAACTCACTTATCTTAGTTTGCCCCAAACTGCATGTGATTATCATAAAGTGGGCATGTCTGTAAAGGGGAGACTGGTGGGGACCCAGAGAACCGATTTTCAGTCATATATCTGGAGGTCAGAGGTCAAGGGACCCTTAAAAGTGGACATGTTTATCCTTGTCAAAATTTAGCCTACTTTGAGCTGCAAGTTTGGAACAGATTTTGGTTATATAGCTTTAAAACTGAGCCTGCTATACGTATAAAATGCAAGCTGCGTTAACGCGTTATCACGTTAACTTTGACAGTGAGGTTTTGTAAATTTTAAGTCTTTACAGTCCTGTTAAGGTGCTCTTTTGAGACCCAGTTTGACAGGAAACCTGTTGAAATGAGAGGCAGATAAATCTGATATTCCCCCCTCCATCAGGCTACCGCATCAGTCCTCAGGCTCTAAACGCAATCCTCAAGCGCTACAACAAAGGAGGAAGAATCTTCTTCGACGACTACGTGGCCTGCTGTGTCAAACTGCGAGCTCTCACAGGTAGGAACCTCACCGGCCATCTGTGGATCGGCGCTGGATAGAGTCGGTGTTCAGTGAACAGCCAGGCACGCTTTAGCATTTGGGTTCGTTCCACCTGTAATCTCTGTTGTTATCTCTGAAGAGCTGTGACATTCCCCCTGGCTCGCTGCACTAATCCGCGTCGCCAGGCGGTGGGAATGAGCGGTGTGGAAATGGTGACGGTTTACTCTTCCTGTTACAGAGAACTTCAGGCGGAGAGACACCATGCAGCAGGGATCTGTCACCTTCCAGTATGACGACGTAAGTTCCAGTTTCTTGATGTGTTTCACAGCAGCCGACCGATGAGCCGCAGATGAAGACTTGAGTGCAGCTAGCTGGCGTTATACCCCATGACACATGTTGAGTGACAGCCTCCTCATGTGCATAATGAGGCAGATATTCATAAAGAAATATAAAAATGAAAAGAATGCATAAATAGATAAAAATCATGCAGAAATATAAATATTTAAATAAATACATACATTTAAAAATAAATAGAAAATGAATAAAAAATAAATGCAAAAATAAGTAAATAAAATAATACAAATAAATAAATAACTAGTAAATAAGGGTTAAAATACAAACTAAAAATCATGCAGAAATATAAATATTTAAATAAATCCATACATTTGAAAATAAATATAAAACGACTAAAAAATAAATGCATAAATAAAAACTAATAAAAATAAATAAAAGGAGAAATTAGAAAGAAGAGTAAATAAATAAGGGCTGAAATACAAACTGAAAATCACGCAGAAATATAAATATTTAAATAAAGGCATCATTTAAAAATAAATAAAATGACTAAAAATAAATGCAAAAATTAATTAATAAAAATAATCAAAATAAGTAAATAAAAGGAGAAATAAAAAATACATAACAATAAATAAGAATTAAAATACAAACTGAAAACCATGCAGAAATATAAATATTTAAATAAATGCTTACATTTAAAAATAAATATAAAATGACTAAAAAATAAATGCAAAAATAAATAAGTAAAAGCTAATAAAAATAAATAAAAGGACAAATGAGAAAGAAGAATAAATAAACAAGGGTTGAATTGCAAACTGAAAATCATGCAGAAATATAAATATTTAAATAAATGCATCATTTAAAAATAAATAAAATGACTACAAATATGCAAAATTAATAAATAAAAATAATAAAAATAAGTAAATAAAAGGAGAAATAAAATAAATCATAAAATTAAAATGCATAGTAAAAATACAGAAATATAAATATTTAAATAAATGCATCATTTAAAAATAAATAACTGACTACAAATATATGCAAAAATGAATAAATAAAAATAATCAAAATAAGTAAAGGAGAAATAAGAAAATACATAACATAATAAATCAGAATTAAAATGCAAAGTAAAAATACAGAAATATAAATATTTAAATAAATGCATATGTTTAAAAATAAATATAAAGTGAAATGCAAAAATAAATAAAAAGAAATACATAAATAAAAGGAGAAATTTAAAAGAAGAGTAAATAAGGGTTGAAATGCAAAGAAATGTAGAAATATAAATATTTGAATAAATGCATGCATTTAAAAATATAAAATGAATACAAAAATAATTTCATAAATAAATAAAATGTAATCAAAATAAATGCAAAAATAAAACAAACAAAAAATAATAAAACAATTGCAAAAACAAATAAAAGGAGAAATTAAAGAGTTGATAAATAAATAAAGGCATTGATACAAATTAGCAACTTAAAGCAGAAATAGCAATTTTATATAATATATATAATTTTAATTAATGGCTACATTTATTTTCAATATTATTTCTGCTACATTTACTGACATGTTTCTATATTGAGTCATTTATTTAATTTTGACAGGATCTGTCCTCCGTACATTAGGCACGTTCATTACAAAAATGCTATTTAATTTAATTTTCAGTTCTATCTGACAGGTCTGAACCGTGTCTGAATTTTGTTTGTTCTTTCTTGTTTCATTTCTGAAAAACTGGTGAATGCCACATATTGTCGTAAATCGTAAAGCCACCTAACAAAACAGCTTTGTGGTGACTCTCTCTCTTTGTTAACAGTTCATCCTGTGCACAATGGCCATCTAAAGTCTGCTATCCCACATATGTCCCACACCACGACGTCAGCGCGCCTGACGAGCCAATCGGTGGTGGATTCTGGACCACTGCCTCATGGGAATGTAAAGGGAGGCCAGTATATTTGACTGAGCGGAAATGAGCCGCAGCAGCAAAGTACCCATCGCTTGTAACGCTTGCAGTAACGCTTTAGTCTTGTATGTCACATAGGGAAGTGCTGAGATGTATCCTATATACACAGTATGTATCCACATTAGAGGGAAGGTAATGCATTGTCTTTAAAGCCCTTATGTGAAGGATTTCCAAAATAAAAGTTTCAGTACATTAGTGTCAGAATAATTAGAGAAATACTGGAATAAATGTGCACATAGAGGCTTTAAAGAACGGGGGTTTGAGTTGAAAATATAGGAATTAATATACCAGATTATATCTTTGACTATTAGTTTGAAAATTCTGCTTTGGGTCTCCATTTTGAAATAAAAGTGAACTGATATAGAGGACGTTCCTACCTGCGAGACACCTATTGTGCCATTATAATCTCTGAATGTATTGTCTAATATATTAAAACCATTTCTATAAAACGTCATAGTAATGGCAGCATCATGATTAATTAGTGTGAGCTAACGTAACGCTAACGGTCCGTACGATAGCTTAAGAAAAGTCATTCTTCGTGCTTTGTCCTGCCAATGCCCAGCGTCAATTTCCACCCAAGTCTTTTCAAAATAAACTTCCACCTGAAGTTTACCACCTTTACACGACAAATAAATCAGCACCGAGGTATAGCTACGGACATCGGATGAGGACAGCCTGTTAGTGGCATTTACAGATAACATGATGTTGATTTACACTGAACTTCATACAGATATGAATTCTGTCAAAGCATTTTTCCGCATTGTTTTGTAATATTTTTTGCGCACTTCTGTTTGATAAGATTAGCTTGATGTTTAACTTGATAACAAGCCAAAGTGACTGTGAGCTGATATAAATCCACACTGTTATTAATGATATGAGATATAAACATATTGTCATACAGCAGTATGTTCATTTTGCAGCTGTAAACGTTGTTCATTTTGCAGCTGTAAACGTTTCGTTTTTCAAAACAAACAGCCATGTTTTTCATTTGTAAAGATTGCACACACCCGATGTTATAGTAAAAATCATATTTTGTTACTCACAATAAACACTTTCTAATCGGTATGCATTCTGTTTATTCATTTATACAACTGCGCGCACCCTCCCCCCCATCTATTTACACAATATATTTAATTTCTTTAAATATAGTTAAGAACAGAAACATTCAAATTAGCTGTTAAGTGTTGCATTGTATAAAATACAGTGGCAAACATTTAAAAAAATGCATAAAAACAATTGTGAACAGCACTAGATTTTAAAAAGTGACATTTATAATCTAGTACAGCAAGTTTTCTAATCTGTGCAAAAGTTTGCAAATCCCGTGAAAGTTCGGTTGACTCTTCAGGCGTTTTGTCGAGTTTAGCAACTTTTGTTCTACATCTGTGCTCGAAAGAACCAAAGAAAACACCCCGCGCTCTGCTGGGAACATCCGTATTGTCTCATCCACCTCGACCTGTACGTCTCGATCAGGTTTCAGGGGACAAAACGACAGTAAAGTGTTTCAACACTGGGTAACGTCAATGTAGAAAATCAATGTGCAATATTAAATCAGCCTGCCGCTGAAGTCTTGCTACATTGAGAGGCTATGCATTCATTTTCCCACCATCCCACGGCACTCTAACTAACATCAGGGGGTTTTAGAAACAATAAGATACATAGAAAAATAATGGCAAATGAAACTTTGTTTTAGAAAAATAGGTTGAACCATTATTTCTAAATCTCTCTGGGTTATGTGCTGTAGCTTACAAATCAATACACACTTGATCGAGACCTTTTTTAATAATTTAGTCAGGTGCGGTCTCCATGCAATACGTGAGCTCGCGTTGGAATTTGTGTAAAATTCATTTTCGTCATGCACCCTAAAACAGTTCAGTACATTTACATCCAATGGCGGAGAAGCGGGATACCGTTGGACTGACGTAATTCGTAAAGGCTCGAGCAGACTAAGGCTATTGGAGGCTGAGCCGCGTCCTCGGCCCGAAACGTGAAAAAAAATACATTGTTTTTTCTGATGACGCTTTCTTAGCGATGATTGTTTTATTTATGAAATTGTACTTTTTAAGACGACGATGGAAGACCTAAAGCATGCAACCAAAAATGACGGCGCGGGATCGTCGAGCTCTGAAGACTGTCTGGTTTATCGAACTTGTAAGCGACGTGATGGCGACGCAGCCCGGGATTTTCAATTGAACAACCGGGACGATGTCAGGGTCTCGAGGGCGCCGACATCGGACAGATCGCCAGATTCACGCTCACATCTACAGGCAATTTAAACTCACCGATGAACCTAACCTGTCTTTGGACTATGGGAGTTTGCATGTTCTCTCCATGTTAGTTAAATTATTAAAATCCCCAAACTGCCTGGACAAAAATGTCCTTTACAAGTTTATGACTGCAACCATGCTTATGCAACAGACAGGATGCAGGTGGTTATGTGGCAATTATGTTGTCAAATCCTCGGAGCCTGTTATCCGCCGACACATTCTGCAAGTTTAGTCAGTTCACAACATAAATGCTGCTGAAAGATGCTCTTTTCTGTGTTCATATAAAATCATCCCCAGAGTGTATAAACTCTAGAAATATACCAAGATTCTGTTCGTCATTATTGCTCTCAAAGACTGACAAAAGTCTTGTTGTGCTATGGGATGTCCACGCAGCCTCTCATTATTTTGAGGGAAAACGATTCGACGGTAGGCACGCTAAACAAACGGACGGACCTCCTCGTGAGTTCGTGACCGCGATGACCGGTTTCGGAGCTGCTGATAAAAGCTGTGGCGTGAAATACAGAAATGCCTCGGAAAGAGTTTCAAGTAGCTTTGTCCCCCGTAAGGAAGGACGTGTGGTAGAAAATGAGACTTGATAGCTACAGTCGTCTGTAAGCATGCCAAGGTCGCACCTGATTGCCTGGTGGGTTGCGGTGTGCGTGAGGAACATGCGTCAGGAAAGAAAAGAAACCGCGAGGAACTAAAACATGCATATCTCTTTTAGAAAAAGCACATAGGGAGGTGCCTCGTGTTGCTGGCAGTGTTCTATTTGAAGTATGTACACAGTAGGTAGATGGTGACTTTACATATGGTAGTAATATAGTGTATAAATACCTCTGTATAAATGACTTTATACATCTAAATCAGAGAGTTGGAAGGGCGGGAGCTGGGAGAGTTTCCGAAAAGGAAATGGAAGAAAGTCTACAGTTTGTTTTCCTTTGCATAAACAGTCTCTTTCTTAGACCCTGAGTCAAGCTTGAGAAGATCTACGGTCAACGAGGGACACCTACTTTCCTGGAAGCCCCGGGTCAGAAACTGGCCTGTGGAGTCCCAACGTTCCTGAGCTGCTGGGGACATCAGGCAGAGAGGCTTGTCGGCCCGACGGGAACCTCGACGGCTGTTGGTGGCGGCGCCGCTCTGCAGAGTCCTCGCCGTTCCGAGTGCGTCTCTGATCCGCGGCGCTCTCGAGCAGCCCGGCGAAGCTCCCGTCTGGAAGAGTCTCTGTGCGGAGGACTGGGGAGGTTTCTTTGGATTTGTTCTGGGCCTGTTCTGGGCCGGGGCTCTGGATGACACACAGGACAAGAGGGCGTTATGAAGCTAACATCGGCCAGGGTCAGCTGGGATCAGCTCCGCCCCCCCACGCAAGCAATACCTGTGGCCGAGGCGGAGCGGGAGCCAGGCTGAGATCCGTCGGGACGGAGGACGCCGGCTGGACCCTGACGGCCGCCGTCTGGTACTCGGGGCTGGAGGTGACGGTGCTGTAGGCGGGCGGACCCGACGTGGTCTGCCTCTGGAGGAGCTGCAGGATGGCCTGGATGTCTGAAGTCATCTGGGACTCCAGTCTGAGAGGCGGAGAGTAAAACACAGACTGCTGAACGTCTGCTGAAGATGTTAGTGGTTAACGGCACATTTCTGAGGTATTATCACACAGAATAAACCTGAATGACACCAAATGAATGTCTGCTCTTTAACGTAACTCGTTAACCAGTTACCATACCAGTAAAAGGTGTACTGATGCTGAACCAGTACTATGAAAGTACAGCATAATACAAACACAAGTGCTTCTGTTATAAAGCGTTTGTGCTCCATTTCCTAGTTTTTGTCCAGTCACATTTATCACAATTTTCTTTACATACAATCTCAACTAATACCAAAATTATGTCTCTCTCTCGTCTACAGATGTTTAAAACATGAAATGTAATTGAACCTCTGCAACAACGGCAGCTCAAATTTTTATCACTGAAACACTGAGAAATGCCTTTTATTTTACTGTTTGTGTATTTTTACACATTTGGAACCAAAGGCCATGTATGAGTTTCATTTTTTGTTGATCACTGGCAGCAATTTCATGTAATAAAGCTTTTACTGCAGCAATTTGGATTTACTGTAGCTTATTATCTAGCACCTGATTAAATAATGCTGATAATAAAGTGATTTTTGATCAATTTTGTTGTACAAATTAGGGAAATTTAGCAGCAATTTCAAATAGGTTACTTGCTGATTATCACCTAATTACCATGAAAGTTGATGTGAACAATATGAAAATGTATTGCTGTATGTATAATGTATGGGATGGTGGATGGGTAATCAATACCAACACCAAACACTAGGGGGAGGCTTAACCTTACTGCTGCAGATGGAGCATTCCAGTAGGCACAAATGTATGAGTTTTCACATCCTTTACTTAAGTAAAAATACTTGTAATCAGTCAAAGCACTGTAAGTATTATCAGCAAAATGTACTAAAGTGACAATCTTTTAAGATTTTCATGGAAATAAATGTTAAGACACTATCTTCAACCACATGAACCATATGAGCAATATTTAGATATTGCAGTATTAAAAAAATACCGGTTTACAGTTTTTCTACATTATATACACACAAAAAATTAAACTATGAACATAATTCTGATAACTGAAGCTCATGTACACAGAAATTGCTGATTAATCCCACATTTTTTAATCTATTTTGTCTGCACCTTAAAGGGAGATTTGTCAAGTATCTAATAGTCTTGACAGCATGGGAGTGGACAAATGTGCTGCTTTATGCAAATTTATGTATATATTCATTACTGGAACTAAATATAATAACAAAACAATGACAGATATTGTCCTGAAACCTTCTTCCCTCGAAGAAAAAGTCACAATTTACTGAAAATGTCATAATTTCCAGTCTGTCTTTATCTAATAAAATATTCAGCTTCAGTCCATATTTGTTGGCATTTAGACCTTCGAAACTTTTCTCTTGTGCCTGTGACACGACGGTCAAACAAATTACACCATACAGCATTTATAACAACACTAATCAATGACAGATATTACCCAGAAACCCTCACAGGTTCTGAGTTTAGCATCAAAAATCTGCTCCAATCAGAACACGGCAAACTGCAGCCCAACAGGCAACAACAGCTGTCAGTGTGTCAGAGTGCTGACTTGATTATGACTTGATCCAGACTGACTGGGACTATCATAAAGTGTCTGTAAAGGGGAGACAGGTGGGGACCCAGAGAACCCATTTACATCCACACATCTGGAGACAAAAAGACTCCAGACGGCTAAACTCGAAGCACAACACCATTATTTTCACTGAAGTAAAAGTACTGGTTTCAGAGAGACTGATGTTAAAATGTTCGTAACTACAGCTGTGACATAAATGAAGTATACGTGTACTACTGTATGTCCCTTTGAGAAGTATAAAAGTAGCAGGTAATGAAAATACTTAAGTATTGCATGAGTACGTCAAAGTACAGTGCTAGATTAAATGATTTATGGGATTTTAACGTGTATGTGATGATTGTTGGAGCACGAACAATTTCATATGCTCGCCTTGTAAGCGTGGGTTTACTCCGGGTACTCCGGTTTCTCCAGCAGTCATGCAGATTAGGTTAATCGTTGGCTCTAAATTGTAGGTGAGATGTGTGTCCTGAGATGGTGATTCACCTCTTTTCTCCACACTTTTTTTTTTTCAGTCCGTCAGCAAAAAAGAAATGAGCCACAAAAGGAGCGAGCGGAGGTTTCCATGCGGCGTGGCGGGGGATGCCAGGTTTCGCTCTTTGAGTGCAGACGAACACTGGCTGCAGCCTGGGACTGAAACTCCAGCAGCGGGTGGATGACTGGGACGCTCGCTGGCGAACGGCGTTTCCTCCAAACTTCACCGTGACGTCCAGCATCCTCACAGGATGACTGACGTCAGCAGTCCTCGCAATGTGTCTGCGCTATAAATAGACCCCCCCCCCCCCCACATCTGTATCAGTGCAGCAGCCACTTTCGGCATTAACACACAGCTGCAGCGGCTGTCTCGTCTAAAATGTCTCCATGCAGCCAATTATAGGCAGAGGCGCGACTCAACCCGCTGCACAATGTGGCTGGTGAATACGTGTATTTGTTACCAAAAATACAAAAAGAAAGTCTGAAATATGCCGATGTGGTTAGCGCTGTCGCCTCACAGCAAGAGGGTTGCAGGTTTGAATCCACCTTGGATATGTGCGGAGTTTGCATGTTCTCTCCGTGTTAGCGTGGGTTTTCTCCAGGGGCTCCGGCTTCCTCCCAAAGACATGCGGGTTAACTGATGACTGTCTCTATGTGTCAGCCCTGCAACAGACTGACCTGTCCAGGGTGTACCCCGCCTTCGCCCAATGTCAGCTGGGATCAGCTTCAGCCCGCCTGCGACTCCCTGTTAGTGTGGGTTTTCTCCAGGTGCTCCAGTTTCCTCCCATAATCCAAAGACATGCAAGTTACTTTAACTAATGACTCTAAATTGCCTAAACTGTCTCTACCAGCCCTGCGACGGACTAGCGACCTGTCCAGGGTGTACCCGGCCTTCGCCCGATGTCAGCTGGGATCGGCCCAAAACGGTTTAAGCGGTTGCAGATGATGGATGATGACTTATCACGGCTGCCACTTAGATACTTCAGAGTCATTTCACTCTGTTAGGAACCTTCCTAAGCAAAAAAAAAAAAAAGACTTTTCGGCAGCAGCGATCTTCAGCTGAAAGCTGACTCAAGGTCATTTATCAAACTTCACACAGCTTTATATACGCAGAGTTCCCCTTTAAAAGGTGTGAATACCACACTGAAGCCCACATCATTTTCATCACATCCTTTGAAACAATGATAAAATGGGATTTGAGATAAAGCCAGAGGATTATATAAATGAGGCCACAGATCGTCAGCTCACACTTAGAGGTCATGTTTTACTGTACGTGCTGCTGGATGTTACTGATGCATGCTATTTCTTGCCCACACCTGTTGAGGTGCTGCTGCAGCAGGTCCAGCCGTTGCTCCACCTCTCCATAGGTGAGGTCCGTGTCGCTGTCGTCCTCCCCGGCCGGCGTCTCCTGGCGCCGGGCCGCCTCCTCGGCGCCCTCGTCAGGACGCTGGCGCTCCCACTCGTCTGCGGGGAGAGAGAGACGTGTGCAAAGGCTAACTGAGCTGCGTTATTAGAGATGCGTCCTCATCATTTAGCTTTACTAAGCTCTGATCAGCTTACCGCCTCCTGGATCCTCACAGAGGAAAACACACAGCTGACCCTCGCGGGGATTTTTGTTCCCTTCCTTTTGGGGTTTCTGCAAGTGATGGCTGGAGATTAAATTGGCATTTCCTGTGGCTGTTCCCGCCAGGCTGCTTGTAGGAATCAATATCACTGTGCTTTACGCTGGCAGAAATCCTCTCATAGCTGAAACATCTGAATTATGATATACTATCAGATTGCTTTCCAACCATCTCATGCTGGGTTTAACGTGCATGCACTGGGTGACTTTACGGGGGTTTAAAGGGAAAGTTTACCGAGTTACCGCGTGGCAGAAAAGTAATGTACGGCTGCAGCAAAGCAGATTTTAGCCACCTAAAAGGAACAAATCATTTGAAGTGTACGCTATAGTTAGAATATTTTCACTGCTTTACTTTGCCGTCAGAAAATCTGTTTCTGAAGGGACACTGAAGCCGTTGTATCCATCTATGCTCTCACTAAAGCGACCAAACTCCACCAAAAAAATACATTATTTTTTATGAATTACTGTTTTTTCACTGACAGAAAACAGTTGTATCCATCTACTGTATGCTCTCACCTTTGCCACCAGAGTCCCTTTAAAAAAAATATTTAAAATTGCTGTTTTTTTCAACAGAGTCTGGTGGTTTTGACGAGAGCACAGTTGGATACAAAGGCTTCAGTTTCCCATCAGAAATATAGATTATATATAGCTGTCTCACTATAAGATAAAGTGGTGGAAATATGACTTTTTAAAATAAAAAAAAAAAAAAAAATTAGATACCTTATCTGAACAAAAATAAACAACTTTTGGTGTGTTTCATGTTTCTATTAAAGGTCACTGAATGATTAACTGAAGATAATGTAGAAGGACAACGATTTTACATTTGGGAGAGTCCACATTCATTTCGGGATTCGGGAGCTCTGTGATTTACACTGGGAGGATTTCCTGACGGTTGTTCTGTCTGAGCGACTGTACAGCATCGCGTCAGCTGAGTAAACAATTAAAACATCACTCAGATTTCCCAAACGGATTCAAACGCGACCAGATACGATGATGTCAACATGATTTTACCTACCGTTTCCTGTAAATCCTTTATTTGGTCATGACCTACGTTCAGAAGGGGGTGACCCCCGGGCCGCTGGATATAATCCTCTTATTACTGAGTGGGTTTTAGGTTTCACCATAATGACACATAATCCCTGTTTGGATTTTTAATAGGTGTGACATTCCTCCTCTGGGGCTTAGGGATTATTTCATTTTTTTTTCTAAATTAACTTCTGAGCCAATTATGGAGTAAACTTTAGAGGACAAGCGTGCAGATTTACAGGAAATTTCACAGTGATCTGGGGCCCTTTTGTGTGGAGTTTACATGTTAGCCCCTTGTTAGCGTGTTTTCCCCAGGTGCTCCGGTTTCCTCCCATATTTTGAAGCTGTTTTTTCCCCGAAAGTTTCACCTACTTTATGTACTGAGATGATGAAACTACTCTTTGAATCATACGACCAAAAAGCAACAATATTATATATTCAAATGTCCCTTCTGTGGCGTCTGCATGTTCTCCCTGTGTTCGTGTAGGTTTTCTCCGGTTGCTCCGGTTTCCTCCCATAGTCCAAAGACATGCAGGTTAGATTAATTGTCCACTCTTGTCAGCTCTTGTCAGATAGTCTGGTGATAACTGATGTCTCCTCTGTGTTATTTTGCTATTTTTAAACCTGTCGAGGATAAACATTACAGGAACATAAGGGACGTAAAAAGAAAAGCCAAACCCCTTGTTACCTTTATATGTCTGGTTCTGCATGTTGTCTCCAGCCTGTGCATCTGCGGCGCTGCTCAGCCCGAGGCCCACGGCGTGGTCCCTAACCACCGGGTAGCCAAGCACACCAGAACACAAAGGCCTCTGCTCCTCCTCCTCCTCCCTGCCTTCCTCCTCCTCCTCGTCCTCCTCGTCCTCCCCCTCCTCGGCGGACTCTCTCCTCTCCTCGGCGGCGTACATGTGCCTCCCTTGTTTGGCGTCGCAGTAGGTGGCCGCCGGCTCCTTGCTGCGGGAGCCTGCGGGGAGGGATGGTAATAAGGAAGTCTGCCGGGGGAACACTGACTGATCCGCTCATACCTCCTCTGGGGATGTCAGGGTAGACTCATTATCTTTGACAACAGGTAGTGAGTGTTTTTCTTTGGGGGGTGATCTGAGGACAAACAATGCTAAAGGAGAATTTAGCTCCCATCGTGTCTGGATGTGTGTTTACAAGTATGCTGAATGCTGACTGCGTCTCCACACCTGGATGCAGGCTGCCGGACAGCGAAATGGACTGTCCTCGCCGTCGTTATATCGGTAGATGGCGATACTGTATTCAGACGGCCTGTAACCATAGAGACCAGCTGCCTGAATCTATGCCAAACTGCTGAGTGTTGCTGCTGTTTCTCAAATCCCAAGACTCCTGGCTGTTAGAAGTCAAATTACAACTGTTTCCACGGTGCAGGTCGCTCTCTAACACTCACTGCACGCTGCCATCTTACCGTCTGCTGTGTTTATCCATCGTGTGACTGATCTGAAGAGATTTTCTAACCAGACTACACAGCTACTGAGGGGGTTTATTGGGAAAAGGCTGTACTGAATGAGCCTACATACACAAAACCGCTGCAATAAACGCATTAAAGTCCACACACTTGACATGTACTGGTGCTGATTTTTAGATTGATGCAACGGCTTCAGTCCCCCATTTGAAAGGTCTGAGGGCAAGGTAAACATGTGACAATATTCTACATATAGCATACACTATAAGTGATGATTTTTTTTTTTAGGTGCTTTACTCCCGTGGTGGTTTCTCCACCATTTTACACTGACTATGGATATGGACCTCATATAACCCCATTTCAAAACACCTCAACGATCCCTTTCACAGTGCAGCAGTAGAGAGAAAGGAAGTTCAGATGGTCAAGAGGGTCGAGTTTCCATGGTAACTTAGGTCCGACTTACTTAAATCTTCTTTATGAAAGAGAATTTCCTAAAAATAAGCCTGATTTACTGACGTAAGCCTGGTTTAACTGGCAATCTGGTAATGATGAAACCTCCCGCTGATGTAACATCACTTTGGTTATTAAGCTAGGTGAGCACCAGCACACAAGCAGCAACGTTGATAAGTTTATGATTCTTACGGCATGAGGTTGCTTCGTACTGTATGAAAAGCTGCAGGACACATATGTTGATAAATCTGCAGCCTGTGACTGGAGTGCTGCGCCAGAGCACAGTGCCATTATGCACAGCTGTCCGCTGTGTTTACCTTCATTAAATCAGGTGCAAATGACACCAGGCTACAGCATAACCGCAGCGACGCCTCCAACTCTGCAAGCATTCTGCCTGCTTTGTCGGCTTATTATCACATTATACATTTTACGTCATATAATTTGACCTCAGCGCTGCATTGTCGCCTCACAACGAGGGAGTTTGCATGTTCTCCCTGTGTTAGAGTGGGTTTTCTCCGGGTGCTCCGGACCCCACCAAACACAAACAGAGCGTGGGGTCTTTGGCTTTATGATATTAAAGCAGTGATGTTGTGTCTGAAGCTGACCTGTGGAGGTTCTCCTCTTGTAGGACACTCGTCTTCGACACTCGATGTCATCCATACTAGAATCGGCTGCTTGTGAGCACGTCATCTGGAAAGAACGGACAGAAATATGTCGAATACAACAACACATGTATGGACATAAAGCCATGAAGGACTGCTAACAGCAGGGGATCAGTTGTCCCAGGTCCTGGGTCAAGAGAGGGCTCACCAGGTCGCATTGAGAACAAGCCAACATTTGCATTTTAGAACATAAAACAACAAACTGAAGAAACTACACAGTCCGGCACTAGGCCTGATGGGAAATGTGGGCCGTCACTGCAATATTTTAGTATAAAGCCTCATTTTGATGGCCTCCTGTTTGCCAATTATTTTTAAATTATCTAGGAGGTACAATTGAGAAAAAGTACAAATAAGGTGCATTAAAACAAGCGCTGTCGAAGTTAATGTGATAACGCGTCAACGCAAAAACATTTTTATTCATTCATTACCCATAATCACTCATCATGATTATCAGACTATCAAAGAGGCAGACAACCAATCACATTTATATCCACACCTACGGGCAATTTAGAGTCAATGAACCTAACTTGCATGTTTTTGGACTATGGGGGGAAACCCGGAGTACAGGGGGTAAACTCACTCATGCTTTAGCTATTAAATTTTTTTTTCTACTTTTAGATAATGATTTAAATGAGGGCTATTTAAGTGTCTGTACTGGGAAGTTGATTTACCTAAAATAAAATCATGCTCTGGGGGTTTTCTCCTGGCGCTCCAGTTTCCTCCTACAGTCCAAAGACATGCAGGTTAATTGATGACTCTAAATTGCCCGTATTGCCCATGTTTAACATTAATCTGTTGTTTAACTCCCTATTTACCGCGACTTGGCACCTGTAACTGTCTAGGATCAAATCTGAAACGCTTTAAATGAGCAGATGTCACACTTAACTAAGGGTAACATAAACTACCGCCTTTCTTGTTGAAACACCGTGTACCTCCGATGTAATCCAACCAGAACCTTCTCTCGTGTCTCCTTTCCGGTTCTCTGAATAAATAACAGAAGGCCAACCCAAAGTGCAGCTCCGCTCTGCTTTAAAAGATAATTAAAACAACTGACAAATGTGGGCTCTTGTTCGCATAATGCCACAGGCCTTGTACATCTTTCCACTACACTCAATTCATCATAATTACAGCCTACATCATGTCCACCCCACCCTAATGCTCCCTATCTCTCACTCGTCTTCATGCCAGAGGCAGAATAAAGAAAAAGGTCTAAATGAGCCCTCATGCTTTAATAAGAAAGTCATTCAACCAACTGAAATGGACATGGCAGAGATATGGTTCAAGAAATAGATTATTGTAATTGAAGTGGACGGTCTCTAAGAGGACTGTACAGTAACGCAGGTTCATTTTACATAAAAACATTCAATCGTCCATGTCGCCGCTTCCTTGACGGCTACAATCAAGAGACAAGAATTGGTGGTGAAACCAAACATCTGCTGCCACCATTTTGGACTTAAACGCGAGTATTTAATGGCCATTTCTGCAAAATATGACAACAAAATAGATATGATTTAGTTACTTTTGTACGGCACTTTTTAGGCAGACGTTCTGCTGGTGTCCACTAGTTGCTTTCAGTCCAAAATGGCCGAAGCATAGCTGCTATAGGACGAACAACCTCTTAGTGTTATTCCTTCTTTGGTGGCACCTCCATGCCGATTACCTTTTCATCGCGGAGGTCAAAGGTCAGCTCCAGGTTGGTGAGGAAGTGGTCTGCGAACTCTGGATACATGTCCAGCACCTCCAGAATCTCCTCCCTCTGAATGGTGTGGAGGTCACAGTAGCTCAGCGCCCGAACGTCCGCACAGGATTTCCCCGGCTTGGTGTACAGGTGGATCATCTCGCCAAAAATGTCGTTCTTACCTGGGAGAGGGGGGGAAGCAATCAAACATAAGTAACCTTTTAGCTAATCAAGGACATAAGCTTTACGCCTCATCTATTCTTGGCTTCTTAAAGAGCAGTATCCATGTAGCTGGACAGTTTGTGATGGCCTGTAGAGACGGACCAGAAATTTAAAGAGGTCAGAGGGTAGCAGTCACCTGAAAACGGATTTAACAATGCCAGAAACATAAGCAGCGATATTATGGGATAAGAAGAGACATTAGGAGATGAAACGTGACATCGTGATAGAAGGTTTTATGAAGTAAAAAATGACATGAGATAAAAAGTGACATGAGAAAAAAGTGACACTGTGAGATAAAAAGTGACATTTTAACATAAAAAGTGACATCATGAGAAAAAAGTGACACATATAATATAAAAGTGACATGAGAAAAAAAGTGACGTGAAATAAAAAGTGGCATTAAAAGCAACATTATGAGATAGACATCAATAATAAAACATGTTTTTTTAATAAAAGATGTCTATAATGAAATACAAATTTCATCCAATAAAACTAGAAAATGCTGAAAGAACATTTCATGAGTTGAATTTTAACAGTTTCTGCAGTTTCAATTTACAGTAACTGGACAATTATTTATTGATATGCTGGCATATTTTTAGCTTTACTTTTCTATTATGTATATACTATTTTATTTTATTTGTATTAATACTGTTTTAAGTCTATGCTTCTTGTTTATTGCATCTTTGCTGCTGTAATATGTGAATTTCTCCACTGTGGGACTCATAAAGGAATATCTTATCTTATCTTAGTTGTTTCAGAAACTGCAGATTCATTTATATCTTTTACAGAACTACTGATTGATGGCGAAGGACGGCTCTGCATACGAACAGACTCTTAACACCGCTGTGTATTTAGTTTGGGTGTTCGCAGAGGGTCACATTTATCTTCACAGCCACAGCAACGAGCGGTTCGATAATCTACTTAACACTGTGCTCCTACTCGAACTGGAAGCAGCAGCATTTCCATGTGGTGTAATGTAGAGCCGTATGAAAATAGTGTGTAGCCACACGAAAATGGAGTAATCAGCATTTCTCTAGCTTAGCATAGAAAATGTGCTGAGTTGTGTGCAACCTACAACTTCGACTCCCGTGCTCCTCGCTCATCACGACCCTATTGTGTCACCGGTTTTCGCCAAACCTTACAGGCTGCATGTAAACAGCCATTAAAGGAAAAACGAATGCATAAAAGGCTTAGCAGGATGCACCAGCCGGGAGGAGAGGAAGAGGAGGGAGGTGAGATTTGATGCGATTGCATTTGGAGGCTGTCTGTCATGTCATGTGGCTTCAGTCATCAGGAACTGCATCACACCAACTCTCTCTGAAGTCCTTTCTTTCTGTCTATACTCTCCTCTTCTTCCTCTCCCATCGCTTGTCTTTTCTTTCTCCCCGGCCCACTCATTCAGCTCTCCGTCCCTCCCTGCTTCTGTTGTCATCCATCTCTATTTAAGAGCAATCTTGTTCGCTTTTTTTTTTTTCCATCAGCACAGATCCACCATTACCCTCATCCCACCATGTGTCCTCCCCCACTCCTCGCTATCCTCTCCTTTCATCTGAGGCTCGGCTGGGAGGCGGCAGCCTGCTTCGAAGTGAGTTATTCCGACGTAACCGACAGGGATCACAGATGCCGACCCGGCCCTATCGCAGCGCCGCGAACGGAGCCGTCTTCGTTTAGCTGGCCCGCCCTCGTCTGCTGTAACGGAGGGAGCTCAGGCTACGCTAACCGCTACCTGTGGTTGTTATTCAAGTGACTAATTAGACAGGTTTGTGTGCCCAAGTTTCTACATTACTCAGCCTCCTTTTTAGATGTCAATTCATGGATGTGTGGGAGATGTAATGTCAGGGCCAAAAGGTGGCGGGCGGTCACGAGAAGGCCTGGGCGCCCAATGAACCGGATGCATCCAAAAGCATTACAAGTTTTCATGTATAAATGGGTGTTTCAATGCAATCTGCTGTTTTAAATACAGTAAATACACTGTTAAAGTTTTGGGAAATTCCCTTATTCGCTGTCTTGTCAAAAAGGTGACTTTGTGAGACAAAAGTGACATTATGAAATAAACGTGACATGCAAGAAAAAGTGACATCATGAGATAAAAAAGACATTGTGATAAAAAAGTGACATTGTGATAAAACAGCGGCATTGTGAGGTAAAAGGTGACATGAGATAAAAGTGACATTATGAGATAAAAAAGTGTCATTGCGAGATAAAAGGTGACATGAGATAAAAGTGACATGATGAAAGAAAAGCAACATGAAATAAAAAGTGACACTGTAAGATAAAAAGTGACGTAATGAGGTTAAAGGTGACATTATGAAATAAACGTGACATGCAACAAAAAGTGACATTATGAGATAAAAAAAGACATTGTGATAAAAAAGTGACATTGTGAGGTAAAGGGTGACATGAGATAAAAGTGACATTACGAAAGAAAAGCAACATGAAATAAAAAGTAAGATAAAAAGTGACGTTATGAGGTAAAAGTGACATGCAATAAAAAGTGACATAATGATAAAAAGTGAAATTGTGAGATAAGTGACATTATGAAATAACAGTGATAAAGTGATTTGAGGAAAGTGACATTATCGTGACATGAAATAAAAAGTGACATTATGAGGTAAAGAGATATGACATTATCAAATAAAAAGTGACATGAAATAAAAAGTGACATTATGAGATAATAAGTGAAATTGTGAGATAAGTGACATTATGAAATAAAAAGTGACATGAAATAAAAAGTGACATTATGAGGTAAAAGTGACATTATGAAATAAAAAGTGACATGAAATAAAAAGTGACATTATGAGATAAAAAGTGAAATTGTGAGATAAGTGACATTATGAAATAACAGTGACATGAAATAAAAAGTTAAATTGTGAGATAAAAAGTGACATTATGGGATAAAAAGTGACAATGAGATAAAAGTGAAATATGTCATATTACCGTACAGACATATCTATCCTCTTATCTCACTCTTGGCAAGAAAGCAAACAAAAGTACTTCCCAAAATGTCAAACTATTACTTTAAATCTGATAAAAATCTGTAGTGGAGTTAGTTCACTACATCTGGCTTATTTAGCGAAAATAAAAACCTAGATATTATCACGTGTGATCACTCATACAGTCCATAAGCAGCGACTGCATCACAGGGAACCGTGGCTGTGGTGTGCTGTAGACCCACCCAGGATCGCCACCACGACGTCATCTTTGAGGATTTCGATGGAGCCGCGGGAGACAAAGTAGAGCGCGGTGAGCACGTCTCCGCCGTGGACTAGCGTGTCTCCGGGCGGCGCGTGGGTGGTCTTGAACCTCATGGCCAGGGCCCGGAGGCAGCCCTTGGTGGCTCCTTGGAAGGCTTTACAGCCCTGGAGGAGGTTCTTGTTGAGGTGGAGGCAGATATCCGCCTGCAGGCACTCTGGGAAACCCTTCAGGACCTGGGTGTGAAACACGGGTCAGAGATGTCATGTGGAAGAAGCATCAGCTTACTAGCTTTCATATGCAGGGATTTATAATGTGTTGAATTTCAGTTTGGGGTGAAGATGCAGGTCAAATTTTTTCCAGAGAAATTTGCGACAATTGCCACTTGTGTTCTTTCCTTCTTCTCAAAACCTATTACGCCCTGCAGTAGAAATAGCCTGCGATATGTTTAACACAGAGCTACAACTGACTGCTTTATGAGCCTTCCAGCAGCTTTAGCAGCAGACGAGAGACAAGACAGAACATTTAGAAGCTGCAGATAAAATGACAGCACAAAGTGAAAACACAGGTTCAATATTTGTTATGTCTCCTCGCTGTTTGTGGTTTTTTTTCCTAAGAGTTTCACTGCTTTTATGTACTGAGATCATCTCTATGAATCATAACTCGCAAGATCAAGAAGCAACAATATTCAGTCTAACAGAATGAATGTGGGTTTACTCCAGGTGCTCCGGTTTCCCCCTACAGTCCAAAGACATGCAGGTTAATTGTTAACTCTATATTGTCCGGAGGTGTGAATGTGAGCGTCTCTATGTGTCGGCCCTGTGATAGTCTGGCGACCTGTCCAGGGTGAACCCCGCCTTGGCCCAATGTCAGCTGGACCTGGCTCCAGCCCCCCCAGCAACCCTGAATGGGATAAGCGGTTACAGGTAAAGTTACAGGTTATGCTATGTATAAAAACAATAAGTATTAAAGGTTGAAACTTGATCCAATCGTGATTGGTCAAGCATTCCTACTCAAAAATACACTACGAAATATAGAGTCATCATAACATTTTTTATAAATTTAACATTTTTTTTTGTTCTGATTCATAAATATAGACTTACCCTTTAAAGACAAAGATACAGTGACCACTGACAAAACAGCTAATGATCCTCAGACAACGTGAACTGACTGTACAGGATCTTTTCAAACTTTTAAGACCATAACAGACACTGGAAGGTGAGGAAAGGGGCTTTGAGGACACACAAGGAACAGTTGAAACAAGAAAACACATTTCTTCACTTTGTCATTTACACATGAGATACGATGTGCTAATGACACCAGCACAGCAAAAGAAATGTATCCTGAACGGATTTTCTGGCTCTTTTTGTTGCTCAGAACAAAAACTGATCAGTAGATTTGGAAAGGAAAGACTGAACAACATTTGGCAAGCGCAGGTGCCACCGCGGAGCGTGCCGCCAAGCCTCCCACAGTGGGAGGGAAACCTGGCAGCGCCCGGCGAGGCTGTGCCCACTCTCACGGTGATTCACTCTGTCTCTGGTACCAGATGAATATCATAGAGGTTGTGTTTGAATACACAGAATTCATGCAAAAAGGGACCTCGAGGCAGGCCATGTGCAAGTAATAGATGATTAAAGGGATAGTCCGGGTGTTTTGAAGTGGGGTTGTATGAGGTACTTATCCATAGTCAGTGTATTACCTACAGTAGATAAACGCTCCCAGTGTGGAGAAACCGCCACGGGAGCTAAGCTATGTACTGCTGTGGACGGGGGCAGCAGCACAGCGTACTTTACACACCTAAAAAACTAATTTTACTTTAAGTGGATGCTATATTTAGAATATTTTCTGAAGCCGTTATACATACAAAACCCAGGAGTCACTGGTCTACTGCGACCTTGACCTAGTTTTTGTGTTATTGTGAGAGTTTGGTGTACTCTCTCATTAATGCTGTCATTAATACTGCATTCAAACTGTTACTCTGTCATAAATACTGCATTTATATTGTTACTGTTATATAGAACCCATTTACATTCACACATCCGAAGGTAAGAGGTCAAGGGACCCCTTTGAAAACGGCCATGATGATTTTTTTTCCTTGTATTTCTTTACATATGTTTTGTTTGTATTGTAGCATTATGTACAAAATTTATGCGACATACTCCTTTATTTCTATTTTCTTACATTTGTTACGTTTACATTTACATTTCCATACGTAAATTTTTGTTTTACATTTACTTACATTTTTCACAAGAGCTACTGTAACGGCCAAATTTACCCTTGGGGATCAATAAAGTGTTTCTGATTCTGATTTTAAAGGGTTAGTTCGGATTGACCAAATTCGCACAATAACACCAACAAACTAACCGATTGAGGCAGTGGTAGATCAGCAACTCCCACATTCTGCAAGGTAAAATCGCTTTTTATGTCAATGGAGTCTGGTGGCTTTAAAGAAAGCATAGATAACAGTTCCCCATCAGAAAGGGGCCTCAATCGTACAACGTGCATTTCAACTGTCTTTTTTTGTGTGTCTAAAATACATTTTGCAACAGCAGTACATTGCTTTGCTCCCATTCTGGTACTCCATCATCTGCTGACCATCATCTTCTGTAAGTAAAACACTGACTATGGATAAGAACCTCATACAACCCCACTTCAAAAAAATCTGAACTATCCCTTTAATGTGGGCTGCAAAAAACTTTCAGTAACCAGCATGCATACGTTGATACTGTAAATACAAGTGTTACAGCATCTGTTCATGTATGTAACAGATAAGGGAACGATAACATGCAGATTTGGGACAATAACTGAACAACTGCATATTAAAACTACAATGCTATCTGACACTTTCCGTACAATAGCTCAACTCAGATCACATCGCTACTCGTATCAAACACAGCTAGACGAAACTCAGACTGTATCAACATTAGTTGTGTTAACACATGTACCTCCTGCTCTTACCGGAGTGGTGGAGTCATTCCATTTGACATGAGGCAGACATGGAAAAGACAAACTTATATAAGTACCATGAACAGTATCATGATGAGAGAAGCCAGAGTTACTGTATGCATGAGCAGTAACCGTGGCCATGGCTGAGCACTGCACAGTATAATCAGGATGAAAACATTATACTATGCCAGTGACATAGCGAGGTTGTTTCATGATGTGTTAAGAGCATTTTTTGGACAGGATAGCTCAAACAAATGATATTGGAAAAAGAGAACAGAAGAAAACATATTTTTGTCACCATTGTGAAAAGAGACACGCTGGTCTCGTACCATATTCATGTCGATGCCGTTGGTGTACGTCCAGGCGTGTTGGAAGTACTCCTCCAGCCGCTGCCTCAGTGGGTTTGGGATCTGGTGGAAGCGGATGAATTCTTTGACCCGGAGCATCTGGAGGTGATATCTGGCCGTACCTGAATACAACCTCTGGATGATGGCGGACACATTCCCGAAGATGCTGGCATACATTAGAGCTGGGAGAGAAGCCATACAGGTGACCGTTGAGCCATGGCTCTCGTATACTGTACCTACTTCTTCTTCTTCTGTTTATCCCAAACAAACCACTGCTGCTGCGTGACAGCACAAGACTTTGCAATAGAAACAGGAGTAGAATGGATATTCCCATTATAATCAACGTACCAGGGTGGTCAGAGTAGTGGCTCTGTCTAGAAGGTATCCAACAAGTTGCGAAAATGTGCAAAAACTAACCGACAACCTCAGCCTCAACAACCTCAACCATTCAAGGTCAATGCCTAGCCTTAACCAACGCACAAGAGTTTCACAACTTGTTTTATTTTCTAGAAACGACCCATTGCAACGGTTATAGCGGGGTAACTTCCGCTACAGCTAGCGAACAGCTGGCTAATTAGCCAAAATATGTGATAGGTCTCATGAAACTCATTTCTCCATGGCCAATCCTAACCTTAACGATTCAAGTTCAATGCCTAACCATAGCCATCACGA
Source organism: Pterois miles (assembly GCA_947000775.1). Classification (NCBI taxonomy): domain Eukaryota; kingdom Metazoa; phylum Chordata; class Actinopteri; order Perciformes; family Scorpaenidae; genus Pterois; species Pterois miles. The sequence goes on along the minus strand of CAMQGK010000500.1, from coordinate 2,892,503 downwards.
TAGTTTTGTAACTTGTGGGTCACCTTCTAGACACGACCCATTGCGGCCGTTGTAGCAGGCTAACTTCTGCTACAGCTAGTTAGCTTACAGACAGCTGGCTAGTTACAGAAAACATGCAAAACTCTTGCGAGACTCGCTGCTCACTGACCTATCCTAGGCCAATGCCTAACCTTAACCATCACATCACGTGATAGTTTCGTAACTTGTGGGTTAATTTCTAGACACAAACCATTGCAACCATTGCAGTGGGCTAACTTCCCCTACTGCTAGCTAGCTAGCAGACAGCTGACTACATAGAAAAAACACGTGAAACTCTTGAGAGACTCACTGTTCACTGCCCTTAACCATTCAAGATCAATGCCTAACCTTAACCATCACGTAATAGATTCGTAACTTGTGGGTTACCTTTTAGACACAACACATTGCGACCGTTGTAGTGGGTTAACTTTCGCTCCAGCTAGCTAGCCTGCAGACAGCTGGCTAGTTAGCAAAAACCATACAAAACTCTTGCAATACTCGCTGCTCACTGAACTATGATGACTTTAACCGTCCAAGGTCAATGTCTAACCTTAACCATCACGTGATGGTTTCGGAGCTTGTGGGTTACCTTCTAGACATGAACCATTGCGACAGACAGCTGGCTAGATAGCTAAAACGTGCAAAAATTCTTGCAAGACTCACTTCCTTAACATGAACCATTCAAGGTCAATGCCTTACCTTAAACTTGCAAGAGTTTTGCAACTTGTGGGCTACCTTCTAGACAACTGTTGTAACTATTTGAGGTCAATGCCTAACCTTAACCACTGCGCGATAGTTTTGTAACTTGTGGGTTACCTTATAGGCATGACCCCTTGTAGCAGGCTAACTTCCTGATGTAATGTAAAAGCGTACATGCACTTGAAATGCATTCAATCACACTTGTGTTATATTAGGGGGTGAAAACAGTACATTACTGTGTTTATCTGTAAAACGTACCATAAAACTCTGGTTAGGGAGTTTGAAAAGCTACATGAAATACTGTGTGAGACGTTTCAATAACAACAGGATTAAAACACTATGACTCAGCTGTCACTCACATCCAATGAGCATGACGCAGATGGAAAAGATCTTCTCAGAGTTGGTGTTGGGGGAGACGTTGCCGAAGCCCACGCTGGTCAGACTGCTGAAGGTGAAGTAGAGTGCTGTGACGTACTTATCTTTGATGGAGGGGCCTGAGCTGGGGTCACTGTAGTTGTATTTTTTTCCTACAATGAATATAATGCATGTATAAAAATTACCAAATTTGGGTTTGGCAGTAAAAGTGACCTTACGTAGTTTAGTTTCTTACAGCTTTGTTTAAAAATAGAAGAAGAGCAAGGAAGATCACCTATTGACACCCCCAAATTGTCCAGCCAGCCAATCTTATGCTCCAGGTAAGGCTTCTCCACGTTGCCAATGGCGTACCAGATGCAGGCCAACCAATGGGCGATGAGGGCAAAGATGCACATGAGCAGCATGAGGACGGCAGCACCGTACTCCGAATACCGGTCCAGCTTACGGGCGACTCGGACCAGCCGTAGGAGACGGGCCGTCTTTAGCAGACCGATCAGGGTGGTGGTCTAGGGTGAAAAACAAACAGGGAAATACAGGATAGTCACAGTCAAGGCATGTATGTACTGGTGGGTATTGTTTTGTTGATTTTTTTGTTGATATTTACATATTCTAACTGTTGTTTTTGTCATGAGTAGTTTTACACAGAATGTCGGAGCTTTCACATTGTGAATAGAGGCATCAACACAAGACATTTTCAATATGTACTCAATATGCAGAACAAAAGGCTCTGTAATCCAAACTAAGACCTTTCAGACTTGACAAAGGCAACACCTTCTGTTCTCACCTTTCACAATAAAAGTCCTAGACATATACACTGCGCAGCTGTAGGGAAATTTCCTCAGCAGTTTGCTAAAAGGAAACTAAAATAGCTTACATTCATTCATTATCCGTAACCTCTTATCTTAGTCAGGGTCGCGGGGGAGTTGGCGCTCTGGACAGGTCACCAGACTATCACAGGGCTGACACATAGAGACAAAACAACCATTCACGGCCACATTCACACCTACAGGGCAAATTAGAGTCAACAATTAACCTGACCTGTATGTCTCTGGACTGTGGGAGGAAACCAGAGTACCTGGAGTAAACCCATGCTAACACAGGGCGAACATGCAAACTCCAAAAGAAGGACCCCAAGCCAGGTTGGAACCTGTGGCTGTCTTGGTGTGAGGCGACAGCGCTAACCGCCGCACCACCACATGGCCCATAATAGCTTACAGAAACTGGAACCTGTCCTGGTTCACATCATACCTCTCCAGTTCATCAGTATAATAAATTGAACTGTAACAGCCCCAGTATCTCAAGGCGCCCTCCCCAATGTTTGGTGCTTGCCCCCTCTTTGTATGCTTTGCCACCACGGCCTCAATTTCCACTATTAAGCCAACAGCGGCCAGCTCTAGCGATCCTCATTGTTCCCCGTGAAGTCTGCTAGAAGTGATTTAATGTAGCCAGATGTGTTTTACGTGGCGTGAGCACTGTGCCAGACTCCATTTTAATATATAGCCATTTAAATTCCACATTGCCTGTCAGCAACTGGTCATTTGGTAGCTTCAGAGGTTATTTGGCTTCGTGCGCTCTGATTAATTTGGCATGCAGTTAACACACCAATCATAATGTTGTTTTAATGAACTCCCGGTGTTCTTCATCACTGTCTGGACGAATGAAATAACGAGGAGTAACAGGCAAACTAGCATTAAAAGTGATGTATTTTCCTTTTAAATACGTGCTGTGGATCAAATTCATGCTAATTTATGCTAATGTGAAGAGCAGTTATGTTATCGCAATCTAAGAAGTCATGCATATTGGTCACATGGGTGGAGTGGAGCTGAAAACTGAAATAAATCAGCAGTTACATCCGGTCAACATCTGAATATGTGACCTTTATACAGTCACAGCAATGTCAGTAAATGTCCAAATGAGACCAGAGGTTTGTGATATGATGTAGACATGTCGGGGGGACGGCAGCAGAAAATCCTGGATCATCTCAAGTACAGTGTGTCACTAGACACTGATAACAACCTTTCCCAGCAATCAAAGTGAACAAGTTGTTTGTCTTCCGTCGGCGTCGAGGGTTGAGGTCAGGGTCACAGGGACGACCGTCTCGGCTTAGAGATTCAAACGCACGTGTAGCTTAGGAATGCTTAATCTTATCCACGCATAGCGAACCAGACGCACAGACCAGACAGCGATGAGAGGGTCGCTTCGTGAAGCACTGAGGGTGTCGTATCTAAGGGTGTCATATGTAAAGCCCCCTGAGGCAAAACTGTTATTTGTGATTTTGGGATACACAAATAAAACTGACTTGACTTGACAGTGGATCATTCGGTCTCAGTGTCCCACAGTGCATGTGATTATCATAAAGTGGGCACGTCTGTAAAGGGGAGACTCGTGGGTACCCAGAGAACCTATTTACATTCACACATCTGGAGGTCAGGACACCTCTGAAAATGGCCATGACAGTTTTTCCTTGCTAATATTTAGTTTGGAGCATCCTCTGCGGTTGCTAGTACGACATGGTTGGTACCAATGGATTCCTTCGGTTTTCTAGTTTTATATGATACCAGTATCTTCACTCTAGCTTTAAGAAGAGTCCAGTGCATCCTCCAGAATACTCACTGATTAAAGAAATTGGTGGCATTAAAACAAATTTGCGTTACACCGTTAATTGCGTTAACTTCAACAGCCCTAAACACAATGCCACAATGCGCCCCACAGACGGAGAACCACTGCTTTCGTGGAACAAGCAAATATGCAAATATGTGTACGAGAGAGAGTTTGGTAATTCGTTCATTTGGCTGATGATGAAGCACTTTTGAGTTGCTGCATATGACGATGGCAGAGTTAGCTCTAAAAACCGTAAGTATCAGCAGCTTGGATCTTTTGCCAAAGCACCCTCAGAATGCAGTGACACAAGCAGACGAGTGTGCATACATTACAATGTACACACACGCTGCCTTCTGCTCTGTTTAATTTGACGCACTTTAATCCTCCCGTCTCCATTTTCCAGCCTGACTAAATTAACACACAGGCTATGGGGGGGAGATGCAGCCATGACACCAGTTCCAATCTATTAGTGTCGTGCAATCTGTAAACACAATAAGTGAGAATGCTAATAGGTCCTACCGCTCCCTATCGCGCCTGATAATTATCCTAATATCCTTGGGGAAATCATTACCAGCAGCCTCCTGCAGCAGTAAATGCTTATATATTTAGGCCTCATGTCCAGGTGAGAGTAAATACATGGCTTGTTTAAAAGGGGGCCAGTGAAAGAATATGATTCATGAGGGAGAGTACGTCTCCGTCATGATGAGGAAGATCGCTGTAGCTGCTTCTGATGGGTCCATTAATGAGCCTCCGTCCTCCCAATCTCACCCTAAATCACCGCCATCATTCACCGTCGTGCATCCGGCCGGCGTCCCCTCGCACTGACGACTGAGCGAACAGTGAATGAATCATACGCGGGAACAGAAAAATTATCTGCACTGCCTTAGGTGTAGTGCAGCGATGACACAGCACGCGCTGGGTGATGTGGCCTGCACAGTGTAATGTTGATTAAAATCTGGGCTTACAGTAAGTCGGAGGCGTTTGGGGCTGAGGAGGCGAGCTAAAGCACCCATTAGCAACCAGCTGTATAAAACAGCAGAATATCCCTCTGGCCATCTGCCACTGTGGCTGTCCAGGCTCGCCTGGTCACTTTACAAAACCAAGGGTCAACCTGAGTTATGGTGCAACCTCTTTACTCGGTGTATGTGGACACAACATGCTATCAAAGGTTAGAGATGTAAAAGTAGTATTGATCCAAGGACTCCCTCGTAATCGGGACACAGATGTGCCATTTGTACTCTAAGATGCCACTGGAAGTACTGGAGTTCACGTCTGTTACATAGTGATCAATAGAAACGCGTTGTTTCAGTTTCAATCCAGGGCATCTGCTGGTTTCAACGAGTCAAATTTAAGACTTTGAGACCTTTTTGATGTAACTCAGCTTTTTAATTTCAGCTTTTTAATTTCCGTGAGGTTTCTCCACTAATAAGCACACCACTCCCCCAGGTTAGGGTTAGGCTTAGAGGGTTAGGCTTAGAGGGTTAGGGTTAGAGGGTTAGGGGTTAGGGTTAGGGGGTTAGGGTTAGAGGGTTAGGGTTAGGTGGTTAGGGTTAGGGTTAGAGGGTTAGGGTTAGGTGGTTAGGGTTAGAGGGTTAGGGTTAGGTGGTTAGGGTTAGGGTTAGAGGGTTAGGGTTAGAGGGTTAGGGTTAGGGTTAGAGGGTTAGGGTTAGGGGGTTAGGGTTAGAGGGTTAGGGTTAGGGGGTTAGGGTTAGGGTTAGATCAATTTTTAAGAACTGACAAAATTGGATTTAAGACATTTTGAGGCCTTGAATTTGAGTTATTGGGCTTTTTGAATCCCTGTGGGAACCCGGTCAAACAACTTTGTTTTGCTCTGATATTCTGGGTGCTCAGTAATCAGACGTTGCTTTATTGACTTCATTGAGTCGATCGCTAGCACCTGAAGACGCATGATGCATTTTGGTCTCCTAAGCAGTAGCGTGAAAGCTTTGTTACACTGTGAGTGAATCATATCAAATTTCTATTGGCCCAAAGCTAACGTGGGTGGGAACGATGGACACAATATGCTTGTTTTACTGGTGCAAATGGTCCCCATGGACAGAGTGAAAACCACATCTTATCAAATAAAACCCGTTGACAAAACTGCACAATTTGCAGTTGTAAAAAAGGTAATGCAACACTCGGCATATTGCATAGTTGCAATAAGATCATATCATGACATTACCATATATTTTGGGTTGTATTTGTGTCCACATGACAAATGTAAGTCCAATTTTACGCTCTGTTTTAGTCTCCACCAACTCCTGAGAAAAACATCTGTCTCTTTAGCTGCTGAATGCCCCACTGCATGCACTGTGTCTCTGCTGTTTGGTGCTGGGTCAATGGGGTACAGTGATTTTCCACTGCTGCAGCAGAAAACAACACTTCAGCGAGACTGAACCAAACTCAAGCAATGAGCTGGACGATGCTGTAGAGCTGAGGGGAACTAATTCTGGTTAAAATGTCACATTTCCTCTGTACACTAGAGCTGCACAGGTCACAAAACAAGTCAACTACATTGTTTTGCTTATTCATGAAGCTAATAAGAAACCAAAGACACGGTGTATGACTATATTATTGTCTGAGTCAACAACAATTTAAAACACCAGAGTCTATACTGACTGTTTACACAATTCCAGCAGGGCAAAAGTGAGATTGAGGGGGCTGCTTGTTACAATGAACCTGCCTCCTCTTTCTTCTCTGTTTAGCACAGCAGTTGCTGCAGCTTTTTGCAGCATAGATGGAGAGCTGGAGCGCTTTAACCAAAGGCAAAAAACTAAGGAATTCAATAAAGCTGCTTTAATTTGTATGATAATATATATATAAAGAGCTTTTTGGGTGTGGTTCACTTTGAGCTAAAAAATGTTAATATATGTGAGCATAATCAGCGTTGCCACATCTGCTTATTATTAGTGACTTTGAGCTTGTTTCCTGATAAGTCGCTTACAAACACTGGGGCTATCTTCTCCCCATGTTAGCTTGGGTTTACTCCAGGTGCTCCGGTTTCCCCCCACAGTCCAAACATAGGCTGGGACTGGCTCCAGCCGAGTAGGATTAATGGATGGATGGAAATAAATGTAACTTCTTTAAGTTTATTGCAAGAAAAATTTAAGGTTAGAAGATAAAATGGATGCAGAAATGCACCGAAATGCATGCAACTGAATATAAATTCATACGTATACAGCATACTGTAGTAAGGTCGCTTGTTTTGGGCTTTTGGGCTTATTTCTACAGAGCTGGTTGCTTGTTTTTCTTGCGAGATCCAGTAACACTGAGCATAAAAAGCTCGCACTCCAGATCCAATCAATACTAATCATTGACATGGTCATCTTTCTAGAACTGCTTCATTGACAACAAATAAAAGCCACTGCGGGCTGTTTATGTTCATTTATTATTGAGCACTGAGTGTTTTTGGACTACTGAGCCAAAAAAATCATTGATAAATTAAAAAATTTAGTTTAGTTGTCAATGTGCATCTGCTACCCTGCTCGGGATAAAAGGAAAATAATATTTAAATTGTGGTTAAGAGCACATATTCACATTAAACCTCTGTAATTTGCCAACACCTCACAATCAGAAACAATGTACATGTAAACCTGGAAAAAATAGGCAAATAATGTCATGTTATCACAGCAGGACATTGGTATGAAAATGACGGAGGAGCTCAAATGACTTCAGCACCAGATCATTTCGTTTCACTCTGCACAGCTGAAAATCCTGCACGGACAAAGAATCTCTCACAGAGGATTTCAACCTGCCATGCTTCTAATGAAATCAGCACAGAAAAAAAAAAAAAAATGTCAGAGACGGTTTCCAGGCAACAAAAGTGCACAAGATTATGTCTAAAAATAGTCTCTGCACAAAGAGCTAAAATAACAGACCTTAAAGGCGAGAGCTAAAAGTATGCATGGATGTGTTATTTTTGGTTTCTGCTGCTGATTGGAGGAGCTAAAAATACCATCTGTCGTTCTACTCGCTGTGCGCTTTTGACACGAGCTGAAACGGAAACACACATTCTGTCAGCGCACCGGTCGGCCAGCTGCGCGACGACGACATCCGTCGCGTCGCTCAGCTGTCCGCTCGGTTTTCTCCACCCGTCACTCGCTGCCAGCCTCGAGGCGTGGACCGCCATCACAGGAACAAACACCGGTGCACGACGGGGTCTCGTCCTCAACAGCACACATCAGTCTGGGATGTCAATGCACTCGTGTTGATTCCTCCGACGCTGGGCGGAGGAAACCGGAGGACCTGGAGTAAACATGCAAACTCCTAACCCCAAGAACTGAATTGTGTCCTTTTGGCCAATTTATTCCACAATCTAAAATGCTCTCTCCGGGAATTAGATAACTTACTCCCTCAGACACATGACCCAAACAGTTCCTCAGCACTTAGGGAAGCTGAGACCTTTTAACTGATGTGGACCGCCCGAGGCCTCCCAGTCTGGCTCGGATGAAAAGAGAGCAGAGGGAAGCAGATGTGACAGCTGAGCGTCAGATTGTCTTTAGTAGTGGCAACAGCTCAGAAACATGGCTGCTGGAGTAACGGAGGAGGACGCAGCTTCGCAACGGAAAAAAAAGTGAACCGGCCCAAAACATAAGAAACATGCTATAATGTTCTGCTTTTATATCAGTGACGTTTACACTATATTTCAACAATGAATCCCCCAATAAATATTAGCATGTGAGCAGTGCACTTGCGCTCCATAATTTTTTTGGTGAAAGCACACCAATATAAACCTCCCTAAACCTCCCATAAACCTCCCAACAAATGCTTGGTTTTCACATTCATTCTGCTTTTTTTTAATATCAATTAACTATTTTATATTGCTGTGAAAATATTTGGATTTGCTGTGAATTTCTCACCAAATTTGCATTTTACAAGATTACATTTGAGGGCTGCACGGTGGTGCAGTGGTTAACGCTGTTGCCTCACAGCAAGAGGATCGCAGGTTCGATTCCAGCCTGGGACTCTTCTGTGTGGAGTTTGCATGTTCTCCCCGTGTAAGCGTGGGTTTTCTCCGGGTACTCCGGCTTCCTCCCACAGTCCAAAGACATGCTGTTTAGGTTAATTGATGACTCTAAATTGCCCGTAGGTGTGAATGTGTGTGTGAATGGTTGTCTGTCTATATGTTGTCTGTCTCTATGTGTCCTGCGATGGACTGGCGACCTGTCCAGGGTGAACCCGCCTTCGCCCAATGATAGCTGGGATCGGCTCCAGCCCCCCGCGACCCCTAACGGGATAAGCGGTTGACGATGGATGGATGGATGGAGGATGGAAGATTACATTTGAACACACCATGATAACATTATAATTTACTTTCATTCCAATGTTTACTGAATACAGCTTGAGTGCATCATTATGTAAATCAACGGCACTTCCCACGTTGAAATCGCTAGTTAACGTTAGCAGTTAGCAGCCAGTAAGCACTACACTTATGCACGGAGCTAACCGCTAACGTTAATAGCGCTCATTCTGCCGATTTCAACATAGCATGTTGTTCATGATGTAGCATTGTCAGGGAAAATAAGGAGCGTCCCCTGGACGTGCCAATAGTGAGTTTTCATGTTTTCTATCAACGATAAGACGGTATGCCGAGGTCTGACGGTATCTATGGTACTAGTACTGCAGAAAAAAAAAGTACCATAACACTGTCAGAATTTTGGCATCAACTTGGCACCGAAGTACCAATTTCTAGTGACATCCCTAGCATGATGTGATCGAGGTTTTTTGGGTTAAGTTTTATTGTGGTGCCCCCAGAAATAAGTGCGGATCATTTCTACATGTTTATGTGACAATGTGAAGATTCGACAGGCAACGATGTCAGATCCGAGACTGGCAGCAGTTATTCTCAGTGTAAAACAATTAAATGTAACTGAATCAAACTTCAAATCATTTCTGAAATAGAAGAAAATATATGCAAAACAAAAACAGGCCACATTTTTTCTGATTCCCAAACTATCAGTGCAGCATGACTCACCTCATCTGATCCTGAGCCAAAGATAAGCAGGTCAAAAGGGATGGCAGCCACCATGTCTATGAGGAACCAGCCTTTAAAGTAGTGGATGGCGATCTTGGCCGGGTGGCTGACCACTTCCTCGTTGGTGTTGACGTATGTGGTCCTGAAGTTTATGAGGATGTCCACGATGAACATGATGTCCACTATCAGGTCCACCACATTGAGGGGCGAGCAGGAGTAGCCGCACTCCCGCCTCCTCTGCTCCTCGATGTCGTTGAGGAGGAAGGCAGCAGAGTATGGCGTGAAAATGGCGGTGTAGATGACCAGCAGCAGGATCAGCCAGTCCCACACGGCTTTGAAGGGACTGTAGTGAAGGATGGTCCACTTGTCCATGCGTGGTGTTTGGAGCTTATACTCCGGCAGCACGTCTGCACCCAGAGAAAGAACCTGAGGAGGGCGACAGATGATTTACCAACTAAATCGCAGGACATTTTATCAAAGAGGAGGATTTATTTCACTGGTTTTCCGATGACGCCATATTCAGGCTAAAAAGATTAGTAACGTAAAACCAGGGTTAGGGAGTAAATTTACACCCCCCAAAACTGTGACTTGTTCAGATTAAACACTTCTTGGTAGAATCCCACGGCTGGGTTCTTGTTAGCACCCTTAGAAGGTAGAAAGGTTCTAGATAGAACCCTCCAGAGAGGGTTTTGGGTGGAACCATCACACCACAGAAGTGATCTCTGTAGAACTTCTCATAGGGGGGTTGTGGGTGGAACCTTTCACACATGGTTTTAGGTACAACCATTTATGTTTGGTTCTAGGTAGGACCTTCCTAAAGCATTCCAGGTGGAACAAGGTTCTCTCATCCTATGGGGCTAACCCCTAAGGTCGTAGTCGGACCTGGTATTAACAAGCATCCTGAGCGATTTGATCACAAGTGGACAGCTCCAAGTGTGAACACATTCAAGGCGCCCTGAGGATGGACCGAGATCCGATCACTCTGATCACATTCAGAGGTGGTCTGGGCCACATGCGACCACATTCTTTCAGCAGCGTTTACATGAATGGGTCCTGGGCCACGTTAAGGACCTACTCGACTGACGTTCTACGGGGATCCGCGGGGGCAGCGGCACTCGTCTGGTGAATTGACCGTCAGACGTGAGCACTTGGAAACGGCCTCTGCGCTCTACTGTATTCTGTCAGTACAACTGTATACGATTACAATATATCTAGTTTATAGGCTAAATATCTACAGACTATAAGACTTGGTTCACCAAGTGCACTATTATACTGTCGGAGGTGTTGGAGCTGACATTCGCCCGCCTGTTCGGAGGTCACTGAGGACCGCCGGTACAACAACCTTTTATTCTGATGTTAATAAAATGTACCTGAATCATACAGTCGAGCGTGGAAGTGAGATCAGGAAACAAGCTCATGGCAGGTCTGAACAGGGCCGAACAATGTTAGCGCTTTGAGATAAATTGGTATGAGGTGAATTTTGTCGATCTCTAGAACCATGATGTGCAAACCTCTCTTGGCCATTTCTAAGAGAAATCAATTGAAGAATATGGAAATCGGAACAGTTATTTGGAAGTAAACAGCAATTACACACCGAGCTGTGAGCGCTAATGAAACAAGCACGTGGAACACCGGCTTTTAATGAAGCGGCACCCCGATGAATAATAGAACATGTTTCCTTTTGTCTGTCCTTCGGGTTTCTGATCGATTTCAAAGGTTATCCCGTACTAGAGGGTAAAAGCTTTTGACCTTCCACATCGCGCAGAGGGCAGGAGTTTCTAATAACCAGTTCAATTATTAACACTTCAGCCTTTTTGCTGCTATACATCATTGTTCTGTCCCTGTCAATCTCAGGGGTTGTGAAGGTGAACAGGGCGGAGATGCAGGAAGTGATGGGTGAAAATCTTCTTTTCTGTTTCGCTCACTGGTTCACAGTAATATCCTCTGCCCCTCCAGCTCATGTACTTTCCCTGCCGTCCTCCTTAGAGCTACAATAATCAGCAGCGAAATTTTCAGCCAGCCATGCCCTGAAAATTTCTAGCTATTGAAGTGTCACACACTTAGATGAATAGATGCATCCTCTTCCTGAGCCTATAATTACTTCATGTCATTGAGGCTCTTATCCCAAATGGTCCATGGCGCTGCTGTAATATTGATGTTAAAAGCTATTCAGGTGTATATGGTAGCAGCAATAACAGAGATAATGATCGCGACATCCAGGCTTGCTGGACTGGATTAGAGCTCCATCCTCAATGCAAACCTGTTAGGATTGTATGCCGGCTGTTGTTTTTTTGGAGTTTTATTTTTGGGTTGCGAGGCGGTGCAGTGGTTAGCGCTCTCCCTGTGTTAGCGTGGGTTTGCTCCGGGTACTCCGGGTCCCCCCCACAGCCCAAAGACACGTAGGTTAGGCTAACTGTTGATCTAAATTGCCGTAGGTGTGAACGTGACCATGAACGGTTGTCTGTGTCTGTGTCGAGGATGTACTTCACCTTTGCCCAATGTCGGCTGGGAGCAGCTCCAGCCCGCCTAGATAAGCATGAATGAATGAGCTTTAATTATAAATATAATTTTTAATTGTCAAAATAATTGTATAGGAGAAAAACAGCCATTTTAATTATTGAAACGGCCAGCATTTACTTCAGGAGTTAAAGGTTTGAATTGCATCTCTGCAGTCTGCTGTTGAGTTATGTGAAAGATTTTCATATGCATACTTAAAATTCGATATTATTAGACTCAAAGCTGATTTTTCATCCTTCACTAAACACATGAATGATTTATTTGGGGGAGAGGGAAATTCATGCCTCAAGTAATCAGCTCATGCAAGCTTTAGGAGCTAATGTTGCTCTGCATTAAGATCGTACAGTATGTACAGTTGCGGCGCTGAAGTTCAACTCCTGCAGCCAGATTACTCTCAAAGCAACAAACACGACCTTTACTTGACCTAATCTACAGTCATATATCACAGTTCCACGTACCAACACGCACATCACTGCAAAGGCACGGAAACGCAAATGCACCGTGGCATATTGAACTGGAATTACATTCTACTGAATTTAACCTATTTTCTTGAACCACAAGCCTTGTCTACATGCAGGAATACTGTACTGTGGAGGATGTGAGGATACTTATGTCCTTTTATCTAAGACCATCATTGGTTCAGTGTTGCACTTTCACAAATCTGGTGTCCTTGTGCAGGACAGATTTAAAAAAGGATCTTCAATACCAGATTAGCAGGGGCTGAGATATTATGACTAATTATAAAGCATCGATAGCATTGTTCGCTAGACCTTCTCTGCCTGAAAAACCCTAGATTATATATTATAACGACAGATGATGTGACAGCTCCCCACAAGTGAAGCCAAAACATCTTGATTGCAGCCTGCTGGCTGACTACAGAATAGGTCATAACCCCCCCCCCCCCCGTTAGTGGATGGGACACGGGCCACACTAAAAAATAAAGGTATGCGTAAAATAAATTTTGGTTTCAGGCAAAAGATGGTGTCTGTCATTTTAGTGACCTTTAGTCTAACAAAGAACCCTTGAAGGGCTCTTTCTTAAAAAAAAAAAAGGGTGCTAAAAAGGGTTTTCAACTGAACCACTGGAAGGTTCATTGGATGAAGAGGGTCCATAATGGTACCCTTGTTCTTACAAAGAACCTCTTTTCTTCAAAAAGTTCTGGTGCCTTTCAGGAAGAACTCTTTTGGAGCGCTTATTTCTAATCATGCGGTTTATGATCAGTACTGACGACACTATCAAGATGGTAACTCTACTCTGCCATGGATACATTACCGCTCGGCCTGCTGGGAAGCCTGGGAGGAGTCGGTTGGTTGGCAGCAGAACAGTTGTGGATTAACGTGTTGCAGCCAATCTGTTTCTAAATAAAAGATCCCATCTTAATTATTTAACCTTCCTACTGTAGCTATGTGCACTTGGCGCAAATGAACTCTCTCTGGAGGGATAATGGAGGGCTTGTTGTGTATTTGGCTTCAAACGGTATGCAAATGAGCATTAGCTCATTTTTAGTGTGCACTGTCAGGGCTGGGGTATTATTCATAAGAATGGAGTGTTGTTCCATGTTTCTGCGGTTTATCACGTGGCCTCTGTCATTAAAGACGGTGCATGAACCACTGGTTTGATTCCAGTTTCTCATAGTTTAAAACGAGGCGTTAATAGAAAGCCGTGGGCATCTAAGCCGTGCGCGAGCTGCATGCGCCCCGAGGCGATCAAAGTGAACAGAGCAGCATGGGAGCTGCAGGTCCACTGTGTTTCTTAGCTGACCAGCAGCGTCCTGGGTGAAGCCTCCGTCTGCTGTGGGAGCTGCGAGGCAGCCAAGGCCAGGAGAGAGCGGGTCTGTTCAGACGCCTTGATCGTGGCTTCAAATGAACTCCGAGGAAACCGGAGCTGGTTTCAAGACATCTGCTGTTGCTTTGTCCTCCTCGCAGTCAGCCGTCGAGAGAAGTGTTTACACATCTAAACTGTGGAAGACGGGGATTCGCTGCAATCCTCCGTGGCTTATTTATCTGTTACTATGATCATTTTAATACTCAACAGCATGGAGTATATGCAAAACATAGAAATGACAAACCACATGCTTGAGGTGGTGTAGTACCTGGGCAATGTGACAACATACAGTACAGACTAGGCTTATATCTATTTCCTATTTCTCTATATTTGGACAAGCTTGCAATTAATCACAATTTAAATATTTTAATCGATTGACAACCCTCAAGAAAAAACAAATCAAAGTTGGCATGGCTTGGCTCTGACCTCAAGACGTGAATGAAAATGAGATGAACATTTCCAGTTGCGTAATTTCCAGTTGAAAAAAAAAGGTTATTACCATCGCAATCTGTCTTCTAGCATTCGTCTCTCATGATACCGTACCGTGGGGTTGACTCCCACCCACAACTGGCCCCACCGGTGCCAGTTCTGCTGGATTTAGGTCCTGTAGTGTGCCATTAAAAGCACATTAACAAGCTTGCCCTCGCCGCTGCTTAATAACTTTGACTTTAATGCTAGATGAGAGGTCAGTGTGGTTCGCTGCTCTGCCTCTGGCTCCAGTCGAAGCTAAAGTTGCCTTTGAGTGTGAACGGGGGTCAATTTCTGCGCCCTCTATCCATTACACCATTAATGGGCAAAATGCAAAGCTGAGACCTAATCAGCGGTTTGGGGCAGCCTCGGCCGACCCGTGGGAATACATTAACTTACAGTCCTCGTCTGGCGGGGAAGGTGAGAATGACCTCTAACCCGGTTCGTAACTCTAGAAATATGGCCTGAGCTCTGGACAGTCTGGCAGCGGTAAGAGTATCCCTGATTATCTGCCGCAGGTGATAGACACCTCTGCCGTTTTACGTATCAAACCCCTTGAGTTTCAATTAATCACACTGGTGCACGAGGACGGACGAATCTGCTGACTGCTCAGTCTGTGCATGTACGACTTCTCATGATAGTAAATGATATTATGATGAGCATCATATTGAACGCCAATGTCTCTCCACTCAGTCAACAAAGGATTGGTGGTATGAATTATTAATAAATGCAAACTATACATGCTCACTACTGTTCTTAATTGTTTTCCAAACAAATATTTGCTGACAGATGGTTGGATAATGGCTTTTATACAACACTGAAAATAATAACCTCTGAGTCGTGCGACAGAGGGAAGGATGAAATGTACTGAAACAGCACCCATTCAGTTTAAAAAGGGGAAAACTAAATTTGGAGCGTTTAAAACAATTTGATCAAGACTGCTTGGCTAGACCGATATATTGGCCGATGCACATTGCACATGCATCAGCAAACAGATAAACAATGACACAGCTTTTGTTTCGGATGTCAAACTCCTAGCTTCAGTAACTTCTGTACAGTCACACTTTAGTTTGTCTTGAGAGGAGTTAGCAGTGCTGAGCAGGCTGAAGTGCAAAACATGCTGCCCCTTATGTAGAGCTATTATGCGTATTTTCAGGTTTAAAAACCTCTTTACGTTCTTCATACCAGCTGTGCTGAGCTGCCTGCTAGCTTTGCTTGAGGGCGGGCCAAATGAATGTGTTACTTGGTGATGTCACCACGTTACGGGGGAAAAGGCGGGGCTTCAGTTAAGGTATTTCAGGTAGTACAGCGGCAGCGTTTCTGTGGGGAGATGTGGACTTTAACTTTTCAGACCTTTCACAGGCACAAAACATGTACTGTATATATACTACTGTATATATACAGTAAAGGAAAAAGCACAAAAACATAATAGATCTTCTTTAAATACAGAAAGTGGTTTACTTGCTTGCTAGCAGAGCTTTCTCCATGAACGCAAAGATTCAACGGCCACATGACTGGAAAGCTTCCTCTTACCTGCGTGACCTTGTCGGTGACGTTATGCGTGCGGTCTTTGACCTTTGGGGCGATAATGGTTTTCTCGGAGGACGGAGGGGAGGGGCATTTCTTGTCATTGTTGGCCTCTGAGAAGTTGAGCGTGATGAGGGGGATCTTGTTGATGGTGCTGTACTTGTTGAGGTTGGAGTCGGAGGTGGAGCCCAGCAGGCTGGATTTGATCTGGCTGAGCGGGCCTGAAAGAGAGCGACACAGGGAGGACGTCGCCATTAAAAGCCGCCACGTCTTGCACTACAGTTGGGTTATTACTGATCTTGGCGTTCTGAATCGTGGTCATCAGATAACGGTCTAGGTCTCTTGTGATTGCTTGGATATGGGTAGCGAGCATGGGGTGGCCCTTACTACTGGAGTGAGGTCAACCACAGCACAACACGGAGAATACAACAGATACTGAAATCTAAACTCTACAGCCTCTGATTAACCGGTCTAGGGTGAAGAGGCCTTTCAAGGTTTCTCATTAAAAAACAATGAAGAACACTGTTGGTGAAAGAAAAGAATGACTCAATGCACAAAGAATGCAACTTCACATGGTTAGTCAAACATCTATCTATCTGATGAGGTGAATTAACTAGAGCTGGGTGCCGAACTGTGTACACTGGTACTAGCGAGTACTGATTAACGTTAAATCTATCTGTACCAAATTTTTTAAGCCCAATGTCAGGTTTCCACTATGACTACCGTCTTTACACAATGTAAAGGTGGTATGCCTTAAATTTGCAGAGCTGTGCAGGATGCTGCATTTTCCACAGTACGGTCCTGCTGATGCTTCAGAATAAAAGCCTTGTGTTAAAGGTGCAGTGTGTAGGATTTGGCGACGTCCACGGTCAGAAATGTGAGTACGGCACAGGGGCCGCGGGGCGCTCTAGCTTGCTAATTCTTGCTTTATTTGTGTTGATTTCATCAAATTCAGTGCTTCATATTTCTGTTTTCCAAGCTCATACTTCAAATTTAGCTTCTCGTGACACATGTTTTTGCTCATAGGCATCTAGCGGTGAGGTTGCAGATTGCAGCCACCTGAAACGTCACCTGTACCAGGCGAGTTGAAGAGAACCCACTGCCTACGTAGGTATAAATGGCCCGTTCTTACTAACGAAAACACAGCAATTCTTACTGTCAGGTGATTATACATTAAAGACAACATACTCATTAATATAATATTCAATTTCTGCCAATAGATCCCCCTAAACTGTTACACACTGTGCCTTTAACGCATGAAGGGATTCTGTCCACAAAAGTGAGGGCTTTTTGAAATTTGTTAAAAATACATATTTTTTTCATGCAAGTGACATATTCCACAGCTATAGATATTGAAACTGTAGTAAAATATGTAATATCGCTGATGCTAATATGACTATTAACATAATTTGTACGCAGGAAAAACACACTGAGCCAATAGCGGTCTCAACTGTGGTTTTTCAAAACTTGAAAATTACTAAATACATAATGCTGAAATTGAGAAGTTTAATATATTTTTTACTACTGAAACTCCATTGTGTACAGGTACCAATACTGGTATGGGTTCAAATGTGAGCAGTACCCAACCCTAGAATAGCAGTTGTTCCCTCCTCTTACTACACAACGTTCTCTGCAGGTTAACGGCACGATAAAAACTGACCGTCTGAAATCAACTCCCTGCCTTCTCGTGAAAGCATTCAACAATATGTGACGGCACTGCACACACTGACACGTGGCCCAATGAGGGTGATAACGAGTGAAAAAGAGAGCGTTGCTGATTCAGCCCAGTGAGCCAGCAGAGGAAGGTGGCTTTACGTTCCCTCCCTTTTCACACATAGTACAGTACAGTGATTGAGAGTCGAGGACAGAGAAACAGACAGCTGAGGATGAGAGACTGCATGCACAGCTTCAATACATGCCACGGTAAGGATACATCATCGCAGTCATGAAAAATAACTTGGAAAGGAGAAGCTGAAGCCATACCCCCAGCCATCCAGGAGCGAGACACTAGCAAACCAGGAGAGAGAAGAAATAGGGGGTAAAGGGGAGAGTGGGAATATGGAGGGTGGTTGGATCGCAGGGTCAGTTGTCAAGGGCACAAACAACATCACATTATAGCATTTATCAGGAAACAGAGCACTCTGGCAGCTCTGAGTAAACCTTTATAGAAAAAAATATATATTACAAAACATCAGCATTGGCCAGTTCTGCTTTAATTTGGGGAATTCGATACTAAACACAACTAAATATTAATGCATCAATCAGTCAGGTAACGCTTATCAATAACCATCACTTATTAATGGTCAATTGATACTTAAACTTTAATAGTTATTTTTCTGTTAACAAACAAAGAAATGATAATCAATAATGCTTACCAATTATTAGTAATGCTATGTGATTTCATCATTAGTTTGTGTAATATGAAATAATAGTTTAAAAATTCAATATTGTACCATAGCTGATAAGAGACAATAACAAATATTTACCAGTTTATTGTTGCACGCATTCTAACATTTTATATACTATATTAAGTATTTTGTTAATGATTACCAAATGTTTGTAAAAACAGAAACCGATTCATAACCTAAATAATGTTTAAAGATGATTTATGAAGTATTTATTGACTACTTAACAAGGAATTATAGTCATCAATTGCAACTTTATATTAACCAGCCAATGTTTATAGATGTTAATGAACCAATTATTATCCATTACCATAACCGTTAAAATATTACAAACACTTTGTTAATGGTTAACAAACCAGATATTAACCATCAATGAAGTGTTACAAACATCTATAAACATTACATATTTGTAACGCTTTGTTAATGGTTAACAAACCAATGATTCACCATTAACAAAGTGTTACAAATATCTATGTATAAAGATACATATTGTACAAAAGTGTTAACAATATCTATCTGTATAGTTTTACAAAAATATTTGTAACTTTCCTAAAGTTTAACAAACCAAATATTAACCATTAATGTGTTACAAACATCAACAACATCAACACCAACAATTAACCATTAACAAAGTGTTACTAATATCTATAACCATTACACAGATATGTGTAACACTATGTTAACCATTAAAGTGTTACAAACATTTATAAACATTACATATTTGTAACATTTGTTAACGGTTAATAATTAACAAACCAATGATTAACCATTAAGAAAATGTTACAAATATCTATCTATAAACATTACATAGATACATATTTGTAACACTTCGTTAACCATTAAAGTGTTACAAATATCTATGTATAAAAATAGCTATTTGTAAAAAAAAAAAAAGTGTTATAAATATCTATGTTTAAACAAAAATTGTAACACTTTGTTAATGGTTAGCAAACCAAATATTAACGCCATTAATGAAGTGTTACAAACATCTATAAATATTACATATTTGTATTGTTAACGGTTAACAAACAATTTCTGACCATTAACATAACTACGTAATGTTTCTAGATGAGTATTGACATTTTATAATGTGTGAAACAATAAACTGTTGGAATAACATCAATTATAACATTATTATTAAATAGATAACATTATTAATGATCATTTTGTCAACAGTAAAATAACTATTAGCGTAATTAACTATCAATTCCCCATTTATTGGTTATTATAAAGTGTTACCTAATGTTGTGAAACGCATGCAGCATCAGCACTGCTACCGGTCCACTACTATCTAAAGTATTACATGAAGGAAGGACAAGGGTGAGCATATAGATTTCATATGAAAACAGTCAGGTTTCTCTTCAATCACTAAGACATCATGGCAACAAGGAAGCAGAGGTCACAGGCAGTGGGAGGAGGTATCGCCTTGTAAAGCGCCATTGATTTCCTTCAATGAACAAAAGCGGTAGAGATGTAATGTGCTGCTTCATGCAAGCGCGTGCATAGGTCAGTGTGTTTTGTTGAACCGGGCCTTCCCCTGGGCGACTGGCTTGGGATCAGCGGGTCATGCGCACTGAGACCGAGTCATTTAGTGCTGCGCCAGTGTTTCGAGGCTTGGAAACACAGTCCACCGAGGCATTTGCATTCATCACGGACCTCAGTCATGTGGGGGAACTCATGCAACAAGCAGGGTTTGTGCAGTATCCAATATAGACATATTTAACAGCTCAAGATGCAGCAGGCTGTTGTTTTTTTTTTTTTTTTTACCTTTAATATTGCGACCATTGTCTGCAACACAGCATTAGAGGAGAGAGGAGAAGGGGAGGTGAGAGAAAAATTTGTGGTGCTGATGACAAATGGGGGCTGGCATCGAACCCCCGCTACTGTCCCCATGAACAATTCATTACTGTGACGTAGACATATTACTGCGTCAGCCACTGGGAACTATCTGAATGAGGACTGTAGATAAGGGGATGGGGGTAGGAAACGGCCAGTCTGGGGCACTCTTACCCTCGTCCAAATGAGGGCCAAAAGGCTAATGAGACTCAAGGGAAGATCAATAGCACACAGTGTAGATGGTGACACACTATAATACTGATTAAGAGCTGCCTCAACTCCAATCTCCTATTTTGGGACCACAGTGGTAATTAATACCGCTACATTAGAGTCAATGTTTGTCACAAGTGATGAATCCCCTCATAAGTCCCTTAATGTCAAATACAACATTGTTATTAGCTGACATCACTAGAGCAGTGGTCACAAACCACACAATGTCAAGGGCCAAAATGTACTTTTTAAAACTTTTTTGTTTTTTAAAGATCGCCTCTGTTGCTCTCATTTTAAAAGTTTAAAGGAATACTTCACCCCCAAAATGATCTTTTGTATATCAGCTGTGTGTGTACCTTGTGTTACCTTGAATTTTTGAAGAAAACTTTGCTTTCAATGCGTGCCTTCGTAGTAAACACAAAACCAAGAAACTGAGAAAATTTGTGACGAATTGAAGTAAATGGGGGCAGCATTTATTAACGGAAAAACTATATCAAAACATCCATTTACAAACACTAACACAGTATAATCTCATTTATCTAGTTGCACGCTCACTATCTAAATACATGCATCGTCACTAAAACCGTGCTACGTGTCCCCAGAGATCGCCTCGCTTCCTCGGACGAAAGCTTTCACTCGAGGGCTGCTGCTACCCAGCTGTCAAACTGGAACCAACATGGCGGTTCCTTTGGAAACTTTTCTCTTATGTTACGAAAACAGTTTCTTAAAACATTTTATGCGATAAATAAGGAATGCAGTGGCTGAATCTGTCTTTATTATAGATCAACAACAGTTGGTTTAAAAGTTTCTCTGGAGTTTCCAGAGGTGGCGAGTCGAATCGGACGCTCCTGATTTGCATAAAGTAGCCTAGACTTCATCTTTATGCAAATGAGGAGCAGCCAGTGTGACGCCCCGTCTCTCAGATATTGCCACCACTCTACCAGAATGCAATGCACGGCTGCTTATGTAGACAGTGAATGGGAACCATGGCAAGGACGGATCCTGTGGACATGCACCAATACTATGGTTAAACGCTGCCCCCATTTACATCAATTCGTCATTTTTTGATTCTCCGTTCACAGTCGAGACATGCAAGGAAAACAAAGTTTTCCTCAAGAATTCAAGGTAACACAGGATGAGTAACTGATACACAGATTATGATTTTGGGGGTGAAGTATTCCATTAACTACAGAAAAGTCTATTCTCAGTGCACGTGCACTGGATGCTTCAAGTTTCCACATCATACTTAGGATTCAACAACTGACCCTTCGCTAAGACTCATCCCTTGAATGGGCACTGTCCAATCCTACATTAGCATTAGCATTAGGCGCAGCAGGAGGCTTGTCAAGCTTTCATTGGTGTGTATGGAAATGTACAAAAAGTCTTTGTTTGGCCTACAGTGGATGCTAACAACGTTAGCTAGCTTGCACATTGATGGAGGCTTGACAGGCCTAGCAACAGTAACCAAGGAACTTGGCGTAGGGTCCAAGTTCTTTTCAGTTAAACTAAGATTTGAGGTGGCAAACTTTCCCCCTTCAGCAGATGAAAATAAAAACAGTCTTTTAGTATCAAACTCAACACAAACATCTACGTAACATAACAACTTCACCCATAGAGTGGGACATACGACAGATAAATCACCTGGTGCAGTATTTGCTTGAAAAAGCTGCTTTCTAGTGTACATTAAGGGCACAGTAGAGCAGGAGATTCCTACCTTCACTGGCGTGTCTGTCCCTGAACGCCATCTTGGAGTTGCACCCAAAGCCTTCCATATCATGTACGGAGGAAGCTCTGCGAATACTGCACACGCTCTCTCTGGAGGCAGTTGGAGTGAGGCCTGGGATTGACGGAGCTGCGACGAGGGTATCCTCCTTGCTCGGGTGTTGGGTCTGGGTGACGTTCTGATCCGGGTACGTTCGGTCCCAGGGGCCCTTGGGCGACGAGTGGTCCAAAGGCCCGGACACAGGGGTGGAGCAGTGGCTGAGGACGATGAGGGCGCGGGTGTCGTTGGCGTAGGAAGGGCTGCAGCTCTCGCGGGTGGTGGGGAGCTGGTAGTCGCGCGTCGCCACCGAGCCGTCGCTGTGGTGAGGGGAGTCCACCATGACGGCGTCGGGGTCTTCCTGGGGCAGGGACTGCTTGCTGATGCCCAAGAGAGGCAAAGCTGGGAAACGGAAGCGAAAGAATCTCCCTTTCCCTGAAAGAAAAGAAAGCAAAGTCAAAGTATTCAATATGCACAGTTTATGGTGACCGATAACACTGAGTGAGTGCCTATGGGCATACATCAAGTCACTCAGTTACTGTGATGAGATTTGACAGCACAAAAACAGTGTGTACGGTGGTTTTTAATGAGCCAGTGGGATCGACATAACCCCCACGACCTTGTGTTGTGTTTTTACGGTGTGTTTGTAGCAGATCTCCCTCGCAGTCTTCAATATCCCCGCTGATATCTCGTACTTGTTTGCCAATAGCGCTGAGAAGCCTGCCAATGCAGTATCTTAAAAAGACCCTGGCAGATCAAAAGAAATGCCCGTTCTGCCTCCGGCACCGGTTCAATCTTCAATATCCTTCAATTATTCATGGAGGAGGACATTTGGTGAAATATTATAATGGCTAGTAGTGCGTTGACGAGGATTATGTACAGGGTTTTAATGAGTGATTGATAGCTCCTGGGGAGATGAAGGAATGATATTTCGTGTGCTGCTGCCATGACAGCAGGTAGTTCTGAGAGAAAAGTGAAGAAACAAGAAGTTTAGTGTAAATGGACGCTATGCTACACACCCACGAACACACCATTCACAAACAGGCCCTTTTGGTTGCGTCTAACAATATCTGCAAACATATCATGAGAGAGCCAGTCACGCTCGCAGGATTCTACATATGGACCATAAACCACGGCCGGCATGTTGTGAATCATTTAGTCGCCTGAACATATGCCATACATATCGGAGCGCCGTCTCAGTGCCATGATGCACAGAGGAAACTCTTCATAGAAGCATTAAAAGAAGAAGATGCACACCTGATCATAAAACATGCATTTCTATCTCCCTCATTGCTTCTTCTGTGGTGAGACTGAGAGGGAGGAAAGAGAAGAACGTCATTTATAGACACAACGCTCCTTGTTTTCTTGGGTCAGTGTTGGGTGTTTCAATTAAGGGGAAATATCATGAAAAACTCACTTTTTAATGCTCCTACTCATACATTTGGGTATCTGAAGTTCCTACCAACCCACAAACTGTGAAATAAGGCAACACAGTCAGTTTTTTGTTGGCTGCCTAGATCAGAAAATGTGGGATTCATCAAGCCGATCAGATCTGGTTCCCCCCCTCTTATGTCACATACAGGCTCCTGAGAATATACCGGCAACAGCTTGGGAACTAACAATAAACCATATATTTATATAAGAAGTGGACACAGTCACTGTATCGTCACCCACTGGTTTGTGGAGTGTGTCGCCATCTTGGTTTGTGGCTGTTGCCATCTTGGTTTTTTGGCTATGGTATCTTGGTTTTTGGCTATGGCATCTTGGTTTTTGGCTATGGCATCTTGGTTTTTGGCTGTTGCCATCTTGGTTTTTGGCTATCGTATCTTGGTTTTTGGCTATCGCATCTTGGTTTTTGGCTATGGCATCTTGGTTTTGGCTATGGTATCTTGGTTTTTGGCTATGGCATCTTGGTTTTTGGCTATGGCATCTTGGTTTTTGGCTGTTGCCATCTTGGTTTTTGGCTAGCGTATCTTGGTTTTTGGCTATCGCACCTTGAATTTTGGCTATCGCATCTTGGATTTTGGCTATCATCACCTTGGTTTTTGGCTATCACATCTTGGATTTTGGCCGCCGCCATCAGGGTTTGTGGCCATCAGCATCTTGGTTTTTGCCTATCGTCATGTTGGTTTTTGGCTACCGTCATTTTGGCTTTTGACTGTCGCCATCTCAGTTTGTAGCCATCACCATCTTGGTTTTTCACTGCCACCTTCTTGGTTTTTGGCCATCTCCATTTTATTTTTTGGCTGTCGTCATCATGGTTTTTGGAGGTCACCATCTTGGTTTTTGGGCATCTCCATCTGGGCATTTGGCCGTCACCATCTGGGTATTTATACTCATCTGAATATGCCTTATTCAGCTTTCGGTTGTACTTAGTTCCACTCTCTTCTGTCACTTCTGGTTGCAAAAAAAAAAAAAAACTAAGATGGTGATGGCCAAAAATACCAAACTCAAGGCTTCAAAACAGCAGTCCACAAACCAATAGGTGACTATGTCTACTTCTTACAGTCTATGCCATAAACTCATGTTTTTAATGTTTACTGAGAATCAAGTGTGAAGTAGGCAATCATATACAATCATTTCTTTTTACAACCAGAGTATTTGAAAGAATGCAGCTGAACTACCTTTCAAAAGGTGCAACTTATTTTTCTCACAAGCCAATCAGAGCAGACTGGGACTTAAAGAGACAGGTGCTAAAAATTTAATACATGTATACATGAATACATGTAAACTTGTTCTAGTAGAAACCCAAACTACTAAGTATGAACTGGAAAATGAGTATGATATGTCCCCTTTAAGTCTCCACCAGATGTTGATGATGCAGGAAATGATCATTTCCATTTAATTGGTGATTCAGAGCTCAAATCTACAGCGCAGCAGGAATGAAAAAGTCATTCATCTTAATGAAGATGAAAGTTAACTTCTGGTTTCTGCTAATGAAAACAAAGTTGTGTTTTATCCGAGCTCAGTGCTGCGTGTCTGAAGCTGATCCCAAACCAGCAAACCCAATTTATATTCCAAAGAGTCTACA
This sequence comes from Pterois miles, assembly GCA_947000775.1. Lineage (NCBI taxonomy): Eukaryota > Metazoa > Chordata > Actinopteri > Perciformes > Scorpaenidae > Pterois > Pterois miles. Next base: position 2,867,259 of record CAMQGK010000500.1, on the reverse strand, counting down.
GCAAAACCCTGTTCGGTGGGGCTGTCTCCAACACTTCTCCCTCCAAAGGAAAACTGTCTCGCAATTACACCGCTGCAATACAACGACGACATATTTTCCCCAATTAATCATGCTTTAACTTCACATTTCCCACCGTTTGATTTAAATGCTGTTAAAATGACACCTTAACAAAGTCCTAAATGGTAGCTCAGGAGCATTTGCATGCTCAGAGCTGTTTCCAATTACTGCACCTAGAGGATGAATGTATACGCCACAAGTCTTGTAATTAGCTCATAACTCAGTCATGGCATTTACTGACAACATTGTATGTAGCTGTATTTAATAGTGATATTGAAAGGGTTGAAGCCTCTGAGTGCTGCTACTCTCCCTCTTCAACAGTCAGTCTTTCCCTGCAAAAACTCACCAGGGGCTTTACACAACCAACGGACATACAGTGGCCCCTGTTGCTATGATACCGGATAGTAATATTTGCATTGAATATTAATTGGGTCCTCAGATCCACATGTTGGGGAGTGAGATGTCTTTCTGATTCAGATGTCAGGGAGAAGCCCAAAGGGGATAATAAAGCTTTGCGCTTTGGTAAAAGCGGGATAAAGACGGCTTTGTTTGCTTTTGTTTCCGTCTCTTGTTCTTGTGATTTTGAATGAATAAAAAACAGTAGTGCAGTTAATGTGCTTACGAAGTGATTTGCATGCAGTGTTGTTTTACCTGGGCTCCCAGCACTCCTATTACTCACTAGCTGCTTCGTCCCCTACATTCATTTATAGAGAGAAAATTAGAATGCGTTTTTATGGTCAATCGATTAAAACATTTAAATCGTGATCAATTGCATGTTTGACTTTAGTTTAAGATATGTGGCAAACTAAGATAAACAGACTATATACAGACAGCTTTGGCTTTAGTTTAATTGTAATTTGCTCGTTCATGCGTGTAAACATTAGGGCTGTCAATTGAATCAATATTTAATCGCAGCTAATCACATGGTTTTTCATATTTAATCATGATTAATCGCAAATTAATCACTTTTTCATTCGTTAAACTGTATCTTAAAGGGAGATCTGTCAGTTATTTAATCCTCTTATCAACACGGGAGAGGGCAAATATGCTGCTTTATTTAAATGTATGTATATATTTTTTATTGATAATCAATTGTCAACACAAAACAATGACAAATCTTGTCCAGAAACCCTAACAGGAACTGTATTTATCATAAAAATATGCTCGAATCATAACATGTGACTATCGTAAAGTGGGCATGTCTGTAAAGGGGAGACTGGTGGATAACCACAGAACCCATTTACATTCACACATCTGGAGATCAGAGGTCAAGGGACCCCTTTGAAAATGACCATGACAGTTTTTGCTGTCATTGCCTGTTGAGCTGCAGTTTGCCATGTTATGATTTGAGCATATTTTTGTAGTATTAAGTACTTGAGAAATCTCCCTTTAAGGTAGATTTTGAACAGATAAAAATCATGCGATTAATCCCGATTAAATATTTCAATCGATTGACAGCCCTTTCTGACGCGAAACTGACGCTGTCTCCAAAACCACCAGACTACATTCACAAAAATTTCACATTTTACCTCTCAGAACATGTGAGTTGCTGCATTGATATACTGAGTATAATAATGTATACACAATCACGTCATCAGGGCTCGTAAAAATAGCATTTTCACACTAAAACATACAAACTTTGACCAAAATTGGAGCATGGGTTTTCTCCAGGCGCTCCGGTTTTGTCCCACTAGGTTAAATGTTGACTCTGAATGTCCCGTAAGTGTAAGTCTGTCTCTATGTGTCAGCCCTGTGATCGTCTGGCGACCTGTGTGGAGTTTACATGGTCTCCTCGTGTTAGCGTGGGTTTACTCTGGGTGCTCCCGTTTCCTCCAACATTGCCAAAGACATGCAGGTTAACTAAATTGCCCGTAGGTGTGAATGTGAGCATGAATGTAACAGTATAAACGGTTACAGAAACAGAAAACCCAAGGAACATAAATAAATAACAGATCCAGCCTTTCAATGCCACTTGTACTGTGTGTGTATAATTAATGGATCGAAAATGGAAAAATCCAAGATGGCGGCAGAACGGATGGCTCGTCGCTGGGCGGCAAAGGCAAAATCGATAAGAAGCGCCGAATGCATGGCCGCTCACCCCCCCCGAGGGAGCCTGGTTAATGCAGCGCATGGATCACCACCATCTCAAGACAGCTGCTCTCGCACATACTTGGAATAGTAACACCACGGGTTTCATCCAGTTTACATCTGTAGCGGTTTGTTCATCTCTGATGCGCTCTTAAATTATGCAGTTATTCATAATCTGTGACCTCTGTCCATCTGCTAGTTCAAAAAATGCAATACAAGGTCTCTGGAGTTAACTGATGAAATGAGGCTGAGAAATATCGACTCCCTGCGGCGACAGAGGTTGCGTGTAGGCAGAAAAAGCGCCCGGCATGGAGGCTCCACCTAAACACATCTAGACCTCAGCACCAGCGTTGCAGGGACGCCCACTTGGATATTCACATGAATAGACTTTAATTCATAAAGGCCTGCTCCATCGGGGATTGCCCTTGTGCTCAGCCTGAGCAATTAGCTCCCATAGAAGAGTGAAAGAGGGAGGCCTTATCAGTGACACGCCTGCACACACTCACTCACAAATTGAAAAGCTTATACGCATGGTTTCACAGAAGGAGAGTACACAGCTTATATACACAACACACACATCCCCAGTCTTTCCACCACACCCCCCATGAGGCAGCCGGTTAGGAGCCTCATCCAATTACAGTCATCTAGAGGTGACCCCTGGTCCTCCGTGCTGCTGCTTTATATGTCAAGTTGGAGAAAGAGAGCGGAGGCATCGAGAGCATGTTGGTGCACCACCGGGGAATGGCATTATGCACTCTTACAGCGACAGCTCTGGGAGGAGAGCTATCCAGCACTGCTTCAGTGGTTCATCAGGCCATCCTGGCAGGTTAGGAGCTATAATTGGGCCAAACCTTTGAGATGATGGCAGGCTAATACATCAGCGTTGGCTAAACGCTGGTGTCAACATGCCAAAGGAGCTGTCGAGCAGGGGATCCCTGTGGTGCACTGCTCCGGATTTTAGCATTACGCTGCAGAGGCAAGATACTGAAATGTAGCCATATAGCATCTAGCGGCTAACATTTAAGTGTGCAGGATTTAGTGGCATCTAGCGGTGAGGTTGCAGAAACTGAAACTTTTCCCATCTGAAGGACTACCAGAAACATGGCAGCCAGCTCCATCAACACTCCTTACGTAGATATAAACAGCTCAGTCTAATGAAAACAATGACACAGTTTCCGGTGATCATACACTAAATAAAACAGACCTATTAGCGTAAAATGGTGGTTTTTGTGAATGGAGTCTGGTGGCGATATAACAGCTTCAGTTCCCCATCGGAAAGGGCTGTCAACTGATCAAAATATTTAATCGCAATTAATTGCATGAATGCCCTTAGTTACTTGTGATTTCATACGAAACCAGTATCTTCAAATAGTTTTAAAACTGATCCTGTTACAGCTTAAAAATCGCAAGAAAAGAAATTGTCAAAATGAATTTGCGTTAACATGCGATTATTACGTCAGCTTTGACAGCTCTAATATATATATATATATATATATATTATATATATATATATATATATATATATATATATATATATATATATATATATATATATATTGATAAAGTATAAAGTAGTATCCAACTGTATTGAACCCTTATATGGTTATCATTTTCGTTTCGTGTCGCAGACCTCGTATCATGATATATATTGAATTGCGTTTAGAGGTAAAGATGCACACGCCTAGTATCCATATAGCATCTAGCAGTTAGCATTAAAGGTGTAGTGTGTAGGATGTGGCAGCATCTAGTGGTGTGGTTGCACATTGTAACCAACTGAAATGTCTCCCATGTGGATCCGCCCCCTATGTAGATATAAACGACTCTAACAGAATCACAATGATTCATAGTTTCAGGTGATTATACACTTAAGAAAACTGAGTTTTTTTGCGAAAACAGCGACATAACGGCTTCAGTTCCCCATCGGAGAGCGCTGTCAGCTGATTAAAATATCTAATCACGGCGAATTACATGAATCACACTATCACACTAACATATTATATCAGTATCTTGAGCCCCTTATAAGCTAAAAATCGAAGTGTGTAGGATGTAAAAATGTCCCTATCTAGAGCCAGTGTTTGGTTGGTCTGTCCTGGGCTACAGTAGAAACATGGCGGCCGACTCCGTGAACACGACCCGCTCTCTATGTAGATATAAATTATAAGGTAACAAAAACACAACAGTTCTTATTTTTGGGTGATGATACTCTAAAGGAAATATACTGTACTTAATCATACAATTTTTGCCCCCTAAATGCTTCACACTGTCCCTTTAATGTTAGAGTCACGTCAAAATAAAAGCACAAATTGATGTGGAAAAGGTTACAATCAAAAGGTCACGAGTGGCTGTTACAATCCTGTTCTTCCAGTCTTATCATGTGACGACATCTATATTTACAACATGGTACCAACAAGGGGAATGGATTAGGGAATAAAAGCCTCCGTCAAATGCTATCTCTCTTTTGTCTTTACTCACGTTGGTTAGCTTTGGATGGCGAGGTGTGGTTGAGTCTCTCCAGCGAGTCGCTGCTGCCTTCATCCAGGATATAATCAAAGTTGAGGATGAACATCATGACCACGCCCTCCTCGTTCTTCACAGGGATGATATGGGTGGCGCACAGGAAGTCTGAACCTAAACAACAGGAAACAAAGGTTAGAAAAAGGTGTTTCATGGACTATTCGTTGTAGAATCCAGACATTATGAGCCCCGTCAATCTAAAAGGAAAAAAATCTTTTTTTGTGCAAAACAAAATGCTAAATCCTGATAAAAGACTCAAAAAGCTTTTCAGATACGGTACACCTTGAGCTTTCCATTAACACTCTGACATTCAAACGTCTTACTCCAGATAAAGCCGTGTGTGCAGAAAGGCCTGGCGAACAGATGAGGGTGAAAAGGTCAAGAGGTCCACTGAGAGGAAAGCCTCTGGAGCTGAATGATTTCATACATCCAGACATGCTGCCGGGTTCTGCACGGTTCAGTTCAGCCAAGTATCTCCAAGCACCTCGAGTTCACATTAATGCCTTATCCAATTATTTCCATACTGCATCACCCTGGATGACGCCCGGCATCGTCGCTAACACACGATGTATGCTTGGCATGCATTTCTTAAATACATGCTCTCCTCAAAGCCACCAGACCCCAGTCAGAAAACAGTCATTTTAATGACTTTAACACAAAATAATACTCATCCAAACCATCTTGGTTAGTCTTTCCACAGAATTACCAACGCTGGTTTGGTTGAAATAAATCCTAATTTCACAGAGTTAGATGCGACCGATTAGTCGACCAATCGGTTAGATGTGATAAAAAACAGCCTGCGTTGACAAAAACAGCTATTTTACCTCGCTGATCATCGCAAAACACCCGTCATTCAAACTCGACAGCAACAAAATAAACATACAAACATCACCACCTCTGACTTGGTTAAATCATAACCTTTAATTCACAGAGTGAGAACCCGAAAGAAACAGCCGTTACATGCACTCTTCAAAGCCACCAGACTCCGTTGACATAAACAGTCATTTTATGACACTGATCATTGTTTAACTTCATTCAAACTTGACAGACACTAAATAAAACTCATGCAAACCATCTGGCTCAGTCTTTCCACTGTTCCAACAATCACCAAATCGGGTTTGAGAGATTGAAAGAGAAACCGAAGAAGCAGTTTCAACCCTGTTTTCTGGCACGTTCTTGAACGCTACTCACTAGAAAACAACTACTGGCAATGGAGAGCCTGTTTTTAGCAGGTGTTTAAAAAAAAAAAAAAACTCGTTTTGGTGGGAAAAGAGTATAAATGTTCTCATGGGGGGAAAAATGAACCGCTCTCAGTTCTTAAACCCCAATTATTAGAATCGCCCATGGCTCCGCAATGGGAGGTAAATTTAATGCAACTGCTCACTGCTAATGACTAAGTGTTCCTAATTTATCAGGCAGAGATGAAACAGAGACGGTGCACTCTTTTCTTAAAACGAACATTCAAGAAATAAGAACAAGATCCTGGTTAAGATGTTTTAGATTTGACTTTATATGTTAACAGTGGTGTCCGGATGGGACGTACCGGAGCGCCCGGTGTAGAAAATGAAATGTATATGAAGTTCTGAGTAATGAACATGGACGTCTCTGGAAGATGCTCTCCCTCACATTCGGCTCTTAGTCCTGCTGTCACCAGGAGGCTATTTATAGCTCGCCCAGCGGGCGCCCAGCCCACAGCGTCTCTTTTCTGGGGGAACACAAAGACGTAGACACACTGGTGCTGCCGCACACTGCAAATCCGACTCCACTCGCAAATGCGTGAACGCCTTTGCGTGCACACACACACACACTGCCACACACAGACAGAAATAATTGCGGGATAGCAGTCTTCGGTCTCGTATTATATCGGCAGGCTCTGAAAATCTTACTGTGCACCAACTGCTTCGCTAGACTGGGGTTTGATTTATGTATTGGGGAGCCCTGATTCTGCTGGGCTAAGCAGTAACCTGCCCCTAATAGTACATCAGTGTCACCGGGAGTGGATGGAGACATTAATTTCAGTCAGAGGGAGGGAAGCGGGGTGGGAGGGGGGTATCATGGCTCTTCTGCCTTCAGTGACGCCATAAAGGAAGTCCCGACTCCGAGCGGAGGTGTCTCTTTTTTCTGGATACTGGAGCTAAAGGGAATGCTGTCACAGACAGGGTTCAGGCTCCTCAGTACAGTACAGGTTAGTCCATTTAAAGGTGGGGGAGGCAATGTTTGGTGTTAATGGGCAGTGGTTAGCGCTGTTGCCTCACAGCAAGAGGGTCGCAGGTTCGATTCCAGCTTGGGACTCTTCTGTGTGGAGTTTGTATGTTCTCCCTGTGTTAGCGTGGATTTTCTCCGGGTACTCCGGCTTCCTCCCACAATCCAAAGACATGCTGTTTAGGTTAACTGATGACTCTAAATTGCCCGTAGGTGTGAATGGTTGTCTGTCTCTATGTTGTCTGTCTCTATGTGCCCTGCGATGGACTGGCGACCTGTCCAGGGTGAACCCCGCCTTCGCCCAATGCCAGCTGGGATCATCTCCAGCCCCCCGCGACCACTAATGGGAAAAGCGGTTGACGATGGATGGATGGATGTAAATGGGCAAAAATTACATCATATTTTTTTCAGCATATTGCAATTCAAGTGGTACCCCATACAAGGCAGTTTTCTGGAAAAGTTAAAAAGTTAACACAAAAATAGTGCGTTAACGCAAATTTGTTATACCGGCACAAATTTCTTAAATGCATTAACGCAACTTGCGTAACCCTAACCCTTGTTTAGCGGGCTCAGTTTTAACCCTCTGAGATAGAATAGAGCTGTTTTTGGTTTTTTTTTTTTGTTTAGGGGAGATAGCAGGTCAACGGTAGGTGTCAGATAAAAGTGGTGAACGTCATCTGAAAGCTGGAAACCTGGAGATTAATCTGAGACAGCTCAGCGCCATGTGTTAAGTTTTTCTAGTCATGAATCAGCAATAAACAAATAGTTAATCAATTCTAAAGGTGTATAAGGCTTTAGACCATTATGATAGAAGTAAATGATGTCCATCCCCGTGCTCTATTATACATCAGAATTTGTTGCAGGATTTTTTGGGATGATATCATTTGTTACGCAGATTTAGTGCTAAATTTATCCATTTTTTTTACCATTGGAGAACTGATAAAAAATGATCAATAATTCCTCCAAAATACTAAGACGCCAAGACTTTGAGGAACATCCCAGGAAAAGACATTCTCTGATTTGGGATCAAAAATTGAAGATTTCTGCATTGGCGATTGGACAGCGAGCGGTGAAATGGCTCCTATGGGGGCTAACATCATCACATGAATACAGTCGGGCTCATTGGATCCATACGAGTCGCAGCTTTATACTGACACCCAACTTATGTAATTCAACACTGTTTATGGACCCCAGTATGCAGAAATATTCAAACACACCATCTTACAACAGGCAATAGCACTTCTAAAACTGCATGAAAAAGTGCACTGTTTTTGACCAAAATTATTGGGGAAAAAAGATTACCATGTTTGTAAAGGGGAGACTGGTGGGTACCCATACAACCCATCACATATCTTGAGGTCAGAGGTTAAGGGACCCGTTTGAAAACCCCAAATTTAGCCTACATTCGGATCATCATCAGCATGACTCATTAACATCCCAAGAAAATCCAGATGATCTTGTTTAATATTGACCCCTAACTAACAATTAAAAATCTTGTATTTCACTACTTGTCTTTACCTTTTAAGTCATCTGCAGCCAATTTGTTGGTATGAAACTATAAACTGTTTTATCGCCACAACAAGCAGCAATGACTATAATTAGCATCCTGTTATTTGAAATCCTGACGCTTCACTTTGTTTGCTAATCAAAATTAAAATTAGTCTCCATGGAAACAAGTGAGCGCTCGACAGAGAAGCAAACTCCGTGTGCCAAGTTGGAAAGTCGTCTCATTTGTCTGCAGGAAAAGAAACTTCAATATGTTTCTTTATTCTGCTGAAGACATTTTCCTTTAAAAACAGCCACAAATTTTACTCCAATTTGAATTTGTGTGCACCTTGATACTGCAGCGTCATAGCCGCAGAGAGAGATTCAGCTAAAGAGGATCAATTCATGATGATTGAATGTCTCCCCGTGGATGGATTTAATGGCTGTGCGTGCACGACAACGCGAATGCAAAATTCCTACAGAAGCAGTGCACACACTGGCTTTCACATGACTCGCAACACACCCACAGAAACATAAGTCCAACGCATGCATGTGGCGTAAAGTCGGAGTGGTTGGTGTAACCTCAGCAGGAGGGGACGCGACCCCAGCTTTGTAAAGCAATCTGTGAGCGCGTGCACGGAGGCCCGCTCTAAAAATAAGCCGCTTGGAAACCATAGGCATTTATAATTCATAGGAGCTAAGTATTATGTTCTAGAAAGCATAACGGTTGGACTTGTTGAGGCAACAGAAGAATGAGAGGAGGCGCTGGAGAAATGTGGTCCGAAAGTTGCATGAAAACATAATGTGCCGTTTTTTTTTTTTTTTGTTCATCATAATCAATGTTTTCTTGGTGCTGCTTATTTCATGACGAACTGTTTTGGAGCAAAGCAAAAGGTGCACTTCGGCCTCAAGGTCAACTTTATTATCCCACAAGGGGAGATTCATATGCTCATAAAAAAACTTACATTCATACATTCACCCTCCACAACACAGAATATATTCTCTTCTAACAGGCTTAATACACAGAAACACCATCAAGACACAATTAAATTGTATAAAAATACACCAAACACCTGTATCCAGAATGCATAGGGTGGGCTACAGCCTATTAACCTGCCCAATCTTTTGTCCAATTACAATATTATTACCTTCGTCAAGGAGGTGATGTTTTTGCCGGCGTTTATCTGTTTGTGTTCAAGATAACTCAAAAACTTCTGGACGGATTTTGATGAAATTTTCAGGGTGTGTCCAAAATGTGAAAAGGAAGAACTGATGTAATTTTGGGGGTGATCCGGAAGAAATCCTGGATTCTGGATCACTTTGAAATTTAACATTGGGGTAAATGGGACCCAAAAAAATCGCTTCTCAATATCTCTGGTAATTGTTGCCCAAAGCTCATGAAATTTGACTCAGGGATTCACAAATCAAATCCCACTTTCCTTACTTCAACAATAACCAACATCCCCAGATATGTGTTGAAGACTGTTATTTTTCTGACCATGACACAGTTTGTATCACTTCGTAAAATGTTAATGTTGGTTTTAGAAATAATGTATTGTGACTTTTATGTTGTGTCTTGTATATATCTTCAATGTTTGCCACTGATATAAAATTCTTTTTTAAAAATGTAGGATGAATTACAATATGGGGGGAAACTATGGTGCTTGGCGGAGGTCTGCGCTCTCCGAGTGCTTTTCTAGTTATATATGTTATAGTATTTATAACTTGAGACCCACAGGAGGAACTGCTAGCGTATTCTTGCTCAAATTTATGATCATCTATTTTTGTTTTCTGAATGTTGAAAATTTCCCAGCGCCATTGGCTAAAGCCCTGTAAAACTTTCCACTGCTGATTTTTCTGGAACCCGACCTGCGAAAAAGATGATTTGCGGGTGGTATTTTGTGTTAACTGTATTACACTCGGGTCAGATGGTAACGCAGGTGTTGCATGAATAAACAGACCTATACGTCACCAATTTCTTTAACGCATTAACACAATTTGTATTTGTATCGCATTCACACACTCACTGGCACTTGCATCCTATGAAACTAGACAACCTAACGAGTTGTACCAACCAGGTCATACTAGCTTGTCGGGAAGGAGGTTAAATAACGCTCCAAAGTTACACTGAAGTTTGGCGAGGAAAATCTGGTATGGCCTTCTTTAAAGGGGTCCCTTGAGTTCTGACCTCACGAGTTAAATACTCGAGAAATCTCCCTTTAAAGGTACATTTTGAACAGACAGAAAAACATGAGATTGATCCCCATTAAATGTTTGAATGGATTGACAGCCCTGCTTGGTTGTTACAGGATTTGTGTTTTTTGGGGCGGCAGATCTAATTGGTCGGTTGTGCAGGGAGGTCTGCAGGAAGGCCACCTGACGCGTTATAACCGGACACATCAAACGGATCCCGGCGCTGCTGCCGATGCAAATTTCGTCCCGTCTGCCTGCCCATCCTGCATCGGCGGAGGGCCGAACACGAACGCAGCGCACGCCCTCGCACGCTGACTGAGCTAACATTTACATTTCTCAGTACAGACAGACGGCCGTGCGCTGAAGCGTGCGCGCACAAACACTAATAAGGTTCAGGGATGTGTGTTCGGCACACGGACGCTCACACACTCATGCAGGCTGCAGGCAGCGTTAATTAGCAGAACGTTCTCTGTCCGGCTAAATCTAATAAGCAGGCGATGGAGCTGGTTTACATGGTGCAGTGTAACAAGAGAACGCACCTCTGAGAGGAACTAAAACAGCTTTAGTCAGAGCATCTCTGACCTGAATATTTATAGGGAGCTGCAGAGCAAAACACAGCTAAGCATCCTAATGCTCTACATCAGCTGCCATTAGGGATGGGTACCCAAACCCGGTATTAGGGATGCATCCATACCAGATTTTTTGGTTATAGCAGTTTTAAACCTCCCCTCCAAACTACATGTGATTATCATAACGTGGGCATGTCTGTGAAGGGGAGATTCAAACCCATCCTGCCGCTGTGCCTCCTCTCGCTGCCTTGTCCACTGTTGCTATCTGGGCCTGGTCCTGGCGCCGGGCTCTTCTGGCCCGCACCCGGTGACGGCCCGATTAGTGCTGGCTTCCCCTCCTGTGTGGCGCGCTCGGTCCCTGTATCCGGCTTCCCGGGTTGCGGGGGGCCCCCTGCCTCCCCGGGGGTGGGGGGGTGGGTGGGGTGTGTGTGGGGGGTGGGGGCTGGTGGTGGGGGTGGGTGGTGGGGTGGTTGGGGCTGGGTGTTGGGTGGCGGGGGGGCTCTTGCGCCCCGTGCCCTCCGGGTTTGTCCTGGGCCCCCTGGGGGTGGCGGGTTGCCGTCCCCTCTCGGCCCTTGGGTTGGCGTGTTTCTCTGTGGCCCGGGTGGCTCTTCTGGGGGGCCTCCGGGTACTCCCGCTTCGTGGGGCGGGGGGCGCTTGACCATCCGGGCCGTGCTAGGCCACTTTAGCCGCTCAGGACTTCGGTGTCCACCACACATGCATGTTTGTTCAGGGCTTACCAGCTCACTGTTGAGAACTAGCGGGACCCGACAGAATGTGCTGAATTATACCTCACACTTCACACTAAACTCAGGCCCTCTACACATTCTTCCCTCACTTGCGTCCTCTGGCAGCCTACTCTACACTATCAGAACTTCCACAATTCTGGTGTTCAATACTGTCCTTTTACATCCCTTGTTTTGCTTTGTGAGGTGTTGATTGTCAGGAATAACACAGCAGCTTACACTCATACATAACACTGCCTGCCTGTCCGTACTCTCCCAGTCCGTCTAGTCTCGTCTCGTCTATCGTCTGTTTCCCCTCAGCTCACTGCGGTGCAGCACTGCCCTCTCTGCACAGGTTAGGAAAATCTAATAAAGAATGACAGCTTAGTTTCCAGAGGGGCAGGTGATGGTCACACGCATAAAACATTAAGACATCTTACTGCAAGACTAAAATATGCATCAATCTCATAAAAGCTGACACCGCCCACTGTGGTGTTAAACCATGAGAAAAATGCAGACAAAAAAAAAAAAAAAAAAAAAAAACCCATAATGCCCCAAGGCATTAACGCAACTTGCGATTTTTCGGTTGTGGCGGGCTCAGTTTTAACGGTAAAGTGAAATACTGGTATCATATAATCATGTCATACTAGCTTGTCAGACTGGAGGCTAAACGACGCTAAATGTTTGCGAGGAAAAACTGTGATGGGCATCTTCAAAGGGGTTGTTGCAATTTGCCATTTCGTGATTTGAGCATATTTTTTATGCTAAATTCAGAACCTGAGAGGGTTTCTGGACAATGTCTGTCAGTGTTTTGTATTGTTGATTGGTTTCCACTAATAAATATATACAAATATTTGCATAAAACAGCATATTTTCCAGCTTCCACACAAGCTAAAACTAAAGCAGTCTGTATGTAGTCTGTTTATCTTAGTTTGCCACGTATCTTAAATTTCTGTAAACAAAGCAGCCCCTCCTGTCTCCAACAGTATCGTCAATGAATCTAATTAGCTGACTGATTTTTTTCATAACTTCACTCAGGATTTTATTTTGTTTATTGCCATTATAGATTAGTTCCTGGTAAGATATTATTGAGTTGTAAACATTGCAATTGCTGCTCTAGAAACATTTAGTTATATTCTAAGTATAAACACTAATCCTGCTCTGAATTTATTCTTTTAATGAAAAGCTGAAAAGCAGAAGCTGAAATAATGAAAAGCATTTAATTAGTAAGAAAAAGAACCAGTAAGAGTATTGCAAGGAGTATGAATAATAATGATATTCATCCCTAGGTGCATGTTTCGAATCGTTTAGAAAGAAGACGACCTCCTCTGAGTTTTTCGTCCTCCTTCACAAACTCAGATCTGCAGCCGTGGCCGTCTGGCCTCTAATCCTCTGAGGAAAAGTGCTGAGTCGCAGCTTGCGAGAGAATGGCAAATGTCAAACTTTAGCAAGGTGAGCTGATAATACAGAAACGCCAATCATCCACATTGGAAACAAACAAAAAAATCCAGTCAATCCCGTATAGAAGAGAACGATAAGCCTGCTGCATTGCTAGCGCATTGTTACACCAGCCCACTGTGTCAAAGTCAAGCCTTAAGCCTGAGTGGAAATGCGGGTCTTATTGATTCAAACATTTTCCGCTCGGCTTCATTTCCTCCCCGGCGCGCCGCAGCCTACCTGGATTAATAGGGCTACCTGGTAATCTGCTGCTCCACAGATGGCTCGGCAGGATGGCAGCGCAGTGTGGTACCAGGCATGAACAGAATATGCCAAATCGCAGTATGCTGAGGGGCTCTGTAATGTTTACTGTCATCTCTTTTAAACACACTCTGGTTCTGTGGGGATTCAGTCTTACCGCTGATAAAAAAGATAGAAAAGGCACACACAAACGCTCCTCTACGCCAGTTTGTTCTGGGCTCTCCAAATGAAAACTACTCGGATGACTGGTCCAACCAAAGACATTAGTCATGGAATAATCACAATGATATGTGACAGATGGATGAATGTCATCCAAAATGTACTGGAGAAGCAAACAGGATGAAGGTGACTATCTGACTTTGAGGTTTGGACTGGAGGCAGCGCCGCCGTTGGACTTCAGGTTCAGATGAGGACGCCGCTGAGCAACTGTTCCCTCAGAGTTGCACCTTCATTACGCGGCGCTATCCAACACACACTCCACCATGCCACGAGGTTATGCCAAGGGCTGCACGGTGGTGCAGTGGTTAGCGCTGTTGCCTCACAGCAAGAGGGTCACAAGTTCGATTCCGGCTTGGGGCTCTTCTGTATGAAGTTTGCATGTTCTCCCCGTGTAAGCGTGGATTTTCTCCAGGTACTCCGGCTTCCTCCCACAGTCCAAAGACATGCTGTTTAGGTTAATTGATGACTGTAGGTGTGAATGTGAGTGTGAATGGTTGTCTGTCTATATGTTGTCTGTCTCTATGTGCCCTGCGATGGACTGGCGACCTGTCCAGGGTGACCCCGCCTTCACCCAATGCCAGCTGGGATCGACTCCAGCCCCCCCGCGACCCCTAGCGGGAAAAGCGGTGGACGATGGATGGATGGATGGAGCCTGAGGGCTCGTTACTCCTCTGTGGTGAAGGTGATGCAGACTTTCTTCTCACTTTCATCAGCACTGTCCCCTCACAGCCAGAAGGCCACAGAATCAAACCCGGCTCGGCTTTGCATGTTCTCCCCCTGTTAGCATGGGTTTACTCCAGGTGCTCCGGTTTCCTCCCATATTTCCAAAGATATGCAGATTAATTTCACTCTAAACTGCCTACAGATGTGAATGTTAGCGTGAATGTTTGTCTTTTATGCCAATGGATGTATGTATTTACCGAATTTTTCGCACTTTAAAGCGCACCGGATTGTACGGCGCATTAAGCGAAACAAAGCGGGCAGATTAGTCAAACTTTATTCAATTAATTTAATAACTTAATAACTTCAATAACTGAACATTTTTCAGTTGTATCACATGAAATACAAAACAATCACTCAGTGTCTGAGTTAAACAATTGGGAGATTTTAAGTGCACCTTATAGTGCGAAAAATACGGTACTATTGGAAATCAATTAACAACACAAAACAATGTCAAATATTGCCCATAAACTCTCACAGGCATTGCAATTAACATAAAAAATATGCTCAAATCAGAACATGGTAAACTGCAGCCATTATTTACCGTCTTAAACTAGCATGACATGACTGGCACCAATGGATTCCTCCGGTTTTCTAGCATATACGATGCGACGTATCTTCTCTAGCTTTAAAACTGAGCCTGCTACAACTTAAAATTGCAAGCTGCATTAAAGAAATTAGTGCCGTTGGAATGAATTTGCTTTAAAGCGTTATCACGTTAACCATGACAGCCCAAACAGTAAATATACTTAAATATACGGAGCCCCCAAGGTCCTGAAAGTTTTTAATTTTATGCAACTAAGATAATTTGTACATTTAAGTTACTATCTTATACAGCGAAATACAAAAAAATACAGATTTCTTCAGAACATCGTAGGATCTCCTGTTTGTTTTGTTGCAGGAAAAGTCACAACTTTATCATCAGTACATGATGAGCTAATGTAAACCAGTACTAGGCAGTAAATCCAGGAAAAATACCTGAACGCTGTGGGAAAGAATCCCTTTAAATTAGAGCAAAGCCATATGTCTTTGTATATTAGTACAACTACATTTTGCACACTCGGAGGACACTTAAATTATTGAACAAATAGCGGTTGTCGAGTGTGAGAGTGTGTGTTCATGGGCGGTGCAGTGAGAGGAGTTCCAGTTTCAACATACTGGAAATTTCATTAGATTCTATTTCCACTATCAATAATTAAGACAATGCAGCTCAATGCGCTTGTTCACGGCGGCGGGGTAGCGCAGCGCACACGTACACATTGATCGGCGCGATTAAAATGCATCAGATCGAGTCTCTGGTCACAGGGACCAGTTTAACATCTGCTGACTGGTTGTGTGTGACAGTGATTGGAGTGGCATATGGGGATCCTGATAGCTGCCAAGAGCATCGCAGTCAGAACCATTTTAAATTGCAGCCTTGTGCTTGTTGCCCCGTTCTAACAGACATGGTGTGTGTATGTGTGTGTGCATAGGTGTGTGTGTGTGACGGGGATGTGAGCTGAGCCTCCAGCAGCAGGGAGTTGTTGGTTGGTGCTGCACTGCTTGAGGGGTTACAGTGACATCTCCCTCCTCGTTTCCCCGACTCGCTGTCAAAAGCTCGGCGGGGAGCGTCTCCGAGGCTAATTGTCATCAACCCAACTTATCCGGGTCGCTCTCTGACCCGGCGTCTGCGTCAATCACTGCTACACGACCATCACTGCCTCCTCTTTGACTTTACATAGGGTCAGCAAAATGAAATCATTTACCGATGACGTGTAGTGCAGGGTGTTTTAGGGATACAACACATCCAGGAACTCCAAGGCTGTGTATTGCCAAGAATCTCTGGCAAAACGCTAAACTGCAGGCAAGGCAATATACACTCACTGGCCACATAATTAGGTACACCTAATTATGTTAAGACAAATAGCTGATCAGCCAATCACATGGCTGCAACTCAATGCGTTTAGGCATGTAGACGTGGTCAAGACGGCTCGCTGAAGTTCAAACTGAGCATCAGAACGGGGAGGAAAGGGGATTTAAGTGACGTTGAACGTGGCGTGACGGGCTGGTCTGAGTGTTTTCACCCACAACCATCTCTAGGTTTACAGAGGACGGTCCGACAAAGAGGAAATATCCAGTTAGCGGCAGCTGTTGATGTGAGAGGTCAGAGGAGAACGGGCAGACTGGTTGGAGATGATAGAAAGACAACAGGAACTCAGATAACCATCGTTACAACCATGGAACGCAGAACACCATCTCTGAACGCAGAACACCATCTCTGAACGCAGAACACCATCTCTGAACGCACAACCCCATCTCTGAACGCAGAACACCATCTCTGAACGCAGAACACCATCTCTGAACGCACAACACCATCTCTGAACGCACAACACCATCTCTGAACGCACAACACCATCTCTGAACGCAGAACACCATCTCTGAACACAGAACACCATCTGTGAACGCACAACACCATCTGTGAACGCACAACACCATCTCTGAACGCACAACACTATCTCTGCACGCACAACACCATCTCTGAACGCACAACACCATCTCTGAATGCACAACACCATCTCTGAACGCAGAACACCATCTCACCATCTCTGAACGCAGAACACCATCTCTGAACGTAGAACACCATCTCTGAACGCAGAACACCATCTCTGAACGCACAACACCATCTCTGAACGCACAACACCATCTCTGAACGCACAACACCATCTCTGAACGCACAACACCATCTCTGAACAGGTGGAACCTTGAAGAAGATGGTCTACAGCAGCAGAAGACCACACGGTGACACTCCTGTCAGCTAAGAACAGGAAACTGAGACTACAGTTCACACGGGATCACCAAAACTGGACAATAGAGGACTGGAAAAACGTCGCCTGGTCTTCAGACAGCAGGGTCTGAATGAGGCGTTAACAACCTGAAAGCATGGATCCATCCTGCCTGGTATCAGCGGTTCAGGCTGCTGCTGGTGGTCTAATGGTGTGGGGGATATTTTCTTGGCCCTCTTTGGCCCCCTTAGTACCAGCTGAGCCTGGTTTAAATGCTGCAGCCTCCCTGAGTATTGTTGCTGACCGTGTCCATCCCTTTATGACCACAGTGGACCATCTTCTGATGGCTACTAGCAGGATGATGCTCCAGGTCACAAAGCTCAGATCATCTCAAACTGGCTTCTTGAACATGACAATGAGTTCACTGTAGTCCAACGGCCTCCACAGTCACCAGATCTCAGTCCAGTAGATCACCTTCATCCACAGAGCTTTTACTAAGGGGCTGAATAAAATCATGGCTTTACCTTAACGAAATAATGATTGTGACTTAGTCATCTAAAACATTTTGGCGGGTCCAAAATGAATGTTTATTTTTTATCTCTCTGGAGGATATCTGACATTTGGATCCCACTTCTAACATATTGGTAACATGGTATCACGTGATACCTCTGGGTAATCAGTTAGCTGACGGTAAGTGCTTGGCAATAGCTTGTTGTGAAGTAAATGCAATGGATCCAGGGGCTGAATGATATCAATAGCACCATTAAAGTGATTTACATAGGGGCACACCGACTGTCATCTATCCTAGGTAATACACTGACTATGAATAAGTACTTCATACAAGCCCACTTCAAAACAGCCAAACTATCTTTTTAACTTGACACCACGAGGGTGAGATTATTAGGGTGGTGGAAATAAAAAGTTAATATAAGGATTGACCTTGTTCCAGAGAGAGACAGGCTTATTATTTTTGCCTCTCATTCCAGGGAAATGTGATCCTTTCCTCTTCTCCTCTTCCGGGAACATTCGGTTGTACTAAGAGCTGTTTAACTCTAATCCAGGAGGGCTACCTTATCCCCTGGGTTACGACATCATCAGTGGCGGCCTGGAGGACTGCCCCATAACCCAAAGGTCGCATGTCCATCGTTGGGCGTATCAATGAAAATGTCCACAAACTACACACCAAGCTCCTGTTTGCTCCATTAAATCGAGTAAGTTACCTCATCTGTGGCATGAAATTCGTGACTTAACGTTACCGCTACTCAATACCTTCAGCAATTACAACAAGACACTTTCGAAAACAAAGCCAGAAACATTCAATTGTCGACACAACATTTACAAAATGTCGTACAATGGCTATTGCTTTGGTTTCAAAGGAATTATATAGTTAAGGGTCAAAAATCCCTCTACTCCCATGTGCCATTGTGCGATTGCCTTTTATTGAACTGGTGGCATCTGTGGGTGTGACAACCTGCAGCATTTTGAGGATGTGGTGGCAGCTGACATTACCTGCTCTAGAAAATTACACTAAATTAATGTGGACCAAAAAAGGACTTCACTATTTTGGCAAGAGAATGCTAGTCGTTGCTAGCTGTACATTATCCCGCTTAATGCGTGGCTACTTACTTAAGAAATCAATAATTTGACACAAAAGCTGTGTAATAATTAGGGATACAGTCCTTTAAAGTTACGATGAGGAACTTTTAACTTGTTATGAAGCAATTTAATTTAATTTAACTGCCTCAAGCAGCTTCTAGCACATCATGGACAGACCCAGATCTGTACCCGGAGGTAGCGGCTCCTCCTCCAGCCAGGAGCGGAGCTTAGCCTCGCTGCTCCACCTGGACCCCCTGGGAGCCACCATGCTGTTGGAGGTCCAAGCCGTATTGCTGGACCCGCTGGAGGGAGGGGAGGCATGGGAGAAGCAGAACCAGGACTGCGTGAGGCAGACAGACAAACCCTGCTGCAGTAAAATGAGAGGTTTTCTAAAAGGATTCTGGTGCTCGGAAACCCTACCAGCTTTGACCACAGCGACCGCCAAAATCAACACAATTTCAAAGGTCCTCGTAGTAGCGTTAAACACAAGATCGCGTACTTGAGTCAGTAGCGATTGTCATTTTGTTAATTCATTCATTCATTCATCGTCAACCGCTTATCCCGTTGGGGGTCGCGGGGGGCTGGAGCCGATCCCAGCTGGCGTTAGGCAAAGGCGGGGTTCACCCTGGACAGGTCGCCAGTCCATCGCAGGGCACATAGAGACAGACAACCATTCACGTTCACATCCACACCTACGGGCAACTTAGAGTGATCAATTAACCTAAATTGCATGTTTTTGGACGGTGGGAGGAAGCCGGAGTACCCGGAGAAAACCCACGCTTACACGGGGAGAACATACAAACTCCACACAGAAGAGTCCCAAGCCGGAATCGAACCTGCGACCCTCTTGCTGTGAGGCGACAGCGCTAAGCACTACACCACCGTGCAGCCCCATTTTGTTAACTATATTATATTATTATAATTTGTTAATTATAAACATCCCTATGAGTCACATCGACCTCAAGGTCACTGCGTTCTGTTGCAGTAATGTGTTAGACACTTTCCATTATCTGGGTGTAAGTTGCAAGCTGTTAGGGACCACTAAATGATCAGATGACCAGATATTCAAGTGCACTCGAAGTCAAGCAAGGATTTAATATCTTCAGCAGGGTTTTGATTGCACTCTGATATAATTTATTAATCTACAATTACTTTTAGCTGAATTAGAAAGAAAATAAAAACTGGTGCTTTTTCATGAGTATCTAGGTCTGTGCTTTAGAAACAGTGCATGTTGAAACCCCCTATGAAGCAAAATTTAATTGTACTTTTTGTTGACTTGTTTTGTTTGTTGACTATGTCACATTTGCGATGGCGAGTGAAGAGATAATCTAAAGTCACAGAGCAAGTACTAAGCAATTCATGAGAGTACAACAAAGCCTTGCAGGGCAGCATTAACAGGAATAATGTGTCGGATGCTTTGGGCAGCATGCAGCGTTGCTGCAAAAGGTTATCTGGGAGCTCACGGTGGGTGATGGAAGGCTCTGCGGACTCTGTCAAACAGCAAGCTCTGAATGGTGCCACAAATGCCCTGTATATCATTATGAATGAGGAAAAAAATGGATTTGACAAACGGCGCCGCAAACAAGATACGGCACTTGTCGGAAAATTAAAGTCCCTGACTAGTTGGACAAATCCTGTCCATTGTGGCTTTAACTGCTGTGTGCATATATATGGTAGTTGCTGGGAAAGATCCCAGGCTTCATTCAATGCTCATCATGCATATATTGTTTCCACTCAAATACACTACAGACCAGATCCAAACAAAGCTTATCTAATTTTCTGAGACCGAACATAAGTTGACAAGAGAGTGTGACATAGCTACAAGCAAAAGCAATAACATCATCGCAGGAATATACTGTAAGTGCTCCTGCAATGCTGACACAAATTCGATTAAAGAACACTTTAAAAGCTTGACAGGCTCCAGTTCCTGTCACCCTTATCTCGTCACAGCGCTGCAATACTAAATTACTTTTGCAAAATTGTCAATGAATCAGCTGTCCGTGTATCCGCCTGCCCACAGTAAAAGAAAAGCAGAAACAATGTGAGCCCTGTGTCTCAGAACGCATGAGGACTCAGCTGGATAAAGACAAATCAGAAGCCTCAGTCACCGAGTGGAGCCATTGCCGTGCGACGCCTTGATAATGTGCAAATGCCGAGTACTACTGGCTGCGATGAAGAAGGTCGTGACCGTAGGCCATCCCCTCGGACTCTAAGAGCTTGTTGATTCAATCTCCATCAAAGTGACTCCGCAGGCGCAGCAGAGTGCTGATCCCCGCCTGGCATTTAGTGGTCGGCTTCTCAAAATGCTCCAATTCATGAACGTAGGCTTGCACCTAATTCAGCGGATCATAACATTTGAGTCATCTGATTCGAAGTGTCAAACGCTGACTGCCTGGGTATGGAGATACTGGAGTAACATCAACACATATACGGCCTTGCCAAGCATCGGGTACGGAACATATCTTGGAGAGAAAAATAAAGATAAACAATATATTTCACTCAACAGATACATCTAGAAATTGAGCAAATGTTAGCCATCAACCACATGAATCAAAACAATCAGGTCAGCATGTGATCTGATGAATGAAAGAGCCTGACGGGGGGAAAAACTGAATGGCTGTTCATTCACAGATGTGCTCATATCCAATCTGTGAATGAGAGAAAAGCTGGGATCATGGTCTGAAATCACATAGTGGCAAATATGAGTGTTTATGTGGACGGGGGGGATTAACATGTTTAGCGATAAACCTTTTAACTGCACTCATGTGAGACACTCTGGGATTTCTTCACATTAAAAATATCTATATAATCTGGGAAAATAATCTTCCTTGCTCACATCCAACTCATCATTTATCAAATAGCGGCTGGATGAATGATATCTCCCGTGCACAGAGCTGGGAGGTGCAGCTGTGGAGGGTGGGTGAGGGGGCTGTTAGCCCCTCATTGAAGCAAGAACCAGGGGATGCAATGGCGGGGGGAGGGGGACCTGCGAAGCGAGGTGTTCGAGGCTGAGCGGGTGGGGGAGGGGCCGTCAGACTGTTTACTGTCTGTTTGTGGTAATACCATCACATAATGGCAGCGTGTGTGGGCTTAATCCATAGATCCAACAGCAGAGTGACCTATATTTATTCACTGGCACCACGCCTGCAAAGTGTGACTGTCAAATAGATTTCATAAGTACAAGCTGAGGTTAAACTGGTAATTGATGTTGGATATCATAAAATACTGTATATCAGACAATTATATGGCTGGTTGATGTCCATCGAAGTCTGTGTAACTAGCAAATTCTTTTAGCTTCTTTACCAATTTTTGTGTGTGTGAATTGGGGCTGTCAATCCATTTAAATATTTAATCCTGATTAATCGCATGATTGTCCATAGATAATTGCGGTTTATCACAAATTATTCACACATTTTTTATCTGTTCAAATGTTCCTTAAAGGGAGATTTGTCAAGTATTTGATACTCTTAACATGGGAATGGACACATACTATATGTTTTCTTTATGCAAATGTACGGATATAATTATTACTGGAAATCAACTAACAACACAAATCAATGACAAATGTTGCCCATAAGGTACTGCATTTAGCATAAAAATATGCTGACATCATAACATGGTAAACTGCAGCCCAACAGTAGTAAAGGGGCAGCGAAAGTAAACGGGGAGACATGTGGGTACATTCACATATGTTGAGGTGGGAGGTCAAGGGACCCCTTTGAAAATCATTTTTCCACACCAAAATTTAACACAAGTTTAGAGCATTATTTAGCTTCCTTCTCGACAAGCTAGCATGACATGGCTGGTACCAATGGATTCCTTAGGTCGGCACCAATGGATTCCTCAGGTCGGCACCAATGGATTCCTTAGGTCGGCACACACCAATGGATTCCTTACGTCGGCACCAATGGATTCCTTGGGTCGGCACCAATGGATTCCTTGGGTCGGCACCAATGGATTCCTTGGGTCGGCACCAATGGATTCCTTGGGTCGGCACCAATGGATTCCTTGGGTCGGCACCAATGGATTCCTTGGGACGGCACGCACCAATGGATTCCTTAGGTCAGCACCACTGGATTCCTTAGGTCGACACCAATGGATTCCTTAGGTCGGCACCAATGGATTCCTTGGGTCGGCACACACCAAAGGATTCCTTAGGTCGGCACCAACGGATTCCTTAGGTCGGCACCAACGGATTCCTTAGGTCGGTACCAACGGATTCCTTAGGTTTTCTAGTTTCATGATGCCAGTATTGTCACTCTAACTTTAAAACCTGCTACAACCTATAAAATCTCAAGTAAGAAATTAGTGTCGTTGTTAACGCATTATCATGTTAACTTTGATATCCCTAATGTGAATGCTTTAACTAAAAGTATAGTGTATCCAAGTGATCCCCTAACTGAAAAAGTGGCTTAAATAAATCTGTAGCAAAGATGGCTGCTTAGATACATGTCAATGAAACAAAACATTGGACTTTAAAGTTATTACACAGCAACATAAAATGTCAAAATCAAGTTTCAAAGGCCCATATTGATTCTCAAAATCCAAATTAGATGCAACATGGCACAAACTGAGGACATTATGTACATTGTAGTACAACTACAGTTCAGAGAAAACGGTCTGGTTTCCTCAGATGTTAAATGATTTGTGTTCAATTTTATTCTAAAGACATGTTGATAATGACATCATTTAACTTGTCGGGATGACCTCAGGAAAACTGTCAAGATCGGTGACTGTAAAGAACGACCTAACAAGGAGGCAACAGAAAGGGGAAGACCACTGAAGGAATGGGTTATTGATCCGAGTGACACTGTTAAAAATAAAGTGCAAGGTTTCATTTTGAATGCTGACATTTCATTGTGGAATGATGATGATAATATGTTTTTATCTTCAGGCAGCAGAAAATATATTGACTGTCAATAAGTAGTAATAATACACCACCACTTTGGTCCAGACTGAAATATCCTAACTATTGAATCCTCTGACTTTTCATCTTGTACCACCATTAGGTCAACATTTTACTTTGTCCAATACCTGGTTTATGACCAAATACCTTCAAAACTGACGACATTCCCATCAGTCTCAGCTCTATTTGGTGTTTAGCACGAACTAGCAAACATTAGCATACCAAGACGCTAAACTAAAATGGTTAACACGGTAAAAAATGTACCTGCAATAGCATTAATGCTGTCAAATATAAGACGATAACGTGTTAACAAATTAATTTTAACAGCACTAATTTCTGTAACGCATTAATGCAACTGATCTTTCACAGGTCTCAATTTTAAAGCTAGAGTGAAGATACTCACATTATATGGAAGCAGGAAATCCACTGGTACCAGGAAGGAGGCAAGTAAAGCTCCAAACTTCCACCAATTTTTGTCAAGAAAAACTTGGCCAGTAGGAATTCATTTCAAATAGGGTGAAAGTTCAAATGATTCTTGTCATTTTCAGCATTTCACATTATTCGGCATTACGTGCATGTGTATGAGATTGTGTTGTTCTTGGTGAAGACAGTCTAGCTTTGTACAAGCATCACGAGTCAAACTGCCCTACATTAGTTGGACTTGACTCCATTTCTGCTTTTGATGGCAGTTTGAACATTGTGTCACTTGTTCCCAGTATTTCCGTTCTCCTGCTTCGAGCCCCATCGGCAGATATGCCAGGATCAATTTGAGATTTGCAATGATATATCATGGCTCTTTCAATGGTTACCAGGGCAACACTATGCTGTAATACACAGACTTTGCCTATATATATATGAACGGCAAAGTGAGGGCGTGACAGACAGGAGAAAATTCAGCTGAATAGTTCAAAAAAATGTGCATGTGGCGACAGTGAGGTGTTGAAACGTGACTGGAAAAGTACAGCAGGGGCATGTGTCGACTTTACATCCCTCCACTGTGACTGTTTCGAAGCACCCAGGTTTCTAATGGCAACAAGCAACCAGAGTTACTACAAATCTTCTTGTAAATGACCAATCTGCAACTCTTCTTGCTGCCAGCCTGGGTAAGCCATTGAAGGAACTCATTAGAAACGAGATCCACTGTGAGGCATGGCACAGAGGAAATCGAAGCCAATGCTACAACACAAATCTGTCCGTGTCACTTTAGATTGAGAGTGGGGGGCTTGCTCATTACACTCCTTTCTCTCCGGCTCATGAGGACGGATGAGAGGGAGCTGGAAAGCCTTATACAAAGTCACACCCCATTTGCCAAGCAAACGCCTTTTTATTTATGCGATCCTTTATGGCTTTAGTCCATGTTGGACATTACAATGCATTAGTGCTTCACGGTATACCGAAACTAGGAACGTATCGCGATACCATGCCGTTAAAGTTGGGTACCGTACGACCGGAGTGCAGGGCCGTGTGTTTTAGAGGACGCCATTAGGATCGGGATCCCAAACTGCAGCGATAACCAGAAGGATGGAGTCAACAAATGAAGCTGAAAAGACGATTAAAGCAGGTTAAAGCCCCGCTCTGAGCCGGCGTCTCAGCACAACCCTAATTACCAACCAAATGTACGAATAATGGCTGACATTGGGCAAAGGCAGGGTACTTCCTGGACAAGTCACCAGACTATCACAAAGCTGACACACAGAGACAGACTACCATTGTCTGTGCATGGCTGTGGGGGGAAACCGGAGCACCTGGAGTACACCCACGCCCCCATTTTTAATTAATAACGAAATCATTTTAAGTTCCATTTTATGTCGTCTACTGTATTCTTCCATTATTTTTCCTGATATCAGTATTTTGCCGTGGTATTGTTTCAGTATTAATATCGAGATATTTAGGCAGGGTATCAAATCTAAGGCTTAGGATTAGCTTATTCTCTCTTTCCTGCTCGCTCACTTCATCCTTCACACTCACAGTTTAAGGTGAACACTCCTTCCTACACTCCTTCTGTCTCATTTAGGTGCCTAATTGTGTTTTTGTGTTGCCCTCTCTCTCTCCCTTCATGCATTTGTCTTTCACAAGCTGTCCACTGTGTGCCCTGAAACAGAATAAGAGCTTATCTTGTTCAGCTCTAGAATTGTTTTTTACAGAGAATGGTTTCTATTCAACAGTAAGACCATCAAATCGCTTCAGGCAAATAACCCGAATCATATCATCACCATTTATCATGTCTGGCTTCCTCTGAGGCCACGGAGCCTCATTGACTCTTAGTTGTTATTCTTGAGAGCAGGTCACGCAACTTGGTGGCGTTGCATCGGCAGCATCTGCACTGCAGCAGTATGTAACGTCCACCATGAAGACACCTTAGAGCAGCTTAAAATGTAAAACAACACCACAATGTCTTTGCAGCCGTTTTGTCCCCTGGGTGGGTATCGAAAGAGTAGAAAAAATGCATCAAATGAAGTACTTTATTGGTGTTAGAAGGTGTTAAATAGGGCTGTAGTCAAGTCCAACTTTATGGAGTCCAAGTGAAGTCCAAGACCAGGTCCAGTCGAGTCAAGAACAAGTCCTTTTAATCTTTTAATATCAAACTGATCAATGCATAGATGTGACCGTTACAGGCTGCATTACGTTCACAAACCTGGAATTTGATCTGGTATTTGCTCCTGACATTAAGCCACCAATATGCCATATTTCCTCATTTTCATTAAATTTTAATTTTCAATGTATCTACTGAGATTATTATAAATAGCATGGACAAGGAGAGGTAGGTGTGCTGCAGCACTCATAGAACTAGAGATCCCTTATTCGCCGTGGCGTCCCAAATGGCGTTCATCGGCGCTGTTGAATGCATATGGGAAACACTGTTAGAATCCGGCAACAGCTGATGCCAAATCAGCAGCCAGTAACAACTTTACCACTTCTCAATAGCTAAGCCTGAGCCCAAGACTGAGTTTAACAAGGCACGAGTTCACAACAATGGCTTGGAGCTAACAATGCTAACAGCGAAAACAACGGCAAAACTGCTGCAATAACTGTGTTCACCTGATTTGGATTACAACACACCGACCTAAGGAATCCATTGGTGCCGACCTAAGGACACACCGAGGGTGACAGACTTCATCCTCTGCTCAGGTAGACATTACTCCACTACGTCTTTACATAGCATGCTAGTGCTCTGGATATTGTATTGATGTGCTGAAATATAACAAGTTTTAACTCATTAGTTGAGTCAGTATTCAAGCTAAAAATGCCAACATTTGAATAATCCCTTACATGAAGACATTTGGCTTGAGGAAAGAAATTTGCAAGAAATCAAGAAACTTGTGGTTTTTTCAATATTCAATAAAACTGTGGAGAAAATCTCAGTCCCGAGAGTATTCCTGTGGTTTAGTTGAGAAGATGGCATATCTGAAGCTTCTGCGTTGATATGAGACGTTTTCAAAGGTACAGGAAAAACTCTAATACCAGTGAGCACCACTGAAGCACAACTTTAACCTATTTATAGCGTGACATTTTCAGTCTCATTTGCTATTTGCTAGTGAAAGCTTTTACCATGCGCTGAGCTGATAGATTTCTTCCTCCACCAAGGCCCCCGAGAGTCGGCTCTTTAGCGGGAACGCGAGGCGCTGTGACAGAGCAACTAAGTAAATACTGTATGTGCTGATTTGGTTGGAAAACGGTTTATTTTTACTCAGTGATTTTTGAAGCCGACATAAACAAATAGAAAGCATTGGTTATAACTGCTGTGTATTGTTCAAAAGTCTTTAAATATACACTCAGTGGCCAAAAATGCCGTGTTGACTGGTTGGTGATGATAGAAAGACAACAGGAACCATCGTTACAACCGAGGAACGCAGAACACCATCTCTGAACGCAAAACACCATCTCTGAACGCACAACACCATCTCTGAACGCACAACACCATCTCTGAACGCACAACACCATCTCTGAACGCACAACACCATCTCTGAACGCACAACACCATCTCTGAATGCACAACACAGGAAACTGAGACTACAGTTCACACAGGATCACCAAAACTGGACAATAGAGGACTGAAAAAACATTGCCTGGTCTTCAGACAGCAGGGTCTGAATGTGGCGTTAACAACCTGAAAGCATGGATCCATCCTGCCTGGTATCAGCAGTTCAGGCTGCTGCTGGTGGTCTAATGGTGTGGGGGATATTTTCTTGGCCCTCTTTGGCCCCCTTAGTACCAGCTGAGCCTGGTTTAAATGCTGCAGCCTCCCTGAGTATTGTTGCTGACCGTGTCCATCCCTTTATGACCACAGTGGACCATCTTCTGATGGCTACTAGCAGGATGATGCTCCAGGTCACAAAGCTCAGATCATCTCAAACTGGCTTCTTGAACATGACAATGAGTTCACTGTAGTCCAACGGCCTCCACAGTCACCAGATCTCAGTCCACTAGAGCACCTCTGGGATGTGGTGGAACGGCAGATTCACATCATAGATGTGCAGCCGACAAATCTGCATCAACTGAGTGATGCTATCACGTCAATCCGGACCAAAATCTCTGAGGAACGTTTCCAACACCTTGTTGAAAGTATGAAACCAAGAATTAAGGCAGTTCTGAAGGTAAACCTTTTACTAGCAAAGTGTACCTCATTTTGTGGCCGGTGAGTGTATAGTAACAGGTGCTTCTTGGCCAACGATTACTTTATCATCATTACTTTATCATTTGTTTTAGATGACAAAAAAAATCATGTTATCTTGCAAATCCAATTTCTCAGTACATTACTGTCTAATTACTCTGTGAAGCATTACCGTTTAAATGGACCGTGTGGCGAATTTTACAAAACCCTGCCAGAGGAAAATAAGCCCAAATCCAAAATCTTGGCCACACTCCAGCATGTACTGTAAGGCCACATAACGGAGGGACTTTTTCAATGGCTAATTGAATGGAAAATGATCCTGTTTTAGATCTGTTCTCATATGCAGTTTGAACAAATGATTGCTCTACATGAGTAATTTGGGGACTTTTAATGACATCTTTAGTTCGAACCTGCTGTGTCTCTGAATGGGACCATGTATCAAAGAAAGTGATCTCCCCTCACAGTGGGGCCTATTAGTCCATCAGATACTCCATCAGCTGTGACCATTACCAATGAAAGCCTGTTTAAATAGGCCCCTTGGAGCTCGCCAGCCCCCTCCCTTCCATCTACACCCATCTTATCTTAACCCTTTAACCTAAACCCCCTCCCAAGATTGGACATTCTGCAACCATCACCTTGCGATTTTGAAATTGATTTTTTGTTTTATGCCAGAATCGATATAGTTGCTTCATCTGAGGTAGAAGGAAGTTACCGCTTTTATTGTTGTAGTTTGAGTAACGTGACTGTGTCCGTTTCTTATCCGTCAACCAAAGCAAACTGCAGTGAAATGCATTCGACTGGCCCCAGTGGAGGCGACCATGGATGCATAAAGAGAAAGAAGCTAACAGGAGAGCTAACAAAGTTAGCAGACACGTGTGACGGTGTCCGGTTTTCAAAATAAGGTGTTAACAAAGAAATAGAAAATATGATTGATTGGATTATATTTAACAGAAACCACTAATTTGTGGGGGAAATGTCTTACCCAGGCTGGCTGTCTATTTTTTTTTATTTTTTTAGGTTTCCTGAAATATTTTCTTATAAATAATGCCTGACAATATTTGGCTTCAAGACATCTCTGACTACATACATGCTAAAAATCAAA
This sequence comes from Pterois miles, assembly GCA_947000775.1. Lineage (NCBI taxonomy): Eukaryota > Metazoa > Chordata > Actinopteri > Perciformes > Scorpaenidae > Pterois > Pterois miles. Next base: position 2,837,814 of record CAMQGK010000500.1, on the reverse strand, counting down.
CATTTCTACAGTATTGATTTAGATATTTTCTAAAGTAAAAGTCCCTAGAAGTGTGTGATTCAACTTTTTCACATGGTCTATCGAGTGTACTTGAATTTAAAAATCGCAATACATGTTGAATCTCAAGTATCGTGACACTGTGATAGTATCAAAACAGGAGATCGGTGCATCGTCCCAGCCCTAGTTAATACTCCTTCCTCAATGGAAGAACAATCTGCTTATCACTTTTATTATGGCCACCTGGTCCCAGATTTTAAGATGCGTACTTGTCCCGTTGACAAATTAACATTTTATGCAAATCTAATGGATAATAAGTAATCTGAATCTGAATTACGACGGTTATTTGACAGTTGTGTTACGATTTGAAAAGCCAGTTATAGGGGAAAAAAACATGACATTATTTAAAGTAACAGCAGCAAGGCACCCTCTGTTCATCACACAGTAGTTCTCAATGACTAGGTACGAGTGGAATCATTGTTCGTGCCTGAGTTTGGGCTTTTTATGTGACTACAAGTGTGTGAAATGTATCCGACATCACATGCCGGTAGCTTCTGTGTGCTGTGTGTAAATTATGGGAGCAAAGAGCAACTCGAATTAGCACTAGTGTGACACTCACTGTCTTTCCAGGTGTGGATTGGGTTGAGGAGAGGCACTGTTCAGAAACTCCATCTAGGTTCATAAAAACAGTCAAATTTGAGAATAGCTGGCCTGCTTTTGTGCAGTAAACAGCTCATCTAAACTTTTGCCTCTCTAATGACAGCTACTTCTGCAGAGGTCATGGAGATATGAGCACTGGAAGGCAAAAGGACCACTGGTTCCCGCGAAGGCACAAATCAGAAAGCTTAACAATGTGCCAGAGATTGTGCTGACGAGCAGAATCTCCTTCACGGACTGTAAAGGACAGCAGGGCGATGCATTTATGCAGACCCCGGGTCACGGGATTAAAAAGAAGATTGCCTCGCAGAGGCCCCAATGGTGCACCACGACGAGAGCAATCAGCTCGCCGCAATGACATTTCCCCTGGCATTCAACACAGGAGACAACAGAGATTGGGACTGAGAGCTGTGTGGTGGATAAGGGGAGGACAGAGGTAGTTACATCTAAGATTAAACCATGTCTTAAATGGCTGCAGTCTGAAATCCTTTATTTGTAATCTTAATGTGGTCCATTCTGCTGCTGTCAAAAATATCCAAGTATGAAGTAAGAACCGGTTTCATTTTCTGCAGTATTGAGCTGTGCTTTCTGTTCTCTCTTCTATCCGACAGCTTCTAATAAAAAATCCAAAATTGCAGGCCCTCGGTGTTGTGTCAATCTTTCCCTGTGGAGTTGAAAACTGTTTGGAGTATCGATGCTTTTACAAGTATTGTATTAAAGTTGGGGCGGCACACTGGTGCCGTTCAAACCTGGCCCTTTTGTGCATAGTTTGCATGTTCTCCCCGTATTAGTGTGTTTGCTCCAGGTGCTCCGGTTTCCCCCTACAGTCCAAAGACATGCAAATCTAAATTGCCCATAGATATGAATGTGAGCGTCAAAGGCTGTCTGTCTCAATATGTCAGGCCTGTGATAGTCCGGCAACCTGTCCAGGGTGTACCCTGCCTTCGCCAAATGTCAGCTGGGATCGGCTAAAATGTGGTCCCAGCCCGCCGGGAGGAGTAGACCATGAAGCAGGGTGTGCTTTAGTGTGTGGCTACCTTGTGGTTGACAGGTTGCTACCAACCAGGTGTCACTTCTGGGTCCATGAAATAGCCAAAAATCAAGATGACGACGGCCAAAACGCCAAAATGCTGAATTCAAGGCTTCAAATTGGCAGTCCACAAACCAGTCAGAGACGTCACGGTGACTACGTCTACTTCTTATATAAAATCTGTGATCCTGCTGCATTGATTTGAATGGGAATGTCCGGTCTACTCCTACTCTGTTTTTATGGGTTACACATACTTTTTTTTTGAGTTTTAAAAATACATTCACCGTGACTGGATCAGAAGTTTTGAACTATGGAAACATAAAATCATGATCTACAGTAGGTTTAACTGTACAGCCATACTTGCTTATTATACAAAAGGAGACTATTAGAGCAGTCCGCCTTGTAGAAACAGGTGTATGACCTTCCCTAGAGAAGCTCTGAGTCAGGTGAGAGGAAAACACTGAGGTAATTAGTGGCACAGCATACTGAATGGTAATGAGGCCTTTTCTCCCCGACCGTTGCAGGGTCTGACTGTCAGAAGTCCTCCAGCTCTTTTTATCCAAGTCTCCTGTGGGCCAGGCAGTGGAGGGAGGGCATTCGGCCATCATTGATTTCCCCTCTCCAATGCACCGGTTTTGAAGATCAATGCAACATGAAGGTATTTGTGTCCTCATTAGTCCTGTTTCCTCGGTGGATCGATGCAGATTGAGCCCCACGGCTTGGCTTGGCTGACAATGTGGCGGCCTAGAGAGGCATCTGAGCTGTTATGGTCATGTTTAAAGTACTTAAATCCTCTACCTCGCCAATAGCAGGGTATAATAATACCCCATTATGAGTGAATGTCCCCCATTCAAAACTTAAGTTCACTAAAAGTGAACATACTCGAGTATCAGAAGTGAAAGTACATCAGTCATCCTGAAGCTTGGTTCCCCCGAAGGCTGTTGTTTGGTAACGTGTCTTATAGCCTTCAAAGATCTGTGTTTTGTTAATTAGTTCAACAAATATTCCCACAAGGTTTCTACATAACGGCGCCTTGTGGTAATGCAATACTGTCCACTAATGAGTGCTCACTAATGGTTCCTGTAAGCTCAATTTTAAATATACCGTACCTCCGCAGGAGAACATCCAGAAAATGTTCCTTGAAGATGCTTGTAACTGCAACGCTATGGTAAGCTCATGAAAATGCTATAGGAACGACGTTTGTTTTTTGGGCATTTTAGCGTTTATTACTTAGAAAATTAGCCTACAAAGGGGGGGAGAAAGGGCCACTGGCTGGATTTAAACTCTACCAACTAGGCTATCGGGGCACCCAGAACCACGGTTTGTCATCGGGAACGTTCTGAAAATTTTGATAATGTGACGGGACACGTTGTGTCCCATCATCCTGAGCACGACAGCACATTTCTCTGGCTACGCTACACTGTGAGCAACAAACTGGTGCTGAATTTGGCAAAGTGAGAGCTAACATCAGAATTACATAAAATTACGTTAGCATGATGTGCTATTGTTTTGTTTCGTGACCGTGGTATTTAATTGGGCATTGAGAATGGTGGAATTTCATTGGTATTGACTATTAAATTGCTGGTAACTTGAAATCCCTATTAATGACACAAGAAAGTTGTACAGTACATATATTAATGCTATTAAAACTACGTCACTTGTTCTGACCGTCGAATGAACGTGCGGCGGTTTCCAATACCGCGGGACACTCGTGTTTGACGAGTTGAGAGTGAGACTGCCAGAAAAACTGCCAAATTGTCAGAAAACCATTTCAACCAAAAACGATTGAATTGAATCTGATCACACAAATGGATATGGACTAAAAAGTAGTATATTTGAAATGTAGTGAAGCGTAAAACCATTAATTTATAGACAGGACTTGAGTAAACGTTCATTTCTATGACATGCTGCAACTCCAGTCTCTAGCACTGGAAAACACAAGGAAATTACAGTATTTATGATACTGACTGGACTTCAATAGAAAACAGGGCTGTGTGTTGCACTCAGAAAATCAGCTGATGTCTCCACTGCTATTCAAGCATTTTCAGCAACTTCATGTCACTCTTTCAACCCTTGACCTCACACAACTACGTCTCCAAGGATCATTTGTTATTGATCTCTCTCTCTGGGTTTTCTTAAACCTGCCTGAAAACGAATTAATTACACAACCGCACGCACACACAAGTAGTCAATCGTCAAAGACCACATCATCATCACTGATCCAGCGCTCGCATCTCACATCAAATGTCAGGACAAAAGCCCCTGATGGCATCTTGTTTCATTATCCATGAGACCATCCATCCGTTTGTAAGCAGATTCAACTCCTCCGCCAGTTAGCAGTAGCAAACTGCGCTCCTTCGCTCGTGGATGCTCGGTAGGGGATGCTCCTTAACTCAGCGATGCCGACTGTAACTTAGCTGGTGAGGACGGGCCGAGACAGCAGCTGATTCTGCAATCACTGTTCAGTATTTAAACGTATTTAGGATGTTAAGCGGAAGGGTTTCCGACGGTTTTTCCTCGGCCTGTGTATTGGAAAGAATCTGGCAACTCAATAAGTGTCATGATACAGCGGCATCGATTCAATCTGTACTGCGATACAAATCTAATTTCAGGAAAACTGTCATAGTATGACACACCACCATGTATAACATGAGTGAAAAAAACTATAAGAAATGGCTACTATGGGGACTAACATCATTACACATGAATACAATTAGACAAACTGGATCCACAAAAGTCTCAGCTTTCCAGTCGTACCCAATTTATGCAAATCCAAGACTGTTTAGGGACGCCAGTATGCAGAAATATTCAAGTACATTTGGGAAGTTGAGGTGGTTCGGGCATCTGGTAAGGATGCCTCCTGGGCACCTCACTAGGGAGGTGTTCCAGGCACGACCAGCTGGGAGGAGGTCCCGGGGACGACCCAGGACTAGGTGGAGAGATTATATCTCCACACTGGCCTGGGAACGCCTCGGGATCCCCCAGTCAGAGCTGGTTAATGTGGCCCGGGAAAGGGAAGTTTGGGGTCCCCTGCTGGAGCTGTTGGCCCCACAAACTGACCCCGGATGAGAGGTTGAAGATGAGTGAGTGAGTAGCTCAGATTCACTAAAGTTATTCAATAGCACAAACAAACTAACCGATGGAGGCAGTGGTGAACCAGCGACTCCCGTGTTCGATGAGGTAACATTACTGTTTTTGTCAACGCAGTCTGGTGGCTTTGAAGAGAGTATAAATGAATACAGCAGCTTTAGTTCCCTGTTGAAGATGAAGATTTGGGAACTACTTTTTCTTGCGGTTACTACCCATATTGAATCCATTTTCATTCACATATCTTGAGGCCGGAGGTTAATGAACCCCTCTGAAAATGGCCGTGCACATTTTTCTTCGCCAAAATTTAGCGGAAATTTGGAGCGATTTTATTTAGCGACGCGCAAGTATGACATCCTTCTGGTACCAATGGATTTCTTAGGTTTTCTAGTTTCATGTGATGCCACTACGTTTAGTGGAGCTTTAAAACTGAGCATCTGTAAGACTGAGCAGCGTCAGGTTTTTAAGAAGTTAATTAAAACTGATTCAGCATTTTGGATTCATTCACAAAACATATCATGATACTTGTGTGTGTTGATGTTTTCTTACACCAGTTTTTACAGATATTTTGATATTGTTTGCTGTTAAATTGCAAATAAGTTAGTTGTCAGCAATTCAGGCTATTGAGTGCTGCAGGAATGAGTCCTAAAACCCAGAAAGGAGTTTGCATTTTAGCACTTCCAGGTCCCTTGTCTCAAAGTCAATGAGTTTCTTGAATATTTTTAGTTTAGATGCCTGAAATAAGGTCTGGCTAAATGAGACTACTAACCATCATCGCAACAAATACTTGCCCGCCTGTAGCATAGTTGTGGTGATGTGTAGTCATGCGACCGTGGTGTAGTTTGGCTTTTTACTTCTGGCAATTGCACTCACGCAACAAAAGGTGAAAGCATCATAAACACTGGTTTGCCACAGAGCTCATTTTTTCCATAAAGCCTAATGGCAACATATAACAAACGATAACACCAGACAAGTATGATCCCATATAGGTCTTATAAAACTATTAATCCTTATTTGCGCCATAGTGGAACATTATGCAAGGAGGCTTAATCATCTGAATCCAAACGTATGTCATTGTTAGAGGTCACTACGCAACCTCTCCCCGAACCAGCACAGCTTATACGACTGCTTTAAACTTCCTCTCTGGGCCTTGTAACTCATCAAAACAATACCAGCTGTCATGCCAAGTCATGATCTGCATGCAGTATTCATAGGCAGCATATGCACGCCTGCAGATTATGCAAAATATGGAAAAGCTAGACAGATAGATCTGTAGCTGAATGAATGCAGGGTCTGCGTATACCGTAGAGCAGGGGTGTCAAACTCATTTTCATCCCGGGCCACATCAGCATCATGGTTCCCCTCAAAGGGCCGGTTGTAACTGTAAGACTATATAAATATATTTACTCTAGATCATTTTATAAAATTGCCTCTGAATTTGATTAGTATTAGTTTTAGTAATAATATATTTAATAACGAGCTCTAAAGACAAAAAGTTACTTTTTTTAAATTCAGGGCTTGATTCCCAGAATTGTACATTTCCATCAGCCAGCGGCGACTTTGTGCAGGCGGGATTCATTCAGTCTGGATGAGGAGGGGTGAACAGCTCTGGAGGGACTGCTGACGAGGACCGGGCCCCCTATGAGAGCTTTGGGACCAGGGGAGGGGTCCACGGCAGCACCCGCTGCTCATTGAGAAGAGGAAGAACGATACCTGCTTTCATGAGAGAGTCTCCAAAAGTCTCCATAACACCAGAAAAACTCGCTAGATTTGGCGCTAATTTCTTTTTTGAAAGACTCGCTAGAGGGGTCTGAAAACTGGCTAAATATAGCGACTAAGTCGCTAAGTAGGCGTCACTGCGCTGTTGCTGGAAACCGCTGATACTGAGACGCTACAGTGCGCATGTCACAAAATCGAGATGCATTGTGGGATATGCAGTTTAAAAACACGGTACTTCTGTGAAGCGGCATAGAATTGAATGATATGCATTCTATATTCTTTGCAAGCCCTCGCCACATAAAGTGAGGTGGCGGGCCGGATTTGGCCCGCAGGCCTTGAGTTTGACACATGTGCCGTAGAGCAACTACAACCGAAGAACGTACGTTGTTCAGAGGTGAAGCCAACTGTCATTCTATTGCAATATTTTGTTTATTTTGGACTGAAAGACGTTAATTTTACAACTTTTAGGACATACTGATTTAAATGAGGGCTATTCAAGTGTTCGTCAGACGTCTCTTTATACATCCACCGCAGTGCCATCTCGCAGCTCCAGTCAAAAAAGCACCAAAGTTTTCCCTCTTTGATTCAATACTCTTTGCTTCTACTTTGCGGATGATGAGAACAGAAAGAGGGAAACCACACGCCTCGCTATCTTCACATTCATCTTTAGGGAGGTGAGCTACATCCTTCCCAGGGTGGCCTATCCAGCGCAGGCTAATGAACATCTCTCCCAGCCACCCAGCGCTTGCATCGCTTCAAAACTGGACTTCACAGCAGAGGAAACCTTCACGGCTGCTCTTCCGCCTCCCTTAGGGTTCTAAATGGGTGCACTCAGTGATTTGCTTCTGCAAAATGCTCCAGATAGAGCAGTCTCAGAACTAAAAATTACCCGCTGTGTACCTAGGGTGAGTGTAAAAGTCACCTTTTCACACATTTATCCGACAGATCTTGCATTAACACTGCAGGTGAGTGACATTTTACAATGAAATCACTGCATCGGTGTCATGTCAGGTGCTGCAGAGGCCAGCTGAGCCACTCACCATCCTTGCGGTGGTAGGTGATCTCCACCTTGCGCTCCTCCGAGCCTAGCAGCGCCTGGGCCACCTGGGCCACCGAGTGCCGCGTGGTGAACTGGCCGTGCAGGAAGTCGCACGTGCACGGCCTCTGCATGACATCCGGCCGGGAGAAGCCGGTCATCTCGCAGAAGCCGTCATTACAGTAGATGATAGCGCAGTTCTGCACCCGGGCGTTGGCTATGATGAATTTCTTATCTGTAAATACAATAGACAGGAATCCATTAACATCCATCCATCAAGTGCAATTTATACTCAACATTTAACCTAATCTGCATGTCTTTGGACTGTGGGGGGACACCGGAGCACCCGGAGAAAACCCGTGTTAGCACAGGGAGAACATGCAAACCCCACACAGCAGAGCTGGATTCAAAGCATTAACATTAATGACAGAATATGCAAAAATGAAAACAATTTACAAAAATATAAATACAGGTATGTGGGTGTAATCTCTTTACACGGGATTATCATGCATTATATTCCTTCGTATAAGTGCTCATCTGCTCCAGTCAATTAGAAAACCTTCCTAAGCGGGTTGGATTGCTTTATATTTGTTTATACTATAATTATGTGATCATTAAAACCCCTCCGAGACCCGATCCCAAAAAACCTAAGGAACCCATTGGTACAATATGGTGGCTAAATATTGGCAAGGAAAAACCGGCGTGGATATTTTCAAAGGGGTCCCTTGACCTCTAACCTCAAGATATGTGAATGAAAATAGGTCCTAAGGGTACCCACGAGTCTCCCCTTTACAGACATGCCCGATTTGTGAAAATGGTGTATTTGAATATTTCTGCATAATTGGGTCCTTTAATAAATTGAGTATCACAGTGAAGCTGAGACTCTTGTGGATCCAACTGTATTCACGTGCGATGAATGAAAATAAAATGACCATTTTTTTTTTTTTTTAACTTGGCCTCACTGTATAAAATGACCTGTGCTGACCTCTAGAGACCGAGAGCATTCAGAGGATGGGGGGCGCTTCTAAGGTATACTGGCATTAAGGGGGTTTCTGAAGCACTTGCCATCAAATTGCCGAAAAACAATTCTTGCAGAAATCTCAAAATGTCAAAAGTTTTTGATATCAAATCACAGCATTGCTTTTTTTCCGTGGTGTTTCTCAGCGTCTTGGTGTTTTAATGTTTTATTTTAAAGGGATTATTGATATTTTTTTTATCAATACTAGTTTCAAGTGGCAAAAAATGGTTAAATTTAGCACCAATCTGTGTAACAAATGGAATCAACCCCAAAATTGCCGCAAAAACGAGACATAGTAAAGCAAGGAGACGGCCGTCATATACTTCCATCATAACGTTCTCAACCTTTAAACACTTTTTTAATTCGTGTTTATTTCTGATTTGAACTTGGCACACAGTGCTGAGCTGCATCTTAATTAAACCATCAGCTTCCCAGCTTTCTGATGATGTACACCTCTATCCACCTGTACCCCCATAAAAACAATAAAAATAATAATTTCATGTTATTTTTTTGAGAACAATGTGAGGAAAGCCAGCTGTAAAACCATGGCATAAACGCTGTTGGCTAGCTTTATTATAGGCCTCCGGCATGGTGTGCAAATAATCTATGATTTAATAAGGGCAATGCAGGTATTTTTGGGGATATGATCTGAAACTTATTGAATCCCTTAATCCTTGTTTCTCATATTCAGGTGTAAAGTACAATTTCTGGTGGAGCAGGAGAGGTATTGAAGCACCACAGACCTATAAAGCCAGATAAGATCGCAGTATAATTAAGTTAAAATTACTTTTCACGAACCTCTGACATATGGAAACGACTGGGAGATAAAATGAGTCCATTGAAGGCATCACAAGCTTTATAATAAAAGAGGGCCGATTAAATTATTGTTGAGGATGCAGCAGGACAGACACAAAAGGCAGGCAGTACAACACAACACCCACACAGAGACGTACTCACTTTGTCCTTCAAATTTCCGTATAATTACTCCCAAAAATGTGTTTTGCGGCGCAACATGACCCCTCCGGACAGGCATGGTTCCCCCCCCACCCGACAAAAATAATGCTGATAAAGAAGCAGTCCAAGCAAGAGACCCCGAAACGCCTTCAGGTGTGAGCGGGTGTCAGCCGAAGCCAGAGGGGCTCCCCGTTTTCTTTGTCACCAGTCAGTCATCCTCCGAGACCCCCTCTCCTCGCTCTTCTCCCCCCGTGTTTCCCTTATTTCAACTCCCCGGCTGAGCGCATCGCACAGGCTTCCCCGCGCTCCTCGCCGACGTGAAGCAGAGCAGAAAAGAGTCGGCAAAACGCAGTTTTACCAACATTTCCACCGTCGCTCCTCGAAAGCGCCGCGCGCGGTTCGTGGACCGGTGGGGGGGCTGTTGTTGCGAACCGACGGTCGGTGAGGCCGATGGCTGAGGAAGCGGGAGGACCGGAGGGGCGCGACGCACACCGACACGGCGAGGGGAGAAAGCCACATGGACGCGGAGACAAAGCGGCAGACGGAGAGATAGTGGAGGCAGGGCTGCCAAGTAACGGAGTACAGTAACGCGTTACTGCAATGTCGAATTCCTGTGAGGTTCCACAAGCAGGCTTATAGTTATAAATAAACAATTTGTAATCACCTTATGTTGAATTATTACATTTTCCTTCCATTTTCTGACTTTATTTCACTGTGGCCAATAAAAATAAGGCTGTTTGCTTAATTACTGCTAGCTTGATTAACTTTAGGCTACCTGATAAAACCTTCTTGAGACTAATTTTGAATCATTTTGCCATCTAAAATCTATTTTAGGCTTACCTTACCTGCTTAAACCTACTTTAGGCTAACATTACCTGCTAAAACCTACTTCCTACTTTAGGCTAACATTACCTGCTTAAACCTACTTTAGGCTAACATTACCTGCTTAAACCTACTTTAGGCTAACATCACCTGCTAAAACCTACTTTAGGCTAACATCACCTGCTAAAACCTACTTTAGGCTAACATTACCTGCTAAAACCTACTTTAGGCTAACATTACCTGCTAAAACCTACTTTAGGCTAACATTACCTGCTAAAACCTACTTTAGGCTAACATTACCTGCTAAAACCTACTTTAGGCTAACATTACCTGCTAAAACCTACTTTAGGCTAACATTACCTGCTAAAGCCTTCTTGAGGCTAATGTTACCTGCTAAAATCTACTCAAGGCTAACATTACCTGCTAAAACCTTTTTAAGGCTAATGTTACTTGCTTAAACCTACTTTAGTCTACCTGCTAAAACTACTTTAGGCTAACATTACCTGTAACTATTTAAATCCTTAAAACCTTCTTTAGGCTAACATTACCTGCTAAAACCTACTTGAGGCTAATGTTACTTGCTTAAACCTACTTTAGTCTACCTGCTTAAACCTACTTTAGGCTAACATTAACTGCTAAAACCTACTTGAGGCTAATGTTACTTGCTTAAACCTACTTTAGTCTACCTGCTAAAACCTACTTTAGGCTAACATTACCTGCTAAAACCTTATAGGGCTAACTTTACCTGCTAAATCCTTTTGTGTCTAATGTCAGTCTAAAATATTAATAATATTTGCTATCAGGCTTCAGGCTAACATTCCAAAACATACTAGCTAAACAAGCCACTAAAGACTACTTTAAGGTATCTTTACCTGCTAAACATTCTTGAGTTTAACTTACTGCTAAAACACACTTCAGGCTAACCTGCTAAAACCCATTTACTGCAAGGTTAACATTACTCTGCTAAAACATACTTTAAAACCTACTTTAGGCTAACTGCTAAAACATACTTTGATTTAGGCTAACATTACCTGCTAAAACATACTTTAGGCTAATTGTTACTTGCTTAAACCTACTTTAGTCTACCTGCTAAAACCTACTTTAGGCTAACATTAACTGCTAAAACCTACGTGAGGCTAATGTTACCTGCTTAAAACCTACTTTAGTCTACCTGCTAAAACACTACTTTAGGCTAACATTACCTGCTAAAACCTACTTGAGGTTAATGTCAGGCTTCAGGCTTCAGGCTAACCTTACCTAAAACATACTTTAGGCTAACTTAACCCTTATTCAAAACACTACCTGCTAAAACTACTAAGGCAATTACCTCCAAAATTCTTTTCTAACATTATTAAAAAATCTTAACAACTTACAAACAAAACCCACTCAAAATTAACATTACCTACTAAATCATACTTCATTCTAACCACAAAAACATACTTTACGCTATCTCAAAACCACTTTAGGCTAACATTACCTGCTAAAACACACTTCAGGCTAACCCTAAAACATACTTTATTGCTAAAACCCACTCTTTAAGGTTAACATTACCTGCTAAAACATACTTTAGGCTAACTGCTAAAACATACTTTAGGCTAACATTACAAAACCGGCTAACCTGCTAAAACATACTTTAGGCTAACCTGCTAAAACATACTTTAGGCTAACTGCTAAAACCCACTTGAGGCTAACATTACCTGCTAAAGCTAGATAAAACTAAAGACTTACTTTTATGATGCAGAGCAGCAGCATAATTTAACAAAAAGTCAACAGATGACGATGACAATCAAGAAAACATCACTTTTGGCACTAACGACTGATTACTCTTGGAGCACCTGTGACTTTTCTCTGAGTCACCAGTAGCGCCGGGAGGGGTGACGTCGGGGCGGCAGACGCAAGCGTATGTCATTACTGGAAAGAGCCCACGGCCACGATTAGGTGGGGCAGTCGGGTTTTAAATGTCCTCTCTAGCCTTTGGAAGTCCTTTTCCACACAGTAATACTCGGGTGTCACAGTAAAGGGGGCAGGAGCAGGCGCTGGCCATGGTGCTGCAGGAGCATTTCACTCTCCCTCCCACTGGTGGTTTCAGGAAACTGAGAAAGACTCTTACTAGAGTCAGTGTTATAATATAACACAATGGCCCTTTAAGTATAGTGTTATTTACTATAAACACAATGTGTTCAAACACTGGCAGGTAATCTATACTGTTATTATCTATACCTCTCAATTTATTCCTCATGCTCCACTTTCCTTTCAGATCCAGCTTCTTTCCCTCCCTGTGTCTCATCAAGTGTTTCACTCTTGAGACAAGCACCAAACAAACAAACACATCCAGAGTCTAGTGAAACATCTGTGCTGGTCTTACATTAGCATCTGGTGCATTAAGGAAACAAAGCAGACAGACATGAATGTGTAGGAGAGAGGGTGGCATATGCTGCTTTCACGACCTTTTGTTTTAACAGTGACTACAGTTGATTCAACATTCGTGCCCTTGTCATACACCGACAGCTTTCTTTGGATACAGCATGAATTACTATTTTCCCCTGTGGCTTGTGGTCTGCCCATCGCACAGATTCTAACGTCTGCTTAAGCATTTATCAGTACTAATCTGCATTTTGTTTCCCACATCACACTGCAATGATATTTCAATGAATCAAATTTATCCATAAATCTTTTTTTCCCTTTCCACTTCCCTCTCTTTGTCTCTGTCACACAGCCACCACGACTCACTGACTCACAGTAAAGGGTAGGCCTGCCCTTGAGTCATATTCACATTAAAGGGAGTGACAACATTAATAAACTGTATTTTAGCTCATAATGTGCTCACTGAAAGGACGGCTGGTGGTGACGAACAACGAGAGAAGAACATAATCCTGAAGTAAGTAGCTCCTGCACACAGACACGCATAATCAGCTTTTTTATTACTGTAGTTCAACGCAGTAGAAATGCAGGGATCCCTGTCTGGGATGCTGCAGAAATAAAAGCACACATTGTCTACCGAGTAATGGTACAAATGTCTTGAATGAAAGGTGTGTGAAAAATAAAACCTTCACTCGTTTTTTAAATTATTTTATTAAATACAACACAAAGTGTGGGAAACTGCAGAAACAGAAACATTATTGCCTCAGAGGTGCCAAAAACAACATTGACGCTATAGAAAACTACAACCAACAAGTCAATTTCAGCACAGTGGACAGCTCCCCGGGCTTAACCCCAGTTTGGGGCCAGGACGAGCGCCGGTCGTTGATCTCAACGTGGTCATAGTTGCCAACGGTGGTACTGCAACTTCTGTGTCCGTCACTTTTTGCCATTTGGCCCAAAAATACTTTTTTTTACATGGACTTGCATTGAGAAAGAGACGTACAACAAAACACAAGTAAGATTAACAAGTAGATCCATCCATCGTCAACCGCTTATCCTGTTGGGGGTCACGGGGTGGCTGCAGCCGATCCCAGCTGGCATTGGGTGGACAGGTCGCCAGTCCATCGCAGGGCACATAGAGACAGACAACATAGAGACAGACAACCATTCACACCTACGGGCAATTTAGAGTCATCAATTAACCTAAACAGCATGTTTTTGGACTGTGGGAGGAAGCCAGAGTACCCGGAGAAAACCCACGCTTACACGGATCGAGCCGGAATCGAACCTGCGACCCTCTTGCTGTGAGGCAAGAGTGCTAACCACTACACCACCGTGTAGCCCCAAGTAGATATCAAGTAAATATAATTTAAGATTAATTATTGTTTGTTATGTATGTTAAGACTTTTTAAGGAACATTTTACAGTGTGCTGTACGCTGATGACAGACTACCACAAACTGCTGGTAGGGAGAGTTGGCCATCAGTTGTGGTGTGGTCAAGTGCAATATTTTGGCCAATTAAAAGGTGACGTGAGGCAATGCAACAGGTGGCCTTCGTCGCCACGAGCTCTGTGATGTTGGGTTAGCGTCTGCGCCCTTAATCATCCCATCAAGATAGCCATAGCCGAGCTAGCGGCATGGGATGTCGGTCTCCACCACTTTGGTCCAGACTAGAATATCTCACTAACTGATGGATCGCCATAAAACTTTGAACAGACATTCATGGTCGCCAGAGGATGTATCCTGTCGTCTTTGATAACAGATGTTTACGGTTCCCAGATGTTGTATCCCAGTGTTCTCTACCAGGAGTTCCAGGGGAACCCCAGAAAAATTGGAGATAGTTTATTTGCACTATTTAACTCACTATAAAAATGAGCCCAATGTGAATAAGAGTCAATAACTCACTATTATGATTATGATTTCCTCAACTGTAGCTGACAACCACAGAATTCTGGTCTTAATCGCATTAATTAATCGCAATCAATACCGACTACACACACGTGCTCTTTGAATATCTCTGACCAGATGCTTCTGGTAGGAAGCTCAGTTTTTAATGTGAACTGATATAAATAGATAAATTGTATTTACAGCATCCTCCTGACCGGTTTTATGAGTCATGGTAAAAGAAGGAAATTAAGTTTCATCCCTAAGATGCTGTTAAGGGTGTAATGAATAATTTAGTTGAAATTAAACAATACAAGAGGGATGCGGGCCTTAGTGGTAATACATGAGGGACTGAAATAAAGCTAGAGGGTTTGAGGATATTTCAGACGAGATATTTGCTGTGGCTATGTGTTCAGCTGTTTTCCATTAAGTGCAACCAAGTGATCCTTTCTGTCAGACTAAAATATTAAGACCCTTTGCCTCATGGGAAATATTGTCTGTCAGGACAGTCGCTCTGCCCAGTAATTTAATGGTCAAATGAATCTATCCAATGATTGATTTCTACAACTAATAATAAAGCTTCACTTATGGAAACCCAGGCATTTCTGTTCTGTTGATACACTGAATGTCGGCCAAAAATGTTCATAAATATGTTGCATATCAGCCTTGTATCAGCAATGCACATTGCTGATAATGTTAAAATAATAATGTACCAATGACACGTCACAACCGTAACAACTTAACAATGGTAAATAAACAGCAGCCACCCTTAGCGGACGTTCTGACGTAACCTAACAATGTTACGTAACTAGCAGAAAGTCAGTGTTTAGTTTTGTATAACAAAAAAACATTTAAAAATGGCTGCCACCTTTCTACAGTAGCTCATAATCGACGACCCCAACACTGGCTCCAGACAGAGCCAATCACATTTTCGTGTTTTTGCCATCGTTCTCCAAGCAAAGACGAGAAGCTGGTTGCAATCTGCAACCTCACCGCTAGATGCCGCCAAATCCTGCACACTGCACCTTTGAGGAGCAACAATAAAGTTTCAAATAATGTGTTTTTTTTTTTTAGCAGGGATGGGTGTTATTATCTGGGTTTTGGTACTGTTGCCTGAGTTGAAAAAGGATAGAGCTGAAACAGCCACTTTATAATTGGAGCTGAGTCAGCAGGTGAATGATTGCAACTTTGCCCTGTGGGATCATCACCATCATTATGATGTATTGGAGAAAGAAAAAAATGGTTATTTCTGTGTAACCTTGCCCTGGGCCCTGCTAATTAGATAGACTAATACCAAACACTGCTGGCTCCTGACAGGCTGTCACTCTTGCAGCAAAAAGGTCCGGATCCTGCATTGCATGTGGGGATACCGTGACACACAGGGTGTAAATGTGGAGTGTGGAGGCTGTCCTTCAAACTGGGTTCAAGCCCTCTTGACAGCAAACATCCATCCTGCTGAACTGTCCGACGGCAGACTGAGATGTTCAGCCATGTGGGAACTTCCCTCTTCGATCAATAGTATATCACATCGCTTTCCCCTCCACTGTCAGCGCTAAATCATTTCAAATTGACTTTGTTTTGCGCAATTTCGGAAAGCAGCCCACTGTCAAACAGCCCCCATCCACTTAATGTGACACAGGATTTAATGGTGAGGATACTGTGAGTTTAAGAATGCTAACATGGTTAATTACATGGGCTACCAACAAACCAAAAATGATTCCTCCCCCCGTGGGTGTAAAGGATCTCTATTACCATGAGGCATTTTTTCTGACCTCAGCCCATTAAAGTCACCTCAGTCATTAAATAAACCCTGAGCAGCAACCCTAATCTGCTCCACATCAGCTCATCCATAACTACAGAGAGGAACGGATAGTATTTATATTTATCTGGTTATATCTGGATTATCTGGCTATTTCTTGACTGCATGTTTTAACCCAACCGAGAGTCACACTGTTGCCCAGAGGCATCAAAAATGTCTTGACTGTCAAAATAACCCAAATTTTTGAATTATTTTTCATACAGAAGTCATGCAGTGAAGATTGAAGATTGAGGCAGTATGAAGAGACTAATCTGGTTGAGACACGGTGATGATTTGAGCTAAATGCTAATATCAGCATGCTAACATGCTCATAATGTCAATGCTAACATGCTGATATTTTGCCGGTATGTTTACCTGGTATCACTGTCGTAGTCAAAATTAGGGTTGATAGCGCTGTTCAAATACATTTTTTGTTATAATTGTTGAAATTCTCTTTATTTCCTGATCTGGGATCTGTCGTTGTCGCAGGACTGTAATAAGCCTGTTGACCTTTCAGTGTGTTAGCCTGGCCATAAACCAAAGTATTGGACAAATTCAGATTTTGATGTATTGGTGGCGCTAGATTAAAGCTTATTGAATCACAAAGTTATGGGGTCAGGGGGTTAGGGGTCACGGGGTCAGCTAGCACTGGGCGAAGGCATGGTTCACTCTGGACAGGTCGCCAGTCCATCCCAGGGCTGACACATAGTGATGGACAGCCATTCATGCTCACATTCACACCTATGGCCAATTTAGAGTCATTACTTAACCTAAACTGCTGTGTTCGGACTGTGGGAGGAAGCTGGAGTACACGGAGAAAACCTGTGACCCTCTGGCTGTGAGGCTACGGTGTTAACCTCTGCACCACCACGAAGCCTGCAGGAAAAGTCAGATCAAAAAAGTTATTCGGATTCATCCTCTGGGGACCATGAATGTTGGTTAAAGAAAAAAGCCTAAAAGTCCCAATCCATCAAGAACATGTGGAGATATTTTGCTGAACATTTCTGACATGCTGGTGGTCCTGGATGAAAGGTCAGGAGATCACGAAAGTTAGTGAAATTCATCCCCCGATCTGCTGTGGAAATTCATTCTAAATGTCACGACATTTTATTAAATAATTGTTCCAATGAAAATGTCAACCTCATGGTGTCACAAGTCAGGGGATTACCAATGTGTTCAAAGTGATCCTCTGGGGAGCATGAACATCTGTACAAAATTCCATGGCAATCCATCCAATAGTTGTTGAAGTATCCCTAGGGCCACAACGCTAGCATGGCTAAAAAGATGGAGATGATGGTGCTGCCCTTACTGTGGTGGTGGTTGTGAAATTAAAGTAGTGATGATAATTAAAGTGGTAATTATAATGACAGTGGCAACAAGCTTGGCAGCAATGATTTATCTTGATGGTGATAATGGTAGCATCAATGAGGGTATACCCAGGCCAGTCCTATCATGCCAGTGCATTCCTCCTCTATGTTAATTCCCCAACTGGCATTGACCTTTAGCCTTCTTGCTACAGGAAGTGTTTTTGAAAGGAGAATATCCCCCATAAGCCTGACTCTATCAGCTCGGATGGTCCATTCATTTTTAACTTACTCTGCTCAGTTTGTGGGGCAATTTAGATCAGACAGCCAGGCCTTGGTCCCTAATCCACTAAACACTCCAGGGCACATGGCTGCCTACACCCAGGAATGACCCCACGGCCTCTCTATTATTTCTCTGTTTATTTTTGCCTATTTTTGTTTTTGGTGGCCCTTGTTCTCCACTCTGGGATTCAGGAAAGGACAATAGGACAAGGCTGATTGGCAGAAAGACCACAGCTGAATGATCTCAGATAAAGAAGGGAAATTAGGTATACAGAATGAAAGTACAGATGATGAAGACTGACAAGGTTATCCGGTGTTGCTGGTTGGACTTTTGTTTTTGCTGCAGTCAACCATCCAAGTTTGTACCAGACTTTTTCCACAGCTGGCCCCTTCCACAGATAAATGTCTCACCTTTCCTCATCTGCTGCCTTGCTATCTTTTGGGAGCAGTTCAGCTCAGCGGTTCATGGGAAATACGCGGCAGGGACGCAGTTGTTGGCGTGTCAACGATAACCCACGTGTCACTCCGAGATACCGCCGGCGGCTCTCCGTAAACCCGCGGCTTTGTCTTCTGTCAGTGTCGCCATCACAGCTAAACGCCTGTGACTGCACAGCTCATCGCCAAAGAGAGGTGTCATCCCAGAGATGTATCACCCGTTACATGTCCCTGACTCTTTGCTAGTCCACTCGAGGTGCAGTGAAGTGGAGTGACTGTGACTCAGGGTAGTATGCGTGTGTGTCTGTTTGTGTATGTACTTGTGTGGCTGTCCTTGTGAGAAAGGATTTGAGTTTAAGCCCATTGGAGGGAAGCCACTTTGGAAAAGTGAGGTCATTTTGGCCTGTTCCCACTTCTTTCATGGAGCTATCACCATGATTAGCCGTTCAATTGAGCCATCTTGCCTCTAAGTTCCCATCAGGTACAGTCGACACAGCACACTGTAGATAGTACTCCAGTATTCCTATACTAGAATAGCACCAGTTTTACTGTGTCTCGGTTTGATGGCAATTTGAGGTAATTCAGGCTGTTCTCATACACCGTTCGTAGCTATACTTATGAAAAGTAATGCACTGTAATTCATCTATAACTCACAAAATCAATTTGTATGTAATCCACGTAACTGTGAACCAGGAAGTCAATGTTGATGCTTAAATTACACCACTTCCGGAGTTAACTTACCTCAAACTACAATCTTTTCCTTAACCTAACGTAATGACTTTTGTCATATAACTTCCTATGTTACAGCACTTTCTGAGTTACGGTATTTGGACACATGACCAAGAAAGCTTCTTTCCGCCACCCCTTCTCATACAAGTGCAGGAGCAGTTGTCAGTCATGGTATGACAAACTGACTCGGATGATGGCGGCCCAGCCCTGGACCATCCTCCAGTTCTGGGGGGCACTGTCTCAGCAGGCAATAGGCGCTCTACCCACTCTTGTTCACCCTCTTTGCGCTTGGGTCTTTACAGATTATAATGACAACCCAGGAGGCAAGAGCGGGATCCACCTAGACGCGTGGTTAGGGATCCAACACTGGTGTGAGGAAAGTAAGCTATATCAAGTATTGTGTGCAGTTGGGCCTCTTCTCTCCTTACAGTGTTTGATGGATAGAGAGCAGTCTCATTCCACTACTCATTAAAGTTTATACAGAGGCCATTTCCTCCTGCCATGAGGGTTTTGGCAACAGACTGGTCTTTGGCCACCCTCTCATGAAGTGGATTCTGCAGGGGGTAAGGAGGCAGGGCAGTGGTGCATGCCTCCTCCCCACAGTGGGAACTGCCATTGGTGCCTGAGGCCTTGGTAAAGGACCCCTTTGAACCTCTAGACTAGAGCATTCCTCTTTAAGGGCATTGTCATTCACGACAGCTTTGCTGCTTGCATTGACCTCAGGCGTACTGAACAGCATGTACTTCAGTGATCCTGTGGTCAGAAAAGTCTATTCAAGCTTTGTGTGTGCTCCTCTAAAGCCTATAGGTAGGAGGGAAGAGATCCTAGCACTGTGATACACGTAGCATTGTGCTGTTGGTTGCCTTGTTCGGTGGGATTAGAGTTAAGCTATATGGGCGACACCTAGCCCGTTCATACAGTTCTACCTTTTCAGGGTCTGTGCTCGCTGGAACAACACGGGACTGGTGAAAAGGGTGAGGTATGGGTGTTAATTGTGTTAGACTTGACCCCATCAAGACATGATACACCTACATGATCCCATGCTCCCAAGGTTAGGCCATATTATTAAATTATTAGATTATAAAGAAGTAGGTGGGCTGCGGTGTCTAATCCTTAGCTGGTCTGGATCAATGTGATTACAGCCATGTGGTGTCGCAGCAGGGCGTACATACATCAGGCTCCACCCATTGTACCACAGAGTCCAGTAGAGGGCTTAGCCTAGGTGAGTTAGAACAAGGTTAGGATGTTGTAACCCTAGGTCTGTCAGAACAGGCGGAGCCCTCTTCCAATGGGGTCCTGTTGCTCCTGCACCACTCACTGACAGGATGTGGGATGGTCTGACAGCAGTGGATTCTGCCTCATATGCTGTGGCGTCTCACATATTTAGGCACGTCCTGATTGGCTGACTATGTTTATGCAAATCTCAGTGGGCGAACGCACGGTTGTGAGAGTATTACCCGTAGAGTCCAGTAGAGGGCTCCGCCTGTGCCAACAGAACTAGGGTAACAACATCTTAACATTTGTTTTGTTGCTTTAACATAACCAAGTCGATTTTTTCCTAAACCTAGCTAAGTAGTTTTGTTGCCTAAACCTGACCAAGTTGTTTTCTGTGAAGACAGAAGTTTATTTTGAAAAGATGTAATGAGTGGTAGTGACACAAGCATCACATGTTGCTGGACATTCGTAGGAAAACGCATGAAAAATGAGGAATAATTTGCTACATGGCTCAGTTTGATGGTAATCTGACCTCCAATGACTGCTGCAGAGCGACCTCAATGAAATCTGTCGCTTGCTCTGTCTTCTCCTCACGTACAGCTCGTCTTGTTAACATGTGTTAACACCTGAGATTTGCTCTCATCGTACACCTCTGTGTAATTAAATGAATCAGTGATTGCTGGTACAGATGGTGACAATTGCATCTATTTATGAGAGCAGCTGGATGATCTCGGCCACAGAATCACAAACAAGTCACATGAATCATTTTCTGGCAACAATAGAGTTGATGTTTGCATCTAAGGAATAATACTGGAACAAAGTCTGATAAAAAAAATATTAAATTTCAAATATATCCTGCATGCAATCTCCACACCCCTGGTTTCACTTTGTAGCCATTGTAGTGAATTATTTAATTATTATCAACATTTTTTTTTTCCCATAAACCCGCCTTGGAAATAGTTTTTATCTGAAAATGAGATGCTAACGTCAAGACATTGATATACAACAGGCAACTAAACAAGCAGAATTTGGCGGCATAGTACGCACAGCCCCGATTAGACCAACGTTATGATGCATTGAGATTAGTGTTGACAGAGCACACAGAGACCGAGGTATTTTTAGATTTTGTTTACCTATTGAATTACTCTCCATCCTGGTAATCCCTTGTATTTCTCTGCTGATTTGTATCCAGCCCTCTAATATCTATTGCTCTTATGGTTACAGTGCATATTCACAAATAGTCTACATCCGGTAATTGCAGACTGCACACTGATATTCCACTATTAATGTGAATTTGAATGCTGTTTGGATATTCTGAATTAGGCACGCGATAGGCAGACCTATGTGGGCCATGCCAACATTTACAGTTTTAGGAGAATTCGTTTGACGTGTATATAGCATCCAAATCAGTTGGGTTTTTACTAACCAAAAGACTAAAACACAGTTTTACAAAAGTCGCAGAACTGTGGCCGTTGGTAAAGGAGGGAAATTTAACTTTTTTAAAGGACGTAGCTGCAGGACATACATCAACATTTATTGAGTATACATGTAGATGGGAATATTCGTGGAATATTAATTTTCATTGTAAACAGCTCAACAGGAATAATGTTTTTTATCAGAGTAAGGGCAAAAACATGAAGCAATGAGCACCCACCAGGGGGTGATCACGTCCTGTCGTCCATCTTTATATACAGACTATAATTCTGGCCGATAGACCATCGACAGACCTTTTGCTTGACACTATATGAAAGTCATTAAAATGAATCAAAGACCTAGATCCTTGAGGAGACCGCCACTATGCATGTTGTCACACGACTTGCGATCGGTCAGCTTCAGGTGATCTTGCCACTGCTTCCTTTTTACATTTCATTTGCCGTTGTTAAACGGCGAGGGAAAAAGATTTGTACATTTATTATCTCCAGAATAATCGAAAGTAAATTTAATTTAACCGTCTGAGACCCACAGTAGACCTGGAAACCTGAAGATTAATTTGAGATGCAGCTCAGCACTGTGTGTCAAGTTGTTCTAGCTTAAAACATTATGATGGAAGTAAATGGTGGCAATTGCAATGCTCTATTATGTCTCATAAGCAATTTTTGGGTTGATAGATTTGGTTCTAAATTTAACCATTTTTACCCAACGAGAACTGAAAAAATGATTAGTAATCCCTCTAAAATACCACATGAAGACACCAAGGCCTTGAGGAACACCATAGAAAAAGCCATGCTGTTTCAAAAACTTTTTTACATTTGGAAATTTTTTGCATTTTTCTGTAATTGGATGGCTTCTGTTCTGACAACTGCTTATTGTCCGTCTACCTCGGAAAGCCCTCCGAATGCCATCAGTCTGTAGTTTCATGTTTCATGTCAAGTTTTTATCTGCTCACTATATGAAATGGCTACTATGGGACTAACATCATCATACATGTCAAGGGGAGACTCATGGGTACCCAAGTAACCCATTCATATAGACATTTAGAGGTCAGAGGACAAGGGACCCTTTTGACAATGACCAGTTTTTCTTTGCCATAATTTAATTTGGGGCATTTAGCATTCTTCCTGACACACTAGCATGACATGGTTGGTACCAATGGATTCCAGTATAATGGTTCCAGTATCTTCACTATCACTTCACTATCTTCACAAATGTATGAAAATATTGTTGCTTGTATTACAATGGCACTGGCCCCTGTTGCTCTCCCCCACCCTTTGAACCGCCCTAATTAAAAAACAAAACTGGTCAAGAGTCTGTAGATTTTTTCATGCCATTTATTAGCCGAGGAAATATAGCAAACATTTCCCTCACAAGGATTTAAGCACTTCTTACAGTTTCTTTCTGTACATGAACCAACCAGTGAGCGAATGAACCAACCAGGAGCGAAGAACCAACTACATCATGTATTTTAGCTGGATACCCGGTCACTACAGCCATGTTAGATCGTTGGACATGTGATTACAAACGATGGATATTAATGTGATACTGGCTTTTGAATTTGTTTTCCTTGCTCTTTATGAGAGTTGCTCTTGGTCTCAGGCTCAGCTTTGCTCTTGGTCTCAGGCTTAGCTTTGCTCTTGGTCTCAGGCTTAGCTTTGCTCTTGGTCTCAGGCTTAGCTTTGCTCTTGGTCTCAGGCTTAGCTTTGGTCTTGGTCTCAGGCTCAGCTTCGCTCTCTTCCTCATCCTTCATTTCCTTCTCCATCTCAGACTCAAATTCCTTCTCCTCATCCTCCATTTCCTTCTCCACCTCAGGCTCATATTTGCCCTCCTCATCCTTGATTTCCTTCAGCTCAGACTCAAATTCCTTCTCCTCATCCTCCATTTCCTTCTTCAACTCAGGCTCATATTTGCTCTCCTCATCCTCCATTTCCTTCAGCTCAGACTCAAATTCCTTCTCCTCATCCTCCATTTCCTTCTTCAACTCAGGCTCATATTTGCTCTCCTCATCCATAATTTCCTTCAGCTCAGAGTCAAATTCCTTCTCCTCATCCTCCATTTCCTTCTTCAACTCAGGCTCATATTTGCTCTCCTCATCCACCATTTCCTTCAGCTCAGAGTCAAATTCCTTCTCCTCATCCTCCATTTCCTTCTTCAACTCAGGCTCATATTTGCTCTCCTCATCCTCCATTTCCTTCAGCTCAGAGTCAAATTCCTTCTCCTCATCCTCCATTTCCTTCTCCAGCTCAGGCTCATATTTGCTCTCCTCATCCATCATTTCCTTCATCTCAGACTCAAATTCCTTCTCCTCATCCTCCATTTCCTTCTCCAGCTCAGAGTCAAATTCCTTCTCCTCATCCTCCATTTCCTTCTCCAGCTCAGGCTCATATTTGCTCTCCTCATCCTTCATTTCCTTCATCTCAGAGTCAAATTCCTTCTCCTCATCCTCCATTTCCTTCTCCAGCTCAGGCTCATATTTGCTCTCCTCATCCATCATTTCCTTCATCTCAGAGTCAAATTCCTTCTCCTCATCCTCCATTTCCTTCTCCGTCTCAGACTCGATTTCGCTGTCCTCGAGCTCAGGATCAAACAACCTACGGCAGAAAACAAAGGAGGATTTTCGTCAGTTCAACAGGTAACAAACAGCCGCAAAGTTTTACTGACTTCAGGCAAACTCAGGCTGAAAATGATCCAAATGTAGTTAAATTGTTCATATATAAATTTCTAAAAATATTTCTTTTAAAATGAAAAACATAAACAGACAAATAGAAAATGAATAAAGACAACGTAAAGTAATAAATAATTTCATACCATCTGAATGTAAAAGTAAATAAAGAAAAAATTAAAACTTATAATGGCCTAAAGATAACTAAGATGACGAATAGACTATACAGTATAAATAAAGAAAAATAGATCAAATAGAAGAAAAACATTTTGATTTTCAGGCAAGTTCGTCTGCATCTTATTTCTATGATTTCTAAGTGGATTTATCAACATTTACTCTGGATGGACTCAGATAATGTGTGAGCAACGGCAGGGTCCAGTCATGTTTGGATGTTTGGTGGTGGGCGGGGCCACATGTAACACCTATAAGTAGTGCCTTTAAAGGGCATTAACTCAGAATCAATATTTGCACTGATAATAGATTCTGTTCCCTCTTCCTCATACACTTCATGATCTCAAACCTCCTCCTCCTCCTCTTCATGTTTCTTACCATGACAGAAACATTTCCTCTGACAGAATGTCCTTCTGAAACATTAAAACACATTTAAAACAAATTAGAAATTAGGACAGATTTGACAGATTTTTTTGTAATGATGATGGTGATTCTGATGAAAAATCAAATAATGCTGATTACCGTTTCCTGCTCATCCGATGTTTTAGCGCTATATCAGAAGACAAAGGTGGAATTTCAGCTCAACACAAGACAAACAACGGCACAGGTTTCACACAAACTCAGGCTGAAAATGATCCAACTGAAGTCCAAAAATGTAACCATCAATAAATACGAAATAAAACAAACAAACAAAACAAGGCGATACATTTTTAAAAATGTATCACATATATAAAATTAGGTTATTTCAAACTAACAATAATGAAAATGTCAAAAATATATGACATAAGAAGGGGCGTGCTCTCCCTGTGTTAGCATGGCTCTTCCCCAGGTGCTCCAGTTTCTCCCACAGTCCAAAGACATACAGGTTATTGTTGACTCTGAATGTGAGCACGAATTGTTGTGCATATAGGAAGTTAGGTTTAGGCAACAACAACAAAAAAATTGTGGTTGAGACTAACTTGACTGTCTCACGACTCGCATGACTACCCAATGACTAAAATAACTACGGGTTTACGTTGCAGTTAGTTGAAAGCTTTGCATACAGATGCTAAAAAGCTGACCAAGCATCAAAATTTGATCAGTTGGGAGTGATATACATAAGGTGTTTTTTTTTTTTCTCCAAACATTTTAGTCCAGCAACAGCAAATCTGAGCAGAACTCACTGAGAGAAAAAGTAGAGAAAGAGACAGATGGAGATATAAGAGGAAGAGATGATGTTTTTTTTTTTTTTTTTTTTTTTTTACCTTTTGACTTCTGCGCTTTTGGCAGGTCGAGCATCTAAAAACAAAAAAAAAAAAAAAACTGATTTCAATCATTTTACCCACAAAGTTCTCACTGCTAAACACCATCAGCTTGTTGGCAGAGTCGCGACACATATTGTTATTTTCATGCCATCAATTTGTATTTAAGTTGCACCACATAAGAGGTTTTTATCAAATAACACTTTGGGTCAAAGTGTTTTTTCTTCTGGCCTCCATGTTGTTCTTTAAAATCTGATGAGACTTTAAAAGTACTATATTTAATGCATGAATAATTGTGGTTTCATGTATAAATTCAGGACATTTCAGGGATAAACTCATTTGTATGTTGGTGGAGGTTCAGTCAGTGTAGTTTGACTTCTCACCAGTAACAGAAAGCAGGAGCAATCCAGCTGCCAGGGCTGAAAGACAGACAGAGTTTTGTTAAAATCTTCAGATACTATTTAACATGCAGAAGAAAAGTTGCAGATAGTCAATATGCTGCTCTTTACTATTTACACTCTACAAAAACATCATCACTCAGACATTGACTGATTGTGTCTGTTTCTATGCAGATGACAGTTTTATATTACTGCAAAAGACAGTGACTTTTAAACAGCATGAGGACAAACTGGCTCAGAAACTAAAGATGCAAACTGATCTGGTCACACTAGTGTGAACGCTGCATTACAGAAATGCAGTCGCCTCAGTTCTGGAAAGCACCGTCTAAAAGCAGTTCTGATAAAGTCCACTAAATAAAAGAAGAGACTCACCAACAGTCAGGGCGATCTTTGAAGTCATCATGTCGACAGCAAGGCGTCTCACTTCAAGTCAAGTGAAAGTTTTAATTCTTCCTCAACAACTCAACAGGACACCTGCTGAGGTATATATACTGTGGTCTCTGCCTCAGAGCTGTTTGATTTCCCCCAGCTCTTTTCAGGTTGTTTCACCAGTGGACAGCTGATGTGTTGACTGACTGCCAGAAGCTATTTGTTTACCATTCCACTCACAACTGACCAGTCAGACGATAAACACATTGATGACACACAAACGCAAACACACACACACACACACACATACACCACTTTATTGGCTGGTACTAGCCGATATTCGTCTTGTTGACCGCCATCGTTCTTTCGGCAAATAACATGACATCTGTCGATGGCAGTGGCCAACGTTTATCCGTCGCGTGCATCAGTTTTCCGTCAGCTAAATGTTGCGGTGGCCATTTGCGGTTGGTCTTGCACAACCAGCTGCTGGTTCAGAGAAGAAGCCATTGGCTGGAGATGACTCCGTCATGACAACTGCTACCATGTGCCATGCGCATGTATAGTTTATTTACATATGAAAGTGAGATTAATATGTGAATATTACACTGGCTCGGAGAAAGATCAGTGTCAAGAACGTTATGTTCAATGACAAATCAAGCAGTAAAAAATATCACTTACAAGTTTTCTTAACCCTAGAACACTAACGTTAAAATAAGTCACACCATCACTAACGTTGGGTATATTTTACCCAATACAATATCCTTGATAAAAAGCAGTTTTATCAATTCGGGTAAATTCCACCCGTAAAATATGTTACTCTCTATCACTAAAGTCGGGTGAAAATCACCCGAACGCATGCCTCTTGAAAAAACCATAGATGGGAGGAGGGAAACAAACATACAATTAATAACATCAGTAAGCAGCCTGAAGCTACCCAAGGACCCATGAAACTCAGACAATGGCAACACAATGGAAATCACATAACAAGAATTGTGTGGGTGAAAATCACCCGACGTTAGTGTTCTAGGGTTAAAAACGATCACTGCAGTCTGGATGGAAAGGAACCTTGCATGTGCCTAATGTGTTGGCAGCAGCCCGTCCCCTTTACCAGGATCCATTCTGGTTCTGCATCGTAGTCCTGCAGTTTCGCCATGGTTCAGTCCATCTCAGACAGCTGAGACAGCAAAGCCTGAGCTCACCATTTGCCTCCTTTCGGTGTCCTGACGCTACCTCCACGCTAAAATGGGTCGCCAAATATACTTACTCATTAATATATGGACGCCCCACCCAAGTGTTGCTAATCGTTTTTTTTTTTTTTTTTTTTAAGGTTTCACAAAAAAAAAATTGGGCTACTGAAATAAGTTTCTCATTGAGTACGTAGTTGTATAGCTGAAAAGTTGCTGAAAAGGCTTTTGAAGCAATTATTTTTTAAAAAGACTATTTTTAATGAGAGACAATATTATATTAAAGATTGTTTCATACATTTGTATGATTGAACAAGAAAATAGCCTCAATAATTCATTTCCTACAGAAATTGGCAAAAAAATTTTTGTTATAGCTTGCTGACAAGTGTGTCAAAGTTCAAATGCAAGTTTTGGGTCCAGCTAGATGCCCAAGTATTTATACTCTGAGACCCTTTCAATACTAGAGAATTTTCCCCCTTCCCCTCCCCCCCCCCCTTTCGGTTTCCCCCACCCTTTCCCCCCAACTAATCCATTCAGTGTTGTCCACAGTATCTCTGGCTCTAGAGAATAGCATCTTTTGTCTTCTTTGCATTCAGAACTAATTTCAGATTAAAAAGTATATTTTGCAATTTGCCAAAGGCTTGTTTTAGGATTTTAGTGGCTGCAGTATCAGCAAAGCAATATATAACAGTGTCATCTGCATAAAGATGAGAGTTACAATTTATTAGGAAGCTCAGTTTAAAACAGCTCAGTTATTTTTTTTGATAATGAAGTCTTTGCTTCCCTGGCACAAAAGATGAATAATAACAGCAGTAAATAAATAAACAAAAACATCAGAATCTGTGTTATTTTAAATTATATAGCAATTTAATCAATATCAGTAGCAGCCCAGAATTTTGTAATATATATAATATGCAATATTATATGATATATTCTTCTTCATCTTCAACCGCATATCCGGGGTCAGGTCGCGGGGGCCAACAGCTCCAGCAGGGGACCCCAAACTTCCCTTTCCCGGGCCACATTAACTAGCTCTGACTGGGGGATCCCGAGGCGTTCCCAGGCCAGTGTGGAGATATAATCTTTCTATCTAGTCCTGGGTCGTCCCCGGGGTCTCCTCCCAGCTGGTCGTGCCTGGAACACCTCCCTAGGGAGGCGCCCAGGAGGCATCCTTACCAGATGCCCAGACCACCTCAACTGGCCCCTTTCAACGCAAAGGAGCAGCGGCTCTACTCCGAGTCCCTCAAGGATGACTGAGCTTCTCACCTTATCTCTAAGGGAGATGCCAGCCTCCCTCCTGAGAAAACCCATTTCGGCCGCTTGTACTCGCGATCTAGTTTTTTCGGTCATGACCATAGGTGAGAGTTGGAACGAAGATTGACCGGTAGATAGAGAGCTTTGCCTTCCGGCTCAACTCTCTCTTTGTCACAACAGTGCGGTACAGCAACTGCAATACCGCCCCCGCTGCTCCGATTCTCCGGCCAATCTCACGTTCCATTGTTCCCTCATTCGTGAACAAGACCCCGAGGTACTTGAACTCCTTCACTTGGGGTAAAGACTCATTCCCTCCAGGTAGGGAATGAGTCTATATGATATATTATAATGTATTTATAACAACATTTTATTAACGTTTTTTTTTTTTTTTTTTAGTTTTTGAGATGTTTGGCTAGTTGAGTCCCATTTTCATTGTGCTTAAGCAAATGTTTAAAACTATATTTCTAGTTCTGTAGCTGTTAGTTAGCTGTTCAAAAATGTGAAAAGGAAGAACTGATTTAATTTTGGGGGTGATCCGGAAGAAATCCTGGATTCTGGATCACTTTGAAATTTTCGTTAACATTGGGGTCAATGGGACCCAAAAAAATGTTTCTCAATATCTCTGGTAATTGTTGCCCAAAGCTCATGAAATTTGACTCAGGGATTTACAATGTGTACTTCTATCAAATCCCAAAGGCTGATCCAGATCTGATCCAGATGGCAGATTTTATAGCAATTTATATAAAAAATGGGGGTACTCTTACATTTTGGCCCAATTTCTCTATCTGATAAATGTTGGACAACAGACACCACGATGGGACGAAGTCCAGAACTTTATCCCTCTGTCTCTCACAAAGTTTGTTATGTTTTGTTATTTAACAAACATGCCAGCGTGGACAGAAAAGTGTATAGTGAAGAAGTTCAAACAGCTTCCGGCCGTCAAGCAGCTGGCTAAAGCTTCACTTCCCGGAACAAAACAAACATATTTAAATTCTTTGTGTAGTTAGTAAATGTGCAACGTTTAACAGCCTCCAGGGAGGAACGTTAAGAATTTACATGGGAAAAGTCCTGATGAGTGGACTGGTTCTAGTGGGGCAGAGAGGTTGAGTGCACTGGTTCTAGTCAGGTGGTCCAGGTGTGCTTGTGTGATCCGTGATTTTGTTGTCAGCCTTAAAAATGCAGAGGGTGTCACGAAGGGCATTGGGCATAAAACACATGCCAAAAACCAAACATGCAAATCAACTTTAAGATGATTCCCTGTGGCGACCCCTGAAGGGAGCAGCCAAAAGGAGAAGAAGACGACATTAAGCAGACTAAGTGGAGACAGTCAGCAGTTTAATAAATTTGGGAAAGATATCTGTAAGAAGTGTAGCATGTAAAGTTCCTCCTGGTCACTCCCAATTCATCAAATACTGCTACATACATAGTGTCATTTCAAAATAAAACTGTTACATCAGTTTTGGACATATTAGGGATGTTGTGACAATATACGCTTGCAACATGCATAATGTCTTTTCAAAATAAATTTCTATTTTCACCGGAAGTTAGGTTTAGGCAACAAAAACACATAGGTTTAGGTAAGATAAGATAAGATAAGATAAGATAAGATGAACCTTTATTAATCCCCGGAGGGAAATTCGGGTGTCTTAGCAGCATCATCAACAGTACAGATAAATACAGTACAGTAAAAAGTAAAAGAGAAGGTGCAGTGAATGAAATAAGGTGCAATGAAGAAAATTGACAATAAAAATAAATAACAGTAACAGTAATAAGTAGAGTGCAGCAGGTGGTGAGTATTGTATATGCACAGCATATGTATATGTAATGATATAATTATATGTAATTCTATACATTTGGAATAAATACGGAGCAGATGATCAGAGTCACATGGGGGTCAGACCTTGGTTATTTATTTTTTTATTTATATCCTTTATTTTAGTTATGGAGCCTGATGGCCACCAAAAGAAAGGACTGACCCAGACGGTTTGTAGTGTGCCGAGGGGGGATCAGTCTCTGGCTGAATGTACTCCTCATCTGGACATAGAGGGGTCAGGAGGGGTTCTTCAGAATAGACTCCAGCTTCCTCCTGGTCCTCCCCTCTGCCACCACCTCCAGACTGTCCAGCTCACATCCAACCACAGACCCAGCCCTCCTCACTAGTGATGGGAATTCCGGCTCTTTTTAGAGAACCGGCTCTTTTGGCTCCCAAACGGCTCTTCAGGTTATTTTGTTGCTTTAATTAATTAATTATCAACAACAATATAAAATTATGCTCAAAATGAATTACTAATGTAATTGTTATGTTAGCTGCATTGTCGGTAACACAGCATCCCACTCTTTGGCCACTTTGAGCAGCTCTTCTGCTCACTTCTCAGAAGTGTGTTTGTCGCTGAACTCAAAACCATCCAGAAGACAGACCACCATTTTATTATTTTCAATAAAGTGACACCTAACTGACAAGAAGGATGCTGCTGTGGATTTTTTTTTTTAACTCTCTCTTGCAGTGGATGCATGTTCTCTGTCATATAGGCCTGGAATGATTTTTGTTTTCCTGCTTGGAATTGCATACATAGGATTCAGTGCATGAATAAACTTCCTGAATCCTTTATCATCCACAGCTGAAAATGGATGGAAATCAAGTGCAATCATTTTTGCCAGTTCTTCATCAACTGAGTTATGTCTTGCTGGGGTCACAGACTTCTGCACAAACTGTCTCATAGAGCTCTGAGTTGGTTTAGGTGGTTGTGGTGGTGTACAGCATGATGCTGTAGATACTACTACTACTACTACTACTACTACTACTGCAGCAGCAGCAGCAGTAGACACACTGGCGCCTTCATTAATATCACACTCGACTGACTGTTTTATCTTCCCATTGCTCTGATTGGTGGACTGTTCTCAGGTTGTTTACCTGTGCAGGTTGTTTGTGGCTCTATGTGATATTCCTGCAGACTCTACACTCTTCCTTTGTATTGTCAATAAAACTGAAATGGTCCTGGAGTCACTCATTTTCTTTCCTATACCTTCCTAAATGTGTCCATGTTGTCTCCTCTTCTTGCGCCCGGCTCTCCTTATCCCTCTCTTTCTCTCTCTCTCTCTCTCTCTCTCTCTCTCTCTCTCTTCGTGGCTACTGCTGCTGCGAGTATAAGTCCCGCCCCTCCCCCCTCTGCTCAGCGCAAACACAAGGCTCAAACACATATTGACCAATCACGTGCGGCGTAGAGAAAAAAAGTGAGAGAGAGAGAGAAAAAAAAAAAAAAACGGCTCCCAATAAGGAGCCAGCTCCCGTCGTTCACTTCAAAGAGCCGACTCTAAGAGCCCTCAGCTCTAAGAGCCGTTTCGTTCGCGACCGACCCATCACTACTCCTCACCAGTTTGTTAAGTTTGGTGGCATCTCTGGTGCTGATGCCGCCCCCCAACATACCACGGCGAAGAACAGAAAGCTGCTACTACAGACTGGTAAAACATCTGGAGTAGCCTGTTGCACACATTGAAGGTCCTCAGCCTTCTCAGGAAGAATAGTTTGCTCTGTCCCTTCCTGTAGAGGGCCTCGGAGTTGTTGGACCAGTCCAGTTTATAGTTTTAGTGAACTCCCAGGAACTTGTAGTTGTCCACCACCTCCTCCCCACGGATGGTGATGGGAGTAGGGGAGCTCTTCCTCCTCCTCCGGAAATCCACCACCAGCTCTTTGGTCTTACCAATATTGAGCTGTAGGTGGCCGATGTCGCACCACCTCACGAAGTTCTCCACAAGGGTCCTGTACTCCTCCTCGTTGTCGTCTGTGATGCAGCCGACGATGGAGGAGTCATCGGAGAACTTCTGCAGGTGGCATGTTGCAGAGTTGAAGCAGAAGTCGGAGGTGTAGATGGTGAACAGGATCGGTGACAGCACAGTTCCCTGGGGAGCACCGGTGTTGCTCACCAGCATGTCAGACAGGCTGCCCTGCAGTCTGACATACTGTGGTCTGCTGGTGAGGTAGTCCGTAATCCAGTCCACCAGGTCGTGGTCTACCTGCATAGCTGAGAGCTTCTCAGCTAGCCGGTGCGGTTGGACTGTGTTGAAGAAGAAGAAGATAGTCCTTTATTAGTCCCACGAGGGGAAATTCAATTTTTTCACTCTGTTGTTAACTTATACACGGTACATGCAGACCCGAACACACACATGCACAAACATGCAACAATGGAGAGATGTCAGAGTGATGGGGCTGCTCCTGACAAGCGCCCCGAGCAGTTGGGGGTTTGGTGCCTTGCTCAGTAAACTGGCACCTCTCCAGCTACCAGTTCACACTCAGTTCTTGGTCCATGTCGGGACTTGAACCGGTGACCCTCCGGTTCCCAAGCCAACTCCCTACAGACTGAGCTACTGCCGCCCCAGGCCCCATGTTCTGGCCATGTATCACGATACACCTCAATATCATCTAAGGCATGGCACACTCAAAGGTAGTGTAGCCAGAAAGGCTTTGAGTTATACTGTCAGCTGTGCTTAGTACAGAAACTCTTCTTGAGCCTTACTGGAAATGTTCTTCACATCATACAATAATCATTCTTGACTAAGCTGGTTATAACCTACAAATGTACAGACTCTCTTTCAATGGTCCAACCTGTAAAGCTCCTGTTGCAATTGAGCTTCACGCAACCTTATAGCTACATTTAGCCGTTCATTGTCCAGTTGTTGCTCTAGGACTCAGGACCCAGTCCTTTTGGGCATGTGTTCATTTGTCACATTCACTCTTGTTTTCTCTGCTCAAATGTTAATTCACCAAAGTCAGACAAAGGAAAACTTGGCCAACTTGTCAATGCTGGCAGAACTGTTATGGTTTTGTCAGTATAACAGAACTCTTATGGCAGACACAGGGTAAAACAGAGAGAATAAAAAAAATGATTTATTTTCAAAATTCAAATGATCACAACACAAACTCAAAAACTCAGGCCACTAGGCAGGAACGAAAAACTGAGCTGAGGGCAGCAGGAGAAGACTTATACGAACTACAAAAAGAGTGATTAAACAAACGCACCATAAAACAAGAGCAGCAAAACGAGAAAGGCGAGATCGTTAGCTACTTACGGATGGAGGTGCGTGGAACGAACTGGCGCCCGTTTGCTGGATCACCCGGGTATAGATAGGGCAGCTGATGAGCTGATAGGTAACAGCTGAGTGGAGTCAGGTGCTCTTGACGAGCAGAGGGAGGAGGCACGCCCACAACTACATATAAATAATTATACATATAACTCACATCACCGCTACAGACAGGGACATGAGGAGAGGCAATATGGAAACACAAGGGAAACACTTAGCTGACGGACCGGGTTCCTGACAAGAACTTGGGGTTGAGTCCACTCAGCTTCTCTGTCCCACTGGAACCCGTCCACTCAGCCTCTCTGCCCCACTAGAACCAGTCCACTCAGCCTCTCTGCCCCACTAGAACCAGTTCACTCAGCCTCTCTGCCCCACTAGAACCAGTCCACTCAGCCTCTCTGCCCCACTAGAACCAGTTCACTCAGCCTCTCTGCCCCACTAGAACCAGTCCACTCAGCCTCTCTGCCCCACTAGAACCAGTTCACTCAGCCTCTCTGCCCCACTAGAACCAGTCCACTCAGCCTCTCTGCCCCATTAGAACCAGTCCACTCAGCCTCTCTGCCCCACTAGAACCAGTCCACTCAGCCTCTCTTCCCCACTAGAACCAGTCCACTCAGCCTCTCTTCCCCACTAGAACCAGTCCACTTAGCTTCTCTGTCCCACTAGAACCAGTCCACTCAGCCTCTCTGTTCCACTAGAACTAGTCCACTCCAGTTCACTCAGCTTCTCTGTCCCACTAGAACCAGTCCTCT
Organism: Pterois miles; assembly: GCA_947000775.1. Taxonomy (NCBI): domain Eukaryota; kingdom Metazoa; phylum Chordata; class Actinopteri; order Perciformes; family Scorpaenidae; genus Pterois; species Pterois miles. Next base: position 2,802,945 of record CAMQGK010000500.1, on the reverse strand, counting down.
CTTTTCCCACTTCCCTCTTCCCCTCACTTCTCTTCCCACTAACCAGTTCACTCATCAGGACTTTTCTCTGTCCCACTGGAACCGGTCCACTCAGCTTCTCTTCCCCACTAGAACCAGTCCACTCAGCCTCTCTTCCCCACTAGAACCAGTCCACTTAGCTTCTCTGTCCCACTAGAACCAGTCCACTCAGCCTCTCTGTTCCACTAGAACTATTCCACTCCAGTTCACTCAGCTTCTCTGTCCCACTAGAACCAGTCCACTCAGCCTCTCTGTCCCACTAGAACCAGTCCACTCTAGTCCCACTCAGCCTCTCTGTCCCACTAAACCATTTCCCTTATCAAAATTTTCTCTTTCCCACTGGAGAACCAGTCCACTCAGCTTCTCTGTCCCACTAGAACCAGTCCACTCAGCCTCTCTGTCCCACAAGAACCAGTCCACTCAGCCTCTCTGTCCCACTATTACCAGTCCACTCAGCTTCTCTGTCCCACAAGAACCAGTCCACTCAGCCTCTCTGTCCCACAAGAACCAGTCCACTCAGCCTCTCTGTCCCACAAGAACCAGTCCACTCAGCCTCTCTGTCCCACTGGAACCCGTCCACTCAGCCTCTCTGTCCCACTAGAACCCGTCCACTCAGCCTCTCTGTCCCACTAGAACCCGTCCACTCAGCCTCTCTGTCCCACTAGAACCCGTCCACTCAGCCTCTCTATCCCACTAGAACCCGTCCACTCAGCCTCTCTGTCCCACTAGAACCCATCCACTCAGCCTCTCTGTCCCACTAGAACCCGTCCACTCAGCCTCTCTGTCCCACTAGAACCCGTCCACTCAGCCTCTCTGTCCCACTGGAACCAGTCCACTCATCAGGACTTTTCTCATCTGCATTTGCCATGTTCCTCCCTGGAGGCTGTTAAATGTTGCTATACTAACTACATAAAGAAAATAAATATGTTTGTCTTATTCCAGGAGGTGAAGCTTCAGCTGCTGACTGACTCCTGGAAGCTGTTTGAACTTCTTCATCATGTGACTCATAAACTCACCTGCCTGAAGAAAAACTAACTGAACTCTCCGTCCCTGCTGGTATGTTTGTTTGTTTTGTAAATTTCCCCACTGTGGGACTAATAAAGGAATATCTTACAAAACATGACACACTTTGTGAAGGGGAGAAGGATAAAGTTGTGTCACGAGTCACCGTTTTGCTCCATCAGTTTAAATAATTGTGCTTTGGGGCATTATTTATCGTCCTTACCAGCAAATTAGTATGACATGGATTGCTAGAAACATGATGATATATATATATGTATATATATATATATATATATATATATATATATATATATGTATATATATATATATATATATATATGTATGTATATATATATATATATATATATATATGTATATATATATGTATATACATATATATATACATATATATATAGTATACTGTGTTTGTGCTGAACAAACAGCATCCAGCAGTCAACATATCAGCAGTCCAATGATGATGGTAAATGGCCTTGTATTTATATAGCACTTTTCTAGTCTGAAAGCACTTTACACTACATGTCAGTATTCACCCATTCACACACACGTTCATACACTGATTACTGAGGCTGCTAAGGTGCCAACTTTGCCCATCAGGATCTAATCTAAATACTCATACATCTCATTCACACACAGATGGCTATGTCTTCAGGAGCAATTTGAAGTGTCTTGCTCAAGGACACATCGACGTGAAATTGGTGGACAACCTGCTCTTCTCTCTGAACCACAGCCGCCCACAACAAACAAGCTGAAAAAAGCGGGGGGAAATCAAACAGCTCTGAGGCAGAGACCACAGTATATATACCTCAGCAGGTGTCCTGTTGAGTTGTTGAGGAAGAATTAAAACTTTCACTTGACTTGAAGTGAGACGCCCTGCTGTCAACATGATGACTTCAAAGATCGCCCTGACTGTTGGTGAGTCTCTTCTTTTATTTAGTGGACTTTATCAGAACTGCTTTTAGACGGTGCTTTCCAGAACTGAGGCAACTGCATTTCTGTAATGCAGCATTCACACTAGTGTGACCAGACCAGTTTGTCCTCATGCTGTTTAAAAGTCACTGTCTTGTGCATTCATTCATTCATTCATTCATCGTCAACCGCTTATCCCGTTAGGGGTCGCGGGGGGCTGGAGCCGGTCCCAGCTAGCATTGGGCGAAGGCGGGGTACACCCAGGACAGGTCGCTAGTCCATCGCAGGGCACCTGTCTTGTGCAGTAATAAAAAACTATGTCATCTGCATAGAAACAGACACAATCAGTCAATGTCTGAGTGATGATGTTTTTGTAGAGTGTAAATAGTGAAGCGCAACATATCGACTATCTGCAGCTTTTCTTCTGTATGTTAAAAAACAAATCCTGTTATCTGAAGTTGTAACAAAACTCTCTCTGTCTTTCAGCCCTGGCAGCTGGATTGCTCCTGCTTTCTGTTACTGGTGAGAAATCAAACCACACTGACTGAACCTCCAAACAAAGTGTAATAGATCCAAAGTGTAATTTGATGAAAACCTCATATCCTGACAGCGTATTGAGAGGTGTTTTTGAGTGAATCAACTTCATGTGTTTCAACACATCAGGGTCAGCAACCTCATAATATCTTTATTAGACAACTGTCCTTTTCCATATGTAGTACAACGTAATATAATATTGATGGCATTTCTGAGTAGCCCGACTATTCTGAAAACGATGTGCCGTGACTCTGTACGTAAAGAAGCTGAGAGTGTTAAATAGTGAGGCGTTTGTGTGTAAAGTGGGTGAAAACAGTTGATCTTTTTGTTTTTAGATGCTCGACCCACAGAATCCGAAAGGTAAAACAAAACCATCATCCTTTCTTTTTTCGTCTCTTTCTTTTCTGACACTTTCTCTCTTTTTTCTCGGTAATATCTGCTCAGATTTTCCTAATCCTACCTCAGTGGTTTTGTTGCCTAAACCTAACTCCCTGTGAAAACTGAAATTTATTTTGAAAAGTCACTGTGCATGTAATGAACTTATATTGATACGCCAGCTCTGATATATCCAAACACAACACAAGTTTATTTTGAAATTTTAGTTATTCGATTTTCTTCAGTTTTCTTTATTGCCTTCTTTTTTTTTGTTATTTAGATAACAATTTAATTTCAGTTGCATCATTTTCAGCCTGAGATTATGTGAATAAACCTGTGAAACTGAACTGAAATTCTTCCTTTGTCTTCTACACTAGTACTGAAACACAAGAGGAGGAAGAAATAGAAACGGTAATCAACAATGTGTGATTTTTTTAATCAAAATTATCATCATCATTATTCTGACAACACTGACTATTCACGTAACAATTTGTTTTAAATGTAGTTACAGGTCATCAGCGAGGAGCTCGAGGAGATGAAAGAGAATTTTGGAGCTGAAAGGTAAGGAGGAGGAGGTTTGAATGATAACTTGAAATGCTAAAGAGGCACTATTGATAGGTTCTTAATGTGGCCCCGCCCACCACCAAACATCCAGACACGTGATTGGACTCCTTCATGGAGTCATATTTCAGCTCAACGAGAAGAGACAGACATGAAACACATATTGATGTCATTCCGTGGGACTTACATTTCCTGAGGATATCATACGATAAGCGTTTTCTTTGTTTGTTTTTTTTCGCATATTCAATTTGCGCATTAAAAAAATCGGAGTTGAAATGCCAAAAATTTGAAAAAATCTTGAAACACAGCAAACAGGTTTTTACTCGGGTTAGACAGACTCAGTGATGCTAGTTTGTAGTCCTGGTTGAGACTGAGAGGATGGACTCAGCTAATTAGTAGTAGTAGCATTTCCTTTGGCAAATTTACTGAAAATTTGGTTAAAATTTGTGATACATTTGGATGAAAACCGGACTAATATCTCTGAGGCCAATCCAGAGTAAACATCCATAAATCCACTTAGAAATCATAGAAAGAAGATGCTGCAGAACTTACCTGAGAATCATCATGTTTTTCTTCTATTTGATCTATTTCTATATAGTCTATTCATTATTATAGTTACTTTAAGCCCATTGTCTTTATTCAATTTGAATAATTTTTTTCACTTATGTGGTATTAAAATATTTATTTATTCTGTCTCCATTCAATATTATTTGTTAATGTTTTGCATTTTTTTAATTCTTAAGGTTATTATTTATTTCATTTCTTTTTGCATATTTTTATTTATTTATATTTTAACAATTTAACTTCATCATTTTCAGCCTGAGCTTGTCAGTAAAGTCAGTAAAACTTTCAGCTGTTTGTTGCCTGTTGAACTGATGAAAATCCTCCTCTGTCTTCTGCTGAAGTATTGACGTCACCACGGAAGAAGTGATGGATGAACTCGAGGAGATTTCCGAGAATGAGAGCGAGGAAGAAATCGAGGAGGAAGTCGAGGAAGCACTCGAGGACGAAGAATTGGATGAGGAAGTCGAGGAAGAATTGGAGGAGGAAGTCGAGGAGTAAATCGAAGAAGAAACTGAGGACGACCAGTGATCAAGAAGAAAACTAAGTACAAAAACTAGGAAGAAATTGAGGCCGAAATGATACTTTAATGACAATATTCAGGGTAATTTTGGTGACGGGTTTCTGTAGTTTTCTGCAAACTGAGTTTGTTTCCAATCATGTCTCATTCTGCTGTGTTCATGAAGACCTCCTTTGGTGTTTTCTTCAGTTTCATTTGATGGATGAGAAAACCTGTGAAAATGGTTCATGTACAGAAACACACTTTAAGTGTCTAAATCTTTGTTATACTTCCTCTGCTATTAAATGGCATGACACAAACTACAGACTCTGGACCAGTTTGGTTTCTAATTCATTTATCAAAGCAGCTGTGTTCATTTCCTCAGTGAAAATGAGAATTGTTACTAAATACTTTATATTTTTCATCAACAAATAAAGATTAAACAATAACTTGAAGGAGGGGCTGTGACGACTGATTGAACAGGCAGGGCTGGACTCAAATGCAAAACTCAAGGTTGGAGTAGGCTGGATTGTAAAACGCTGGGTCTTTACTAACAGAAACGGGTCGGTACACAGGTTGGCAACACTTACAAGCAACAGTATCCAGAGCGGCAGGCAAAAGGCAGAGTCGATAAACAGAGTTTCAAAAGGCACGAGGAATCAAACACTAGGAATTGCTGGTACGCTATATCACACGGAACAAGACGAACTGGCACAGGAGGAAAGGGAGACGCTGCTTAAATACTGGTGAGGGAGGTGACTAACTATGGACAGTTGGAAACAATCAGGGGCGGGGCGACGATCAGATGCAGGTGACCGGTGAAGATAACTAGGTCAAGAGGAGGTGCTCAAATGTGAAGGCGGGAAACATGCAGGGCAGGGAGCGAAGTGAACTGCAACGAGAGGAGAGGTTAAACATGCCAAAATAAAACAGGATGTGCACCAAAATAAGAGCATGCAACATTACACACACAGTAAACATAGTTCAAGTCCTGCGGGACGTCACAGGGGCGAATGAACAAATCATCGTTTAGGTGATTCAGACCAAGGTTGGTTAGCACTGTCACCTCACAGCAAAATTCCTCGCAGGTTCATACCCGGCTTGGGGCCCTTCTGTGTGCAGTTTGCATGTTCTCCCCATATGGCGTGGGTTTACTCAGGGTGCTCCAGTTTCCCCCCACAGTCCAAAGACATGCAGGTTAATTGCTGACTCTAAATTGCGCGTAGGTGTAAATGTGAGCATGAATGGTTGTCTGCCTCTATGTGTCAGGGTGAACTCAACCTTCACCCAGTGTCAGCTGGGATTGGCACCAGACCCCCCCAGACCTTGAATAGCATTAGTGGTTATGAATGAATGAATGAATGATTCAGACCTGCAGAATCACACACCGTCACTTCTGATTGGTCCAACAGTTTCCCCCACCGGTCAATAATATCTTTCACGCATTCAGTAGCGTGTTTGTCAGTGAACTCCGCTGACTCTCTAGTCAGCGGAGTTCACTGACAAACACGCTCACGTGACTTACGGAGTTGACGATATTAGGGACTCACAGGACTCAAGGGACTGCTGATACCGACGACTCATGGGACAAAATAATTCAATGTTACTTTTAGTGTCACACGGGACACAAACATTGGTCCCTGGTTGAAAGTCTGGAGTTTGTTTGACCTGCCATCGATCTTCCCACCCACCCTGAATGGACTCTCAACTGAACCGAACAAACTGTCGTTCATCACATACTATTACTACAGGGTGTCTCTGTGTGACGGTGCTCAGAGGCATTTGCTAGTAGTATCTGACGAGCTGGGAGTGAGAATGGGTTGGGTTGTTATTTCTGTTCAGACGGATCAGACAGGTTTGGACTCAAACACATGACCAAAAGACAGGTACTTCAAAAATCAGCGTCTTTAATATGAAACTGGGTCATGCACAAAAAGGCAAAGGCGAGCTAACAAATCCAGGGGTTAGGCAGAACAAAGTGAAAAAACAGGCAGAGATTCAAAACACAAGGGATCTAACACTAGGAAGACTGCGGGAAAGCTTGACACTACAGACAAACTGGCACAGAAGGAAGGGGAGTCACACATTAAATACTGGTGAGAGGAGTGGTTGACCAGGGACAGGTGGACACAATCAGGGGCGGGGGTGCAATCAGACACCGGTGTGTGAAGACAGAAAGTAGGACAGTGAGCTGTTAGCCACCCAGCGAGCGGGAAACACAAGGGCAGTCCGGTGTCCTGCGTGAAATTTGACATAGATCCAAAGTCTCTTATAACAAGTGGACTTAGCAACTCTGATGTACCTGTATTTCAGCGTGTATATACAGTTGCAAGAAAAAGTGTGTGAACCCTTTGGTACAACTTAGATTTCTGCATAAATTGGTCATAAAATGTGTTCTGATCTTCATCTAAGTCACAACAATAGACAAACACAGTCTGCTTAAACTAATACAGCACAAAAGATTATATTTTTTCAATTCCCTGTAAGTCTGTGTCCTCTCTGGGAACCATCACCATAACATGGTGGGGAGGCTTGTCTGTCCCTATGATCCTGAGGCTGTGTTGTCTTGAGCCTAGTGCTCCTGGTAGGGTCTCCCATGGCGAATTGGTCTCAGGTGAGGGGCCCAGCCCGGAGGAAGCCTGGTGGCTGGGCTTGCCACGGAGCCCGGCTGGGCTCAGCCTGAAAAAGCTACGTGGTAACCCCTCCTCTCCATCCTGTGAGCCCACACCCTGCAGGAGGAACCGCTGGGGTCGGGTGCGCTGTCATATGGGCGGCAGTGAAAGCCGGGCACCTCGAAGGACGGGCGGCGTGGGCTGGTTCTGGGGACGTGGAACATCACCTCTCTGTGGGGGAAGGAGCCGGAGCTTGTGCAGGAGGTGGAGCGCTATCAGTAGATCTGGTGGGGCTTACCTTGGGTCTGGAACCATTCTCCTGGATAGGGGTTGGAATCTATTCTCTGGAGTTGCCCAAGGTGGAGGCGCCAAGCGGGTGAGGGAACTCACAAATCCCTAGTTGAGTGCTGCTATGTTGGGATTTATCCCGGTGGACGAGAGGGTAGCCTCCCTGTGCCTAAGGGTTGTGGGGGGGGGACTGACTGTTGTCTTTGCATATGCACCAAACAGCAGTTCAGAGTATTCGACCTTCTTGGAGGTCCTGTATGGGACCCCAGTAGGGGACTCCATATTTCTGCTGGGGGACTTCAACACACACGTGGGCAACGATGGAGGCACCTGGAGAGGTGTGATTGGGAGGAATGGCCTACCTGATCTGAACCCAAGTGGTCGTTTGTTATTGGACTTCTGTGCTAGTCATGGGTTGTTCATAACAAATACCATGTTCGAACATAAGGATGCTCATAAGTGTACTTGGTACCAGAGCACCCGAGGCCGAAGATCAATGTTTGATTTTGTGATTGTATCATCTAATCTGAGGCCGCTTGTTTTGGACACTCAGGTGAAGAGAGGGGCAGAGCTGTCAACTGATCACCATCTGGTGGTGAGTTGGATCAGAGGGTGGGGGAAGACTCTGGACAGACCTGGTAAACTCAAACGTGTAGTGCGGGTGAACTGGGAACGTCTGGAGGAGGCCCCTATCCAAGAGATCTTCAACTCACACCTCCAGCGGAGCTTTTCTAGCATCCCTGTGGAGGCTGGGGGCATTGAACCTGAGAGGGTGATGTTCAAAGCTTCCATTGCTGAAGCTGCGGCGGTGAGCTGTGGCCTGCGGGTCTTAGAAGCCTCAAGGGGCGGTAACCCTTGAACACCGTGGTGGACACTGGTGGTCATGGAAGCTGTACAACGAGGATGGGACACTGTTGACCTCAACTGAGGAGGTAACTGGGTAGTGGAAGGAGCACTTTGAGGAACTCCTGAACCCAACTGCTACGCCCTCTCTTGTAGAGGCAGAGCCAGAAGCTGATGGGGGATCGTCGTCAATTTCCATGGTGAAGGTCACTGATGTAGTTAAACAGCTCCGCAGTGGCAAGGCCCCAGGGATTGACAAAATCCGCCCAGAAATGCTGAAGGCTCTGGGTGTGGAGGGGCTGTCATGGATGACACGCCTCTTTAACCCTGCATGGAAGTCCGGGACAGTGCCTAAAGAGTGGCGGGGTGGTGGTTCCCCTGTTCAAAAAGGGGGACCAGAGAGTGTATGCCAATTACAGTGGAATCACACTACTCAGCCTCCCTGGTAAAGTCTACTCCAGGGTGCTGGAAAGGAGGGTTTGGCTGATAGCCGAACCTCGGATTGAAGAGGAACAATGTGGATTTCATCCTGGCCGTGGAACAACGGACCAGCTCTTCACTCTCGCAAGGATCCTTGAGGGGGCCTGGGAGTATGCCCATCCAGTCTACATGTGTTTTGTAGACTTGGAGAAGGTGTATGATCAGGTCCCCCGGGGTATACTGTGGGAGGTGCTGCGGGAGTATGGGGTGAGGGGCTCACTTTTCAGGGCCATCCAACCTCTGTACTCAAGCAAGTACAAAGTACAAAGTGAGAGCTGTGTCCGGGTTCTCGGCAGTTAAGTCGGACTCGTTTGCAGTGGGGGATGGCCTCCGCCAGGGTTGCGCCTTGTCTCCAATCCTGTTCGTGATATTCATGGACAGGATATGGAGGCGTAGTCGGGGGAAGTAGGTTTTGCGGATCAGTGTACTGAGGATCTCATCGCTGCTTTTTGCAGATGATGTAGTTCTGCTGGCATCATCGGTCTGCGACCTCCAGCACTCATAGGATCAGTTCGCAGTCAAATGTGAAGCAGCTGGGATGAGGATCAGCACCTCAAAATCGGAGGCCATGGTTCTCAGCAGGAAGAGAGAAACCGATGGATTGTCTACTCCGGGTAGGGAATTTTTACCCTAAGTGAAGGAGTTCAAGTACTTCTCTTGGTCTTGTTCACAAGTGTGGGAACAATGGAACGTGAGATTGGCCGGAGAATCGGAGCAGCAGGGGCGGTATTGCAATCGCTGTACCGCATTGTTGTGACGAAGAGAGAGCTGAGCCGGAAGGCTCAGGGATGATTTATCGATTGGGGGGCATCAGCTAACAGGCAAAGCGGTTGGTAGATTTAAGGCTGAGAGAAGAGGAGGGGTCCAGGTTGCTTCAAACTGTTGAATTTGGTTTTGGAGAGAAGCTGAAAGCTTTTCCATGGCAATGTAGTCAGTCAGAATGTTTAGCCAGTGTGTTATGTTAAGTTTATGTCTGGTTTTCCAATTCATGACTATAGTCTTTTTGGCAGTGGCTAAAGCGATAAGTATAGATCTGGTATTGATAGGCTCTGGATTGATTACTGATGAATTACCAAGCAGACACAGAGAGGGGGACAGTGGGAGGTTACAGCCCCATAAGTTTGACATTTTGTTGATGATTCCCTCCCAAAACTGATGCACCGGAGGACAGAGCCACATGGCATGGAAGTAGTCATCCAGTGTGTTTAGCGTGCATGAAGAACATGAATTGGAATCAGCGAATCCCATTTTGTGCATTCTGTGTTGGGTGAAGTGGGTTCTATGGTTTACTTTAAATTGTATAAATTGTATGTTTGAATTTTTAGTCATTGTGAAGGTGTTATGACAGATTTGTTCCCAGAATCCCACACTGGGACTAAACAATAAATCTTTTTCCCATTTTTCTATTGGAAGTGACATTGTTGAATCTATTTTCAGTAAAAGTTTGTATAATTTGGAGAATATTTTCTTGCGGTCTGTAATCTTGAGTAAGTCTTCTGTTAGGGCAGCAGGGTGTAAGTTATTATTTGTGATACTGATTTTTGTTTTGAGAACAGATTTTAACTGGAGATATCTGAGATATTGATCGGTCCCAAGGCCGTACAGTTGAACAAGATGGTTGAAGCTCATGAAGTTGTTATTATGGAATACGTGGTGTAAGTGTGTGATCCCTTTTTCTTTCCAGGTGACAAAATTGGGAGATGAGTTGTTGAGGATGAAATCTGGATTGTGCCAAAAGACGACAGTATTTGTGATGATTTATGCTTGTGTTTGTGAACAGTAAATCCGATAGTGTGATAGAATTACAATGTTCTTGTTCTATTTCTGACCATGAGTGATTCTGTGCAGAGTGATTAATCCATTTTAAAATGTAATGTAACTGACTTGCCATGAAGTAAAAGTGAAAATTTGGTACTTCAAGACCTCCCATAGATTTATTTTTTTGTAATGTTGCTAATTTAATCCTTGGTGTTTTATTTTTCCAGTAGAATTTGTTTGTTATGGAGTCTAGTGTCTGGAACCAGTTGGTAGTTGGTTGAGTCGGAATCATTGTGAAGAGGTAGTTAATTTTTGGTAGTATTATCATTTTAACTGATGCAATTCTGCCTATGATGGAAAGTGGGAGATTCATCCAGCGATTTAGGTTGTCTTGGATATTTTTCAATAATGGGGTATAATTTAATTTGAATAACTCTGACAGCTTGGGAGAAATGTTGACACCCAAATATTTAATGTTGCCAAAAGATATAGGAGGGGATTTGTTTCGGGATGCAGCCCTCCACTCTCTCTCACATAGAGGCAGAATTGTGGATTTGGTCCAGTTAATTGAATAGTCTGATATCCTGGAAAAATTATTAATTAAAGAAATGCACTGTTGCAAAGAGTTGGATGTGGCCTGAAGATATAGCAATACATCATCTGCATAAAGACTAATCTTGTGATGTGTGTTAGCTATCCGAATACCTTGAATGTTATCATTATGGCAAATTGAAGCTGCAAGTGATTCTATGAATATGGCAAAGAGAGAGGAGAAAGTGGACATCCTTGTCTTGTTCCTCTATGTAGTGCAAATGGTTGTGATGTTATTCCAGTAGTTGTGACCATTGCCATGTGTAGAATGTTTTAATCCAGTGGATGACTCATTCTCCAAAACCAAATTTATGCAATGATGCCAATAGGAATGTCTTGTTCACTCTGTCAAAGGCTTTTTCTACGTCAAGGGAAGCAATCAGGATTAATTAAATTGTTTAATTGAGCTGTGTTTATCAGATTAATTAGTCGACGCATACTGTCAGATGAGTGCCTTCCTTTAATGAATCCGGTCTAGGTGTATTATTAATGGGATAACCTTTTCTACGCGGTTGCATAGAGCTTTACTGATTATTTTAAGATAAGATAAGATAAGATGAACCTTTATTAATCCCCGGAGGGAAATTCATGTCCGTATTGATAAGAGACAGAGGGCGATAGCTGGAACACTGAGTTGTATCTTTGTCTGGCTTTAGCAACAGTGAGAGGAGGGCAGTGTTCATGTATTGTGGGATTTGGGAATTTTTCTTGATTTCTTGGCACATTCTTAAGAATAATGTTGAGACTGAAATCCAAAAATGTTTGAAAAATTCAGAACTATATCCATCTGGACCAGGAGCTTTGTGTAACGACCGGGTTTAGGCACAGAGTTGGATTCAAACGCAAGACTCAAAGTAGTTCACAAGAAATGCTTTAATAAGCAAAGGTCGATACACAGGAAATCAGTCCAAACAGCAAACAACTCCGATGAGGGCTAGACAAGAGGCAGGGTCTAGTAACAGGCAGTGGGTCAAAGATCATAAGAAGCAGGACACGAGGAAAAACGCGAGGACTATTCTCTCCGAAGATCAAATACGAACTGGCGACATGAGGAAGGGAGCAGACACATTATATACAAGAGGAGTGATTGAACGCTACACAGGTGGACACAATCAGGGGCGGGACCCAGACAACTCGAAACACCCGTGCAGAGTAGGAAGTAGGTCAAGGGGGTGTGGAACACATGAGGGCAGGAAGTGCGGTGATCTGAAACGAGAGGGAGGTTAGTAACTTCAAAATAAAACAGGAAATGGAAATAGATGAAACTGAGGAAAAGAGGAAAACCAAATACAAACGTAACTTAGGAAACAGATGGCGTTACAGGACCCCCCCCCTGGGACGGCACCTGACGTCCCCGGGAGGTTAGGATGACGTCGGTGGAAGTCCTTAATGAGGTCCCGGTCCACAATGTTCTTAGAGCACTCCCAGGACCTCTCTTCTGGGCCATACCCCTCCCAGTCCACCAGATACTGGAAGCCACGGCCCCAACGGCGAACAGCGAGGAGACGCTTGACCGTGAAGACCGGTCCTCCGTCCACGATTCGGGGGGGTGGTGGGGGTCTGGAGGCTGGGACCAGAGGACTGGACTTAGCAGGTTTGAGACGTCCCATATGGAAGGTAGGATGAACTCTCAGTGATCTGGGGAGTTGTAACCTCATAGCAACAGGATTAATCACTTTTGACACAGGGAATGGACCAACAAAGCGAGGAGCTAATTTCCTGGATTCTACTCTTAACGGTAAGTCTTTAGTGGAAAGCCATACCCTTTGACCAGGACTGTAGGTAGGTGCTGGGGTCCGGTGATGGTCTGCCGCGGTCTTGCGGCGTGCTCCGCTCCTGAGCAGCATGAGCCGGGCTCCCCTCCACACCCGACGACACCGGCGAATGAGGGCGTGAGCAGATGGAACACTGACCTCCTTTTCGGACTCAGGGAAGGGCGGGGGTTGGTAGCCGTAGGCGCACTGGAACGGTGACAGGCCCGAGGAGGAACAGGGGAGTGTGTTGTGTGCATATTCCACCCAGATGAGGTTCCTGCTCCAGGTGGACGGGTTCTGGGATACCAAACAACGTAAGCCTGTCTCCAATTCCTGATTAAGGCGTTCCGTCTGTCCATTGGATTGGGGGTGGTAGCCGGAGGAGAGGCTTACAGTGGCCCCTATCAGGGTGCAGAACTCCTTCCAGAACCTCGAGATGAACTGGGGCCCCCGGTCCGACACCACGTCTCTAGGAAAACCATGTAGCCGAAAAACATGGGACAGCATAACCTCCGCCGTTTTCTTGGCGGAAGGTAACTTAGCCAAAGGTATGAAATGAACCATTTTAGAGAATCTATCTACCACTGTCAGGACGGTGGTGTTACCTTGTGAGACGGGAAGACCAGTCACAAAGTCCAGGGAGATGTCGGACCAGGGGCGTAGAGGGACTGGAAGGGGCTGCAGGAGACCAGCAGGAGGGCGATGAGAGGGCTTATTCTGTGCACAAACCGGGCAAGCGGACACATACTCTCCCACCTCTCTCTCCATGGATGGCCACCAGAAACGCTGTTTAATGACAAACATAGTTCTCCTGGTTCCTGGGTGGCAAGAGAGGCGAGAGGTATGGGCCCAGTGGATCACCTGAGCTCGAAGAGGGACAGGGACAAACAGTCTATTAGGTGGGCAGCCCTCAGGAACAGACACCCCCTTTAAAACCTCCCTCACTTTCCCCTCAATAGTCCAGGTAACCGGTCCCACTATGCATGAAGGAGGCACTATGTGTTCAGGAGCCTTAGGGGCCGGGTCAGGATCAAACAGGCGAGACAGCGCATCTGGTTTGACGTTCTTCGAACCCGGACGGTATGACAGGGTGAAGTTGAACCGTGTGAAGAACAACGCCCATCTGGCCTGACGTGAGTTCAATCTTTTAGCAGTACGGATGTATTCGAGATTTTTATGATCCGTCCATACTAAGAAGGGAAACTCAGTTCCCTCTAACCAATGTCTCCACTCTTCAAGTGCCGACTTTACTGCCAGCAGCTCGCGATTACCCATGTCGTAGTTGCGTTCAGCCGGCGTCAGTTTGCGGGAGAGGTAGGCACAGGGATGGACCTTGTTATCCCCCTCAGAGCGTTGAGACAACACAGCTCCGATCCTGGTGTCGGAAGCATCCACCTCCACCACAAACTGACGTTTCAGATCTGGCAGGGTGAGAATCGGAGCAGATGTAAAACACGACTTTAGCTTGCAGAAAGCCTCGTCTGCTAACGGGGACCACACAAACTTAACTGGGGGGAAGTGAGGGCATGTAGCGGGGCAGCTATGGAGCTAAAGTTCCTGATAAACCTCAGGTTAAAATTAGCGAATCCTAGGAAGCGTTGTACGAGCTTACGGTTGGTGGGTGTCGGCCAATTAGCTACCGCGCTTACCTTCTCCGGGTCCATCTGGAGATGGTTAGGTGAAACCACAAAGCCCAAGAAGGCAACGGTATCAAAGTGGAATTCACATTTTTCGGCCTTAACGAACAGTTGGTGGTCGAGGAGGCGCTGTAGTACACAACGGACGTGTTGAATGTGAGTTTGCGGGTCAGGGGAGAAAATCAGAATGTCATCTAAATACACGAAGACAAAATTATTCAACATGTCGCGGAGAACGTCGTTAACCAAGGACTGAAATACAGCTGGGGCGTTAGCGAGACCAAACGGCATTACCGGGTACTCATAGTGGCCGCTGGGTGTGTTAAATGCGGTCTTCCACTCATCTCCCTCTTTAATCCTTACCAAGTGGTATGCATTCTTAAATCGAGCTTAGTAAAAAGCTTTGCCCCTTTCAATTGCTCAAACGCAGAGGAGATGAGTGGAAGTGGATATCTGTTCTTAATCGTAATGTCATTCAAGCCCCTATAATCAATACAGGGGCGGAGTGTCTTATCTTTCTTTTCGACAAAGAAAAACCCTGCTCCTGCCGGGGAGGAAGACGGCCTGATTATCCCCGCAGCGAGGGAAGTTTCAATATAATCCCTCATGGCCTCCTCCTCCGGAGCGGACAGGGAATAAAGTCTTCCTTTGGGTAGAGTAGAGCCAGGGAGAATATCAATAGTGCAATCAAAATCCCGGTGAGGGGGGAGGGCAGTAGCCCGACTCTTACTGAATACCTCCTTGAGATCATGGTAGCAGGCGGGCACACGGGAAAGGTCTGGAGGTAAACTGGTGGCAGGTGGGATTGCAGCCTCAGCAGCTCCCATCAGTATCCCCGGCTTAGCTCCAGCAGAAACCTCCGTGGAAACAGACAGTTTGGACAGGCAGGAATTAACACACTTTTCTCCCCACTCCACTACCTGCCCAGTGTTCCAGTTAATGCGGGGGTTGTGGAGCATCAGCCAGGGCAAGCCCAATATAATGGGATGGAGAGGAGAGTCAAAGATATGAAACTGTAATGTCTCAGAGTGGTTACCGTTAATGGATATTTTGACCGGTTGAGTGCGTTGAGTAATCGTACACAGGAGATGGCCATCTAGAGCGTTAGCCTCCAAAGGTTCAGGAAGCGGAAACCTCCGAAGCCCCAGTGTATCAACCAGCCTGCTGTCCATAAAGTTGGCGTCAGCGCCAGAGTCCACCAAAGCCGGATGGTTCAAAGACTGGGAAGGAGACTGGATGGAGACAGTAGTTAGTGGACGAGTGGGTGAGAGGGAGGAAGAGGTTTGACTCACCAGTACCCTCTTCTTTACTGGTGAGTCCTGCCTTTTACTGGACAGCGGGCGAGGAAATGTCCCAGCTGGCCACAGTAGATGCATCTCCCTTCCATCTGTCTGCGCTGCCGCTCCTCTGGAGAAAGCTTCGTGCGGCCAAGCTGCATTGGCTCTTCAGACCCAGCAGATGGCGGCAGAGGAGTCTCAGAGGTGGAAGGGGGAGTTGGTTGCCAGGCTGGACGGAGTCGGACGGTCTGCCCTCTCTGGGTGAGCGGTTGAACTGCAGATCCGCGTCGATCCCGTTCACGCTCCCACAGTCTGTTATCCACTCGAATAGCTGGTGAAATGACAGAATCCAAGTCTGGGGGGAGATCAAGAGGGGTTAAATGATCTTTTACCGGGTCGGAGAGTCCGTGCAGGAAGCAGTCGAGCAGTGACGCGTCGTTCCATCCACTGTCCGCCGCCAGCGTCCGGAAATCCAGATGAAACTGAGGAAAAGAGGAAAACCAAATACAAACGTAACTTAGGAAACAGATGGCGTTACACTTTGTTATTTGGCATTTGGATGAGTGCTTTAAAATATTCATCCTGTGTTAGTGGTTTATCCAATTCATTTGCCTGATCTTGGGATAATTTAGAGAGATTTAGGTTGTTTAGGAAAGAGTCAATATCTGATGCATTTGGTTCATGATTTGAGGAGCATAATTTACTGTAAAATGCTTGAAAAGCATTGTTAATATCTTCATCTGTTTGCATAAGTGTCCCAGCTGAATCCTAAATCACTGAAATTATAGATTTTTCTTTATTGCGTTTAAGTTGACTTGCTAGATAGTTTCCAGATTTGTTATTATGTGCATATTGTTCTTGTCTTAGTCTTTCAATCATAAATTGTGTTTTTTTATTAATTATATTTTCTAGTTGAAATTTAACTTCTCTTAGTTTGTTATGGGTTAGTTCAGATGGATTGCTAGCATAGGAGTCAGTCAGCTTTTTTAGCTTCCCTTCCAAGTCTTTTTCAACCTCTATTTCTTTTTCTTTTTCCTGTATGACGAATATGATGTAATCCTTCCTCTCATAACTACTTTAGCTGTTTCCCATAATAATGTTGCCGATGTTTCAGGGGAATCATTAATTTCCATAAAGTTCGCCCATTCTGTTTTAAAGCAGGTAACAAAATCAGGATCTTTAAGCAGAGAGTTATTAAAGCGCCATCTTGTGACCGAGGTTCTGGTATGCTTGGAGTTTAGAGAAAAGGAGACCGGAGTGTGGTCGCTGATTAGAATCGGATACATTTTAGCATCTGAAACCTTGTGTATGGTGGAGTTAGAAATGAGGAAGAAGTCAATACGGGAGCATGAATTGTGGACGTGTGAGAAGTAGGAATACTCTGGAAGTCGGATTTCGGAGTCACCAGACGTCTCCCAGGCCAGGTTATCCGTGCCTCCTCTGGCACTTGGTGCCCTACTCACAACATGTGTACCTAACAGTGGCGCTGTCTGGCTACCGATACCAATACCCAACCCTTATGTTATTGATCCAATAGTTGTTGACACATGTCACAACAAAATTGTGAATCTCATGATGGCACTAAAGAAAAAGTCAAGAGATCATCAAAGTTATCAGGATTCGAGCTTTGGGGACCCTGAAATTTCATGGCAATTCATCCAATAGTTGTTGAGCTATTACAGTTTGAACAGAAATGGTGGACATATAGAGCCCCTAGCATGGCTAAAAAAGTCTACCCAGATTAGTTTTAACATCTGTCCCTTAATTGCTGCTGACCGACTGCTGGAAGCTATTTGAACTTTTTCACCATGTGACTCATAAACTCACCTGCCTGAAGAAAAACAAACTGAACTCTCCGTCCCTGCTGGTATGTTTGTTAAATAACAATACATAACACACTTTGTGAAGGGGAGAAGGATAAAGTTCTGGACTCCTTCCCATCGTGGCCTCTGTTGTCCAACATTTGAGCTTCATCATGTGACTCATAAACTCACCTGTCAGGTGAAAAACAAACTGATCTCTCCATCCCCAGCAGCTAGTTGTTATAAACACAACTTGTTGCAACACTGCATTTTCAGTATGTTTTCAGGGACAGAAATATAAAGTTCTGGACTTCTTCCCAATTTTTGTGTCTTATGTAGCAAACCTTGTACAATGTCTTTCAAAAAAAGTACCATTTGAGTTTTGGAGACTCGAGTCACGGTTTTGCTCCATCAGTTTAAATAATTGTGCTTTGGAGCGTTATTTATCGTCCTTACCAGCAAGTTAGTATGACATGGTGCCAATGGATTACATAGCCTACCTGTGGTTTTCTGATAGAAATATGATGCTATCATGTCAATAACTTTAACTTTACACTAACTTTAAAATTGAGACCGATACAACCTCTGGATGATTGAGTGCCTTAATGCTACTACTAAATTATTCATACCCTTGTTAGTTTTTGTGATTTTTTTTTATTTTTGTGATGAAATGAATACATTTTGTAAATTTGCTTATGAGTTATATATGACCAACAAGTGAAAGAATGCCAACAAATCACAAGAAAAGAAACCCTTATATTTTAGGGGTATTTTATTCATTAATTCCCAAGAAATGTCATGTTCAAAATTATTCATACCCTAGTCAAATGTCTCTCTTTAATAGTCTATAGCATAGCCTTTGTTGTTTATGACTGCTTCTAGACGATTCTTGTACGTGTCCACAAGCTTCCTGCATGTCTCCTGTGGGATGTTGGCCCGCTCTTATTTGGCGAAGGCCTCAAGCTGGGTCAGGTTGGTGGGTTTCCCAGCCATCACTCTGGTCTTCAAGTCTCACCACAAGTTCTCAACTGGACTGAGGTCAGGGCTCTGACTTGGCCATTCTAGGACACTGACATCATTGTCCTTGAACCATTTCTTCACTACCTGGGCAGTGTGTTTCAGATCATTGTCCTGCTGCTACGTCCAGTTGTGTCCAAGCTGGAATTTCTCAGCAGATTCTTTTAAGTTTCCATCAAGGATCCTGATGTAATGCTACTTTTTCATTGTTCCTTGGATCATTACAAGGCTCCCTGTGCCACTGGAAGAGAAGCATCCCCACAGCATTATGCTTCCACCACCATACTTGACGGTGGGCATAGTGTTCTTGGGCTTGATGCTTCTCCTTTCTTCCTCCAGACATATTGAACATTCATATGGCAAAATAACTCCAACTTTGTCTCATCAGACCACAGGATGGTTGACCAAAAGCTGGGATCTTGCTTCAGGAGAGCTGTTACATGCCTCTTTCTGGGCAGAGGTGTCCTCCGAGGCCTATGTCCATGGTGACCTCCTCTGTACAAGACTCACTCGTTGATGGACCGTGACAGCTTTGTCCCTGTCTGGTCGAAGGCCTTGGTTGTGGTCCAGGGGTTGTTGTTGACCTCCCGGAAGATTTTCCTGGCAAGTTTGGGGGACACCTTACATTTTCTGCCACACCCGCTGAGGTTTTCAACAGTATTGAACCTCTTGTACTTGCGATGATGCTCTGGACGGTCGACACAGGGACATCATACTGCTTTGAAAGGCCTCGTAACCCTTCCCTTCATTGTGGGTGCTCACAAGACGTTGACGCAAGTCTTCACTGAGCTGTTTCTTCTTTACAATGATGACCAGAAATTGGGAATGACCAGAACATTTTCCTCTATTTATACTCTTCTGAAAGATGCTATTTATTACATTTTTGAAATCATTGTTTAGAACTTGGTCAACAACAAAGCTAATTTTCCATCATAACATCTTGAAATGACTACAGGCCAAAGATTCACATTTTGTTGAGATATTGTCAGGGGTATGAATAATTCTGAACATGAGCAAAACATCTCTCTTGGCCATATCTATTAATATGCAAATAAAGTTTGATCAGCTCATATATGGATTTGTGATACACAAGAAGTACCATCATGGTAACTTTTACAAAGAAGGAATCCAAAAAAGAATGTTATTTTCCATGGGGTATGAATAATTCAGAGGACAAGTATATATATATATATATATATATATATATATATATATATATATATATATATATATATATATATATATATATATATATATACTGTGTTTGTGCTTGCCAGCAGTAAACATATCAGCAGTCCAATGATGAAATGGTAAATGACCTTGCATTTATATAGCACTTTTCTAGTCTGAAAGCGCTTTACACTACATGTCAGTATTCACCCATTCACACACACATTCCTACACTGATTACTGAGGCTACTAAGGTGCCAACTTTGCCCATCAGGATCTAATCTAAATACTCATACATCTCATTCACACACAGATGGCTGTGAAATTGGTGGACAACCTGCTCTACTCTCTGAACCACGGTCGCCCACAACAAACAAGCTGAAAAGAGCTGGGGGAAATCAAACAGCTCTGAGGCAGAGACCACAGTATATATACCTCAGCAGGTGTCCTGTTGAGTTGTTGAGGAAGAATTAAAACTTTCACTTGACTTGAAGTGAGACGCCCTGCTGTCAACATGATGACTTCAAAGATCGCCCTGACTGTCGGTGAGTCTCTTCTTTTATTTAGTGGACTTTATCAGAACTGCTTTTAGACGGTGCTTTCCAGAACTGAGGCGACTGCATTTCTGTAATGCAGCGTTCACACTAGTGTGACCAGATCAGTTTGTACCTTTAGTTTCTGAGCCAGTTTGTCCTCATGCTCTTTAAAAGTCACTGTCTTGTGCAGTAATATAAAACTATGTCATCTGCATAGAAACAGACACAATCAGTCAATGTCTGAGTGATGATGTTAAAATAGTAAAGCGCAGCATATCGACTATCTACAACTTTTCTTCTGCATGTTAAAAAACAAATCCTGTTATCTGAAGTTGTAACAAAACTGTCTTTGTCTGTCTGTCTTTCAGCCCTGGCAGCTGGATTGCTCCTGCTTTCTGTTACTGGTGAGAAGTCAAACTACACTGACTGAACCTCCACCAACATACAAATGAGTTTATCCCTGAAATGTCCTGAATTTACACATGAAACCACAATTATTCATACATGAAATATAGTAGCTTTAAAAAGTCTCATCAGGTTTTGAACAACATCGTGGAAGACAGAAGAAAACACTTTGACCCAAAGTGTAATTTGATAAAAACCTCATATCTCCCAACAGCGTATTGAGAAGTGTTTTAGAGTAAATCAGCTTCGTGTGTTTCATCAGAGTCAGCAACCTCATAATATCTTTATTAGACAACTGTCCTTTTCCATATGTAGTACAACTTAATATAATATTGATGGCATTTCTGAGTAGCCCGACTATTCTGAAAACGGTGTGCCGTGACTCTGTACGTAAAGAAGCTGAGAGTGTTAAACAGTGAGGCGTTTGCGTGTAAAGTTGGTGAAAACAGTTGATCTTTTTGTTTTTAGATGCTCGACCTGCCAAAAGCGCAGAAGCCAAAAGGTAAAACATCAACATCATCTCTTTCTTTTCTGACACTTTCTCTCTTTTTTCTCGGTAATATCTGCTCAGATTTTCCTAATCCTACCTAAGTGGTTTTGTTGCCTAAACCTAACTCCCTGTGAAAACTGAAATTTATTTTGAAAAGTCACTATACATGTAATGAACTTATATTGATACACCAGCTCTGATATATCCAAACACAACACAAGTTTATTTTGAAATTTAATGATCTGATTTTCTTCAGTTTTCTTTATTGCCTTGTTTTGTTTTTTTGTTATTTAGATAACGATTTAATTTCAGTTGCATCATTTTCAGCCTGATATATATGAAGTCACTGAAATTCTGCCTTTGTCTTCTACTGTAGCACTGAAACACAAGAGGAGAAAGAAATGGAAACGGAAATCAACAATGTGTGATTTTTGTTAATCAAAATTATCATCATCATCATCATAATTCTGACAACACTCTGACCATTCACGTAACAATTTGTTTTAAATGTGGTTACAGTTCGTCAGCGAGGTGCTCAAGGAGATGAAAGACTTTTTTGGAAATGAAACGTAAGGAGGAGGAGGAGGTTTGAATGATAACTTGAAATGCTAAAGAGGCACTATTGATAGGTTCTTAATGTGGCCCCGCCCACCACCAAACATCCAGACACGTGATTGGACTCCTTCATGGAGTCATATTTCATCTTTATTTGTCTTTTAATGTTTTGCATTCTCTTAATTCTTAAGGTTATTATTTATTTCATTTCTTTTTGCATATTTTAATTTATGTATATTTTAACAATCTAACTTCAGCTGCATCATTTTCAGCCTGAGCTTCTCAGTAAAGTCAGTAAAACTTTCAGCTGTTTGTTGCCTGTTGAACTGATGAAAATCCTCCTATGTCTTCTGCTGAAGTATTGACGTCACCACGGAAGAAGTGATAGATGAACTCGAGGAGATGTTCGAAGTCGAGGAAGAAATCGAGGAAGAATCCGAGGAGGAAGTCGAGGAAGAAAGCGAGGAGGAAGACGTCGAGGAAGAAATCGAGGAGGAAGTCGACGAGGAAGTCGAGGAAGAAATCGAGGAGGAAGTCGACGAGGAAGTCGAGGAAGAAATCGAGGAGGAAGTCGACGAGGAAGTCGAGGAAGAAATTGAGGCCGAAATGATGCTTTAATGACAATATGCAGGGTAATTTTGGTGACGGGTTTCTGTAGTTTTCTGCAAACTGAGTTTGTTTCCAATCATGTCTCACTCTGCTGTGTTCATGAAGACCTCTGGTGTTTCCTTCAGTTTCATTTGATGGATGAGAAAACCTGTGAAAATGGTTCATGTACAGAAACACACTGTAAGAAGTGTTTAAATCAGCAGAAATCTTTGTTATACTTCCTCTGTTAATAAATGGCGTGACACAATCTACAGACTCTGGACCGGTTTTGGGTTCTAATTCTTTTATCAAAGCAGCTGTGTTCATTTCCTCAGTGAAAATGAGAATTGTTACTAAATACTTTACATTTTTCGTCAACAAATAAAGATTAAACAATAACTTGAAGGAGGGGCGAATGAACGAATCATCGTTTAGGTGATTCAGGCCAGGGCTGGTTAGCACTGTCGCCTCACAGTAAAGTTCCTCTCAGGTTCATACCCGGCTTGGGGCAATTCTGTGTGGAGTTTGCATGTTCTCCCTGTATGGCGTGGGTTTACTCAGGGTGCTCCGGTTTCCTCCCACAGTCCAAAGACATGCAGGTTAATTGCTGACTCTAAATTGCACGTAGGTGTAAATGTGAGCATGAATGGTTGTCTGTCTCTATGTGTCAGGGTGAACTCAACCTTCACCCACTGTCAGCTGGGATTGGCACCAGACCCCCACAGACCTTGAATAGCATTAGTGGCAACTCACGTGACTTACGGAGTTGACATTCAAATCATTCAATGTTACTTTTAGTGCCACACGGGACACAAACATTGGTGTCCTGGTTGAAAGTCTTGAGTTTGTTTGACCTGCCATCCATCTTCCCACCCACGCTGAATGGACCCTCAACCGAACCGAACAAACTGTCGTTCATCACATACTGTTACTACTGGGTGTCTCCGTGTCACGGTGCTCAGGGGCATTTCCTAGCGGTATCTGATGAGCTGGGAGTGAGAACGGGTTGGGTTATGACATATATTCATTTACATTGTGACGACCCTGGGGTTGTCCTGTGTTTTGGTGTGCATGATTACTTATGTCGGGTTATGTTACAGAGTGCCTATAGCCAGGGTCATCAGAGGATATGCAACACACCTATAGAAGAAGAAGAAGAAGAAGATCTACCTTTATTAGTCCCACAATGGGGAAATTCAATTTACACTCTGTTAAACTCATACATGGTACATGCAGACCTGAAACACACATACATGCATTAATGGAGAGGTGTCAGAGTGAGGGGGCTGCTCCTGACAAGCGCCCCGAGCAGTTGGGGGTTTGGTGCCTTGCTCAGGGGCACCTCGGCAGTGCCCAAGAGGTAAACTGGCACCTCTCCAGCTACCAGTTCACACTCAGTTTTTGGTCCATGTCGGGACTTGAACCGGTGACCCTCCGGTTCCCAAGCCAACTCCCTACAGACTGAGCTACTGCCGCCCCCACCCGGCTCACCCGTATTTATGCTGCATTTACCTTGGAAATCAATCTAGCCTTTACCAGTAATATTACAAGTGATGTTCACATGAATACACACACTAATTATAACAGAGTTAGGCAACAAAATTATTGAGTTAGTTTCAGGAAAAGATCATGTTTGAGTTAATGGTTACGTCGCACCAGAAGTGGCGTAAGTTAAGTTCGGTGACAAATGAATCAATGTTGACTTCTGGTTTCAAACGGGACACAAAGACCAGCATCCTGGGTGAAAGTTGACACAGATCCAAAGTCGCTTCTAACAAGCAGACCTGGCAACTCTGATGTACCTGTATTTCGGTGTGTATATACAGTTGCAAGAAAAATTATGTGAACCCTCTAGGATTACTTGGATTTCTGCATAAATTGGTCATAAAATGTGTTCTGATCTTCATCTAAGTCACAACAAGAGACAAACATAGTCTGCTTAAACTAATACAGCACAAAAGATTATATGTTTTCAATTCTCTGTAAATCTGTGTTCTCTCCGGGAACCATCACCTTAACGTGGTGGAGAGGCTTGTATGTCCCTATGACCCTGAGGGCTGGGTTGTCTGTCTGGAGCCTAGTGCTCCTGGTAGGGTCTCCCATGACAAATTGGTCTCAGGTGAGGGGCAAGACAAAGAATGGTTCAAAAGACCCTATGAGTAACCGAGGCAGAGGAGAAGTGACCCAGCCCGGAGGAAGCCCGGGGCCCCCGTCTGGAGCCAGGCCCAGATGGAGGGCCCGTGAGCGAGTGCCTGGTGGCCGGGCTTGCCACGGCTGGGCTCAGCCCGAAAAAGCTATGTGGTAACCCCCTCCTCTCCATCCTGTGGGCCCACCACCTGCAGGAGGAACTGCTGGGGTCGGGTGCGTTGTCATATGGGTGGCAGTGAAAGCCGGGCACCTCGACGGACCAGACCCGGGCGGCATGGGCTGGCTCTGGGAACGGGGAACATCACCTCTCTGTGGGGGAAGGAGCCGGAGCTTGTGCAGGAGGTGGAGCGCTATCAGTTAGATCTGGTGTGGCTTAACTCTACGCACAGCCTCGGCTCTGGAACCGTTCTCCTGGATAGGGGTTAGACTCTATTCTTCTCTAGAGTTGCCCAAGGTGTGAGGCACCAAGCAGGTGTGGGGATACTCACAAATCCCTGGTTGAGCGCTGCTACGTTGGGGTTTATCCCGGTGGACGAGAGGGTAGCCTCCCTGCGCCTGCGTTCAGAGTATTCAACCTTCTCGGAGACCCTGAATGGAGTCCTGTATGGGGCCCCAGTAGGGGACTCCATTGTTCTGCTGGGGGACTTCAACGTGCACGTGGGCAACGATGGAGGCACCTGGAGAGGCGTGATTGGGAGGAATGGCCTACCTGACTGAACCTGAGCGGTTGTTTGTTGATGGACTTCTGTGCTAGTCATGGGTTGTTCAAAACATATACCATGTTCGACCATAAGGATGCTCATAAGTGTACTTGGTACCAGAGCACCCGAGGCCGAAGATCGATCATTGATTTTGTGATTGTATCATCTGATCTGAGGCCGCATGTTTTGGACACTCGGTGGGGGAAGACTCTGGACAGACCTGGTAAACTCAAACGTGTAGTGTGGGTGAACTGGGAACATCTGGAGGAGGCCCCTATCCGAGAGATCTTCAACTCACACCTCCGGCGGAGCTTTTCTAGTATCCCCGTGGAGGCTGGGGGAATTGAACTTGAGTGGGCGATGTTCAAAGTTTCCATTGCTGAAGCTGCGGCGGTGAGCTGTGGCCTGAGGGTCTTAGGTGCCTCAAGGGGCAGTAACCCTTGAACACCGTGGTGGACACCGGTGGACAAGGAAGCTGTCCGTATGAAGAGGGAGTCCATCCAGGATACGTTATCTCGGAGGACTCCGGAGGCAGTTGCGAGGTACTGACAGGCCCATAGGGCAGCAGCCACTGCCGTAAAGGAGGCAAAGCAGCGGTTGTAGGAGTTCGGAGCAGCCATGGAGAAGGACTTTCGTTTAGCCCCAAGGTGCTTTTTGAAAACTGTGCGGCCGTGGAACAACGGACCAGCGCTTCACTCTCGCAAGGATGCTTGAGGGGGCCTGGGAGTATGCCCATCCAGTCTACATGTGTTTTGTAGACTTGGAGAAGGTGTACGATCGAGTCCTCCGGGGTATACTGTGGGAGATGCTGCGGGAGTATGGGGTGAGGGGGTCACTTCTCAGAGCCATCCAATCTCTGTACTCCTCTGCTACCGTACTATTGTCAAAAACTCTGGCGGCACTCCAGCCTCGCCTCCCCCCTTCCATCTCCTTCAGTCTGCCTCTCTCTTACTGGCTTGCTCTCATTCTGTGCCAGCTCCAGCTGGTCGGAGGGGTCAGGAGACAGGCTTGCCGTGGCAACTTGCCCTATCCCTATCGCTGGATGGATCATCCCTGGATTGTGTTCCCTGACACCTCCACCTCCCCACAATGCAAACACAAAACAGACACACCACCTTCTTCACCTCCACCTCTTCTTTTCCCCCTAAATAAAGAGCAGTTTTTGATTTATCTTTCTTTTTATTCGTTTTCTCATCCTGTCTTCATGGTTCACAATAGTATAGGTTTCCCTGAGTCAGCCAGGTCTGGCAGCAGACATTTCAGATGTCAGATGAAATTGGCCATTACATGTATCAATGGCTTGTTTTTATGGAGCAATAGGGTCAGCCATGGCTCCATGGAATTTCCCATCATGCCTCCTCCACTGGCAAGGTATTAATTGGACGCCGGTGCCTGGTGAGGATTTGATTCTCCACAGAAGAATTGGATATCTGCAGCTGTCCAAGCTGTAGAGAAAGGAGAAGGTTCCAGGACTGATACCTGTCCTGTGCAAAAACACAAGGTACATTTGAGACTGGTGGAAATCTCATTAGTTTTGCAGACATTTACCCACAAACCAAAGTATTGAACAGCTTAAAAAAGTGAACTAATGATGGTACTAATCAAATGTTAAGGAATCACCCAAGTTTGTATGATTCATCCTGAGAGGAACATAAATGACCACGAATGGAATGTATACACCAAAGTTCTTGCCAATCAAGGCTGGTTAAACGACAAAATCTCACAGCAGTTTGTGAAATAGTCGCAAAGTTGTATCTATTACGGTTGGTGACACAGACAGGCAGGACTCAAAGGCAAAACTCTGAGAACAGGACTTTCCAAAAACAGCGTCTTTAATGAACAAACAAGGTCTCTACACAGTAGGTCAACAGCAGGCAAAAATCCAAAACAGCAGGTGAAAAGGCAGAGTCAAAAAAACAGGCAGAGAGTCAAATACACGAGAGGTCAAAACACTTGGAATTGCTGGTACGCTTGATCACAAAGAAGGCAAGACGAACTGGCACAGAGGGTAAGGGGAGCACACATTAAATAGTAGTGAGGGGAGTGATTGACGATGCACAGGTGGACACAATCAGGGCAGGGAGAAGACAATCAGACGCAGGTGAATGGTGGAGAAAACTAGGTCAGAGGGAGGTGCTCAAATGTGAAGGCGGGAAACATGCAGGCAGGAAGTGAAGTGATCTGAAAGACCTGACATTCCTGACAGTATCTACTTGATTCGTGTACTTTGACACAACCAGGACCCAACCTCTTATACATCCATGGTCTGCGGTCTAGTGTACATTGATTTTGGATCCTTGATGTGAAAAGATTTCATTGCTCTTTAAAAAAAAAATACAATATTTTTAGAGTTCAGCACAGGCAATTTCAGTAGAGACAATAGAAGAGAAATCACTTTGTTTTACCTTTGTTCAGCTCTTTTTAGGTGGATGTTTTTCTCGTAGCCGGTAGTGGCTTTAAATCCAAAATGGTGGAAACGGTGCTGATGTTGCAATGAAACCAACAATTGGCTTTCACTTCTTAGCAATATACATTCCTTGGTGATAAGGCCAGGTTATCCGTGCTTCCTCTGGCACTTGGTGCCCTACTCACAACATGTGTACCTGACATTGGCGCTGTCTGGCCAGAAAAAGGATCAAATGCAGGTACAGGCAAACATTCGATACTACCTGATACAAAATTATTTCAGTACTGAGTACCGATACCAATACCCAACCCTTATGCTATTGATCCAATAGTTGTTGATGTGTCACAACAAAATTGTGAATCTCATGATGGCACTAAAGAAAAAGTCAAGAGATCATCAAAGTTATCAGGATTCGAGCTTTGGGGACCCTGAAATGTTAAATTTCATGGCAATCCATCCAATAGTTGTTGAGCTATTACAGTTTGAACAGAAATGGTGGACATATAGAGCCCCTAGCATGACTAAAAAAGTCTGCAAAGATTAGTTTTAACATCTGTCCCTTAATTGCTGCTGACCGACTGCTGGAAGCTGTTTGAACTTCTTCACTATGACTCATAAACTCACTTGCCTGAAGAAAAACAAACTGAACTCTCCGTCCCTGCTGGTATGTTTGTTAAATAACAATACATAACACACTTTGTGAAGGGGAGAAGGATAAAGTTCTGGACTTCTTCCCATCGTGGCCTCTGTTGTCCAACATTTGAGCTTCATCATGTGACTCATAAACTCACCTGTCAGGTGAAAAACAAACTGATCTCTCCATCCCCA
This sequence comes from Pterois miles, assembly GCA_947000775.1. Classification (NCBI taxonomy): domain Eukaryota; kingdom Metazoa; phylum Chordata; class Actinopteri; order Perciformes; family Scorpaenidae; genus Pterois; species Pterois miles. The sequence goes on along the minus strand of CAMQGK010000500.1, from coordinate 2,774,581 downwards.
GCAGCTAGTTGTTATAAACACAACTTGTTGCAACACTGCATTTTCAGTATGTTTTCAGGGACAGAAATATAAAGTTCTGGACTTCTTCCCATTTTTGTGTCTTATGTAGCAAACCTTGTACAATGTGTTACAAAAAAAGTACCATTTGAGTTTTGGAGACTTGAGTGACGGTTTTGCTCCATCAGTTTAAATAATTGTGCTTTGGAGCGTTATTTATCGTCCTTACCAGCAAGTTAGTATGACATGGTGCCAATGGATTACATAGCCTACCTGAGGTTTTAAGATAAGATAAGATAAGATAAGATATTCCTTTATTTGTCCCACAGTGGAGAAATTTACACTATATATATATATATGTATATATATATATATATATATATATATATATTGTATACTGTGTTTGTGCGGAACAAACAGCATCCAGCAGTCAACATATCAGCAGTCCAATGATGAAATGGTAAATGGCCTTGTATTTATATAGCACTTTTCTAGTCTGAAAAAGCTTTACACTACATGTCAGTATTCACTCATTCACACACACATTCATACACTGATTACTGAGGCTGCTAAGGTGCCAACTTTGCCCATCAGGATCTAATCTAAATACTCATACATCTCATTCACACACAGATGGCTATGCCTTCGGGAGCAATTTGGAGTGTCTTGCTCAAGGACACATCGACATGTAAAATTGGTGGACAACCTGCTCTACTCTCTGAACCACAGCCGCCCACAACAAACAAGCTGAAAAGAGCTGGGGGAAATCAAACAGCTCTGAGGCAGAGACCACAGTATATATACCTCAGCAGGTGTCCTGTTGAGTTGTTGAGGAAGAATTAAAACTTTCACTTGACTTGAAGTGAGACGCCCTGCTGTCGACATGATGACTTCAAAGATCGCCCTGACTGTTGGTGAGTCTCTTCTTTTATTTAGTGGACTTTATCAGAACTGCTTTTAGACGGTGCTTTCCAGAACTGAGGCAACTACATTTCTGTAATGCAGCGTTCACACTAGTGTGACCAGATCAGTTTGTACCTTTAGTTTCTGAGCCAGTTTGTCCTCATGCTCTTTAAAAGTCACTGTGTTGTGCAGTAATATAAAAATACGTCATCTGCATAGAAACAGACACAATCAGTCAATGTCTGAGTGATGATGTTAAAATAGTAAAGCGCAGCATATCGACTATCTACAACTTTTCTTCTGCATGTTAAAAAACAAATCCTGTTATCTGAAGTTGTAACAAAACTGTCTTTGTCTGTCTGTCTTTCAGCCCTGGCAGCTGGATTGCTCCTGCTTTCTGTTACTGGTGAGAAGTCAAACTACACTGACTGAACCTCCACCAACATACAAATGAGTTTATCCCTGAAATGTCCTGTATTTACACATGAAACCACAGTTATTCATACATGAAATATAGTAGCTTTAAAAAGTCTCATCAGGTTTTTAACAACATCATGGAAGACAGAAGAGAACACTTTGACCCAAAGTGTAATTTGATAAAAACCTCATATCTCCCAACAGCGTATTGAGAAGTGTTTTAGAGTAAATCAGCTTCATGTGTTTCATCAGAGTCAGCAACCTCATAATATCTTTATTAGACAACTGTCCTTTTCGGTATGTAGTACAACGTAATATAATATTGATGGCATTTCTGAGTAGCCCGACTATTCTGAAAACGGTGTGCCGTGACTCTATACATAAAGAAGCTGAGAGTGTTAAATAGTGAGGCGTTTGCGTGTAAAGTTGGTGAAAACAGTTGATCTTTTTGTTTTTAGATGCTCGACCTGCCAAAAGCGCAGAAGCCAAAAGGTAAAACATCAATACTTTCTCAAACACACTTTCTCTCTTTTTTTCTCGGTAATATCTGCTCAGATTTTCCGAATCCTACCTAAGTGGTTTTGTTGCTTAAACCTAACTCCCTGTGAAAACTGAAATTTATTTTGAAAAGTCACTATGCATGTAATGAACTTATATTGATACGCCAGCTCTGATATATCCAAACACAACACAAGTTTATTTTGAAATTTGATGATCTGATTTTCTTCAGTTTTCTTTATTGCCTTGTTTTGTTTTTTTGTTATATAGATATCGATTTAATTTCAGTTGCATCATTTTCAGCCTGATATATATGAAGTCAATAAACCTGTGAAACTGAACTGAAATTCTGCCTTTGTCTTCTACTGTAGCACTGAAACACAAGAGGAGAAAGAAATGGAAACGGAAATCAACAATGTGTGATTTTTGTTAATCAAAATTATCATCATCATCATCATAATTCTGACAACACTCTGACCATTCACGTAACAATTTGTTTTAAATGTGGTTACAGTTCGTCAGCGAGGAGCTCAAGGAGATGAAAGACTTTTTTGGAAATGAAACGTAAGGAGGAGGAGGAGGTTTGAATGATAACTTGAAATGCTAAAGAGGCACTATTGATAGGTTCTTCATGTGGCCCCGCCCACCACCAAACATCCAGACACGTGATTGGACTCCTTCATGGAGTCATATTTCATCTTTATTTGTCTTTTAATGTTTTGCATTCTCTTAATTCTTAAGGTTATTATTTATTTCATTTCTTTTTGCATATTTTAATTTATGTATATTTTAACAATCTAAATTCAGCTGCATCATTTTCAGCCTGAGCTTCTCAGTAAAGTCAGTAAAACTTTCAGCTGCTTGTTGCCTGTTGAACTGATGAAAATCCTCCTATGTCTTCTGCTGAAGTATTGACGTCACCACGGAAGAAGTGATAGATGAACTCGAGGAGATGTTCGAAGTCGAGGAAGAAATCGAGGAAGAATTCGAGGAGGAAGTCGAGGAAGAAATCGAGGACGAAATCGAGGAGGAAGTCGTCGAGGAAGAAATCGAGGAGGAAGTCGACGAGGAAGTCGAGGAAGAAATTGAGGCCGAAATGATGCTTTAATGACAATATGCAGGGTAATTTTGGTGACGGGTTTCTGTTGTTTTCTGCAAACTGAGTTTGTTTCCAATCATGTCTCATTCTGCTGTGTTCATGAAGACCTCTGGTGTTTCCTTCAGTTTCATTTGATGGATGAGAAAACCTGTGAAAATGGTTCATGTACAGAAACACACTGTAAGAAGTGTTTAAATCAGCAGAAATCTTTGTTATACTTCCTCTGTTAATAAATGGCATGACACAATCTACAGACTCTGGACCGGTTTTGGTTTCTAATTCTTTTATCAAAGCAGCTGTGTTCATTTCCTCAGTGAAAATGAGAATTGTTACTCAATACTTTACATTTTTCGTCAACAAATAAAGATTAAACAATAACTTGAAAGAGGGGCGAATGAAATAATCATCGTTTAGGTGATTCAGACCAGGGCTGGTTAGCACTGTCGCCTCACAGTAAAATTCCTCTCAGGTTCATACCCGGCTTGGGGCCATTCTGTGACAAACATTGGTGTCCTGGTTGAAAGTCTTGAGTTTGTTTGACCTGCCATCCATCTTCCCACCCACCCTGAATGGACCCTCAACCGAACCGAACAAACTGTCGTTCGTCACATACTGTTACTACAGGATGTCTCCGTGTCACGGTGCTCAGGGGCATTTCCTAGCGGTATCTGACGAGCTGGGAGTGAGAACGGGTTGGGTTGTGACATATATTCATTTACATTGTGACGACCCTGGGGTTGTCCTGTGTTTTGGTGTGCATGATTACTTATGTCGGGTTATGTTACGCTATGCTATGCTATAGCCTATAGCCAGGGTCATCAGAGGATATGCAACACACCTACACCACCCGGTTCACCCGTATTTACCTTGGAAATCCATCTAGCCTTGATCAGTAGCTTCAAGCCTTTAGCTTCTGGTTTCAAACGGGACACAAAGACCGGCGTCCTGGGTGAAAGTTGACACAGATCCAAAGTCGCTTATAACAAGCGGACCTGGCAACTCTAATGTACCTGTATTTCGGTGTGTATATACAGTTGCAAGAAAAAGTCTGTGAACCCTTTGGGATTACTTGGATTTCTGCATAAATTGGTCATAAAATGTGTTCTGATCTTCATCTAAGTCACAACAAGAGACAAACACGGTCTGCTTAAACTAATACAGCACAAAAGATTAGTCAGTTCATGAAGGGTTGATGGTTTCAGGAGGCCTAACCATTAAGAGGTCCTACCTCCAGAGACTTCGGATGGCTTCGTTCCTCCCGTTCATTACCGTACCATTGTCAAAAACTCTGGCGGCACTCCAGCCTCGCCTCCCCCCTTCCATCTCCTTCAGTCTGCCTCTCTCTTACTGGCTTGCTCTCATTCTGTGCCAGCTCCAGCCGGTCGGAGGGGTCAGGAGACAGGGTTGCCGTGGCAACTTGCCCTATCCCTATCGCTGGATGGATCATCCCTGGATTGTGTTCCCTGACACCTCCACCTCCCCACAATGCAAACACAAAACAGACACACCAGCTTCTTCACCTCCACCTCTTCTTTTCCCCCTAAATAAAGAGCAGTTTTTGATTTATCTTTCTTTTTATTTGTTTTCTCATCCTCTCTTCATGGGTCACAATAGTATAGGTTTCCCTGAGTCAGCCAGGTCTGGCAGCAGACATTTCAGATGTCAGATCAAATTGGCCATTACATATATCAATGGCTTTTTTTATAGGGTCAGCCATGGCTTCATGGAATTTCCCATCATGCCTCCTCAACTGGCAAGGTATTAATTGGACGTCGGTGCCTGGTGAGGATTTGATTCTCCACAGAGGAATTGGATATCTGCAGCTGTCCAAGCTGTAGAGAAAGGAGAAGGTTCCAGGACTGATACCTGTCCTGTGCAAAAACACAAGGTACATTTGAGACTGGTGGAAATCTCATTAGTTTTGCAGACATTTACCCACAAACCAAAGTATTGAACAGCTTAAAAAAGTGACCTAATGATGGTACTAATCAAATGTTAAGGAATCACCCAAGTTTGTATGATTCATCCTGAGAGGAACATAAATGACCACGAATGGAATGTATACACCAAATTTCTTGCCAATTAAGGCTGGTTAAACGACAAAGTCTCACAGCAGTTTGTGAAATAGTCACAAAGTCGTATCTACTTGATTCGTGTACATTGACACATTCAGGACCCAACCTCTTATACATCCATGGTCTGTGGTCTAGTGTACATCGATTTTTGATCCTTGATGTGAAAAGATTTGATTGCTCTTAAAAAAAAATACAATATTTTTAGAGTTCAACACAGGCAATTTCGGTAGAGACATTAGATATGACAATAGCACTTGGTGCCCTCCTCACAACATGTGTACCTAACAGTGGCGCTGTCTGGCCAGAAAAAGCATCAAATGCAGGTACAGGCAAAGATTCGATACTACCTGCAACCTACTATTTCAGTACTGAGTACCGATACCCAACCCTTATGCTATTGATCCAATAGTTGTTGACACATGTCACAACAAAATTGTGAATCTCATGATGGCACTAAAGAAAAAGTCAAGAGATCATCAAAGTTATCAGGATTTGAGCTTTGGGGACCCTGAAATGTTAAATTTCATGGCAATCCATCCAATAGTTGTTGAGCTATTACAGTTTGAACAGAAATGGTGGACATATAGAGCCCCTAGCATGGCTAAAAAAGTCTACCCAGATTAGTTTTAACATCTGTCCTTTAATTGCTGCTCAATGTCCTACCAGCGCTCCATAAAGTGGGCTTCATGCTGCCTCCAGGCCACTCTCGTTTCAAAGAAAGTAGCTCTTGGCTGATCAAAGAGTTGCGAGAAGCTGCCAGGTGATGTTATTATTTTTCACATGAATATATTTCCCGCAGCGATCAGCTCCCAGAGGAGAGACAGGTCTACACTGTATATTAAAGGCACTGTGATCACCACATCACTTTAGATTAGACGCGACAGTAGTGTACGTGCGTTGGCAACGGCCACGCCAGTTTACCCGCCGAAAGCCGCGGGAGTCGACACACGGCTCCAAATAACGCAAGTAAATTTGTTTCTGACAAATCAAGTTGAATCTTGTTATATTTTCCTGTTATAGCCTAAATCAGTCTATACACACACCTACACACATCATCAACCCTGCCTAATACCTTGACAGGATAATCCATTTAAAACATGTCATACAAGGTGATGTTTCCCACTGATCAATTCCCTCCACTGCCTTATGGCTAATGACGTTGAGAGACGCAAAAAGCTCCTACATTTAGCTTATTGACACGCTGTATCCGATGACAAACAGCTGAGTGGGAATCATATTCTCGGGAAGTAAGGCTGCCGCCAGCTAATTGACAGTATACAGGGCTAAATAAAGAAAGTAGCTTTAATCTGTGAGGATATTTATAGTACTGCTGCTGGATGTCTCTTTAAAATGTAATCAGAGACTAAGTTCGGTCCTTTAGTGTCTTCAAAAAACGTCCGACTGCCTCAGTTTCTGTTTCTCAGGGCCCAAAGATGTAAGACTGGACTTATTATTTGTCAGTTTTTATCAATTCTGAGAGAGCAAATACCAACTCAGCCGGTATAAATCCACATGTATCAGAGTTAATCGGCTCTGAGAGAGCACAAACACCCAAGAAGTCATCACTGAAAATAAACAATAATTAACAACTAGTTTGACATATTGCGCTGATATTCTGTGTTAGGTGACCACTCGTCTTTTAAGTCTGAAAACAGAGTCGGGAGATTAGCTTAGCGTAGCATGAGTGATTCCACTGTGCCAAAAACATAGACCTGGTTCGCATTTTGGCTTTTTGCAACCAGATGTGACACGAGGATGGAGCTAAGTACAATCAAACACTGAACAAGACATTTTTAAACAATTAACCTTCTTGAACTGAAAACACATTGTGAAACTGTTACTCTGAATGTACATCATCAATACATTAAATCAAGTAGGGCCATTTTCTCATAGACTTCTATACAATTGGACTTCTTTTTGCAACCGGAGAGGTTGCCCCCTGCTGGCTAGTTGAAAGAATGCAAGTTTAAGGTATTTCCACATTGACTTCACTTTTCAGACCCGGCGGTTGCCCGCTGGTCCAGTAGCTTCAGTACGTAACAGTAATTCACGGACTAAACTATGAAGACATAATATGTTAACTTGTGGGCGTTCGGGGTGCTGGTGTGGTTTTATTTTTGGACAGCGTCACGTTAGTTGTTTACCATTATATCCAGTTCTCATGTTAAGCTAAGCTAACTGTCTCCTGGCTTTAGCTTCATATTTAGCTTAGACTGTGGCATTGATCTCATCTAAACTTCAGCAGGGTCCAATGTATAAATATACATACATCTGCATAAAGCGGCTTATTTGTCCACTCCCATGTTGATAAGAATATTAAATACTTGACAAATCTCCCTTTAAAGGTACATTTTGAACAGATAAAAAATGCAATTAATCACGATTAACTATGGATAATCGTGATTAATCACAATTAAATGTTTTGATTCATTGACAGGCCTTTAAAAATTACATAATACTGAGAGAGAATTGTATTAAAGGATCAAAATTAAAGGAAAAACAACAAGAAGTCATCTCTAATGGCTTTCCTGCAGTCATTGCGTTCACTGGATTAATTGTACCGTTCATCAGTTGTTCTATACTGTTATTGATTTGCTTTAAACATATTTTGAAATGGGGCTACATGGTGGTGCAGCGGGGGTTGTCTCCGGTTACTCCGGTTTCCCCCCAAAGGCCAAAGGCGTTCAGGTTTGGTTCACTGTTGACTCTAAATTGGCTGTAGGTGTGAATGTGAGCGTGAGTGGTTGTCTGTCTCCATGTGTCAGCCCTGTGACACCCTGGCGACCTGTCCAGGGTGCATCATGTCGGCTGGGGTCGGCTCCAGCCCCCGGATGGGATCAACCGTCACGGATAATGAATGAATATTATGATATATTATCGTCAGCTTGCTCTATGATAGAAAGGGGAAAAGGAACCATACGCTATGCTTCTGAGGATTTCTAAATAAAGCCACCATTTCACACCTAATCACTCTGCAGTCAAGATATCTGGTCCATTTAACTGATTTTCAATTAAATGAACCAATTTGTCCCCCAAAGACATTGCTGTTTGGTAACTGCTGTGGCTGTTTTCTGTACATTAGGCCTGTACTTCCACAGCACTGGTGTCAGTTCAACAAGGCTGAAAAACAAGCAGTAATCTGTAATCAAAGACATTCACACCGAGTCTTAGTTTACTCAAGTTATAATGATGTAATTAAACACAATTAATTAGAGCTGTCAGGGGCCAACGGCGTGACGCCATCGGTGCATCTCGCACGGCCTCTGTAACGGGAGCTTGGGTCTATCGAGGGCGAAGGAAACTATAGAAGCGTCCTATAAACTTAGACAATGACTGCAGGATTCAGTTTCTGTTATAGGCCACCTCTGAAAGCAGCTGGCCTCATTAGACGCTACAAAGAGGCAAGTGAATAATTTCACGCAGCTTAAATGTTAAAATGTCTTATTTTATGACAATAAAACAGGTTTTACAGCAAAGTAGGTGACGTACGGTTTGGTATAATGCCAACCCTAAATATTTTATGAAGCGGTCGTCAGTGTGAAAAGCAAAAGACAGACAGTGAAACTGCTGTTAGTAGATATACTCCAGCTGTAACTGTTACAGGTGAATGGAAATGTTAAATCTCAGCGGTTACAAGGGATTTAACAGCTTTTGTTCAGTGTAATAAGAGAAATGTGCTGCTCGTGTTTCTTCTCATGGAAAAACAAGTTTATATCGCCCTCTGTTGACGGCATTATTTTAACACACCTATCACATGTCTGGTATATTATATTATACAGTATGATACGCTGTATGATCACTGTTTCCATGCTTGGAATAAAAATGTCTGATATAGTTGACCACAAAAAATGTTAAACCATGTTTAAGAGTCCACAATCTATGAATATGTAAATAATAGAGCTGTCAAACGATTAAAATATTAAATTACAATTAATCACACATTTTTTTTTATCTGTTCAAAATGTATCTTAAATTGAGATTTGTGAAGTACTTAATACTCTATGATGGCAAATGTATGCATATATTTATGATTAGAAATGACACATATTGTCCAGAAACCCTCCAGTTCAACAGCTGTCAGTGTGTCAGAGTGCTGACTTGACTATGACTTGATCCAGGCTGACTGATTATCATAAAGTGGGCATGTCTGTAAAGGGGAGACTGGTGGGGACCCAGAGAACCCATTTACATTCACACATCTGGAGGTCAGAGGTCAACGGACCCCTCTGAAGGTGGACATGACAGTTTTTCCTCGCCAAAATCGGACTATTTTCTAGGTTTCTAGGTTTTCTAGTTTTGTATGATCTCACTCGTGATGTGTGAGCTTCACGCTGAGCCATGATTGGCTACTGAACTCGTTGTGATGTCGCAAATCCTGCTGCTATGTACACAGCAGGTAACTTTAATAAAAATAGCTTTTTGTCATATTTGCTCAAACTGTAGTACATGAATCATATAACCTGAAAACAGATCTGGTTTCTCTGCCTCCTTTTAGCATTTCCAATGCTAGCAAACGCAGCTCGCAAAAATCGCAAACTGCAATCAAACTAGGCAGCGCTGGTTAAACGTGAATCAAGATTCTGTTACTGTAATGCCTTTTTCTTACTTCAGATATTGGCAGAAACATCTTATAGTTAGTGTTTAGCTTTAAAATGAGGCTCCGGCTGGTGGGCGGTGCTTGGTTTTGCCTCGACTCTTCAACATATCAGATGGGAATCTGGCCAATGCCATTAGGAGACCTTAAAGGAGGCAGATCAACCAGATTTTTTCACAGATAATCTGTCTCATGTACCTCTCTAAAGGCCAAAGGGCCTTTTAGCATTGAGCCGCTATCTTCTGGAATAACCTCCCAATGAACATCAGACTGTCTGAGTCTGTGGAGGCCTTTAAATCCAATCTCAAAACCATCTTGTTGCCCTAATTTTACATTAGTTAGTCATTCTTTTATTATTTGGTTGGCAGCCAGCAGAGCATTTAGCTTAGCTTAGCTCACGGAAAGCGAAAAGGGGCATTTTTAGGTTCCAGCAATAAAATTTGCGATTTTTGTTAAAATTTGTAGTACTTGTTAAATATATATACAGTGTTATTACCATCTTAACATAAAAAAATTACTAAATAATGCGATTTGATAAAATTATGAATCACTTTATGGGTCCAGACAGCACTTTTCTGTGATATCAATGCTCACATGTGTAAAATGAGCTTACTCAATTATAATATGATATTATTTCAAATGGGATTGTTTCATATACACATTACTTTATCCCATATTAAAATCATTTCTTATGTTTACAAATTATTGAATGCATCTAAATGCACCAGGCTCATTTTTTTTCACACTTCCTTTTCCGTGACACTGAATAAATGCCATAGTATCATCTTATCTTATCTCAGTAAATATTTTATACAAAGCCAAACTAGGTTTAGTTTCCATGGCAACAGAAATTAACAGGTGAGCATGTGCGTCAAGAACGTTAAGACCACCTTTTCCTCTGAAGCAGTCATTGTGTGTCCTTACCAGACAGCTTCATAACATTTAAAAAATAACTTCATATTACAGTTGAATTCATGAATATTAGACGCTAAGAGTCAAAGCTAACAGAGCAGATCTCGCTAGCTGCTATTTATCGGCAATGTTGGCAAAAATGCCCTTTCCGCAACACATCCTAAAGACATTAGAGCTGCAATGTCGGTCATAAAATACAACATATTGTATTTTTTATTAGTTTTATTTTCATTTCTGTCAACATTTTTCAGGGTGTAGAAAAAAAATATGAAATCCTGTTTTTTTTTTTTTTTTAATTTGATATTTACAATGACGCACAAAGCTGGCTGGAAATTAATTTAAATGTGTTAAAATATTATGGAAGTAATAAAAGCTAAATGTACAAAATGAACCTTATTGTAATATTACGACATTTAGAAAGATTAAAATCTTAAATACTATATTTAATGGTGTGTACCTGTTCATATGTATTACATAGTCTGATGGTCTGATTTTTTTGTAATTTGGGAGACTGCTGCTTGAAGTCCCTTTTCCACCTGGGTGCCTTTGACTTTACCAGGAAAGCTCAGCAGACAGACACCAAATAGCGCCGTGAAAAGGTTCTGAAAGCAAACACATCCTGGTCTTTGCCGGCACTAATTTGAGTAATTGCGATCATTTACAAGTCTTGCTCTCAAGGGGCAACACAATCTGAAAGAGGAGCCGCGACTTTCACGTCGTCCGACGGGGCTCGTTGCACAAATACACAATCGCAGGTGTCGGATGACCTCGGCCGTAAGGCCGCGGCTCGGGGGCCGCCCTCGATTCCACGATTGTGTCTTGATCAATCATTTACCGCGCCTTTTCAAATTAAACCTGGTGTCGGCCCGGGCCCGCCGCCAGCGTGGCCGAGTATCGCTTGCAGTCATTAACAACTAAAGAGAACAGAAGCTGGAGGAGTGAACTTGAGATTAATACACCCACCCAGTCTACCTCCGCCCGTCTGCTTCCTCTTCTCCATTACTCAGCGTGAATCGCATGTGCGCCCGCAGACCTCGACCAGGACCCGGCTGAGACGAGAGGCCTTGTCATGTCTGGAGAGATCTAAACCACTTAGAGGATGAGCAGTGGTCTGAGCTCCCTTCAGACACCCTAGCGCAGCATTCTGCAGAGAATAAGATCCTGGACTAGAGCCCTGTTTAGCCACAGATAGCGGCTAAGTGCCCTGTTAGTTCACTCTATCTCCAGCCCTTCAAGCTCGACTCCCAAGAGCCTCTTAAGAGATGCTGTTCAGTCTTTTTTTTCTCCACTCAAAAGCAGCTGAGCTCAGAAAAACACATTTGTCACACTGGGGAGCTTTACAGGTATCAACGCCTGTTACAGCCCATCAGGCTCCTCTTACTGTACAGCTTTATACACACATTTTTAAGCTTAAAAAAAGGCTAAAAAAGGCTTAATATTTCCTTAAACATCTATGGGACGTCACAGCCCGGCTCTAAAACTGGGACAAAAACAGGAGACGCGTGAACGAATGAAGTGACTTATTAATCAAAAGTAAGTCAAAAGAACGTATGAGAGGAACCTGTAGTGGATGTGGGAAGATGTGCTGCATGGATACGTCGGAAAAACGAGGAAAAGCGACCAAAAAACCAAGCAGCAAAGGTGTGCTGTGTGAGGAGGTGTGTCAGCTGCAGACTGCTGCATGCTCTGTCTTTATAACAGGAAGCACACCTGGCCCAGGTGTGTCCCGTCAGGGCTGCAGCCCTGAAGAAGGAGGATCCAATCAAGGAAGTCCTGGGAGGGAACTTAGTCTGATATAAGGGGTTTTCCTCACTATGTTTATTATGACGATTAGGGCCACACAATCTGAGATTACGAGAATAAAGTCAGAACTTTATGAGAAAAAACTCAAAATATTATGGGAATAAAGTCGCGACATTACAGGAATAAAGTCAAAACTTTACAAGAAAAAAGTCATGATATTATGAGAATAAATTTGTAATATTACAAGAAAAACAGCAATAATATTACGAGAATAAAGTCAGAACTTTACGGGAATAAAGTCATGATATTATGAGAATAAATTTGTAATATTACAAGAAAAACAGCAATAATATTACGAGAATAAAGTCAGAACTTTATGGGAATAAAGTCATGATATTATGAGAATAAATTTGTAATATTACAAGAAAAACAGCAATAATATTACGAGAATAAAGTCAGAACTTTATGAGAAAAAACTCAAAATATTATGAGAATAAAGTCGCAACATTACAGGAATAAAGTCAAAACTTTACAAGAAAAAAGTCATGATATTATGAGAATAAATTTGTAATATTATAAGATTAAAACTTAAGAAGAAACACAGCAATAATATTACGAGAATAAAGTCAGAACTTTAAAAAAGTCATGATATCATGAGAATATATTCGTAATATTATGAGAATAAAATCATAACTTCTTGAGAAAAAAGTTCTAATATTTTGACTAACTTTACAAGAAAAAAGTCTTAATATAATGAGGACAAATTTGTAATATTACGAGAATACGGTCATGACTTTACGAGAAAAAAGTTGTAATATTTGGGGAAAAAAGTCTTTAACTTTATGAGAAAAAAATAATATTATGAGAATAAATTTGTAATATTACAAGACTAAAGTTATAACTTAACAAGAAAAACGGCAATAATATTACAAGAATAACTTTGTGAGGAAAAAAGTCGTAATATTTAGAGAAAAAGGTCATAACTTTATGAGAATAAAGTCATAACTTTACGAGACAAAAAGTCATGCTATGAGAATAAATTTATAACTTTAAAACAAGTCGTCCTCCACTAAAGAATCTGTGGGTCTTTCTTCAGAATAAACTCTCATGAGATGAAATATTTGGTTATTTCTGAGTTCCTCATTTTCACACTATTTCCCCTCTGAAATAACAAGTAAATCTTAGGACTTTTTTTTTTTAAGTTACGACTTTATTCTTGTAACATTACAACATTTTTCTCATAATATTATCGCTTTATTCTTGAAATCTCAGATATGTTTTTGCCTCAATGTGGCTTTATTAGAGAAACATAAACATAAGCTGATGCAGATTCATCACAACAACCCTGAGCTGCAGGGCCACGTTTAGCTCCCCCACCCAAAATATGCAAAATATATTTATAGACGTAGTGTGACTTTATTAGAAGTCATGATTACCTGTAAAACATGGTGATGCAATGTTGCCTTTAAAGGGGAAAACGCTTGTTTGAGGCAGTCAGAGAGACGAGTCCAGACCTCCTCTAACACTTCTTTTCACTTGGAAAGTGAACAAACTGAGCATCCATCCCAACCTTATATGAGCTATAGGCTTACTGACACTTAAACCTCTGGCTTGTATCTAAGTGGCCATCAGTTAAAGGTTTCAAACGAATGCTTACTGCGCTGCACGCTGAAACATCTCTGTTTTCAGGCTCGATTTAAAGCACGGCTGCCAGTCAAACTGTCACATGTACGATCTCTTTCCATCGATCCCGAGGCGACAGGAGTCACTTTCAGGGTCCGGTGTAGAGATAGGCGAAAGGCAACCCGATCTCCGGCTGGTCACGCGCTGTTGTTTGGGCTTCGTTGAGATTCTCGTCATGAGACTCTGTTAATGAGAACAATGTTGAGCTCAGGACAAGTTTTCATTTTCCTGTTTGTTTGACTTTTTGCTTGCAGGTATTTGACACCTGCTTCATGCATTACACCTGTAAATCTGTGTCGCAGGTAAAGAACTCAATGGAAAGGCCCTTCATTGTTTTTAAATATTAATGCGTCTGCACTGGAAACTCTACTGGCTAAGTTTCCTGTCAGCCTGTCTGGCTATATCAATAAAACAGTCATCAAATTACAACCTCCACTCAGAGTACAGCACGTGGTGCATCACTATACATTTCCATTAACTTTTTGATTGTCATGTAAAGATCAACAACCACCACAACCACCATGCTAACATTCACACACAACACTTAATTTGTATGTTTTTGGACTGTGGGGGGACACCGGAGCTCCTGGAGAGAACCCACACTGACACTGCACCACCATGCACCCCAGATATATCATGATGATACAGATATAAATCATGACATAGCTGTTAATGGTAGGTTTAGTAAAAAAAATACATAAATGGTGATTAAAACAAAGGCAAAAGGCTGTTTTGTTGTTTGCAGGTAAGATGAAAATCAAGGATTTCGCTCAGAAACTGATAAAAACGCCACTGATTTCTTTAATTAACACAACTTGTTGCAGGCTTGTTGCAGGTTTAGTCATATGAAACTAGAAAACCTGAAGATCCCATCAGTACCAACATGTCATAACTGGCTTGTCAGCAAGGAGGCTAAATAATGCTCAAAATTTAGGCTAAATTTTGGTGTTTTCAAAGGGTCCCTTGACCTCAAGATATGTGAATGAAAATGGACTCTATGGGTACCCACGAGTGTCAGAGGATGGATGGCTTTCAAAGGTAGATTGACAATAAGAGGGTTTTTGAGTCTCCACAGCAGAAGTGCTCACCATTCAATTGCCCAAAAAAGTGCAATTTGTACAGAAATCTCAAAATATCAAAAGTGTTTGATATCAAATCACAACTTTTCCTGTGGTCTTCCTCAAGATCTTGGTGTCCTAATGTGGTATTTTGCAGAGCTTATACTACTATTATTTGCAGGTTAGCAAACTGGAGTTTGCATGTTCCCCCCGTGTTAGTGTGGGTTTTCTCCAGGTACTCCGGTTTTCTCCCACAGTTGTTAATTATAGGTGTGAATGTGAGTGTGAATGGTTGCCTCTATGTGTCAACCGGTGGATTAAATGTCAGCTGGGATCGACTCCAGCCCCCCGTGACCCTGAATAGGATAAGCAGTTCCAGATAATAGATTGATGGACGTATTATTGCTTATTTTTATCAGTAAAAAAAGTGGTTAAACTCAACATCAAATCTGTGTAACAAATGGTATCAACCCAAAAACTGCAGCAGCAACTTCTGAGACATAATAGGTAATGAGGGTCATCATATACCTCCATTATAATGTTCAATGTATTTTAATTAAACTAATTCATGTTTATTTCAGATTTGAACAACTGGACACTCAGAGCTGAGCTGCATCTCAGATTAATCTTAAGCTTCCACCACTTCTATATGACGTCTACTGATCTGCTACCTCCCCCTAAAGACCCCCTGGACCCCCCTGAAAAAGACTAAACCCGTTGTGGGTCTCAGAGGGTGATTTGATCTGACGTGTGCGTGTCGATAGCGCTCAGTGCCAGCAGATGGCACTCTGCTTGCATGAATGGTAAAGAGCACCAACGATGCCATCTTGTATCCAACACTTGTAATCGTATTTGTTCTGAAACTGGAAATTTGCTCCAAATTTAAAGAAAAAAACATTATATATATATCTTTTCAAACCTGATTTTGATTTCAGCATCTTAAACCCTGCATCACAATTATACATTTTACAGTGTCCAGTTGCCTCCTGCCTTAATATCAAGCAATAAATACACACAGGAGATTCCTTTCAGACATGTTTTTAAATAATTTGAATAATAATTTGTATGATTCTTTTCCCACAAAATAAAGTTTAATCTACTTTACATGACATCCACATTAACTACACCATTTTCTCTTGTCGGTGGGTCCAGTTGTCCATATTATATGATAGGGACAGTTGGCTAGCTAGACAGTGTTATGTGGATTTAGTGGACTTTGTAAGTAGGTTGAGGATTAATTAGGGTTTACAAGGTTAAATGATATTTTCAGGAATAATTTGTAGTGTACATAAATATAGTCAACAAAAAACCCAACTACATATCCATGAAGAATGATGGACGAAGGATTCAAATCAAACATTAAATGTCATTAAGAGGAAGATCTGGTAACCGAGGTAAACAGATATTTTGTGAAGTGTTTTTAGCGATTTTGGCATTTTTGATTTTGGCGTTTTCATTCATAATATCTATTTTTGAATCTATAAAGAGGGAAGATCAGGTTTAAGCAGTGATCTTTGGACCAAAAATAGTCTGAACATTCTTCAGCTTCATTAATCAATAACAAAATCTTCATAGCAGCCAGTTCATTATTCTTTTAAATGAAGATGCTTTTATTGCAAACATCCCAAAATGTTCATCTATTAGTCTACTGATAACCATTAAAGTCTTTATAGCAATATTTCTGTGAAACAAAACCTCGTTTTAGAGCTTTAGTGTAAATGTGACTTGCAGTGCTTTTTTAGTCATACTCTTATTAATAACCAATCATTTCACATGTGGTGTGAGCGAGGCTCAGGTGTCAATCACCGATCAGATCTTTTGTCACAGCGGACATTTTGACTCGTCATCGCAGGAAAAGGTTCCTCCAGCGAAGGCTTCGCTCTCCGTCAGCCGTGCAGCCACAATAACCCTGAAAACAGCGTTCTGAATATTATCGCTCGTGTGCTTTTCTTGCTATGATACGCCAAAAAAGTGGGCTGTGAAAAAGGCCCACTTTTAATGTTAAACACCAGTGACATCTGTGTCACCTCGGGATGTCCGGGAATATCATGATGGAACGCTTATTTCGCTGATCATGTAATAACTATAGATAATGGAATATGTATGCATAATGTAAAAAAAAAAAAAAAAAACCTTGTAATAACTTCAGATAATGTCATACCTGTGCATAATGTGAAAAAATGCAATAAAAGCTGATCATGTAATAACTGCAGAAAATTAAACGTGTGCATAATGTAAAGAAAAAATGCAATCAATGTTCATATACAGTATATGAACATAATATAATTAAAAATGCTGAGTGAATAATATTAGATGAGATAGATTTTTTATTTCAGACATGTAACAAGAAACAAAATGTATATATATATATATATATATATATATATATATATACACACACACAGCAAATTCTATATAAACTAAATAAATATATTACAGTATTATATGTTAAGGGAGCAGGCCGAAGTAAAGTAATTAAAGGAAGTAAAGTTTGTAAGTAAATTAATTATTAATATACATAGATAAATATGTGTGTATACAGTATCCACATACATAAACTCATACATATACACTAAACTCGTAATGACTCAAAGCATGACTGTAATAAACTTAGCAAGAAATGGATGTTGCAATATACTGTATATCAAGTTATAATGTTACACATATACTCTGTGTGCATATATATATATATATATGCTGTACATACTGTATATGTGTGCATTCAGTATACACACACAAACATACATACATACTAAACTCATCACATAACGTAACAAATTGCATATACATATATAAATATCTATATAAATTACTACTAAACTCATAATGTAACAAAGCATAAACTATAATCACTTAACTTATTAAGAAATAGATGTTGCAATATACTGTATATCAAGTTATAATGTTACACATAAACTGTGTGTGTATACATATATATGTGTGTGTATTCAGTATAGACATGCTGTACGTAAACATACATACACACATACTAATCTCATAATGTGAAATGACATAAAATTTATATAAAAGTTGCGATTAAATTCACAGTTTAACAAAGCATAGCTGTAATAACTGTAACTGTAATGACTTAAGCTTAGTAAGAAATGGATGTTGCAATATATAATATGAAACATATATACATATATATATATAAAACACAATAACCCGACATTTATTGTAACAAACTAATTCCATCTCAATTGTTATTTATTAGCATTTTTTAGTAATTTTCTTTACTCATCATCATCAGCATCAAACACATCCACCCAATAACTGTTATATCAACAAAGAGGTTAAGAGAATAAAGAGAATATACTTTATCCGAATAACTGAATAAACTTTAACATTTAAAAGATGAATTTTGTCTGCTAACGCCCACTAAAATCTGTCCTTTCAGAGTCAATAACCACGTCAATGACACATTGATTGGAATATACAAACAATCTATGAACGATAAACATCAGCGATACCATACAAAAACACATCAGGCATGTCGAAAATATTCTAACAAGATAAATAAAACATTAGCCAAAATTTGATGTTTTATACATAATCAGCAGCTCTCAGGATCCAGTGTTTAAAGGGCATCTGAGCAAAACCTGCATAATAGCCCTTTAATTCTCCATGAAGTACTGTGGTATTTACACCACCGTTTATCTCTCATCTAAAGAGCGTTAATTCCAACTACCTTCTCAGAAACAGTCTATAACGCTGCATTTATCTATGTGGAATGATCTTTTTGTGTGCAAACCATAGCTGACGTCTTACCCAGCATGCCCTGCGGGTGGCGATACACATCAGGAAACAAAACCACCGCGTGGAACGCTTCATTTCTGTTACATGTGAGAGGGAAAAAAAAATAAAAAAATAAAATAATCCAGCGTGATGCCTTCCTGTGCGGTTAATGAGTGGATGAAATAAGGAGCTGTTAATACTCGAGTCAAATGATACCTTTTTAATTCCTCCTTAAACTGTAGCCGGCTGCGAGGGGAGATGTTTTCACGAGGAGGAAGAGTTCAACTGTGGCTGAATTATAAAACAGGATGAAGAACTGATGATGAATATTTAACCAGGGGAGATTTGAGGGTGTAAATATGTCTTTGTTACCACCCTACATCCTATCTTCCATTTTATTTTAGTTTAACATGCTAAATAGTGCAATTATCATCACCTTAATGGCAGGTGAAGAATCCTCGTGTTCGTCCGAGGTCGCCCGGCTGATTGCGGGTCACCGTGGGTACGTCCCGCATCAGGTGGGCTTCCTCTCCCGGGGCGTGGGAGTGAAGCAGCAAGTAAGGTAACTAAATCAATATCATGTGAATTATTAAGAGCTTCCTCCGTTGTCACGCACCGCGGATCTCTCTGAGAGCTGCCCTCCTCCCTTCTTTTGTTTTCGTTCCTTCATTTCCAGTTGTAAGTTTCCTCAACGCACATTTCCACACATGTGCTGGCCGCACACGCTGGTCTTTAAGCTCACCCTTGTTGGAGTGCTCATTAGTCAGTGCAGTGATGCAGAGTAGCCCTGTCATTAGCTGAGAGCTCTGTGTCCTCCACTCCCTTCCCTCCGTTTTATTCTTCTTCCTCTACTAAGGATTCGTCTTCATTTTATCTCCGACGCCAGGGGCATTCCAGAGATCTACATGACAAAGATCTCCCTAATCCCACTGACGTCTAAATACCCTCCGCAGACCATCTTTATTAGCAGAATTGGGATCAGGTAGCCTAATTGCCTTTCCCACTTGTTACTGAAAGACCTAAAACTGTTCAGGAAGACTTGCTTCTTCTTTTTGAATAGTCAGAAATTTGACAATTATCTGCTTTGTTCCATCTGCCTGTCCTGTGTTGACAACTCTATCCAGTGCAGGTAGCCTATTTACCTTTATTTAAAGGACCAGTGTGTAGCATTTAGTGGCGTCCAGTGGCAGAAATATACATGTAGTAGCAATACTGGGGCTGTGAATCGATTCAAATAAATGATTGCAGGCCCTTCTGTGTGGGGTTTGCATGTTCTCCATGTTAGCGTGGGTTTGCTCCGGGTGCTCTGGTTTCCTCCCACGGGACTGACGACGCTCGGCACACGGAAGGAGTTGGTTGCAATCTGAAACCAACTCATGACCCCTCAGATTTATCTTGTGGCCCTTTAGAGGGGTCCGACCCTTAGGTTGGAAACCACTCGAATAAACTAGCTAACTGTATATAGAAAGAGGAAGATAAAAGTCTACCTCGTATAATAATATCAGTCACAAGGAAGGCCAAAGGTTTCGTGCCAACATTGAGGGTTTCTGCTCTTGTTGTAGTAAGTAAGTAGTAATTTAGTAAGAATAAAGTCATAATTTCAAGAAAAGTCAAAATATTAAATAATATTAATTATAAAGTCGTAATTTAATAAGTAAAATCCAAATATTTCAAGACAAGTCATAATATTTTGATAATAAAGTTGGTATTTAATGAGAATAAAGTCAAAATTTTTCAAGAAAAAAGTTGTAATATTACAATAATAAAGTCATTTAATGAGAATAAAGTCAGAATATTTCAAGATCAGTCATAATATTATGAAAATAAAGTAATTCAATGAGAATAAATCTGAATATTTCAAAAGAGATATTATATATTAATCATAATTAAAAAAAACTAGCTGTCCTATAGTCATTACATTAGCTCGGCACCCCTTGAGACAAAGTCTAGGTTAGAAACTGAAACTAAATGAAAACACCTTTCATCAGACATAAAACAGTTTTAAAGTTTTAAACATGTGGGTTAAAAACGTGGGTTAAACGTGGGTTAAACATGTGGGTTAAAAACGTGGGTTAAACACGTGGGTTAAAAACGTGGGTTAAACGTGGGTTAAACATGTGGGTTAAAAACGTGGGTTAAACACGTGGGTTAAAAACATGGGTTAAAAACGTGGGTTAAACACGTGGGTTAAAAACGTGGGTTAAACACATGGGTTAAAAACGTGGGTTAAACACATGGGTTAAAAACGTGGGTTAAACATGTGGGTTAAACACGTGGGTTAAAAACGTGGGTTAAACGTGGGTTAAACACGTGGGTTAAAAACGTGGGTTAAACACATGGGTTAAAAACGTGGGTTAAACATGTGGGTTAAACACGTGGGTTAAAAACGTGGGTTAAACACATGGGTTAAAAACGTGGGTTAAACGTGGGTTAAACATGTGGGTTAAAAACGTGGGTTAAACACGTGGGTTAAAAACGTGGGTTAAATGCGTGGGTTAAACACATGGGTTAAAAACGTGGGTTAAACATGTGGGTTAAAAACGTGGATTAAACACGTGGGTTAAAAGCATGGGTTAAACACGTGGGTTAAAAGTGTGGGTTAAACACGTGGGTTAAAAGTGAGGGTTAAACATGTGGGTTTTAAACACGTGGGTTAAACACATGGGTTAAAAGCGTGGGTTAAAAGTGTGGGTTAAACACGTGGGTTAAACACATGGGTTAAACACGTGGGTTAAAAGCGTGGGTTAAACGCGTGGGTTAAACGTGTGGGTTAAAAGCGTGGGTTAAAAGTGTGGGTTAAACACGTGGGTTAAAAGCGTGGGTTAAAAATGTGGGTTAAACGTGTGGGTTAAACGCATGGGTTAAACGTGTGGGTTAAACAAGTGGGTTAAACACGTGGGTTAAACACGTGGGTTAAAAACGTGGGTTAAACACGTGGGTTAAACACGTGGGTTAAACACGTGGGTTACAAACGTGGGTTAAACACGTGGGTTAAAAACGTGGGTTAAAAATGTGGGTTAAACGCGTGGGTTAAAAACGTGGGTTAAAAACGTGGGTTAAACGTGTGGGTTAAACACGTGGGTTAAAAACGTGGGTTAAACACGTGGGTTAAAGACGTGGGTTAAAAACGTGGGTTAAAAACGTGGGTTAAACGCGTGGGTTAAAAACGTGGGTTAAAAGCGTGGGTTAAACACGTGGGTTAAAAACGTGGGTTAAAAACGTGGGTTAAAAGCGTGGGTTAAAAGCGTGGGTTAAACGTGTGGGTTAAACGTGTGGGTTAAACGTGTGGGTTAAAAACGTGGGTTACAAATGTGGGTTAAACACGTGGGTTACAAATGTGGGTTAAACACGTGGGTTAAAAACGTGGGTTAAAAACGTGGGTTAAAAGTGTGGGTTAAACACGTGGGTTAAAAACGTGGGTTAAACACGTGGGTTAAAAACGTGGGTTAAACACGTGGGTTAAAAGTGTGGGTTAAAAGCGTGGGTTAAACGTATGGGTTAAACACGTGGGTTAAAAACGTGGGTTAAACACGTGGGTTAAAAACGTGGGTTAAAAACGTGGGTTAAAAGCGTGGGTTAAAAGCGTGGGTTAAACGTGTGGGTTAAACGTGTGGGTTAAAAACGTGGGTTACAAATGTGGGTTAAACACGTGGGTTACAAATGTGGGTTAAACACGTGGGTTAAAAACGTGGGTTAAAAACGTGGGTTAAACGCGTGGGTTAAAAACGAGGGTTAAAAGCGTGGGTTAAACGCGTGGGTTAAATACGTGGGTTAAAAACGTGGGTTAAAAACGTGGGTTAAACGCGTGGGTTAAAAACGTGGGTTAAACGCGTGGGTTAAACGCGTGGGTTAAACGCGTGGGTTAAAAACGTGGGTTAAACACGTGGGTTAAAAACGTGGGTTAAACACGTGGGTTAAACACGTGGGTTAAACACGTGGGTTAAACACGTGGGTTAAAAACGTGGGTTAAACCCCAACAAATCTACATGCTTAGGTTACTAAAAAAGTTCTGGTTTGGTTTTAAATGACGACGTTTGTTAAACTGCAGACATAAACTAAAGTGAACGTTGACTTTTAGCTTAACATGATAGCTAATATGTATTTGAGATACATTTTAAAAAGTAATCTGTGAGAAAACACACTTCCCTTGAAATTCACAACGTAGCTTCATTGTAAGGGAACATAATTTTTAGATATAGATATATTAATAGATATTCAACATCATGGAGTCAAACAGAGCAAAGGTGTCTATAAGTGAGGGCGACATGTCCCCGATGTCCTACTGGAAACCTACACCGATGAACAAAGGTCATTTTTCAGCAGCATGTTTTATGAATTTTTCTCATAAAAACATACACTGAACATAAAACGTGAACAAAAAGGCAAATTTTCATAAAACATTAAGTGAATAAAATGTAAAATGGAACTAAGATTACATCTTAATAAAAGTATTAAAAATAAAATAATAAGATTTAATGATTAAATAATAATTGTTATAAATAGCAAAACTGCTCAGAATTAAAAAATGAACATATAAATAAAATAAAATGAAAAAAACGAATAAATAATTAAATGACCAGGAGATCACAACAAGGTTTTGGCAAAATTGTCTCAAACTAATAAAAAAGTGTATTTTGCTTTTATTATAGAAACAAATTTCCCCATAGCCAGATAATGGTCTATTCATGGATTTCCATCTCAGAGCAATTTTATGTTTAGCTTCAAGTAAACAGAATATTATCATCGTATTATTAACTGGGAAACATCCCACAATGGGAGCTCCTCTTTTGTGGCGATGGATGAAGTCATTATTATACTCCTACTGTTGTATTTTTACTTATGTGTTAATGCAGGACTTTTACTTCTAGGGACATGTGGTATTAGTAATTGAATAAAGGAATCTAAGTACATCGTCCACCACTGCCAGAGACGGTGGTATATGCCGATATAGAGCTTTAAATGTGATGTACACACTGGTGTGGTCAGCGCTCAGACAGCAGGAAATAAAAGGATTAACTATTTCAGTGGGCAGCAGAGATGGCAGGGTTTTTTCAACCAGGTCATCAACTGTATCTTCACCGCCGCTGTTTCATATTTGTATTTTTTCTTCCCGACCAAATGTAGACCTTGAGATATTTCCAGCACAGCTGTGATGGATTTTTATTTCGCATCCATCTTCACATCAACAGTAAATGTCAGGTTTGGGTGTCAGTCCTTCAGAATCAAAGACTAATGGCCTCTGTCATCATTTTTGCACCAACATTCAACAATTACAGAGTGAGAAATACATCAGAGGGGAAGCAGAGATAAAATGCCTCCACAGATAGAGGCCTCAGTGATGCAGCATGCAGCACAGCCCTGAGACATGCTCAGAGTCCAGGGCTTGACTCTCACTTTTACTGGACCAGAGGACCTCTCGCCCTGCTGCTGCAATCATTATAACTAACACTATTGGCCCCTGCACCTGTGTATAGCTCACAGCTGAATGCAGTAAGAGTCTCCAACAAATCCCATACCACTAAATTGCATTCCCGTTTTCGCAGAACGTATATTCTCCAAGATTACCATCGCAGTTTAAACACGTGGTTAGCAGTATATATATAAAAAAAAAAACAGCAACACTACTTCATTAGGTTTAGGTAACAATATTACTTGGTTAGGTTGATTAAAAACCGCTTTGGGGTCACGAGGGGGCTGGAGCTGAGACGTGGTGTAAACCTGGACAGGTCGCCAGACTATCACAGGGCTAACACATAGAGACGGACAACCAGTCATCCCAACCTGCATGTCTTTGGACTGTGTGGGGGAAACCGGGGCACCTGGAGAAAACTCATGTTACAACAGGGAGAACAGGCAAACTCCACACGGATTCAAGCCCTGTCCCTCTTGCTGTGAGGTGACAAACCACTGCACCACCTTCTATGATCCTGACCACTGCACGAGATAAATGTAATCCAGCATAATATGTTTCCCATCCATCCATCTGCAACTGCTGGAGCTGACCCCAGCTAGGGGAAACCGGAGAACCCGGAGAAAACCCGTGCAAACACGGGAAGAACAAAATTACCCCGAGCCGGATACGAACCTGTGGCTGTACTGCCTCATGATTCGGATCTGCTCCAGAATTTAACAGGTTCCCCTTTGGCCCATGCAACCAAACCAAAAACATAACCTCCGTGGCAGAAATAACTAACTACCTAAATAACTAACAGCAAGCTTCAGCCCTCTCCAATCAGGAACCGCTTTGCGACCCCACGATTTGCTGGCATGCCACCAAAACATGAAGCTACTGGAGCTTACCAGGAATTCCCAACCACCACCTACACAGAAAGACATGCACAGTACAGCTGATCCTCCATCACTCCTCCCTCTCCTCTCGATCCCTCCTTCAAGCCCTCGTGACGCTAATGCTTGTTCGTCATGTGTAGACCCATGGGTGATGAATCCATCACCAAGAGAAGATGTATTCGCTCTGTCTCAGGATGCACACCCCAGATCCCAAATCCTAATTTGTCTGAGCAGGGACGGGTCCGACACGCAGACTGATGGGATGCGCTGCCGAGTCGTCCTATCAGTCTTCCTCCGGCTCGCTGTTTCTTATCTCTGAGTTGGCCTCTTGTTTACTGGCACCATCAGTTAAACACAACATCCTCTAATATCTGTTCAGCTAATGACTGTGTTGTAGAATCTATCAATCTGCGGGCAGCGGACACCCGGGGAGATGTTGAGGAAAAGAGTTTGAAGCTAAAGTCTAAAGTTGCGCCAGGTAAATTTCCCACCAGAGTCTCAATTTCTAGCAAAACCAAATTTGCAAGCTATTTCTGCCGCATAAACACTCATCACATCCAACCTGCTGCGTTACCAACTACCATCAACAATGCAATTAATGAACACAATGATGATAGCACCAGGAGGACATTCCTCTTTCCTCATCATGCATGCCGCTCCGCATGCTATTACAAATGACCAAACACTCCATATAATAGCACATCATTTAGCCGATGTCCTTCGCTGGCTTGGCTCCCCACATACTCCACACTGGCCATCAAAATCTCTGTGATAGAGCACATTAATTACACCCATCCAGAGACAGCTATGATTACAATTTCACACGTTTGAATGGACTACAGCCATTTGCCACAAAACTGCAGAGGCAGAGCAATGACTTTGGTGAAACGGGAGGAGGGAGGGGGTCGTTCGTAATTCTCCGGAGAACTGCAGATGCAGGATATGTGGACGCATGGATGCTGACAGCTCTGGCGTTTAAGCAATGCGCTGTAATTGCATGCAAATGGACCTGAATCTGTATCTTAACACGTCTTCATTAGCCGGTTCACAAGTGTCTGCGGCTTAGATGGAGGGACAATGGAGGGTTGAAGTTAATTCTTAGTAGGCTGGTTCTGTTTTCATATTGGACAACTTTAATTAAGCGATAGATTAAGTTTTGAAGGGATGGTTTAATGCATTGAATCCCATGAGTGCGCTCATAAACAGCAGAATGTAATCAGTCAGTGATATCTAATGGGGTTGAAAATAGACACAGACATCTATATTTTCAACACCAAGAGCCTCTTTCCCCCCTTCTTTAAATAAATCTTACATTAAATGTCTTGGTGTAACTCAGACGTGGTATGGCAATGGAACGCAGCTATGCAAGAAATGCACTTTTTAATTCGTAATCCTTTGGGTAGCGTGTTGGTGCAGTGGTTAGCGCTGTTGCCAAATCCGGCTTGGGGCCCTTCTGTGCGGAGTTTGCATGTTCTTCCTGTGTTAGTGTGGGTTTTCTCCAGGGTCTCCAGTTTCCTCCCACAGTCCAAGGACATGCAGGTTAACCGTTGACTCTAAATTGCCCATAGGTTTGAATTTGAGAGCGACTGGTTGCCAGTCAGTCCTGTAATAGGCTGGCAACCTGTCCGGGGTGAACATTCGCCCAGCCCCCTGCAGCCCCGATAACAGATGACAGATTCCTTGAAGGAAATAACTCTGGGAAATTTTCTTTCTGGCAGAGAGTTAACTGAAAAGATTGATACTTCATGGCTGTACGCTAAATGTGAACCTACAGCCAGTAGCCAGTTAGCTTAGCATAAAGACGGGGGAAACCGCTAGCCTGGTTCTCTCTAAAATGTAACTAGATCCAACTTCCAGCACCTCCAAAGTTCAGTAACTAACACGTTATATCTCATTTCTTGAAACCGTACATTTTTACACAAAAGTGTAAAAATTTGTGAGGACGGAGGGGAACTACGGAGTAAGATGGCTCTATGTATTTGTCACTATGAGCAACACCTTTCACTTTGCACATCATTTGATCCATTGTTAAAATTGAAATACTGATTGGTGTATCACCAAGGGCACAGATCTTCTTGTTCCTGTATCTATTTTTCAGGTCTGACTTGCAGCTTGGTGCGTAATAACCGCTGATGGGGATGAAGTGTGAGGCAGCACACATTATATTCATTCTCTGTACCAAACGGTGCCTTGTTTTTTTTCTTGTGTCTGGAATCGTTTTGACCTGTAATCCCCAAGATTATAGTGGCTAAACTGCCCACTGTGTGTTTTCATGCTCTTTATCAACTCCTGGTATGCTAGACTGAGAGGACTGCTGGCCTCTGGATGCCCTTAGTCTGACATTCAGGGATCACAGGGGTAGCTCGCTGTGCACCGGTATGTGTGTGTGTGTGTCGGAGTGTGTTTGTGTGAGCATCCGATGCCCTTGGGGCGGAGACCAGATCCTAGGAGGTAACAGGAGGTCAGGGGGCACAGCAATTAGGGAGCAGTTGGAACCATTAATTAGCCGATATATCACTTACACTATTGTTGATATAGACTAAGCTGGAAATAACCTCTGGACAACTTTCCCCTCCTCATCATATTCCTATTAGGCTTACGTTGTGCTAATAATTGCCACCCACTAGTTTAGTCCTCCACCTTAAGTAACCCAAAAGCTGGACAAGGATGACATAACACTTAGATATGATAATGGCAGAAAAATAACAAATAAGTACGCCTAGCGTCGAGAAAAACTCTTTCAACTCTGTGCCCCGTCTTCAGGCAACGTGTCTCCTGAATTCACATCAGGATTTTGTTTTTTCTTTCTGAGGGTTTCACCTGCGATCCGAGCCCGCCTTGAGCAGTTTGATTTTCCTCTCTGTGCCTCCAAGACAGGCTGTGAACTTTCAAAGGCTGCGAGTAAAGCCGCGGTAAAAAAACCTCTGAGAGGGAGGGGGGGATCTAAGCCTGCGAGCTCGGGAGCACTGCGGCTGAAAGGGATGGCGGACGGGTGGTGGTTGTTTGGAAACCATAGAAATGCGGGCAGTCGTGGGGATTGACGAGGCCACCCACGTGAGGGAAGGACAGTCAGCTGAGACGGGCGAGGGGGACATGATGTGCGCAAATGTGATTCTGCTGCTCTTCATAGAAACGTCACCAAACCCCCCGTGCGGGGTGATATCGTCGCGAGCAACACACCGCCAAACCATTCACTTCAACGATAAGGCTCCTCCTGCTGTTGCCGTAACCCACAACCGAAGGAGGATAAGCGGGAACACAGTAGCGGCTCCTCAGGAGCAGCAGGGGCCATTTTGCCGAGCCACCGAGTGATTGACAGGAGCTGACGATAAAGGGAGAGAGGAGCAGCGTTGAAGGATAGCGGCCTCTGTGATGGAGTGCTCATGGGGAAGAGTAGCTATTGAATCCTCTTTTTAATCTGTCTGTCAAGGTTATTGAAAGTGCTGTCTTCGTTATTGCGTGCCAGCCTTGGACTTGGAGGGGCCATAAGTGTGAGAACACACCCTGTTCTGGTGGGCAGATAAACAAGCTGTAAGCAAACACACAAACAAACTGAGACAGATGAACCAATGTGTGTAAAGACACAAAAATACAGTGTAATTTAGGGTATTGTTCAATTGGAAAATACCTTCCGGTCGAGGCAGATGGCGGCCCACCCAGAGCCCAAGGTTTCTACCCGTTAAAAGGTGCAAGCTCATGGGGGACGGTCTAGACCTACTTCTATTATGACCTGATGATATTTAAAAATAAAATGAACTGAAAAGTTCATACAAAACAAGCTAGAGAAAAAGGGGATGAACAAAGATGGTCAGACCATTGATCCCATCAAGACCCAGTTTGATGGTACTCTTCATACCCCCCCCCCCACCTGCTGTTGTTCCAGCCCAGGTTAGACCAAGGGGGCTCCACTCCACACCAGACCCCTTTATTCAATCAATGTTCATCAGCGGGTCGAGCAATAACTTGTCAATGGGATCCTCATTAGGATTCAAGTATGCTTTTGAATAATATTGTATAGTACTGAATCACGCTGACAGATGACTGGGTGAGTGGCAGTTGAGAGCTTGTCATGTCGGGAGTGAATTTTAATCATAAGAGGGGATAGTGTCAGGCAGAAATTGATGACTGTCTCAAACCACTGATACTGCTCGTTCCTGTTTTGTCTAATAATCTTTAGAGGAAGATTATCACACCATAATGAGGTTTATATAACCGTTTCTACTCTTTTAGTACCTTTAAAGGATAAGGCTGCTGATATGCTGTTTTTCTTATTGTTAAGGCTAATTTGACCAGGACCACTAAGTACTAGTCTGTCCCGAAGTGACTTGGTTTCTTGCAGAAACATGCAGGATATTACTGTTAGCGACTTAAGACGTAATTCATTAATTCAACTTTTATTTAAATCTGAAGGAATCATGTACCAATTATGTCCACAGTACAATTAAAACTGAATAGATACACACAGAAAAATAAATAAAAACAAAAACAGAACCCAGTTAAAGTCCATTCATCCATCCATGAGAATCAACAATTAACTTATCGTACATGTCTTTGGACTGTGGGGGGAAACCGGAGCACCTGGAGAAAATCCACGCTAACACAAGGAGAAATTGCAACCTCTGTTGCTCTGAGGTGGCAGTTCAAAATCAGTCACATTAAAGAGTAGAATAGCTGGTTAACATGGTTTTAATTTGACCTATGGGTACAGTTATAATATAAGTAATATGTAATGGGATATTTGAGTTAAGGGTTTCAGATAAATAGATAGACACCAGTACCTTGCTGTTAGAGATGCCAATTAATGTAATGGAACTGCATATAAGGTCTGGTGATAGTTGAATAGTCACTTTTACTGCTAATGTACATACTCAGCTAAGGTAATAATTGGTCATAAAGTAGCCTTGTTTTGAATGACAGGTTCCCTGCTATCATGTTGTTGATATTTAACATTTTGAACAACTCCAAGATGTCTGCTGTACTGAAGGAAGCATAATCATACATTAAGCATATGTCAGCTTGCGGAACCACTTGTTACTTACTCTTGTTTTTTCTAAACCCTCATTTCTGAGGGATAAACTACAGAAAAGTGTTAAAAGTGCAGTATAGGAGAAAGCAGTCTGCAATAAAACAGGCTGGCACAGTTTTCATGTTCTACCTGTGTTAGCATGGTTTTCTCCGGGAACTCCGGTCCAAAGACACGCAGGTTATTTTCATTGTTGACTCTAAACTGCCCGTGGGTGTAAACGTTAGCATGGGGTGAGGTCAGGGTTAGGGTTGGGGTCAGAGTTAGGATAAGGGTTTACTCCGGGAGCTCTGGTTTCCTCCCACAGTCCAAAGACGTGCAGGTTATGTTCATTGTTGACTCTAAATTGCCCGTAGGTGTAAATGGTAGCATGATTTGTTATCTGTCTCTATGTGTCAGCCCTGGGATAGTCTGGTAACTTATCCAGGTGTACCTCGCCTGGGATCAGCTACAGTCCCCTCGCAACCCTGAATAGGATAAGTGGTTATAGCTATTGGATCAACAGCAAAAAGTACAAATACTTCAAACTTTAAGGCACTGCAAGCTCCTTGATTACTAATAATCGGTAACGACCCTAAAATCAATCGATCTCTCCTACGTATAGTATATGACGGGCTCATTCTTAGCTAATGAAAACACAGCAATTTTTAGTTTCATGTAATTATACACTAATGAAAACAGTCCCCCTGACTTTTGGTTTCACATGTGGCCTCCTTGTTCGTTTGACCCACCCTTTAAATCCTTTCTTGGGATTTACTGAACATAAATGCAGAATATCACCATCCTTTAAGGACATGTTTGACGAATGCCAGTTTGTTTGGAGTGGAAAATTTATACAATGAGTGGAAAGCAAACTTTGGGAAGAAAAAGATACCCCCCCCCCCCCCCCCTCGTCCATTTGTAATTTCCCAGGCTGTGTGAATTGCATGACCAACCAAATGGAACTAAATGTAATTAAGACCTATTCAAGGTTAATTTGGTCAGTAATGGTATTAAGTATGTATGGAGTAGCCTTTTTCTAAATACCAGTCCATTAAATCTGTGTTATTAAAAGATGATGCCGAAATGAGACCAAGCATATACACATTAAAAATAATTAATTTGTTCTGTGTGTTTTTCTTGAGAGAAAGAGCAGAGTGTAACTAAGGCTAGATTTTAATGTTTAGTATCACTAATTGTCTCCTCAGTCAAACATAGTTTTTTTTTTTTTTTTTTCCCAGTTTCTTTACCTCCCCACTCTGCATGGAGGGAGTTATTCATGTGCTCTGGTTAAAATCGATTGGTCGACATCCACTCATTGGAGCTCCATTCAAATTAGAAATAAAAGACAGTCTTTTAGAATTGAGCTTTGGTAAGCAAGGAGTGCTAGTTGAGAACTGGCATCTATCCAAGAGAAACAACCTTCTATTCTCTTGTGAATTTCATTTGAAAACTTGGTCACAGATTGCCCTTAAACAGAATAATTTTCATTTGCCAAAAGCGTTGCTTTGTTATCCCTTGCAAGGCTAGCCTCTATCAACAAAATGGTCTGAAATTACCAAATAATCCATCAAGAGCCTCTGCTTTTCAGAGAGCTGTACCTTCTATCAAAGGCTTACCTTGCCTCGTATTCAAATTTTCCTGCATTATTTGACCATTCAGTTCTTTTTAATAATAAACCTCTGGAAGATATAAAATCTCTTAGTGGAGCAAAATCACTTATTTACTCATGAGAGGCCTGTAATTTGTGCTGTCCCTGAACCATCAATGCTATTAAAGACATATCAAAAGCTACTGTATATGAATAAACTCTTATGCCTCCTTCCCACACAGTTTTGTGTCAATAATTCCTTATAGTTTACAGATCACGTTTTCGTTTTAATGGATGGATAGAAAAATGGTCGGAAACCTCCCGGTCTGAAAAGTGAAGCCAACGCTGAAGTGTCTTAAACTTGCATTCTTTCTAATAGACAGCAGGGGGCGACTCCCCTGGTTGCAATGAAAGTTAATTGTAACTTTTGGTTGCCTAAACATTTCTTATTCAGCATTCGGTTGCATTTAGCTCCGCCCTCTGATGTAACTGCTGGTTGCAATAAAACAAGATGGCGACGGTCAAAAACCAAGATGGCGACGGCTAAAATGCCGAACTCCAGGCTTCAAAACGGCAGTCCACAAACCAGTGGGTGACGTCACGGTGACTACGTCCATCTTATCTACAGCCTATGTTTAAAACACTACCAAAGAAATGGAAGTGAAGTTAATTGTCTGTTTTTTTCGCTGTTTTGTTAAAGAATTTTTTTAAGATGTACGAACCTCAATACATGCACTCTGTATGTTACACAGCACGTTAACATGCTACCAATGTTACCTATACATGCTGTTGAACTTTACACTCAGAAATGTAGAAATAGAGCTGTATTTGTTCATCAAGTCCACAGGAAGTTAGCATAAAATGCTAGCTTACTGTGACGCACAGTCCAAAATCTGCCATCACAAAATGTCTCGTCCATTGGTTCTCAAACTTTTTAACATCAAGGACACAAATTATACCATGGACCAAGATTTTGCCCCAGGGTCCCCCGTGTTAGAGGATTTGTGCTTTTACATATTTTATCAAAGAAAGTATGAAAAAAATGTATGAAACCAAAAAAACCTCACATTAGGAGTTAGTGCTGCGAGCTACTTTCACTGGAGTTGGCAACACTGGGCTGTTTTTTACGGTTTTAAAATTTCAGAAATCAGGCTTACTCTTGGTAGTTTCTCATCATGACCAACCCTAGCTTTGATTTTAATTTAAATACATTTTTACGTGTCATAAAATGTGTGAACCACTATGCGTGCACAGC
Source organism: Pterois miles (assembly GCA_947000775.1). Lineage (NCBI taxonomy): Eukaryota > Metazoa > Chordata > Actinopteri > Perciformes > Scorpaenidae > Pterois > Pterois miles. The sequence goes on along the minus strand of CAMQGK010000500.1, from coordinate 2,741,731 downwards.
TGCAGCTACATTACACAGCTGGTGTGCTACAACTTTACACTTCGGAAAAATGTATGAATAGAGCTGTATTCATAAATCAGTTATTATTTCACGATGTTTCACTGATTATGCAAAAATGCTGATGCAAACCAAGCTCACATCAAGAACTTAGATCATTTACTGCCAAAAGTTTGTACCAGTGTCCTCTGTCTAATAAGAATTATGCCTTTAGACGTTTTATTACAGAAAATGTATGAAATAGAGCCATCAAAGTCAACGCAATAATAACGTGTTAACGCAGATCTGTTTTAATGCACTTTGGCTCAGTTTCAAAGCTACAGTGAGGACACTGGTACCATATAAAAATCAAATTTACACTAGATTTTCATTGTTTTACTTAAGATTTTCAATAAGAAATATATTCATACATTTGCATAAAGAAGTATATTTGCCTATGCCCATGTTGACCAAAAATTAAATACATGACAAATCTCCCTTTAAGGTACATTTTGAACACATAAAAAAAATGTAAGATGAATTTGCGATTAACTATGGACAATGCAGTTGAATTTTAATCGATTGACAGCCCTAGTGTGAAACCAAAAATCATATTTTCTGCCACTGTGGTACTTATGGATTACTTATACTGAAAATAAATTATTCCCATTTTTGCTGTGGACCCCACGGAGCCACCTCAAAGATTCCCAGATCCCACCAAAACAACTGGTCTGGTCAAGTCTCTCCATAATATTCTGTCCTTTACAGACACCATATGAATACGAGTCTATAGTTTGAAACAACTACCTTTGTGCCCTGGCCACTAGTCAAGCATGTGCGTGCACGCACGAGTGCGCACATGGGAATATTTGTTTAAGAGAGAGATTGTTACCGTAGCGTTATCAGCTACCGTTTACACTCCGATGGCAATTAAAACGTCTGCTTGTGTGTATATGTGCGCAACATATGCTGAAGTCGGTGGGGAATCGTTCTCCCCAGAGAGTATTCCACACAGCCCTGCAGTGAGTGTCTCAAATTAGAGAGAGCAGCAGCATAGCCGTGCCTCATCCTCTTTAATAGCATTTTAACTGTTATTGGAGCTCTTATATATGAGCATTCGGCGATGCTGGTCATGCCGGCACGTCTATGAAAAGGACAGTACCGCCGCCACCGCAATAGCCTCCAACTGAACTGTGACAGGCCAATTAATGAGCCTTCATTGGGAAACAGTCGTTACATAGGTCACCTAAGAAGTGTAATTAGAATGCATTGTAGATTCTTATTTTTATTGAGAGTGGTAAATTGCAAAGGGGGGGCAATCAATGGCGAGCCGTTATAATGACGTCGGGTGATAGATTTGGGTAAAACAAAAGGTGACTGTTTATGGTAGCGATGCACACGCGAGATGTACACACACGCATAAATGTCGAGGCGTGATAGATGTGTCACAGTGGGGATGCGAACGGGAGCCAATTACATTTATAATGTCAAACGCGGTGCAGAAATTACAGTATTATTATGTGAAAGCTAATTGCAAGGAAATGCTAAAATGATTTAAATCACCAGGGCTATTTGAAGACATTTTGAAGATAGCCACTAACAATTTGTACCACCCATTTTATAATTACATTTAATAGGTTGTCTTATCAGTACTATAAAAGTGGATTATCGCAGACTGGACAGAACAAAATAGCATTTTTTTTTTTTTTTTTTGACTGATGAGTGCTGGCTATTCTGCTCATAGGAGAAGGGAGAGAGATAATATTCTGGGGGTTAAACTCTTGGATTGCCTCTTCAAAAGGTAAAATGAAGCAGAACGCCATTGGCAGGGCCATGCTTTGTATTTTCAAGAAGGCAGTCTGGAAGGTCTACTATTGGCATTCAGCGCCACTTAACTTCCCACCGCAATAGATTTCCTACAGTATGCAAAGACACATACAGAGCGTGTTGCCAAGCCGTCCTCAGAATTGACCCCATCCAGCGGCACTGACCTCACCATTGTTGGCGCTCTCAGCATTCAGATTGTATGCTAATAAGGGCAGCGGATGGAGGGAAGGGGAGTCGAAGACATGCTTTGTTATTAAGTGTGCGCAACGTTTGAATTGCTGCTGCTTATTAATGTTCAGGGTCCAACACTTGAGTGGTGCTATGAATTAAGTTTAGGTTATACAGTATGTTAAGAATTGCCCATAAAGGATGATTGTAAAAAAGGTCAAATGTTGAAAATCTTGACTTTTTTAAAAAAAATTTTTTAAAGTTTTGCCACCAAATTCATTTCACTCACCATTAGAAGGTCAATTAACACTAGACAGGGAGTTATTGTTCAAATCAAGATGGTGACTGCATCTAGGTTAGCTGTTTGTGTCACAAGTACTCTCTGAACTGCGACTCAGAGTCAGAAAAAAGAGCGACAGATGGAAGAATGGACTGGTGAATGGAGGAGACATGAACAGGAAAGTGTGTGTGCATTTGAAAGGAAGCCGGAGGGGAGGGGATCTGTATTCTGCAAGGCCGCCAAGGGCTTAGGTTCTGTCTGTCCGCACAACCTGAAAGCCTTATCCACAGGTGTACAATCAGCAACATAAGCAGTAGGCCCTTTACCCTAAGACCACATCATCCACAGACCGGCCTGCAGACCCGGGGTGCCGCTCGCAGCTTAGAGGAGATTAAAGTCTGGATCTCATGAAGGAGGGAAATGTATCATTTATAAAGCAACATTAGCTAATGGTGTATGATGTCTTAACCATTTAACCTGCAGCTCAAATGAATTGTTAAACGAAAACAAAAGTTTGACGTAAACAGATAAAACAGCTTTTTTACATTCACCTCAGAGACCCGTGCACTGCGTGGCGTTGCATTACGTTGCGTTATGTGGTGTTGCGATGTAGGGTGTGGCGTTGAGTTTCTGCGTCGCTGCGTTGCATTGCTAGACGTTACGTTGCATGGTGTTGAGTTGCGTCCAGAATGGAACCAATTAAAACTATCAAAACAAGCTGCGATAGGTGGCGTGTCGCGTTACGTGGCACTACATTACGCTGTGTTACATTACGTTGCGTTATGTGGTGTTGCGATGTAGGGTGTGGCGTTGAGTTGCTGCGTTGCATTGCTAGGCGTTACGTGGGGTGGAAGGGTTTTAGGGTTACTTGCTCGGGTTACTTGCTCGCGTTAGTTGCTAGGCGTTACGTTGCTAGGCGTTACGTTGCTAGGCGTTACGTTGCTAGGCGTTACGTTGCTAGGCGTTACGTTGCTAGGCGTTACGTGGTGTTATATGAGATGGCGCTGCGTTGCAAGGCGTTACGTTGCTAGGCGTTACGTTGCTCGGCGTTACGTTGCTCGGCGTTACGTTGCTCGGCGTTACGTTGCTAGGCGTTACGTTACGTGGTGTTATATGAGGTGGCGCTGTGTTGCAAGGCGTTACGTTGCTAGGCGTTTTACGTTACGTGGTGTTATATGAGGTGGCGCTGCGTTGCAAGGCGTTGCATTGAATTGAACCAGATAAAACTATCAAAACAACCTGTGATAGGTGGCGTGTCGCGTTACGCTGCACTACATCACGCTGTTACATTACGTTGCATGATGTCATGTTGCACTGCGTGCTGAACAGAATGAAGCTATCAAACACTTTAGCGCTCGATCTGCTTATTAAAAGAAAACATGCACATAGTTCAAATAACTTACATGTTGAGTGTTGAGAAATATTTTCTTCTTGTTTCTACATTTAAAAATCTTTTGGATCAATAAATTTTACGTTGCGATGTCCGAATTATGACACATTTTCAATACTTCTGGCAATTATTGTGATGCATTGACTTATATAACCTTTTAGCTGATGCTGTACGGATTTTAGGATGAAGAAGATGCTCTGAGAGATGGTGTCACAATGAAGGCACTGCTGGACCATTTCTATTACAGAGTTCATGCTCAGCGGTTAATATAGTATTATTTACTTTCATGTAATCTTCTATGTGTGCTAGTTCAAAACAGCTAAAAAGCTGCTAAAAAGGAGGAAAATAGGATATATGTTTTTAAAACTGTGTGGTCCTGGGTTTGCACTTATTGTACCGTACATGTCATGAGGAAATACAACCCAAAGTGTCATCCAAGTTAATGCTTTCAGGGACTTTTGAGGTGAAAACCAGGACTGGCAATAAGTTGGCCTTGATTTGAGAGCGCTGGTAATCAAGCTCTGTGTGCAGCTAATTCTGTCTTCCATTATGTGCTTACATGCATCGGCACACGGCGAATCATTGTGCTCGACACAAACAGATAGCGCTCCACATGTGAAGCCTCTCCGTCCCTCCACCTCGCCGCGAGTCATTAGCCATTCCAGACGCAGGGTGATCAGCAGAGCCAGCCTGGCCTGAGACAATTAGAGACCCCAGAGGTGGCCGCACATCACAATGAGCCCTGCGGCCATGATTAAAACATCAGCCGCTCTCTATGCAACGCTGACGGGAAGAGAGGGAGGGGGAGATCACAAAAAAAAAAAAGATGAAGAGATCGAGAGTTTAGTTCTATCAGCTGTGTATGTTCCTGATTAAAAGAGGGGTTTGTACATCATTTTATGAGCTGGAAGAAGTCATCAAAAAGGGAGGCTTCATTGTACATAACATTCCCCGCTCACATTGAGTTTTAACATTCAGACTTGTCAAGATATTCACAAACCTTACGCACCTGCGTAAGACTACGACCGCCAGTGGATTAGCACAGCGGCAACGTTGCTATCTGCTTTGACATTTGTGGCTTTGATATGTATCTCGGCAAAGGGAGATTTAGATAGCAAATCCCTCAAGTGCTTCATTGAGCCAAGGTGCATACTCCTCAAAAAGCCGACGGAGACGGTCAAAATATCTGGTACAGCACTTGAAATAGCTGAGCTTTGAAATAACTAAATCATAATTACAAAGGCAAGTCAAGCTATCAACTTCTTGAGTCCTTTAAAGGCTCAATTGAATATGACCATTCAAGGCAGGAGGAGAGCTACAGTTTGGCATTTTACGCTTTCTAATAATAATTCAATATATAGGTCAAGGTTAAGACTGATTTATTTTCAGTATTTTGTTTAAGGTATTTACAATACTGTTTTGCAGTTTAACAGTCTGGAATAAAAAGACGACACACCTTTGCTCCAGTATTTCAAGGGCCCTTGGATTAAAAGTCACATTTGACAAAATGAAAACAGCAGAGGCCAAAAGATCCAGACTTTTAGTCCCCAGTAAGAGCTAAAAACCTGATCCTACATGTCCCATAATGTCCCACATGTTTTTTCCTTTTTTTCTATTATTAAACTCATTGGGGCCCTTCTGTGTGGAGTTTGCATGTTCTTCCCATGTTTGCATGGGTTTTCTCCGGGTATCCGATTTCCCCCCACAGTCCAATAAGAGCTAAAAACCTGATCCTACATGTCCCATAATGCAACTTGTACTACATTATGTTACATTTAATTTTACTGCATTATTAAAACCTGGCTTGGGGCCCTTCTGTGTGGAGTTTGCATGCTCTCCCTGTGTTTGCGTGGGTTTTCTCTGGGTGCTCCGGTTACCTCCCACCAGTCCAAAGACAAACAGGTTACGTTAACTGTTGACTCTAAATTGCCTGTAGATGTGCATATAAAGCGTGAATGGTTGTCTGTCCTGGACAGCCCAGTGATAGGCTGTCCCCCCCCCCCCCATGACCCTGAATAGGATACGTAGGTACACGTAATGGATGGATAACTGGATACATATACATAAACACTGCAGGATTGCAGGCCAGTACGAGGCCGTAGAGGCGTGACGCCCTATGCGGTCGAACACACAGCTTGTGCGGTGGTTCTGCTGACATTTAAATATCGGCAGGTGTTTCCATTATTTTGCTCATCTACAGTAGCTTTACACACCTTGGTGTTGTAGTAACAAAAGAAATGTGTGATATGACATTTGGAAACTAAATCCTACATCAGAGTCAGTGCAACATTCAATTATTGCCGCTCAAACATGCATAATGCTGCGGCACAACAATCCTGAATATCAATCTGTATCAGCCAGCCTGAGCCCACTTCCAATACTGGGAAAACCAACTTATCACTGCTATTCCCACTGTGATCTGCCCTCCTCTCCCCAGTCCCGACCCTCATCTCCCCTCCAGCTCCCGCCACCCCACCCTGCTCAGCCTCCCCTCAAGAGCCTCGCTGTCCTCTGATCTGGAGCGACATCCCCACTTACCCACGGCAGCGGTCCTCCCAGAGAAGGCTGAGCTATCCCAGAGTCCCCATGGTGCACGGCCCCCTGTCCCTCTGTTCTTATGGTTCAGTCACCATTGAGCAAAGCCACATGGGAGCTCCACTCCAGCGCCGGCCTAACCCCGCCGTGGACCCACCGAAACTCCCAGCGCACCCGCTGTGCAGTGTTGTTCTTTCCTGCAACCACACAGGATGAGATGCAAGTTTCCATCTGAGATAGAAACGGCAGGGCGGCTGTCGCCCTTTTGATCTTGGACCCCGTCTCTTTAGGGTCCCAGAGCCCTAAACCTAGCTCCATAAACAGCATCACACATCACAATGGTTTTAAGACAAAAATTAAGATTTGTATTTTTCTAAATAACTCAATCGATCTTTGGTATTATCGGCTTAAAAGTCAGTTTCACTACAATTTTTACATTTTTATTAACAAATGTGCGGCCAGACAAAAAAAAGTTAACTGTATTTCATTCTTTATTTATTTATTTATTTACCTCAATGCAGAAAATGAGGAAGAGCACCCACACACATTATTTTTTTTAATTTAATTTTTGTATTTTATTTATTTATTTTTTTGCTTTTTATTGATTTTTAATTTGTGTTAAAGTGATTATGAAACAAATGAGTACAAGTGCACAGACATATGAACAACCAAAAAATATTATTTATACAAAGAAGACATGAATTAATCAGACATGTTTTATCTACAACTTCTTTGAGTTTAGGAAAAAAACAAAAAAAAAAAAACAAAAAACGTAGGTTTAGGCAATAACACTACAACTTCTTTAATTTAGGTAACAAAACTATTTTTTAGGTTTAGGCAACAGAAATACAACTTATTTTGGGTTTAGGCAAAAAAAAAAACATAAGTTAAGGCAACAAACAACTACAATTTCTTTAGGTTTAGGCAACAAAAACACTTTTTCCGTTTCTTGTTTTGAACTCTAAACAGATTTATAAATTGAACCCATGAAGGACATATGGAAAGAAGAGTTTATCATCACCAAAAATTTTGCGCAAATTTGTAGTGTTATTCAGCTATTGGTTTTCTAGTTTCTAGTTTGCCAGTATCGTTAATCCAGCACTAAAACTGAGCCCCTCTTTGTCAAAGATTAACAACTCTCTCTCTGAAATGACCTGTGATTGGCCAAAGTCTCCCATCACAAAGCCTGAAAACAGTCATGCGCAGAAGTCGAGTTTTCTATCAGAACATGTGAATTGCAATATGCTGAAAGATTATTATGGATTTTTTGCTTGATATTGCCAAATATATACTGCCTAATGCTGCTTTAATAAAAAAAAGCACCAATCCTAACTGAGGAAAAGCAATAAATGACGTATAATTAAACCCTAAATGGAGGGAAAATAACGCTTGTCCGACGCAATTTCGCATCTAATGTGTTCAAGTTGTGGCTGCCGACACTGTCTGGTTGCATTTGAGACGTGGCCGCATCCCCTCCTGTTCTGACACATGCTATAACGGCTAATTAAATGTGATGGCTGGTATTATTCAATTCGGAAACAGTCGTACCTCAAAGAGCAAAGAAAATTACAAAATTGATTTGATGACAGCTAAATTGCAAGAGAAGGCCTTGATTTAACCAGCCAATGTAAATGAGTCCAATTTAGGATTGTGTAATGCGGCCGGGAGAACGCGGCGGAAAATGATCAGGCCGGCCAGTCACAGATATTAAAATGAATTATATCTAATCGGAATTTTAGTCACGCTACATTAACTAATAGAAAGTTATTAACATTTCAAGAGCGCGGGGAAGGGGGGGAAAAAAAAAGCTTTTGCCTGCAAAATTAACAGTGGCTGGGTTGACCTGTGGGCCTGCGGATGTGAACACTGTAATGACAGCATAATGGCATATTTACATTTAAAACCTCGCTGGCTAATATTCACATTCAGAATGAGAGTCAAGGAATATTTGGTTTGCCCTGCTGGCCTCTCTGCAGAGGGTTTCTGTGATTTCAATAGTTCAGTCTAACTTTTAATTTCCTTCACTATTTCTACCTTTTTCCACTTGTCACTGCTGTCTTTCGCACTTTTCATCGAGCATGTTACAGTACAGCGCCAGCTCCTTCCCTTGTTCCCATTTTCTTCTTTCATATTGTCATTAGAGTATATCTATAGAAATTTTGCATCTCCCTCTCATGATGAGCTGAGGCTGTCATTAGGCTAGAAGGCCATCCCTGAGAGCGGTGTTTTATATTTTAAGTGTTTTACTTTTATATTAATTTTCTTTGCTCACCAATATCACTTCAGTCTCTATGTGTCTTCAATTGTTCAGTTCAAGGGCTGTGGAGAACACAGAGGAGCGCTTCAACACAGCTTTTTTATTATACTTAGTACCAAAAGCAGTTCACTAAACACCATTAAATAGCTGTTCTCTGTCACTATAAGCACCATAATGTGGCTCATTAGGGGCCTACTACACCTACTGTGTTGTTAAAGTGAAAGTGAAACTTAAAGGTAACTCATTCACATTATGTTACATTACATTAGAAAAAAGCTTCTTTAGGATTCGGCAGCAAAAATAACTTTAGGTTTTGGCAACAAAACTACAAGTTCTTTAGAATTTGGGAACAACACTTATGTTTCATTCAGTTTCTCTATAGCACCAAATCAGACAGAGGTTATCGCAAGACGTTATTAATATGCACCCAAATTACAGATTCTTTGGATTTAGGCAATAAAACAACTTCTTTAGGTTTAGGCAACAAAAATACAACTTCTTTAGGTTTAGCAACAAAACTAAATTTTTTTAAAGTACAACTCATTTAATTTTAGGCAACAAAGCTCCAATTTCTATATGTTTAAGTAATAAAAAACTACAACTTCTTTAAGTTTAGGCAACAAAACCACATTTATTTAGGTATAGACAACACTATACAACTTATTTTTGTTTAGGCAAAAAATTGTTGAGTTTATGCAACAAAACTACAATTTCTTAAGGTTTAGGCCAAACAACTACAGTTTCTTTGGGTTTAGTCAAAAAAACAAACAAAAAAAAAAACAGTTATGTTCAGATAACAAACTGCAATTTTAAGTTTTGGTCACAAAATTGCTTTTTTTTGTTTTAGGCAGCACAACTACAAGTTCTTTGGTTTTAGGCAATAAAATAAACAAACATTGCGACGTCTGGTGAGTCAGGCAGGCTTGGACTCAATCGCAACACTCAGAGAGCAGGAGGTTTCAAAACTATCAGCGTCTTTAATTTCAGAAATGAGTCGGCACACAGTCAGTCATAAAATGCAGGCAAACAAATCCAAAAGGGCAGGCTAAAGTGAGGTCAAAAAACAGGCAGACTATCAAAGGAAACAAGAGGTCAAATACGAGGAAATAAGGCTGGAAAGCTTCTCACAAAGGAAGAAGACGAACTGGCCCAGAAGGCAAAGGAGACACTTTATATTGTGAGGGGAGGGGCGAACGAGAGACAGGTGGACACAATCAGGGCGGGAGGACGATCAGCCTCAGGTGAGTGAAACGGAAAGTAGGTCAGATGTGTCAATCATTCATACAGGCGGGAAACACGAGGGCAGGAAGTGAAGTGCTCTGAAACGAGAGGAAATGGTAGGACATCAAAATAAAACAGGAAGTGAACAGATAAAAATGAACAGACAAGAAAACCCATGACCTAAGACCTGACAGTCGTAACAAACATAGGTTGAGGCAACAAAACTACAATTTTTTACAGGTTTAGGCAAAAAAAAAAAACATTTAAAACCTTGACTAACAGTCAGATTCAGGATGAGAGTATATCTATAGAAATACCGCGTCCCCACCTCTGTTTGTCTTTGTCTCCCTCTCAGGATGAGCTGAGGCTGTCATTAGGCTAGAAGGCCATCCCTAACAGCAGTTTTACCTCTGGCAACAGAGTTTTGTATTTTAAGTGTTTTACTTTTATATTAATTTTCTTTGCTCTCCAATATCACTTCAGTCTCTATGTGTCTTCAATCTGTTCAGTTCAAGGGCTGTGGAGAACACAGAGGAGCGCTTCAACACAGCTTTTTTATTATACTTATTACCAAAAGCAGTTCACTAAACACCATTAAATAGCTGTTCTCTGTCACTATAAGCACCATAATGTGGCTCATTAGGGGCCTACTACACCTACTGTGTTGTTAAAGTGAAAGTGAAACTTTAAAGTAATTCATTCTAACACGTAAAACTGAATTAAACATTACGTTATATTACATTAGAAAAAAAGCTTCTTAAGGATTCAGCAACAAAACTACAACTTCTTTAGGTTTAGGCAACAAAACTACAACTTCTTTAGATTTAAGCAATAAAACCACAACTTCTTTAGGTTTAAGCAATAAAACTACAACTTATTTTTGTTTAGGCAACCAAACTACAATTTCTTTATCTTTAGGTAAAAAAAACCCCCGACAACTTCTTTAGGTTTAGCAACAAAACTAAAACTTCTTTAAACTACAGCTTCTTTGGGTTTAGGAAACAAAGCTACAACTCGTTTATGTTTAGGTAGAAAAATCTCTAACTTCTTAAGGTTTAGGGAAAAAACTACAACTTCTTTAGGTTTAGGCAACACAACCACAACTTCTTTTGGTTTAGGCAAAACAAACATAGTTAGATATAGGCAACAAAACTACAACTTCTTTAGGTTTAAGTAAGAAAGCTACAACTTCTTAAGGTTTAGGCAACACAACTACAACTTCTTTGGGTTTTGGCAAAAAAACTACAATTTTATTTATTTTTATTTTTTTTTACAATTTTAGGTGTAGGCAAAACAAAACAAAACAAAAATTTTTATTTAATAAAAAAGCAATTGCTAGGTTTTAGGCAATGCAACTACAACTTCTTTAGGTTTAGGCTACAAAAACACGGTGTCAGTGTCCTGAGCATAATGGCATATTAACTTTTAAAACCTTGCTGGGTAATAGTTCAGATTCAGAATGAGAGTCAAGGAATATTTCCTGAATACCTGAAAAGGTACATTACCTGTTTTAGCGGGTAGGTCATTCAACTGTGGTCTCAGCTAACATCAGCACTGTCCTGACTTGATATGTTTCTTTCAAGGAGGTTATGCATTTGAAATTATGCACCATTATTCAGTTAAAAAACAATCTGGACTAAATTATGTGTTTTGGTCATTTTGAAACCACATTTAGGTGTTTTTACTGGATGAGCTTGTATGAGGTTACCAGATCTTGTAAGCCCTCCTGCCATCTCAACCAACCGTCGGTGTTTGGGTTGCATTGTGGGTAATGTTTGTAAGGTCTGAACAAGGTGTGGCATGAGAAAGACACTTCCTGTGGTTCTGATGCATCGGTTTACAGGACCAGTGTGTAACAGTTAGTTTGCCCTGCTGGCCTCTCTGCAGAGGCTTTCTGTGATTTCAATGGTTCAGTCTAACTTTTAATTCCCTTCACTATTTCTACCTTTTTCCACTTGTCACTACTGTCTTTCGCATCTTTCATCTAGCATGTTACAGTACAGCGCCAGCTCTTTCCCTTGTTCCCATTTCCTTCTTTCATCTTTTCATTAGAGTATATCTATAGAAATATCGCATCCCCACTTCTGTTTGTCTTTGTCTCCCTCTCATGATGAGCTGAGGCTGTCATTAGGCTAGAAGGCCATCCCTGACAGCAGTTTTACCTCTGGCAACAGAGTTTTGTATTTTAAGTGTTTTACTTTTATATTAATTTTCTTTGCTCACCAATATCACTTCAGTCTCTTACGTGTCTTCAATCCCGTTTTTTAAGTTCAAGGGCTGTGGAGAACACAGAGGAGCGCTTAAAGACACAGCTTTTTTTTTTTTTTTCTTCTCACTGCTGTTGATACCTGCCAGGTTTTGCTAATTTTCAAAGTACAGTGAATATCCATAATGAAACAGCAACCCACCAGTCAGCCAAGGACAGCGCAGCATTCAAAGACGTTTCATCACTTATCACACACTGCCCACTGAGCCATTAGTATTCACAACATATTAGAAGTTTCATGGACATCATAAGACGATTCAGATGAACTCAAAGCATAGTCAATCCTTAATAAAGGCATCAAAATCTTTCAGTATTCACAAGGTTTGTTTTCATGACCGGGGGTTATTCAAATTCCTCTGTTTTTCAGTAAGTGAATAGAACAATTTACAAGCACACAACGTGTGTGTGTGCATCTTTGTGTGTTATTGTTTCTGGGTTTCGCCGGAGTTGGGCTGACCTCTGGCTCAACACGTTCAGCGCCAGACATCACCGCTCCTCTGCTCTCCTTATTTCCACTCCTCCGCTCGTCTGCAACTGCTCTGTTCATCCGCGGCGAGCGATGAAATTTTTACATAGGACAGACTCTTTTTATAATTTAACACAGTATGGAGGAGAGCAGGAACCGACAGCTAGCAGCATTGTGCCGGGATGTATTTAACGTTTGATAAAAAGAAGCTTTCCGCGAGGTTGTCATGGTGGTTTTTAAAAGGGTTTTCGGGAGGGGGGGGTAATATCTGGGTTCATGTGTCAGGGTCGAACCATAAAATGTTCCCTTTGCAAGATGGTATTTGAGGAAAACGTGCCTCTCTATGTCCTTTGAGGTTGACACGTTTAGCTTTTGACATTCATGTGGTCTGTGTGTGGCAGTGTACAGTATCTGTGTACACTTTCGCTGTGCCAGCGGTGGTCTGTTTAAAAAAGGAAAAAATAAAAAAGCAACAAAGAACGTCTCCGGCTCTGACGTCCAGCCAGCAGACCTTCCTCTCAGCCCACCATCTGCTCCCCAGGTCACCAGACACCCCTCCCACCATCACCACCACCACCACCCTGCTGCCGGCGAGCTTCGTAACTGGTTTCAATATGCACTGATGTGTGAAGCGCTAAGAGACTGAGCTCTGATTTTCTGTCTGCTACACCCCCCCCCCCACCCAACAGCCATTTTTAAACACATCTCTTAGTGCAGGGAATTCTACCAGCCGTCTATGTGTAGAAACGCCTCGCGCTAACCTTGGAAGTGGGCATTTGACATTTCCTTTTCGGTATCAAAAGCAGTTCATAAACACGATTCATCTGTTATCAGACCATTAAATGTGTGTTATTGATCGCTAATGTGAGTCACAGGCGCCTGTGACATTGTAAAAGGGAAACGCGAAGCTTGAAAGCGAAACGTTCGAGTATATAAACTCAATGAAATGGCACATTTTCAACAGTAACAAATAGGCTTCTTTAGGTTTAGGCAACCAAACTACAAATTCTTTAGGTTTAGGCAACCAAACTATAACTTCTTTAGGTTTAAGCAACCAAACTACAACTTCTTTAGGTTTAGGCAACCAAACTACAACTCCTTTAGGTTTAGGCAATCAAACTACAACTTCTTTAGGTTTACGCAACCAAACTACAACTCCTTTAGGTTTAAGCAGCCAAACTACAACTTCTTTAGGTTTAGGCAACCAAATTACAACTTCTTTAGGTTTAAGCAACCAAACTACAACTTCTTTAGGTTTAAGCAACCAAACTACAACTTCTTTAGGTTTAGGCAACCAAACTACAACTTCTTTAGGTTTAAGCAACCAAACTACAACTCCTTTAGGTTTAAGCAGCCAAACTACAACTTCATTAGGTTTAGGTAACCAAACTACAACTTCTTTAGGTTTAAGCAACCAAACTACAACTCCTTTAGGTTTAAGCAGCCAAACTACAACTTCTTTAGGTTTAGGCAACCAAACTACAACTCCTTTAGGTTTAGGCAACCAAACTACAACTTCTTTAGGTTTAGGCAACCAAACTACAACTTCTTTAGGTTTAAGCAACCAAACTACAACTTCTTTAGGTTTAGGCAACCAAACTACAACTTCTTTAGGTTTAAGCAACCAAACTACAACTTCTTTAGGTTTAGGCAACCAAACTACAACTTCTTTAGGTTTAAGCATTGGTGTCCTTGTTTTGCAACAAGGGTCAGATTTGATGAGGTTAAATGTGTGGGGGCCGACCATTCAGCCTGACATTCTTTGAACCATTAACATGTTAACAGGATAACAGTTTTCTTATTCGAGGGCCATATGAATCTGTGCATCACTCGTTCTTTCGTTTTTCAATTGAACATCAAAAAACAAAATTGATTTTGAATTGAATATCAAACAAAATGTATTTCAATAGTACAACTTCTTTGGGTTTAGGCAACAAAACTACAATTTATTTTGGTTTAGGCAACAAAACTAGAACGTCTTTAAGTTTAGTCAACAGAAAAAGTTAGTTACGTTCAGGTGAAAACAAAAAAATTAAATGGTCACATTACCACTGCTGTTACTGCTGCTGCCAAGAACAAAACAAAACTTATTTATGTTTCAGCTACAAAAGTACAAGTTCATTAGGTTTAGACAACAAAACTGAGGTTTTTTTAGGTTAAGGCAACAAAACATTTTTTTTTTAGGTTTAGGTAACAAAAACAGTTATGTTTAGAGGAAGACATTGAATTTTAAGTGAAAGAGAAACTCAAGGCTTGTGAACACCACACAATGTGAATCCCGGTCTCTTGGGTAAAATCCCTGGTCTCTATACTACTACATTGCCTGATTTCTGCTTCTGCTTCTATCACTATTACCATGTTTTTAACTTCTTGATCTACCATGTGAATTGATGATAAAACCTACTAGTGGGTGTAGTAGGCCCAAACTGACTCACACCTATGGGGTTTGATAGCACCTGTTTAATGGCCTGACAACAGTCTAACTGACTGAAACAGCAGATTTGTTCCAAATTTACTATATAAATGCATTAAAAATGTTTAATGAAAGACAGCTGTCACATGAGTTAAAACTGCGTTTGGTCATTAAAGGACTTGCTGAATAAAAACTTCAGCTCCTCTGTTGCTCAGGTGATAAATGCGCAGACATCGCGTGTCAAATGCTCTTATATTTTTGCTGCAGCGGTCTAACCTGAAGCAGCCGAAATGTAAAGTGTTAAGTGCGGGTTACAGTTTCCTCCGAGCAACTGCCTGCACGAGTCGACCGGCAAACATCTGTAAGATGTTCAAAGTAAAAAATGTGTTTGAGGATTGATGCAGTCTCTAAGGTACGCCGAGCAATTTAATTGTTGTTTTCTTGATACTTTCAGCCTGCAAAGAAAACTCACATATACCAATAATTTTCATTTGCTACCTTGCTGAGATAGTTTGAGATGAATGCAGCATGTTGTAGTTTATATAATTAGACTCCCTGTAATGGCAGGTTGAGGGGGGCCGCGGGAAAAACGACTGTGGACAAAGTCAGTGTGAGTGCAATCTGCTGATCTATTTTTTATGTTGATTATGTATGTGTGTGCCTACCTGTGCATGCTGAAGGTGAGCGCCGGGGCACGTATACGGCATGTTTGCATGTTTGTGTTTTTCTGCTCGGTGCACAGCGACCACATCCGTTAGCACCCTGTAGGAAAAAAAAAAAACTCCCCCCCACCACTTTACAAATGAAATCAGTGCTGTGAGGCGGTGGATTAATATCATAAGGAAGGCCAGAGTGGGCCATTAGAGTGGTGTAATGTTGCTCCGGGGCCTTGTGATGGATGGCCATCGGCGCTACGGCCCTATTTGCACACAGTCACCTCTGTGGTGGCCACCATTAGCAGGACATGGGAGGTAAGGGCTAAGGGATGGCGGTGAGGTGGCTGGACCAAGGTTTTATGAGAGAGGTGTGTGTTTGTATTTCACCGAGCGTGTTCATATTTTAGTGTATGCGAGTGTGTCGGCGCTTCGGCAGACAGATGTTGCGCTCTCCGCCCTCCACTCTATCTAACGTGTCTGTCTCTCTCAGTGGACGGCAGCGGTAGGCAGCGAACACACTCAGTGTAATTAAGACAAATTAGCCCGGATGGCAGCTTGCAATAACAACAACATATGCTGGGAGGTTTGTGTACAGAAGAATACACTCAAAATCATCATTAGCAAATCACTTATCGTAAACAGAATCACATTTTCCACCTTGGAGCTTGTATATTAATAAGATGCCTTGATTTCTTTAAATTTATTTATCTAATTCCTGCTTCTTTTCTCGTCTTTTTTACTTTTTTTCCCCGTTCTCATACAGCACAGATGCACTCTACAATGGCAGCGGATGCAGATTAACCGGGACATTTCTGAACAATGGGCCCTTGATTTCGGACGTTCACAGTTTTAAACCTGTGGTCAAAGCAGCAAATTCAAACTCAACAAAACACAAAAACTACTGGGTTGCCGTCTATCAGCTGTGGATTTTCTCGCTTGTTATATTTGTTAGAATACCACGTAACTTTAAATAACCTTGTCATTGTTGCCAGAGTCGGTGTGGATTGGATAACAGAATGCTTACATGTCGTTAACGTCTCGTTTACGCCTGGGTTCCAGGAGGGATTCCCGGTTCGTTGACAGTTCTGGATTTAGTCAGCTGAAATTGCAAATGCCGCAATTAGAATCTAGCTAGCGAGCGTAAACTAATGCTAACAGTGAAACCAAAGCATATAAAAGAAAAGAGGGAAAACTCTGCTTATTTGACAACAGCCGCTAGTCGTCGCTGCGGTAGTGCTGCTGCCGTTTTCGGCCATAAACGGCAATGAGTCCATTAGAGTCTGTGGCCCGAATTTGAATCATTATAAAATGAACTAATAGCTGAATCCAGACTTGTTTTCCTCGACGTAATGAATGCACACCTTCAGCCACATTCCTGCTAGCTGTATGTGGCTGTAATAATGGATATATTGGCTGTAATTCATCACTTTTATCATGTTATAATTCACCCATGGGCTGCATGCAGTCTGTACCGTGGTGGATGTATTAACGTCTCTGTTCCCAAACAGCCGGCTATCGGCCAGTCGCTAGTAGCGCTAGTAGCATGACATTGCAAAAACACATGACACAATAACTTATACATCCATGGTTCGTGGTCCATTGGACTCCATTTTGGTTCCTTGGCATGAAAAAGTTTGAGATTGCTCTCAAAACTTCCATTTATGTCCATCCAACCGGCTTGGGACTCCTCTGTGTGGAGTTTGCATGTTCTCCCTGTGTAAGTGTGGGTTTTCTCCAGGTACTCTAGCTTCCTCCCACAATCCGAAGACATGCCTTCGCTTTCGCCTTCGCCCAATGCCAGCTGGGATCCCCCCCCCACCCCTCACGGGATAACCGGTTGAAGATGGATGGATGGACGGACGAAGGCTAAAGCTATTTTCCACCTTGGTACCAAATAAATAAGATTCCTTGATTTCTTTCAGTTTTGTTTCTTCACTTGATTCATTGTCAAACTTTCTGTTTTGCACAGCACACACTGCAACGATAGAGATCAACCGTCAAGATTCAACAATCGTGGATTTAGTCAGATGAAATGACTGAATTTGATTCCACCAGCTGTCACTAGCAAGCTAACGCTAACGACGAAACTTGATTGCTTTTACTCTATCCCATCCACCCCTCCTATCCTTTTGTTTTCGCCACTATAATTCTCTTTCCCTCTGTTTCTATCGTCTTCTTTCTTTCCCTTCTTCTTTGTCTCCGCTCTAACGCTCTTCATGTCACTGCCCTTCTCCTCACTTCTCTCTCCATCTCCCTAAACATTTCAAAAGAATGAATTACTTTACGCTGTCACTTGGCCCTGGCCAAGAATTCATTTTTGTGGGTCAAGTGTTTCAAACTGTCATCTTTGACAGGAACCATCTCATACAATAACTACATGGATGGACCTTGACTTGAAGTGCTTTTTTTTTTACCCTCCTCACTTCTTATGCATGCTAAAGAGATTGCGGCCATTGTTGGTACAGAAGGAGGGAGGGATGGAGAGATAAGGAAAGTGTAGAGCTGTGAAAAGGGCGGCAAAGCAGAGATCAATACTAGATTAATAGATTTAACTCGACAACATGCAAAGTTATATGAGGAGTGAAAATATCAAGAGCTCGAGCCAAGTAGGCGACTGACACGCTCCAATGGGAGGATGAATAAAGTCACTTGATGACAGGAGTGCTACAACATTTAGCTATGCCAAGGTCTTTAACACAACTGATTATTTAAATAAAGGGATAAAACACATAAAAAGATTCAATGTTGAGGTAAAGATGGCATTGAAGTGAACATAAAGCCTTGTGTGTTTGCTGGGGACAGCAGGCCTTCAATGGCATTGGACTTGAGCAGACAATCTATTTACAGTGTGCTCAGGGGAGCTTATAAACAAATGTTGAGTAATTTCAGCCAGGAGTAATTACCCTTGCCGCTGACAAGGAGAGTGTGTTAGCACTCCCCTTCACCCTCGGCCCTGTCCAGAAGGCTTCGAGCTTGTGCACACACACACACACACACACACATGGACATGCACAGATGCACATGCACAACAGAGAAGTTCCTCGCGAAAGTGTGGCGTTTGTCCAACAGTCGATACCCGGTTTCACCCCCATATTTGGGAATGAGCTGATGAAATACTCCTTCCTGTTTGGAAAACGAGCTTCGAATGTCCCAGTTATTGAGATTATGTTAATTAGCCATAGCAAAATTCGCTGTTTAAACAGCAAAAGTGACAGTACATGTCCTGAAAATACGAGCCCTGCTAGAGCTAAGAGTGGTAATAGAGGTACAAAAAACAAGCGAAAAGACACAAAAATGCTAAGATGTATACTTGACATGCAGGATGCAGGATGTCTGACCTTAATCCAAACCACGTGTAATATTGTGTTGCTGAGTTACCCACAGGATGCCAACAATTGTCTTTTTGCTCATCACCATGTTTCTGGTTACTGTTGCAGCAAATGGGTTTAAATTGTAGTTAACGGAACGCCTGGTGCGTTTCATACGGCCACGCCGAGCCTTTACAAAGCCTCGGTATCTGAAGACAACACTTTATTTCTCTTTTAATGCATAAAACGCACCTCCATCCAGGCATTGTCTCCATCTGGGGTTCACCCTGGACGGGTTGCTAGACTATCACAGGGCTGCCCCATAGAGCCAGATAACCATTCCCATTCAAACCTACCAGCAATTTAGCATCAAGAAGAAAACCCACGCTAACACAGGGAGAACATGCAATTATCTCCTATATCAAAATGTCTTTGAGAAGTTCAGGAGTTTTGTGGTAAAAGAAAGCAACGTTAAAATCTAAATCTTTTGGCAGGTTTCTCTAAGCCGCTCGCCTTCATTAGGATTCTGTAAGCTCAGTCGTCAGGCCAGCAGATCATGTTATCGAATAAAACAAACAAGCAATCAAAGTCACATTCATTGCTCCATTGTTTTACATTTTAATCATTTGCAAGACTTAATTACAGGATTGAAATGTAACTAACGAACAAGCAAATTAATTTTCACCTTAACCTCTGAAAGGCAAATGGGCCAGATACAGGCTTTATCCCATCTGATCGATTATGATCTCTTGGCTCAAACGGAATGGATTCCCATGCAAATTCAGCCCGATCAATCCGCATTCCTGCCCGATCAATGAAACAGCTTTTCCAAGCCTTCCAGAGACAATTCTATGATTGGGAGATGAGATGATAACGACTGGAGAAATAACACAACATCAGAACAGGTTATACATGTTAGAAATACATTAAGTACAGGATGTCAAGGCAGAGAGAAACATGAACAAATCTTCAGCTCTTTAAAATCCAAACAGTGGAGCTTTAGCAGCCACCGCGGAGGCCTTTTCCTCCCTCATCCCTGCCTCTGTTCTCCCTGCCTTTGATTCCTGCTGTGCAGGGTAAAGATGTGAGAGAGGTGGCTGCTTCGGCTGGGTCTCCTGACAACTCGGCGTCACATGTATCCTAGTGTTGAAACTATTAAACAGCGAGGGAGGTGTTGTGTGCCACATTCAAACTGTGCTAAAGCTCTGAGATGCAACGAGTGAACGGGATTGAGTTTCTACACCAAACACAAACAAGTTTTACTTTACATTAAGTTTCATTTTCACTTTACAAATGTAGTAATTTTAAGCCTAACCCTGTTTTCCTAAACCCAACTAAACCACCTCTAAGTGACCGCTTTTGAAATTACGTGGTAGTATGTGATGAGTTTGGATGGCTGGGATTTATCCAGTCTTTACGCTAAGCTAACCCAGTCACCAGCTGGATTTAGCTTAGCCATGTTTCTACAGTAGCCAAGAATGGGCAAACCACATACTGGCTCTAGAGAGAGCCTTTTGTGTTTTTACACCGAAGGTTACCGTAGTTCTCCGAAATGCTTGTGAAACTATGGTAACGCCAGCTACTCCAGTAGTACAAAGTGCAAATGGCCTCTGAGTGAGAACGCCATAAAATAGGTTAGTTATAACACATCTATAATGCATAGAAAAAACTAATCATAAAGAAGAAGAAGAAGAAGAAGTAGTCCTTTATTAGTCCCACGAGGGGAAATTCAATTTTTTCACTCTGTTGTTAACTTAGACACGGACATCAGACCCGAACACACACATCACAAACATGCAACAATGGAGAGATGTCAGAGTGAGGGGCTGCCCTGACAAGCGCCCCGAGCAGTTGGGGGTTTGGTGCCTTGCTCAGGGGCACCTCAGCAGTGCCCAAGAGGTAAAGTGGCACCTCTCCAGCTACCAGTTTACACTCAGTTCTTGGTCCATGGCGGGACTTGAACCGGTGACCCTCCGGTTCCCAAGCCAACTCCCTACAGACTGAGCACTCCGCCCCCACGGAGAAAAGTGGGCATGTCTGTAAACTGGAGATTTGTGGGTACCGATAAAACCCATTTTCATTCACATTTCTTGAGGTCAAAGGTCAAGGAACCGCTTTGTAAATCACCATGCCCGTTTTTCCTCTCCAACATTTAGTGCAAATACATCCCAGATCCCAACAGGCTAGCATGACGTGGTTGGATCTCTTAGGTTTTCCAGGTTCAGAGCACCGGCAGGAGTGGAAGACATTAACCCAAACCACGATCTTACCCTAAACAAGCCGTTTTGTGGCCTAAACCTAACTAAGACGTTTCCTGTGAAGATGGATGTTTATTTTGAAGAAGAAGAAGAAGAAGAAGATAGTCCTTTATTAGTCCCACGAGGGGAAATTCAATTTTTTCACTCTGTTGTTAACTTATACACGGTACATGCAGACCCGAACACACACATGCACAAACATGCAACAATGGAGAGATATCAGAGTGAGGGGGCTGCTCCTGACAAGCGCCCCGAGCAGTTGGGGGTTTGGTGCTTTGCTCAGGGGCACCTCGGCAGTGCCCAAGAGGTAAACTGGCACCTCTCCAGCTACCAGTTCACACTCAGTTCTTGGTCCATGGCAGGACTTGAACCGGTGACCCTCCGGTTCCCAAACCAACTCCCTACAGACTGAGCTACTGATGCATGCATGTAACGAGAGGAAATTGACACTTGTGTTGCTAGACATTTTGTAAGAAAACAAACAAAAAATGAGGAATAACTGGAAGATATTCAATATATGAACCGTTGTATAAGAATACACTGAACGAAAACACAACGATTGTCCTGCTAATAGATCCCCCAAAATGCTACACACATATAGCTTCCTTCATTTGCCTAAAAGCAACTCCAAAATATCACTTATTGTCTAAACTCTTCATCAGGTCAAAAAACGAGAGAAGGCAACACAGCTTGAGAAAATCTTTGCCTCCGTCGTATCAGCTGGGACTGAAACTGAGGTCATTGGAGGGAAAGTCACATTTCCACATTCCACTGGACCATTTCAATGTCAACCCTCTCTGCTACGTCCTCCACATCATACAGTACGTGGAGGGGAAATACACTCTGTATCTCCCACTTACGGAGTACATCATTTGCATTTTAACACATTATGCTTGATCCATATATTCAGCGTCAGTGCATATACGTGAATACATACTGTAGAATGCAATGCACACTTCTTTGTCCTCTCTTTGAACAACTTTTTCCCAGCTGATATAATATGCTGGGAGGGCGGTGGGCTCCGGTAAACGCCATTGTGTTGCCTTAGCCGAGGACTGCAGGAAGTTGTGCTTGGCACGAGGCCCAGAAGCAAGGTGAGGACAAACACTCCGAACAAACACTCACTGACATCCACAAATCTGCAGATGCGTACCTGCTGTATTACACATCAGTAGTGCGGGTGGGTGGGTAGCGTGGCGAGGTGTTGTGGATGCACGTGTTCGAGTGTGAGTGCACATGTACGAGCCGGTCCACCTTTCATCTGGGCTGAGATTCGGAAAAGGCTTCACTTTGTTCGGGCTCCTTAATTCTCCCTTAATTCATTTGTGCTCCAGATTCACTTGGCTGCTGGGATAACCTGGGAATGATAATGAAGTGGAGAGGGAAAGAAAGAGATAGGAGTCGGTGGAGAGAGAGAGAGAGAGAGAGAGAGAGAGAGAGAGAGAGAGAGAGAGAGGGGGAAGGACAGGAAAACATCACAGCACATGACTCCTTCTCCCATCTCCCCTTTGAATGTGTTCGAAATGGATTTAGGGCTTTTCACTGAGTCTTTTAAGAGAAGATGGATCTTATTAGTGCTGATTGCTAGTCATAGGACGTTTTCTGCCTCGGGAACCCACCTTACTTAACCCTTTCACAGATGCACTGGAACTGTAGCGTTATTAGAGCTGATAGCACGTTATCAAATATGGATCCTGAATTGGCTCCACTTATCAAAGTCCAATGAATCTGGTGAATTTAGGCTCAACGACGTTTCCAGATTGATACTGGAAAAGTCCGAAAAACCTTGGGTTAGTTGGTTTTTGTCAAGTTCCGATTACTTTGCAGTTCCCGCTTTGAAAAACATTAGTCCGCCAATTTCTTGCACCATTGTTGAGACTCAACGAGGCTCAACCCTCTTTCCAGACAGGAACGTCAATATCGGAGTCTAAAAAACCCATCCAGCCATCCATCGTCAACCGCTTCCCCCCCTGGGGGCCGCGGGGGGGCTGGAGCCGATCCCAGCTGGCATTGAGCGAAGGCGGGGTTCACCCTGGACAGGTCGCCAGTCCATCGCAGGACACATAGAGACAGACAACATAGAGACAGACAACCATTCACGCTCACATCCACACCGACGGGCACATTTAGAGTCATCAATTAACCTAAACTGCGTGTCTTTGGACGGTGGGAGGAAGCCGGAGTACCCGGAGAAAACCCACGCTTACACGGGGAGAACATGCAAACTCCACACAGAAGAATCCCAAGCTGGAATCAAACCTGCGACCCTCTTGCTGTGAGGCGAGAGTGCTAACCACTGCACCACCGTGCAGCCCCTAAAAAAAACCCTGAATTATTATGATTTTTTGCAATTCCAGCCTCAAGATTGATTGATGAGCGATCACTCTGTTGGATTTTTGGATTGCCAAAATACACTGTCGATCTTTTCCTAAACCTAAGTCGTTTTTGTCACATAACCTCCGTACTTAAGTTGCACTACTTCCAGTGTTATTTTAACTCAAACGATGATTTTTTTTCTTGAACCTAACTAAGTAGTTTTGTTCCCTAAGCCTAACCAAGATCTTTTCCTAAACCTAAGTAGTTTTATTTTTAAAAGCCTGGAGAGGAAATAGACACTTGCGTCACAAGTTGAAAATACGTTGTTCAAAGTCATGCTGAGCATCACACACAAAAAAGGGAAATTTATGTCTCTGTACATGAATCCAGTATCTTAAATTTCCATGACTATTTCAGGAACTGCCATGAGTTTGACTCTATGGATGCAGTCTTAATGTGTGTCCAACAGATCCATTTATTTCACCTGAGTTTGGGAAAGAATAGCACGAGGTATTTCAGCATTATCAGTCTTTTAACTTTAACTGACTTGACATTAAAAGCACAATTAGCTAATTTTACCCGATCAATAATTCAGTCACTTTTTGAAATGACTGTTCTGCGTACCAGCAAAGCTTGACTTAATTGAGCTGTATGCATGTCTTGGTTAAATAAGTATTCAGAATGGCTTCAATTACTTCTGTGTAACTAATTGATCTTGCCTGAAACAATGGCACCGATAGCGTAGTCCCAGCAGGACACAGGCCTCCCCTCCAGGAAGGCGAACGCCAACGCTGCCACTAATTGAAATTATTTCGATTAATATGGAGCCTAATCGAGGCTAAGTATGCGGCGTCACAGTGGGTCGTGCAGTCGGGAGCGTATTCCCGTCCTCTCCGTCTCCTTTTTTTTTTTTTTTTTGTTTTGACACGGGACCTTTGTGTTTTGACAATCTCGCCCTCCTCAATACACAAAGCAACAATTCATCCTGCAGAGAAGAACAAGCAGACGTGGAAGAAAGGAAAAAAAAAAAAGAAAAAGCGGAGCTCGCAGCGGGGCCGATCGATAGACAGAGTCGGAGCTGTGATTTATTTACCGCTGTGTGTTATGTAGAGGCGAGAGGAGGGAGAAGAAAAGCCTTCTGATATGGCCACGGGCAGCCGACATAATGGGGCCCTCTCAATCTTCAGTGAGTGGCTTGTTGGATTGTCAGGCAGGTTTCCGCCGGTGTTCAAAAGCGCTATCCGATCAAACCCCCGAGACGCGAGCGACCAGACAGATGATTACTCACTGTAAACGATCCAGGAGGGGAAAAAAGAGAAATAACTACAGCGGATATTGATGACTCAATAGACTCAGTGACAGACGATTCCATTTGTGTCTAGATTAAGTGTTGACTGTCTTGGATCAATCATAATATAGGCCTCTTATTGAGCATAAAAACCATGTTTAATGTCATTAAATCCAGATCTGACTTCTCCCCCTCCTCTGCCTGTTCTTCCTAGGAGTGTCCACATATCTGGCAGCCTGCCGTCTACAGTACAAGCATGCGAGGCGGTGGGGGATGGGGATGTGAGTTGTTGTTGGTGGTGGTGGTGAAGAGGGGAGGTGGAGGGAAGGCATGGGTGAACAAGGGGAGATGGGAGGGGAAAAAAGAAACCTCCGAGGCAATCATTTCTGGCAGAGCGGTGGCAGTCGGTTTGGGTGTGTTTTCTCTCCGTGTTTTTTGTGATTTCAGACAGTTTGGACGTCGCTCGGCGAAGGCCAATAACAGTTTACAGACTGCTGATGTCAGCACATTTTGACAAACTTCTCAATCTGGATCGACCTTCGCGGCGCTCAGACGCGCTCACCTCTGCATCCACTCCCCTCATCTCCGAGCAGCAGGGCGTTCGGTTTATTACAGGGCTTGGACTACAGCAAATATCCAGTTTTACATAATAGCACGCCTCAATACAGTAATGAGGAATATAGGCTGTTAGAAAGACTGCCAAGTACACAGTGACTATGATTATGAACAAAATATATCTGCCATTTTAACTTAACACATAAACAAGCATGATTTACGTTTATCAAATATCACACTACAAGAAAAGGATTACCCTTGTATGTAATGTTTAAATTTCAATTTAGGAATAAAAAAGTTGGATAAAAGTCAATAAAACACATTAATCACGTGTAAGGGGCCAATGTATCCTCATATAACGATTTGTATGGTATCCTACAAAAAGTTAGTTTTGATTTGTTGTAATTTTCTTCTACAAATATCCAGCAATATGAGTGCGCCTGTGACAAAAGTACTTGGTTAGGTTTAGGAAAAGAGCCTGTTTGAGTTAAAATGTAAAAAAGTTTTTTATGTAAAATCTGTACGTTTATGTAAAATAAGTGTTTATGTAAATAAGTTTGTTCCAAAAATAAAATAAGTTATGTAAAATAAATGTTTGTTGTATAAAATGAGTGTTACATGAAATAACGTTGTTATGTAAATTAGGTATATTTGTTGCAAACAATAAGTATGTTTGTTACATAAAATGAGTTCGGTACAAAAAATAAAGTATGTTTATGATGTAAAATAAGTTTGTTCTGTAAAACAAGTGTTAAGTATGTTTGTTGTATAAAATAAAATATATAAAATACTTGTTGGGTGAAATAAGTTAGCCACATAAAACAAGTGTTTATTACGTAAAATAAAAATGTTTCTTATGTTACAGCCCGGCTCAAAGGCTGCAGCAAAAACAGGAGAGCAGACAAGTTTTAAAATGGTAAAAGGCAACGATTTATTAAACTAACAATAAATAATTAAACAAACAACCAAAATGGTGCCAGCCAAGAACTACCCAGAACCTCATGGCTGTGCAGAACCCTCATAACTGGGTCCAGCTACCCAGAAACCCTCCAGGCTGTGCAGAACTCTAACTGGGTCCAACTACCCAGAACCTCCAGGCTGTGCAGAACCCTCATAACTGGGTCCAGCTACCCAGAACCTCATGGCTGTGCAGAACCCTCATAACTGGGTCCAGCTACCCAGAAACCCTCCAGGCTGTGCAGAACTCTAACTGGGTCCAACTACCCAGAACCTCCAGGCTGTGCAGAACCCTCATAACTGGGTTCAACTACCCAGAAACCCTCCAGGCTGTGCAGAACTCTAACTGGGTCCAGCTACCCAGAACCTCCAGGCTGTGCAGAACTCTAACTGGGTCCAGCTACCCAGAACCTCCAGGCTGTGCAGAACTCTAACTGGGTCCAACTACCCAGAACCTCCAGGCTGTGCAGAACTCTAACTGGGTCCAACTACCCAGAAACCCTCCAGGCTGTGCAGAACTCTAACTGGGTTCAACTACCCAGAAACCCTCCAGGCTGCGCAGAACTCTAACTGGGTCCAACTACCCAGAACCTCCAGGCTGTGCAGAACTCTAACTTGGTCCAACTACCCAGAACCTCCAGGCTGTGCAGAACTCTAACTGGGTCCAGCTACCCAGAACCTCCAGGCTGTCAGAACCCTCATAACTGGGTCCAACTACCCAGAAACCCTCCAGGCTGTGCAGAACTCCCATAAATGGGTCCAACCACCCCAACCATCACACACTACTGGTCTACAGCCCCGACAGAACCAACAGACAGTGTTGCACAGGTCAAATAGTGCACTAATCTACTGTGGGAGTTCCCCTCTACCTAACTGCCTATCCCAAACTAGTCTACCTCACTGAACCCTAGTCTTCATGCAGAGTAGTGGGAGGCTCTTTAAACACTTAAACCAGTAGCCTTAGTTAGGTCCCCAGCAAGCTGGTTACCACCTGATAGGTCTGGAGACAACTGCACTGACCACACCACACAAAACAAACCAACCAGCCCAAATGGACCATGTTGGTATGCCTACTCAGGGAAACTCCACAAAATCAAAATGATCCTCACAAGAGGAGCCTGTAATCACTGCTGATAGCTCCCACCTGCCAACCTGTGTCAAAACACCAGCATGCACCACTCAGCAACCCAAACACACCAGAACAAATCAGCAACTTATGAATACAGCTGCTGACATTTGCCACAAACACAGCAGAACAGCTGTTTTACTACACTCCTACAGTCCATGTCTCCTCTGTTCAACTCTGTGTACAAAACGAGCTGCACCTCCTTGCTCGGCTACAGCTGGTCTCATTCATGAAACCAGTCTCTGCCAATCATGCATTAACAAATATCAGAACCGACTGCACTCTACCAGTCTGAACCGGGTCAACTAAGTTAGGACGAGCTCACATTTGTTACAGCCCGGCTCAAAGGCTGCAACAAAAACAGGAGACCAAACAAGTTTTAAAATGGTAAAAGGCAATGATTTATTAAAAAGCAAAATGGTGCCAGCCAAGAAATCAGAGAGCTCCTCTGTGGGAAGGGAGGGAGCTTTTATATCCACCCTGAGCCCAGGTGGAGCTCATCAGCCTGACGATCCTCCACCCTGCAACACAAAGAACCAGCAACAGCACCCCTAGTGGAGTGGAGGGTCAATAAGCATGTTTGTCATGTAAAATAAAATACATACAAAAACTATGTTTGCTAAATAAAATAAGTTTGTGATGCAAAATAAGTATAGTTGTTACATATAATAAGTAAGTAGTGTAAGTTGTAACATGTAAGAGTAAGTAAGGTAAAATAAGTTAAAGCTGACTTGGTTTCATGTGCAGTATGAACTGACTGAGAGCAGCCTGGAGATTTTTACATTTAAGAGTATTTTTAAGCCACAAGAAATAAGATGAATCAATATTCTTAAGTGTATGTTTAATATGAGTAAACTTGTCATTCAGCAGCTTGATAAACCATATTTAGTTCTGATTTCTGAAACGCCAGCCTGTGTGAACCAGGTGATGATGTGATGGACCTGTGGAGGAACCCAGGGTTGACATTTACCCCGTCAGGCAGGCCCTGTCCTCGCCAACCCCATCCCCCATCAGCCTCCCCTCGTCACCCCACCTCCTCCACCGCCGGAGGCCTTCGCCCTGGGGCCCACCTGACTGACAGCTGTTGATTTGGATCTCTCCATCACACGCCAGATAAAAGAGGGATTCAGGACTCATTCCTGTTTCTCCCTCCGCTCCATCCCTCCCTGCGAGCCCAGGCGCAAACGCAATTCCCAGGCACCGGACTTCTACAGGGCCTCCTAATGAAGTCATTCCCGGCACACATGATTGGGTGAGATTGCCACCACCACCACCACCGCCGCCGCCGCCGTCGCCGCCGCGATCCCCGCTCTCCCCTCACATCTCAGGTCTCCCATCCCCCATCTCCACTGAGTGTACTCATGTGGAAACAGCAAGTGGTTGTGTGCATTTTCTGTGTGCATCCATCCCTCGCCTGTGTGTTTGTACGTCTGCGACACGTGTGTGTGTGTGTGTGTGTGGGTGTGTGTGCTTAACTAAGCTAACACAGCCTGACTGGCTACTAATTGGATGTCTCCATCGGCGGTTGTACACGATGTGGCATTATAGCCGAGAGAAAATCACGTAGGAAAGTACACCATATACTGTGGTGGAAATAGAAGGAGTGGAGCAGCGAGGGATTTTCCTCACAGTACGGGGAAAAAATGATGAGCACATGATGGTGTTAGTACAGTATGTGCTGTTATAAAATCAATCAGAGAGGCGGGAATCGAGTTATTTCAGCCTGTCCATCACTGTCTAGAAAGGCTTTGATGAGTAATGATCTGAAAAAAAGACAGACAGCTAATGAATCCTGCATAATAATCATAAAAAAACCCACCACTCTATAAAAAACTTGTCTTTGTAGAGGTCTCCTGCTCAGCCTAATGCACATCACAGTCCCTGATAGTTCACTCAGCGACACCTCCTCAGCAGGAATCCTCCAGAGACAACCTCGCCGGCTGTCAGTCGGTCGGTCTGCCACTCACCGCTAACACGACAGCCCATCCCCGAGTGCCTGTGAACACTCCGCAAGCTTCGCCAATCTGACAACACACACACCAAAAAAGCATGAGTGTTTGCGAAGGTACCCTCCTGTGACGCCGGGAAAAGGCTCGTTTTAAGTTTTTCCCGCGGAGGGAGTGAGGATGACTCACGCCTGACTCGCCGTTAGCGAGGGGGCTGCGCGATCAAACAGATCTGATTTGTTGGCGCCTTTGAGTCTTGATGAGAGGATTGATAGCAGCCAGCTGTTAAACCTAAAGAACATCCCAGGTCTGGAATCGTGAGTGACACCTTTTAGATAAGAACCAACAGTCACGTTATTAATTATTATTTTGAAATCAAAGCTGTTGCGATTTAGAATCTATGATAAGTGTCAATTAATAAGCCCGTAAAACGTAATTTGCATGACAATAAATGCAATGCATTATCAATATGCCAACATCATGCATTATTAAAGATGAACACCATTAACATAATAATATATTAGCATAATCAAGACCACCATTTGCATGGGAGATGCTCTTGTAAACCACAGAGGATCTCCATGCATCAGCAGAAGGTGAAGTTAATTCAGCTTCTACGACATCTTCATCTTCAGCCGGTGCTGAGCTTTGTTAAATCTCTGCTTAGATTCAGTCACATCACTGGCACTCGTTGTTCTCGTTCAGTGGATCCAGCGCTGAACTGTAGTGGTGGAATGTACATTTACTCTAGTACTATACTCCATCCATTATCTGTAAACGCTCATCCTATTCAGGGTCTCCGGAGGGCTGGAGGCGATCCCAGCTGACACTGGATGACGGTGGACTACGCACTGGACAGGTTGACTATCACACAACGGATACATAGAGACAAGTAACCATTCACGCTCACCTTCACACAGTTTTAGAGTTAACGATTAACCTAACCCACATGTCTTCAGACTGTGGGAGGAAACCGGAGCACCCGGCGTAAACTTATGCTAAAAAGGGGAGAACATGCAAACTCCACACAGAAGGGCCCCAATCTGGATTTAACAGGAGACATCTGCTTGCATAATACTTTTAATTTTGATACTTTAAAGTGAGATGTAATATTTGAAAAAAGAAAAAAATCTTACAAATAAAAAGTTCAATTCAAAATGTTTTTATGAACCTTCCCAACTCGTGCTACTGTTACATTAAAAGTGCTAAATCCCAAATTTGATATGGAATAACATCAGGATTCATTTAGAGATGTTCATGACCACCTGATGAGTGTAAGTCCAATAATCGCTCTGTTTTGGTCTCCACCAACTACTGAGGGAAATATCTGTCTCTTTAGCAGCTAAATGCTCCGCTATGTTCATCAGCTAGTTGCTAACTGTGTCTGTTTGGCACATAGCAGGTGGTGTACAGTGTTTTTTTTTTTGCTAATGAGAGCGGTGGGAGTTAACCAAAAACTAAAACAAGGAGCTGAAAGATGCAAAAACGCTCCGTAGAGCTGAAGTGAGCTGCAGAGTAGGTGATAATTATCTGTGAATTCTTAAAGTTATGCTATGCTTATTTACTATCACATAAGTAACAGTACAGTTGAATGCCAAACTTCTAGAGTATTTATACTCAGTTTCGGAGTTATGAATATCGGTAATGAATTGTAACTGTGTTTCCCATACTATTGTCCTGCATGGTCAGATGTCAACAGCATGTGATGGAAAATGTGATTAATTTCAATTGTATGTTAGAATACACAATGGGATTTTTATCATTAAATCAGAAAGGTATGGGTTTTCAAGTTATATTCAAAGTGAAGCAATGTGCCCCTGATAAAACAAAGCAAAGGCACTTAGCATGTGTTCTCCTAGTTAAGATTCCCTCTCAGCAGTAATACAATGTTTCTGAGTGTCTGCTGGAAAACAAGTGGAAGGTCAAGAACGCGAACAATAGATGTTGATTCCAATTATGTGTAAAGCATTGAACAAGATGCGCTAATGATGGCGTTGTCGGGAGAAAAAAGGTGTTTATGTGCTACTCTCCCAAAGCCTGTGGAACAGTTTATTAGGCAAAGGCTTTATTTCCATAAAGGCTGATAAGACTTCAAATGATCCACTGAAAAACAGTCCTGGCATCAGCGCAGCAAAGCGGCGCTTGTATTTATCTCTCCTGACGCTGTGAGACAATCAAGACAGAGATGATAGCACATTTTGAAATGCAGCACAGAGGCATAATGAGATTGCAGGAACAAAACCAGACAAAATGTTTTTTTTTTTTCATAAATGGCTCCTTGTTTTATTCCCCCCCCCCCCACCCCCTCCAAAAAAAAAAGGCCATCGTTTTCAATTAATGAAGCAGGGAATTGAGTCCGAGGTCCTGCGGGATATGGATTAACCATGATGGCTTGAGGGTCCAATCTCACACTGAGTCTGCGCTGTGGTCTGCACGGAGGAATTTCTCATTCAAGGCCTCCACAAGCGCCCGCCGCCGCCGCCTCCCACCCCCAACTCATCCACCCATTCCTCTTCCTAAGGTGAGTTGCTTCAGCGCAGACCGCTATTAGTGGTGGGGGGAGATAAAACTGTAAGTGTTGCTCCCAATTAGTGCATCAGTGACCGCTCTGTGCCTCCTCCACAACGAGGCCTGGGAGGGAGGGAGGGAGGAGGGGGCGGCGTGGAGTGAAAGATTGGAGGAAGGATGACAGGAAAGGAGAGAATGGCTTTGGAAAGGAATAAAAGAAAGGGAGTAGCTAGATAAAGAGAGGATGAAAGGGGGAGAGAGTGACTAAAAAATGGCTTAAGCATTCATTTTGAGTGGCGAGACAGGTCCTATTAACATTTAACAGCGTTTGCGCAACTTGGTGTGGAGGTTAGGATGCAAATGAGGAGGAATTAAAACTGGCCAGAGGTTTGTCATTGATGGATTGCAGTCTGGCGGCGCTCGCCACTTCCTAGTGTCCATCACAGGCGATTACTGTATAATTAAACCTTATTTCTGGACTCTCCGACGCATAATTACTTGTGTGGGAATGTAACCATCATCTAAAAGCTCCTGCAAAATGCTTTAGCATTTAGTCTGCAGTCATTTCGCAGACTAGTGACAGATAGAGCCATCTGATGATCGGCACAAGAACAGTCACTTTTAATAAGAGGTGGGGGGAAATATCAGGCGACAGTGTGCTGATTATAGGAAAATTAGGCTTTTAAGTGGTAAAGTCCTTTGTGTTATTTGCATAATTTATTCCGGCTTTACCCCCCTGTTCAACCACCTTTTTTTGCGAGCTGTGGGCAATTTCCTCTCATATTTGAATGGATTGCACATTTAAGACTACTTAAGGAAAATGATCACTTAGCATATTTTAATTGTGGCGCAAAGAGTGAGCAGAGGTGTGAGGCAAAAGCTGACAGAGTGAGGACCCTTTAGAGTGAAGAGGACACGGCGGCGTTGGGGTAGATAACCTCGGGGTGCGCACAATACTTGCTCCAGATTTTCCCGGGAGAGTCCTGTTTTTCATTGCCATCTCCCGGTTTTCTGCCCAATTGCCCTTCAATTCTCCCAAGTTATGGTGCACCTTTTTTGTGTAAATCGTACATCAGACCGGCATCCAGAGTACTACACGCCCCCTTTTGGGGAAAACAAACCCTAACCCTTACCCTAACAGGATTCAATCACATGCAGAGATGTCTGGATCAGCAATATCAAGCCACTGTGTTGGACGAGGAAGACTGAAGGAACAGGGTGGCGATCAACCTGCATTTATTACAGTATTGCGAACGCTCAAGCAAGTTCGCAAAATAACTATTAGACGTGTATAAAACAAACGTTTGTATAACAAGAGATGAATGCGTACAAACTTAACAAATTACTTTCTAAACATACGTCAAATAGCATTGAAGTCTATGAGATCTTTGGTCTTCTTTCCCCCAAAAAGGGGCGGGGCCTTGACTTTTTGCAAAGTACGCAAAAAGTCAAGCACTGTTTCCACTCGGACGTCAACAGAGCTACGCCAAATGCCTTTGTGGAGGGCATCACAGCTTTACAGCTAAGCGGTCGTAGCGAAAATAACCGGTTACAGAGTGAAACACGCAAACATCATACCTACGCTACTTATAATACAGATATATATATAGAGAAAAATATACAGTCCCGATAATGATACCTGGGTTTAATAAATAAGCTGTATGCCTCACTGTGTGGAAGTGATGAGATCATTATTTTGTGTGTAAAGCAATACCAGACTCAACTTAACATTGCTGTTTCAATGTTCATCCATCCATCCATCCATCCATCCATCCATCCACCTACGACTGCTTATCCCGTTAGGGGTCGCTGGGGGGGCTGGAGCCGATCCCAGCCGCATCGGGCGAAGGCGGCGTTCACCTGGACAGCTCGGCAGTCCATCGCAGGACACATAGAGACAGACAACCATTCACACTCACATTTACACCTACAGTCAATTTAGAGTCATCAATTAACCTGCATGTCTTTGGACTGTGGGAGGAAACTGAAGAACCTGGAGAAAACCCACGCTAACACGGGCAGAACATGCACCACCGTATACATATATACATGAATAATTTATTATTAAAATAAATCCTACACCAGCAGCTTGGTAAAAAATCTTCAAAATTAACAGGAATTCAAACTTTTAATGCAGCAAAAAATTGGTCAGAACGTAAACAGGAATTGCAGTTCCAGTATACAATATATATAAATGCTGAATTGATAAGCCCCACTGTATCCAATCCAGCTATCTGAGTCAGTATTGGTCTGAAATCCGATCCGGTATTGGTATCAGTGTATCCCTGGAGAGAAATGGAGAATACAAAAAGACAGAAATACTCAAAGCAGGGGCAAAAAAATTTGACTAGTTCATACCAGAGATTCACACAAAGGGGCAAATTATTCAGTTTTCTTTCCTGAGAATTAAAAGTAAAATTAAAAGTATGCTTATTTTATCACCCAAAATGCTGTTGCAGTGTACTTATTATTTTGTTATTATTCTTTAAGTCACCAGAAGCAGGACACAAAGTTTCTGAAACCTTTTTTGGTCCCCCAGACTTGGGACTATGGGGGGAAACCGGAGTACCCGGAGGAAACCGCCACTAACACAGGGAGAACATGCAAACTCCACATAAGTCTCCAGCCGGATTCGGATAAAACCTGCCTTCGATGACTGACTGCAGCTTCGTGAATACAGGTTATTTACAGAGCAGCTCGCTGCTCCACAGTTTATGAAGCTTATAGCAAAAAAAGGTGAGCGAGACGATCACATCTCTTCTTGTCTCTGGAAGAAAAACAGCTTTAAATGTGATGGATACAAAAAACCCCTTGTGTCAGATAATTTCTGATCATGGCTATAGCATGTTTCAAAGTGGAAAAATAAAGAGCCCTCTGTGAACTCCGACCTTTTCCGAAGCGTTTTGAGTTTTTGCGGATAATTATAGAGGCAATACAGCAGCTTCCCACACCTCACCACCAGCTATATAATGATACCTTGGAAATGTAGTGGGCTAATGCACATCATTTTCATTAAGAGCGCTCGCAAAACCCAAATTCTTTGTGATGGAGAAAGATAATTAACGCTTTAATGTTTTGGTCTTGCCACTCTTACCACAGCAAGAGAAATGAATTGTTACATTTTAATGAGAGAAGCGACAGCGCCGGCTTGCCACGGATGATTTTATAATTGCACACAGGGGTGACTAACTCAAGGCTCATTAGGACGATTTTTCAGCTGGGCTATTTTTTGGCAGGACAATACCTATTTTTTATCCATTCTCCTGATAAATAAATTCTGGAATTAATCTTTTATTTGATTGAACAAAAAAAACAAAAAAAAAAACAAGATATAATCTCCCAAGAAAATGTCTTTAATGAATCGTTCGTTGCTGCTTGTACCTAAGATTACATGAAAATACATTGACTGCAAGTATGGCAACATATTCACACATATAAACAAGTGGTGCATTTGTATTGTATGTATAGGTATGTACAACAGAAACACGTTACACTCTGGTTTTAAAGTTGTGCAAGTGTGTTATATATACTAACAATTTATAAAATCCAACACACTAAATAAAAAACAGAAGAGTGTGCCCACGTATATACACATTCACACGCGCACAACCACAGTAGTTCACAAAAGATTAAAGCAAATGTATTGGATTATACATTTCCGGGTGGCCTTTTAGGTCGACCCCAGCTGATCCATCCTCACACTTGTGTGTTTTTGACGTTTGTCGTGTGTGTGTGTGTGTGTGTGTTTCACCTACACACACACTGACGCACACACACACACTAGGCTATGCTGCAGCCTGCGGTTGCACCATCAGCTAAATGTTTTAAGTACAGTCGTGTGAGGTAGACTGCGCAAAACTTCATGGTGTAATTCCCTTCCACTTCATATTTTTTTAAATTTTATTTTTCAATGCGTTTTTCACTGACATTTGGAAAGACGTAAATCAAATAGTGTTTTGTAGCCATGAGGTAGAAATGCTTTAAAGAACTCCATTTAAAAAAAAAAAAAAATAAATGTAGAAAAAAGGTCGAGACACAAAAGAAGGACCACAAAACACGTAACAAACAAGCGTAGCATTGAGCGGCGTGTTTCAAGTCGTTTGTTCGGCGGCGGCGGAGGGGAGAGGGAGACGCCTGTGCTGTTGTCGTGTGCTCTGAAGTGCATTAGTCGGTTTTTCTGTCTAAAGGGACTCTCTCTCCAGAGGATTTGCTGACAGAAGGAATTCTGGTACAGATTGTTTTTGAGGGTGGTTTTCTGACGGACCACTCTGCTTTTCCCCTTGTGCTGCCGCCACACTGCTGCCCGGCTGTCTTTCCTTTCCGTCAATTTTGCTGACGCTCAGCAGAACCCCCACCACCACCACCACCACCACCACCCCTCCCGCCCCACATCAGGTGCCGCAGACTGGAGATAGCAACACAGAGTGGGCCTGAACATACAGTACGCCGACCTCGCTATTATATTTAAAATAAAAAGCAAGATGTGCAATAAAACTGATCATGGGTTCAGATAAATCTCCTTCAGGATAAATACCAGACAGACAAAGCAAATATATTTCAACAAAACCATATTACAAAATGCTTTAGTGCACATATACATTAAACTATCTTAAGTATTCCTGTGTCAAAACAGTGGAGCGAATGGACAGCAAGGAGACAAAATTACATTCCTATGCAACACAATGGGCAACAGATAACCTTCAGAGATGAAGGACTTTAAGACTAGAGCCACAGTTCCTCATTCAAAGCTTCTTAGCCAACTCAGGTATGTATCCAAATACATTTAGATGCCATCTGTGTGACCAATACAGTTACAGTTGAAAAAATTTGGATAAGTTAGCCTTGGGCGGTCATTTTGGGTAAAACCTATTTGATGACAGTATTGCTAACTATGTATAGACGTCTTTTTTGTTAGGTAGGTGGAGGCAGAATAAGGTTGTGTCCGAAACTCTATACGAACATGCTATTTGGTATGCTAGAACGGTATGCACGATTTTTTTAAGCATGGCCGAAACCTTACGACGGAACCACGAAATTCCATACTATTTCCGGTGAAATATTATAGTATGCAATGCTGGATATTACTGCGGTATAAGTACTCAACACGGTAGTGACGACAACGTTCATAACGGATGTTGACAAACAGCTCTGCAAACGCTTCAATTTAACAAAATTTTCACTTTGCTCGGCATAATACGAACCCTCATTTTGGTCACGCGTTACCATGGTTGCACGTCTCTATCCGGCAAGGAAGCTCTCAGGAAGTGACTCGTAAATTGCCGCTCAGTGCTTCTGAAAAAACACATACTACTGTTTAGTCATGCAAAAGTATGTCGAACTACAGTAAACGTATTAGTATGAAATTTCGGACGAAGTCTACTTTAGCTAGCTAAAGAGCCAAGGTTAGCTAACGCTGGTCAGCAAAAAACTCGCGGACCAGCGTTAGCTAACATTGGCCTGTTTTTTTTAACGATGGATGAAGAAAATGGAAGTTTTTCTGAGTATGTACTGTCTCTGTCCCAGTTAGTGTTAAGACAGACTTGTCAAAAAGAGAGTAAATATTGGCAAAGCATTTCAGAGATGAAGCGAAAACTTCTGCTAACCGCAACCAAAGACTCACAGCTATGGTTAGCAAAAGGCTTCACTATCAGCAACACTGTCTCTCCATCTCTTTAATAGTTTAGCCTATTAGCAGCATTTTCTCTAATGCTAATGCTAACGGCTGGGTTTCTGCTGCTGCTGCCAGCCCTTTCTTTCCACGTAGTTTGCCTTTCACAAAGGCCAATTTCATTTGTATTTATTTTAGACAGAAAAGGGTTAAGAAGTGTGTGCCTATTTGTAAATAATAGTAATAATCATAGTTAAAACCCTGTGCTTTATTCATTCATGGAGCCCTGTGAGTCAATGCACATATTTCAGAATAAAAGCCCTACGTTAACAAATGAAGGAACTCCACAGAAAAAAAAAGCTTCAGGGCTTTTTGTTTGAAATGAAAGCAGGTAGTTTTGATTTAAAATGATGTCAACATGCGATCAAATGATCATTTTCACTGTGTTGCTGCTGGGAACTCCACGTGGCTCGCGTTAAAAAAAGGCGAAAGCCTCGAATCTTTAGAAGAGATGCAGCCTGGCAGCTCTAACCGTAATAAAAACCGTGAGCTCACCTTAGCAGAAGGCTAAACTAAACTATTAGCAGCATTTCCCCTCCACCTCTGAAATGCTTGTCAGATATCGTAGCTTGCTAGAGGCTCAAATGTCATCTCAAATGTGAGCGATATCGACTCCGGCACCCAACAACACGGCAAGATGGCAATTTCCATGTGT
This sequence comes from Pterois miles, assembly GCA_947000775.1. NCBI lineage: Eukaryota > Metazoa > Chordata > Actinopteri > Perciformes > Scorpaenidae > Pterois > Pterois miles. Next base: position 2,703,691 of record CAMQGK010000500.1, on the reverse strand, counting down.
AACTTTAGCCGACTAATCCGAGGTGAGTTGTGTTTCAGTCTTTCCTTTGTTTTGCCTCCAGCTAATACTGTGATGTAATTATGACGTCACCTGTAAAAGGTCTTTAAGCCCGCTGGTTGGACAATAACACGGCCACTAAAATACGATTTGCATTCCAGAGATGTCAATCAATCAGAATTGCTATTACGAAATTACCTCTGACATCCAGCAGAAACAGTAATTTACTGTCTACGTTCCATGCTTGTAAAAAAGCATAGGAATATAAGATAGACCTTGTCTAATCTAAATTACAGGAGTGGCATCCAATTCTACAGATAATCCAGTTCAAATGCAACTAAACAATGTGAGTGACAAGGCAACTTTGCAAAATCCATATTTCCATATCTGGGTTGTGACACCTATCAAATCCAACTTAAAAACTGGGAGGATGTCTGGAATGAGCTCCCTTAATCCTAGTTTACCGTTATGGAAACAGATTTTCCTTGAACGCAACAAATGAGTTGCTTACTTTTTTCAATTGAGCATTTCTGGCTGAAACCAACTGGATCAAATGATAAGATAAGATACACCTTTATTGATCCCTAGCGGGGAAATTCGGTGAAATGACAGTAAGTCAAGCATTTAGTTCATACAAAGAGATACAGTATTTTGTCTTTGATATCACTGTGATTTAAAATAGTAGTTTAACATTTTGGGGAATACGTTTATTTGCTTTCTTGCCAAGAGTTAGATGAGAGGGTCGATACCACTCTGTCCTTTCAATATTAGGCTACAGCCAACAGACCGCTAGCTTAGCGGCATATATAACCACAAGTTGTTGTTTTACACTTAAATTTTTGTACAGATACAGCAAGCAAAAATTTGAAACAGATCTTGTTATATTCTGACAATGCTGCTGTTTCCCCGTTTTCTGTTTTTATGCCAAGCTAAGCTAACTGGCTATTGGCACTAGCTGGATCCTCTCATTTAACCCTAGGTAAGAAAGCAAATAAGTGTATTTCCAAAAATGTCAAACTATTCCTTTAAAGTTTTTGGAGGTGTTTTTAGCATAAAGTTCATCCACGTCAGAGAATACATGTCCCCTCATGACAAATGAGCTGATATTTTGCGCAGAAGTTAGCTGACAAACTGATGGAGCCTCTATGCAGCCTAACCATATAACCTAGGTCGCATAATATAAACAATGTTGATTATGGTTGTTTTAATAAATATACAATTCCCATCACCCCAACACTTGTTCGTCTCTTAGAAACCCCAAAAACCACACAGCTTGGCAACAGCTTTGTGGTTTTTTAAATTGTATTTTTTTTTTTTAAAGCGAAGGAAATAAGCTTCAGGATTGGTCAAGTAGACACAGGTAACTAAACCACCTGCTGTGAGGAAAAAATGTTTTGACTCACTATTGATTATGTTCCATCATTCCAGAAAATATCTAGTACATTCATCGTCACCTCAGTTGAGGCACACCTAACACTTCGCTAAACATAAATTGCCAAACCACCTCGGATTTTCCTGTCAGATCTTAGTGCTTTTTCTTCAAGATATCTTGAGGTACTGTACAATTCACAAACGCTTTCCTGAGTTTTGTTTGTTACGTTTGTTTTGCAGACACAGGATCAAAAGGGATGAGTGCGAAGTCAGGGCCCAGACTACTGCCGCCCTGATGGATTACTGCTCTTAGCAAGACAATAAAGAATGATTGACCACCACCAATGGCATCTGTCAATCTGCTTTTCAGACTCACCGCTGAAGTTTTAAAGCTCGTAATAATCATCAGCTCATGCCATGAATGTAGATTGTGAGGCAAATAAACAAGAATGAAAATCAGAAAGCACCACATCAGGCACTTGGATAGCCAACTAAATCTCAAGAACAAGAACATTAACGATATATACACAGACACTGGGGCGTCTCTTCTGAAGCCAACTTGCTTGCAATGTGTAAACAATGCCCAGCTTTCTGGAGTTCAAATTAAAACTCTTGCTCATTAACGGCAAAACTGCCAGTGGTCTCGTCAAACCAGGTCTCTTGGTGCGTCTAAACCCTGCTTGTGAGAACTCTGTGGGCTCGTGTTGGCCTTCTGTGTGCCTTTCCCTCCAGCACAATGCTTCTGCCCTGAGGGGAGGAATTGTGGATGCCTCTTTTTCTCAAGGGCGGAATCTATCTTTTTCACTGGCTGCAGCCAAACATTTTGTTCCACTCAGTGTACGTGTCAATCTCTTTTTGTGATATACTGGCTTGAAATTTACAAAAGACACTCTCAAAGTCCTGGTAGGTGAGGGGCCTGACCTGTCCCCGAGGCATCATACCCGACATGTCCATGCCCTGTGCAGAGACGTGTAACAGACCTACAAGGGCCTCCTGGCAGAGTCTGGCCAGGTCCAGTCCGGAGAAACCCTCGGTACGCTGGACCAGCAGCGCCTGCTCCTCCTCGCTCAAGCAGTATTTGTGCTGAGATTGAGCCAGGAGCTGGCTCACGATCTGGTGTCGGGCTGCGCCATCCGGCAGGGGCACAAGGACCCTCCGAGCAAAGTACCTGCGCAGCCCTTCGTCCATGTCCTGGGGCCTGCTTGTGGAGCAAACCACCAACACTTGGTTGCCCCCGTCCTCACCTGAGCCCATAAGAAGGGAGTCCAACTGGGCAAGTAGCTCTCCTTTTAGCCGGTTGATGGGACTCTCTTCACTGAGGTGGGCCGACAGCAGCATATCCACCTCACTAATGAACAGTACCGAAGGCTGCCGGCAGCGCGCCACTAGGAAGGATGCTCGGATAATTTTTTCTCCCTCTGCCAGCCACTTGGTGGCCAACGTGGAACCGTTGAGCTGGAGGAATGGTGCCCCCAGCTGGCTGGCCAGGCAGCGACCAAGCAACGTCCTGCCACTGCCCCTGGGGCCAAACAGCAACACGCAACGTGGGGCTGGCCCTAAACCGCTGAACATGTCCGGGCGCAGAATGGGCCACAGGACCTCCTCCTTCAGGGTTGCCTTGGCCAGTTCTAGTCCTGCGATGTCACTCCAATCCACTGGGGGGCCCTGCTGAACGATTTCAGAGGTAACCATATCTAGGAGGTGAGGGTCACTGGTTTTTAGCTGTTCTTCAGCAGGCCGGGAGGACGAAGTGGATGAGGAGGAGGTAGGCCCTGGTGCTGAGTGGGAGAGGTGGAGACGGTGATCATCTGCACCTTGCTCGCTGAGGGAAGGGGAGGTGAAGCTGGCAAGGGAATCTGTTGAGCGGGAACCCCCCAGGGTGGAGGTGACATAGGCTGGTGGAGTGAGTGGCCCACCTGTTGCCTGGCTGCTGTACTTCCTCTGCTGCTGCTCTGAGGACATTGTGGACTGCTTCTGAGGATTAAAAGGTAAAGACGACTTTTCAGCACTTCTGTCAAATCCACCACCACTTGCGCTGTTGGAGCCTCCATTTGCACTGCTGCTGTCAGCTATCCTGTACATGGGGCTCTCAGCCGAGCTCCGGGTCTGGCCATAGCCAAAGTTACCATAAGCAGAGTCTATCTCTCCTTGGCCTGTCATGTAGAAGGCTTTCCTCTTCAGCGAATTGGAGGAGCTGCTGTTGAGAGGCGTGGGGGCGATTGGGGTCAGGTTGTGACTCTGGTATGGGTATCCAGGTAAAGCAGAAGAGGGGGGAGGGGTGTAGGTGCAGCAATGCCTGAGGGAAGGTATGAGGATGGAGGGGGTGCTCCCCCAGGGCTGTATCCTGGCCCGACAGAGCTCTGAGCTGGGTAGCCTGCTGGGGGGTAATTATAACTAGACAAGTTGGGGGAGCCTCCATTGTAAGCTGGGACTAAAGTGGGGTGGGAGGGTGGCGGAGGGGGTGGCTGCAGGAGCCCAGAGCTGTGCAGTGGGGAGGGTAGTGCTGGGGCGGGGGCAGACTGGGAGCTGTAACTACCGTGCAGGTAGGAGCTGCTGTACGGGGGGCCATATTCCTGAGAAGGCATGGAGGAGGAGTGCAGGGCGGTGGCAGTGTGGCTCCCGCAGCTGCTACTGGAGTAGCTGGGCTCGCTCAGGGTGCTGGAGGCCAGGCCCGGTGAGCTGCACATGCCAGACACCACCTCCGAGGCTGCTGCCACCCCTCCCTTTCGGATGGATACCCCCTCAGGGATGCAGCTCATGGGGTAGACGCCATCCTGCCAGGGCTCAGATTCCCCTTTCCGTCCATTCATCACTCCCGGTGCTTCAGAATAAGAGCCCGGCATCTCCAGGATGCCGGAATACTTTTCGGCATACTTCTTGAGCAGGTTGGAGGCGGTGAGGGCCGAGATGTCGTCATTGGCCCAGGCATACTGGTAGGTGGCCGAACGCTGCAGGTGGCCGGGTACCGCCCTGTAGGCCTCAGCCTTGTGGGCTGGTGAGCGCGTGGTGGAGGAGATGTCGAAATGCTGTTCGGCCCACTGGCTGTGCTCGGGGGTCCACTGCATCTTTAAGCCTGGGGAGACACAGACAACCGCACATGAACACAAAATCATTTTAGCCAGTATTAAAATGACAACACCATCAAATTGCCTGGAATGGAGGGTGGTCGATTAAACAGGTGATACACATCTGGAGGCTTGTTTGTTATGGTATTTTTATCTATTTATTTTTCTTCCTGATCTCGAAAGGGCTTCTTGTCCGACTGCACATAAATTGTTAATTCCTACAGATCATAAGAAGTGTGTGTCGGCAGGTATAGAGGGATGGCTGGTTGCGGCAGCCTAATGCACCCTGGCCAGACCAATAAGACAGAGGCATTGAGGGTCACTCTATAATCCCCGGCTCATCTGAGGTGGCTGGAGATGGGTTTGAAAATGCACCTCGCCGAGTACCACAAAGCAACACACACACACCCATACACATCCACCTCCCTCTGCTCGCGGTGCTTTCATCGAACACACACACATGCTCGTACACACAGGCGTTTTAAAAAAAACCTATCTCCGCCTGCACTGAGGCGTGCTGGCGTGCACACGCTCACATCCACTGACCCAGACGGACAAACACAGGCACGCACACAGGAGCTGCAGCGAGCAATGAATTACAACACATTGTGTCTCAAGCTTAGTTCCTGTCTGCACAGCTCCACCTTGACCTCCTCTCTCTCCAGCGCTCTCTTTACCTTTCCGTCTGCCTCTCTTCTTCATGCCTCCCTGCCGCCTTCTTTTTTTTGTCATCCATTTTCCACCTCCCCTCCTGCTAGATCCGTCTCTTTACCTCCTTTTATTCTGATTTCGATATATATCTTTTCATTCCCTTTCTTCGTGGCCACCCCTCCTCTTATTTACTCCCTCTGTGCTCGCTTCGCCCTCCTCCCCTCCCTCCTTTTCCGTGCTCCATCTCATCTCAGACACACTCACCTGGCTCTCCCCCTTATTGCCTCAGGAGGCTGGAGAGCCACTGTTTCCTTTAATCCCAGCCAATGCCATCTGCAAACACTGACAGTCACACAGCGACTCCATCGTTGTCTCACTATCAAAGCCGTGGCGCTATCAAAGGCTGGACGGGGCGTAATCACAGCAGCCGCACGGCAGATTCAACCCCCCGTTTGATTTGACTTAGTGCACACAAATAAAGGATAATATCGGTGTCATTTAGGCGGCTTCCTCCGACTTATTGACTGGCTGCGGTTGCATGTAGAGATCCACAGTCGGGGGTCTGGTGAGCAACGCCGGCTTCAGAATTGGTTTATGTGTGTGGTTTTTGTGCTTGTGTGAGTAAAGCAGGCGTGCACAATAAAGTCCATTCATGGAGGAGCAAATCTTCCCTTCCTCCCATCCATTTATGCTACTGCAAACACAGACACACACACAAAAAGCATGCACATACACGTTCGCACTCTCTTGCTCTCTTTTCCGAGGCCCTGTGTTTGTTTGGTAACAACACCGAGAGGGAGGGGGGAATCCCCAGACTCCTATTTCCTCTCTGATTCTCCTCTCTAGCCATCTCTCGGCAGACGCCACTGGCTAATTAGCAGAATGGCGATCTGCTAATTGTGTTAATTTACAACATTTTAGCCGAGGGGAGTCTAGCAGGGGCTGGCAAGCCTGTCACCCTCCCAGTGTACTGAGCAGGGGACGCATCAGACAAAGAGCCGAGCCAGGGAAAGTTTTGTATTAGCTGGGAGGCTCCTTTAATATCGAGAATATATTAAGTGCAAGCGGTATAAAAGGGCAGTATTTCAAGGAGAGAATTACAAGTCAGGAATACTAGACAAAATAAGAGTAAATTTAGCTTTAGGCCTAATACAAGTTTCACATGTGACTAGGTGAAATTGCCAAAATTAGAATTGTTCTGATACCGATACCAGGATCGGAAATGCGTCCAATACTGCCCGAATATCAGTAATTAACTGATCCAGAAAAAAAAAGCATCAACTTGTTTAGGCTTTCTTTGCTGTCAAAAATCCAATTGCAGCTAGTTTGCCACGTGACGATAGCAAACAACAGCGGAGTGCTAGTGGAGAGTGTAACGGTAGTCAGCGGGGAAAATGTCAGCCATTTGGCAATACCTCATCACAAGTTCAGGTATCGGAATCAATATCGGGAAGGAAAAAATGAAATCAGAAAATCTTTAGCCAAAATCTTCTATCATGATATAGACCATTTCATATCTCGATAACGATATGTAGTTGTCAAGTTGTTCTATAAATAAATAATCAAAATAAGATAAGATAAGATAAGATAAGATATTCCTTTATTTGTCCCACAGTGGAGAAATTTACAACTATAATAACTGTCTAGATAACCACATGGTAAAACATGTTTTTGTATCTGTGTGAATTAAATACTTGACAAAAGGTATTTTCTCATTTAATAACTTTAGTGCCAAATGAAAAAAAAAATTAAATATTTTAACCTGTACATGGACTATGTCAAGACAATAGTTGGATTTCACTGAGTCTGATCAGATTTTCTGAGAAACTTTAGCTAGTATGAGCTTATCAACAATTTGCACACCATAATTGCGATATCTCAATATATAATTTCATCATGATAAAATTCCATTAAAGACAATAAATTATCAGAATACTTTAAAAATATATAAAAATCAACTGTAGGGATGCACCGATATGACATTTTTAGTCCTGATACTCCAATATCAATGTTTAATTAATAAGCTGTATGCCTCACTGAGACAAAACAAAATGTAACAAATATACTATATAGATACAATATAGTGATTTGTATTAAAATAATAAATTACACACCAAGCAACTTGGTAAAATCTTCAAAATGAACAGGAATTGCAATTCTGTTGTAAACCTTTTTAATGCAGTAACAAATTGGTCAAAAATTCCAGTACATAATGTAAATCGTATACACACTTAAAATTGAATACGTTGGCCTCATTGTCACCGATATCCGATCCAGCTACTTGAGTCAGTATCAGCCCGATATCCAATCAGGTATCAGTATCAGCACATCCCTACTAAAAAGGATATAGTTTGTCATGTCGTCAATATGGCAGTCCTATCTAATAACTGTAGTTATTCTGTCATCCCTGACACTGTGTAATCCAACACAGTATAAACAAAATAAATAATATCATTATTGAACTTACATGTCAAGGCCGCAGAGTAAATAAAACAATGTTTAAGAGCTTTTAAAGTCAGGATTGTATTCTCACGCCAGAAGCAAAATGCTGGTTTAGCAGTGCGCCTATTATTTCTACATTAGCTCATTAATAGATAATATATAGGCAAAGAAGTGAGCAGGAGAGCTGTGGCTAAAAGGCTCTAAGCCAGATTCAGACATGTCTTCAAACTTCAGCATAAGCCTTCAATACCGGTCTTTTCAGCATCTCTACTCTGGGAGGTATGCAGACGCACAGGACCGCTGGCTGCCTCGCCGATGCCGGGTCAACCTACCATGTGCCTCTTCTACTGCAGAAACATCCACCTTCACATGTCATTTAAGCAATCATCCATTCAATAATCTAATTCTATTGACCACTGCTGGTGATCAAAGTATCCCAACAATGTTGTCAAGTACTTCACCTTGGCCTTTACTCTGTATTCTGGCTTTATATTGCAGTTACACTCTGGCTCGATATTTTCTGGACTCTATAAGCTGCCACTGCACTCAAATGCTCTCTTTGTGACACATTTTATTGGACAGCCAAGCAAGATAGCGGTATCAGGTTAAAGCTAGTTGGTAGGGGGTAACCTTAAGAGAACAGGAGCCAGGAGACTGTTAGCTTAGTTTAGGATGAAGACTGTAAGCAGGGGAAACAGCTAGCCTGGCTTCCTACAAAATAAAATACACCTTCCAGCACCTTGAAAGCTCACAAACTACAATATTATATGTCGTTTGTTTACTCGAAACAAGTGTAAAATCATTTGATTTTGCTAAGCAAAGCCAGGATAGCTGTTTCAGGAACTACCTGTTGGTGCGACTGCACATTATTCCGAAAACTCTAATAGTCTGAAAAACATCCATTTTGACTGAAAGCGCATTTATCCAAAAGCCTGTTATCCTGAAAACAAATACCCATCGTTCTGAAGACCCACTGCTTCCAAACACAAGTACATCGCTAATTATTATTCAGGAAGATGTCAATCACATCTTCGTTTTTTTTTTTGGATAATGGGCTGTCAGACAAATGAGCTTTCAGTCCAATGGGTAATTTTTTGGACTACTGGGGTTTCGGAATAATGGTCCATCGGAACGATTAGCCACCGCTAGCCTTACCTAAACTAAACTTTTTTCCTTAGCTGCAGGCCTAATTTAAAATTGAAAAATACTGTACATTTTGATGAACCAACTTTCTCCCATATAAATGAGGTGGAAGCTAAAACCAGCCATTACAACATCAGTTTGTTGTAGCTACCCTTAGATCACATTAATTTGTCAAATTCAATATAAATAGTATACAATTACATTCATTAAATGTTTAAAATATTATTACAATTTTCAAAATAAAACTGTTATTTTTAAAGTACAGTATTTCAGCATTATGAGACTAAAAAATGCACTGATTTGACATTTAATTTGTTGTCTGCCAGTCCTCAGTGTAATCTGGCAAGAAATTTGTGGCAAGAGACTAAATTTTGTCTTATTTCTAGATAATAATCAGTTGATTTAACACATCTCTCAAAAATAGCTGCAGCGCATTGTAAACAAGTGACGGTGACGCGTTAAGATGGATGAGTGTTTGCACTGTCACGATGAATTGGTCTGTTTAGGCTTCATTGTAACTTCAGCTTTTCAGAGCGGGGAGGCATGCAGAAAAATAGATAGAGACAAAGAAAGATGTGAGGATGGAGAATGAAGAGGGGATGACCAGAAAGAGAGGAAGCAAACTCTGGGAGAAAATGGGGGGAGAAGCAGAAAAACAATATAAAACAAGCCTTGTGAATCACATGCACTCTTCTCTCCGCATAGTTTGACACTCCATCAAACTGCGATATGTCCTCCATTTAAGGAAACATGAATCTTTCTAATTCCATCATTAATAAAGATAACATATATAAAAGACTGTGTCAGGCTCCATCAGGGCTTTCATCTCTTCTATAATGAGGTTAATGCAGAGACGCAGTGATTACCCCAGCAATGCAAATGAAGGCCAAATGATAACTTGCACTATTTAAATAAGGTAATAGCGATTACTCTACGTTATTCAAATGAGGACAGATACTTTGAACTGAGCGCTTTGAACTCGCTGGTCCTTCTCCAAAACATATGAAAGGGATGGAGGGGGATTGACTTTGGAATCATTCAGTGTGTATCCTCTAATTCAATGTGATGTAAACCAAGGGCAACGAGCAAAGCAAAGTCACTATGGTAGTGCACGAAGGGCGGCACTGGCTAGAAAAACGTTAAGGTGGCCCGGTTCACGAACACTCCTTTACTCATTTGAAAAGTCCTTGAATTCATTGTCAACGAGAAAAACTGACACATGGATCAAAAAAATCATCCATCATAGAGTTTTCTCTGGATGTTACTATAAGATAATAACTACTCCAAAAATAACCCTTATCTTTGTCTATGTTTTTAATCCATATAAAAGAAGTGTAAAAACATTTTTTAAACCTTTGGACAAAGGCAGGCTAGCTGGTTTGGGGGCTGCCCATTGTTACGACAGCCCATTATTCGGACACCCCAAAAATCCAAAAAATGCCCCATTTGTCTGACTGTCCTTTTTCCTAAAAACAAATGTCTGTTGTTCCAAAAATACAGACCCCTGTAAAACAAAGCCATTGGACCTTCCAGATTTTTTTTTTTTTTTATACTCTGCCTCTAATTGCTTTCTTTGGTTGGGTTGGTTAGGTTTAGATGTGAGGAGTGAGATTAGTTAGGTTTAGGCTAAATACCTGGTAAGCCAACCAGAGGTAGAGTAGGTCGGGTCATGCCTATGCCACAGGAAAAACAATATTACGACCTAAAAGGTCCAATGACATCGTTCTGCATATTTAGCCATGTGCTTCTGTTTATTGCACAGTTTGCATTTTCAGAGCAATGGGCCTTCGGAACAATGGATTAATGGGCTTTCAGTCCAGTGGGACATTTTTCCTCTACTGGGGTTTCGGAATAATGGGCCATAAACCAAAAGCAATGAGCAAGTCACTCGGGCAGTGTCGGCTAGCAAAATGTTTAAAGTAGCCCGACTCACTGACACTCCTTTATTCATTTTTAAAGTCACTGAAAAGTCCGTGAATTCATTGTCAACAAGAAACACTGACACATGGATCAAAAAGACAATTTTCCATTAAAGTATTTTCTCTAGATGTTAATAAAAGGGAATCAAGACTCTGAATGCCAGGCTTTCATTTCCAAAAACTTTCACAACCCTTTACTTTCTCATGTTGTGTGTTGAAAGAAGTATAAAAACAGTTGTATTAAGCCAGGCTACTTGTTTCTGGGACTACCTATTATGACGGCCCATTGTTCTAAAACCCCAATAGTCCAAAATAAGTCCAATTTGTGCAACAGCATTTGTTCTGAAAACACGCAGCCTCCGTGCAACAAACAGAAGCACATGGCTAATTGGTTTGCAGAGCGACATCATCGGACATTACCGGAACAATGGAAGTCTGTTTTCAGGACAACGGGCTGTCGGACAAATGGGCTTTCAGTCCAGTGGGGCATTTTTTGGACTATTAGGGAATAATGGTCTGTAAACCAAGGGCAATGAGTAAAGCTAAGTCACTAAATGTTTAATGTAGCCTGCCTCACTAACACTCCTTTACTCATTTTGAAAGTCACTGAAAAGTCCTTGAATTCATTGTGAACGAGTAAAAACCGACACATGAATCAAAAACACAATTATCAATCAGTGTTTTTCTCCATATGTTAATAAAAGAAGCTAACTACTCTGAATGCCACCCATTCATTTCCAAAAACTTTCAAGGCCCTTTACTTATTCAAAGTATGAAAATAATTCTGTGCAGCCCAATTCGAGTTAACACGGAAATGAGTGGCTACAGCAGCCTTCATCGGTGTTACAGGATTACAGTTAATAGAGTTGTCCACATTTTCCCGGAGTAGCTAAATTCTTTCCATTCATTCCTTTTTATGTTGTGGTTAAAGCACCTCTATGGAGCTGTAGGCTTACCGCATACCCCTCATTTGATTTTCTCCACAATCTTTCAAGGGTTTTAAGGCCTGGGGGGAAATTTGCAAAGGATGGACACGGTACAAAAAAGCAAGAGTGTGTTGCGGGGAGAGAGATCGTGCACTCAGCTGAAACAACATCCAACAGAAATCTTCTCCACCTTCTGAAGTCTGCTTTTCCTTTTCATTCCTCCTCCTCCAGCCTCCACATAGAGAAGCCTAATCATTCTCATTACACTTGGCGTCCATCTGCATCAACAGAGCTGCCTATTACTGTGCGTGGCTGTATGTGCAGTAAACAGCTCTTTAGAGAGAGCTAATGAGCTCTTTTAAGTCTGTCCGCCGTGTGATTCTGCAAGCGGGGTGTCAGAGCAAACTGCCCATTTTGGTAACGTCATAATTAATCCGTGAGTGTGTGTGGAAAAGCATGTCGACGCCACACACAACCCGAGACGTACCGACGTTCTTTGTCGCTCAGACACTTAAACAGACGCTGAAAAATGCTGCGGCGAAGCCACATCACAAGCGACAACTTCACCAAAACAGACCTGTTTTCACACGCCGCCGAGGAACTCCGCTTATTCAAATCCTTATCAAATACACCAGAGGGCATCTTTCAACCTTTAAGTCGCTGCACGTGCGCACACACACACAAAAAAAAATGTGTGGCTATCGTTTCAGGTGTGTATTTTCAGGCCTTGTGCGTGTTCGACAACCTCCGGACCACCTTGTTAATGAGTCCGGCACACTGTGACTGAGCCACGGGCTACGCTGTATTGGCATACAACCTACAGTCCACAGTCAAATAATGTGATTAGGTCCTCCAAAAGGCAATTAATTATGAAATTAGTCATGAGCTGCAGCACACACAAACACCGCCATCAAAGCTAGGGATGCGCTGATCTGACTTTTTCAGTCCTCATACCTGGTTTGTGCCCATCCAATACCAGTGTTTAGTTAACAAAATGTTATTTATTAATGAAATAAATTGTACACCAGCAACTTGACCAAAAAAAATCTTTGAAATTGCACTTTTTAATGCAGCATCATATTGGTCAACACTTAGAGCAGGAAGCAAACTCCCAGTATATGACATATATGAGTTGAATAGATTGGCCCCGTGGCCACCGACACTGGATCTAGCTATTGGAGTCAGTATCGGCCTGATATCTGGTATCGGTGCATCCCTGATCAAAACTCTCACATTCATCTGTAATGCATCCATCTTAGAGCAACCGCTGGATTTAAAATTTTTTCATATTCAGAAATTCGGATCGGATATCGGGCCAATATGGCTCAAACAGATATACTCCATGCATTACATACTGCAATTTAAATTTGTTCAAGTTTTGACCGAAAACAAAGGTTTACACTTGAACTGTAATTCCTGCAAATTTTAAAGATTTCTTTACAAATTCAATAATTAGCAGTTCAATAAATGCTGTTTGTGACATTTTGTTTTACAAAGTTGAGAATACAATGTTTAAGTCAAACCACATAAAATAATGATCCCAGCCACTGATAATGATAATGATCACCCAGGCACACAGCTTATTAACACATAGAAAAAGTCACATCGGTGCATTGCTCCGCTTCACAGCAACAGTTGCAGGACATAAAAAATGTAAAAATGTAATTATCAACATTTTGTTTCGAGTCAGAAATGCCAAACTAAATTCCTCATCCATCCCCAGTGAGAGGACAAAACTGGTCTCCAAGCCAGACTTCCACGCTGAAAATAAATGCCGAGTCTGAATCTTTGAAGGCGGCAATTCAAGCTCAGCGCCGGCTTACCATTACAACAACTAAGTCTGTCGCAAAGCAACGACGACAACAACAACAGATGAGGGAGTAAACAGAGCGAGTTCAAAGTCTAGACGGCGAGCAGTGACCGGAGAGATGAGCTGTCACTAACTCAAAGACAGTAAAGGGGGAGGCGGGGGAGATTGCCGTAAAGATGACAGCTCGGAGCTGCGATATAAAGATATTTGACAAATGACAGCATCTTAAAAAAAAAAAAAAAAAAAAAATCAAATATTCATTGTAATCTATGATCTTTGACCTTGTGATAAGTTTTCGCTGCTCCGACCATGAAACTTTGAAACGTCTTTGTGGAAAGGAAAAAGAAATTTCATTCTGGTATGTAAATGTTAAAAATATTCGGGTATATTTAATGATGACTCTAAATTTAGCTCGCGAGACTTAACCGCTATAAATCTACATTCCAGAGCCGTATCATGGTCACCCCTGCCAGCCGGTATCAGATCTTCCTTCGAGCTGTATAAATTGACACTGTCTAAATTTCCTTTTACTAGACAGACTATTGAATGGGTGGGTTAAATGGGTAGGGCGCAGTTAAACAAATGCTCCGGATCAAGGAAATTGTGCGTGGCTTCTTTTGTCATTCAGAGAGGAAATTGAGAGATATTCGGCGGGGGCTCGGAGCCGCTAACGCACGGCATTCATCTATAATGCACTCGGCCTGTCCGTCAGCTACTCCATTTCCTGTGACTAGCGCAGCGTGGCTAATCACCCGGCTCGACGCGGGGTTCCTTCCTCAAAGGCAGCGCTGCACACACACTAACACACACACACACACACACTAACACACACGGGCCGTGAATGAAGACAGGACACACAAACATGCAGAGAAACATCAGGCCCGCTGAGGCAAACAGATTATTATTATCCGGGGAACAGAACATCTGTACAGACTCTCGGCATCGCTATTCCGGGGAAAATTCCCGTATATATCATCAACGGGAAGAGGAGGCGTCCGTGACTTAAGCTGAATGACACATCTGTTTTGTGGGAAGTGAAGGGTGAACGTTATAAAATGACATGTTGTAGCTGCTGCTCTTTCCTCTTTCAACACCCCAACAGTGTGAAAACTATCACGGCAGCCGTTGCTCTTTATTAACAACTTGCTACTGATACATACAGCATTAATAAACACTTCATTATTTTAATTAAACAACAGATTATACAGCCAGAGGCATCATTTATTAAGGGTTATAAGGTGTGCTTATCAAATCAGTAATTCTTATTTATGATCTATAAAACATTAATAATTTATTAAATTAATTAAGCCAATTAGCGACAACTTATAAACCCCGACTAACAGTAGTATTAGTAAATATTAATATATCTAATTAAAGGTTTATCAGTTGTTACTGATGGCTTTATGTTAAGTTTTTTACTATAAACATCAAGAAACGATTTATTAACTTTATAAAGACGTTAAGATGTTAAGAATTTAATTAACTAGTTTAAGTTAAAATGTGTATTACTAATCTATGACATCATTAACATTTTAATAAGGATGTGTAACAACTTATAAACCCTTAATAAAATATGTATTGTTAAGAGTTTATAAGTTATTAACTAACCTAGTCATTAGGAAAAAAAAACATATAAACCCTTAATAAGGTTTACTTTATATAAAGTTTATATGTTGCTGCTGGTATATTAAGTTAAATAACGTCATTAAACTTATGAACCCCTACTAATGCATAATTAATTAAATGTTCATAAGTTGGTATTAATGGGTTTAAGATAAAAAAGTATATTACTAATCTATAAACATCATTAACATTTTATTGACTTTATAAAAACACATAACTTATAAACCCTTAACAAAATATGTAAAAACTAAAAATGTATTTAAAATAGTCATTAGAAAAAACATATAAACCCTGACTAAGGTCACATAAAGTGTACATGTTGCTACTGAAATATTAATCATTCATTAGTTCATATTGATTAAATAAATTAATTAATAACATATGAACCCTTAGTAATGCCAAGTTAATGAAAGTTCTTACTAATAGTTTTATTAAGTTAAAAAAGTGTATTACTAATGTATAAATATCAATTAGCTTTTATTAACAAATAAACCCTGATTAAAATGTGTCTCATTAAGCATTTAAAAATTGATATTTCTGTCTTTATTAAGTTAATTAATCATGTATTAACTTATATTACATAGCTATAATCAATGCTTAACAATTTATTAATAATTTAGTCATGAGAAAAACATAAACCTTACAAAGAGTAAACGTAATACAAAGTTTATATGTTATATATGAATTAATAGTCAATAGTATTAACTTATATAAGTAATTATAATGGCATATTAATCATTATTAAGGTATACTTTATATAAAATATTGGGTGAATTAAACATTTATTAGTTCATATTGATTTAACAAAGGCATTATTAACAAATAAAAAACCCTTAACAGGCATACTTTAAGTTTTGACAATTACTTCATGATTAATTTATTCCTATTACTGATTTATTATCATTAATAAACAATTGATCAACTTAATAAAGCCATTAGAAACTGCTTATAAACCCTCGATCATTCTTTTTAAAGCTTTGCAGCTTGTTACTAATGAATTTATTAAGTTAATATATCATCAATTCATATTATTGATCTACAAAAGCATTGATGAAGAATTTATTAACTCAATGAAACAATTAGTAACCACTTATAAATGCACACTAGAACATACTTTAAGGGTTTCTAAATGTTAATTTTTAATAATATAATGTATAAACTTTAAAACCATCGTCACATTGCAGTTTAATACAGTGATACAGTAACGCTTGACAGACTCACTTTTACTTTGTAAGACGAGTAAAGTGAAACACTGGTGTCAATTAAAGCTACACTGTCCATGTCTGGGGTTTGGGGGGGGGGGGGGGGTCCTACCTGAGGTGTGCCCCTGAGGTTAACATGGGCCACATACTATCAATACTCCTCTGACGCCCGGATCCATACCTGTGAACCACCACCACTTTGTTTACCTGTGTGTTCAGTAATTAAAATAGATTTCTGAGAGGAGGCCTAATCCTTTTAGAAATGACATCGATCCGGCAACCGGTGCGAGAAAGCTGTGGTGTAACTTTGTTTTTCCCTCTCCCCGACGCCATTTCCATACGAGCAGGACGCTCTTACTCCTGGATGGAAACTTTGAAAAGTCCTCGACATGAAGGACGTCACTTAGGGCCATGCGGTGGAGGGGGGTGGGGGTGCAGTAGAGAGGTGGCAGGTGGAGATAATAGAGAGGAAGCCTCTAACCTCGTCTAAAGCTGTCTGTCTTCGTAAATAAAATGAGATAATTATTGAGTGAACAACATTATACGCCGACGACACTCTTTCTTCTACCCCCCTCCTACCGGCGCAGTTGTAAATCTCAACAAACACGGTGCTTTTGGACATTAAGTGCTCACTAAGCACAGTGGATGCATCATATTTCAAGAGCAGCCGTTGTGTGGGTGAGGAGCTGGGGAAAATGGAGTGTAATGGTTATCCATTATCTTATACGGCAACGGCGGCAATGATCATTTTCAAGTGACTCATTTCTGGAAGTACCTATCTATTGGCCACTTGGAGAGAAGACTTTGATGGCTAATCCAAAACAACTATTCAGAGGTCATTTACCGCGGCGGCGTGGAGACACTCTGCACAAGAGAACGCTCCAGCCTCCCTCATTATTCAAATACAATCCTCAGGATGAGCCACATCACAAACAGCGGCGGCGAAGCCCGGAGTGGGCGATTACCTGCACAGCTCCACTCCGGTCCAGGGTGGAAACATTAACAATGCATCAACAAATGAATATATCACAATCCAAGTTTGAAAGCACACAAGAGATATTTGTCAGGGGAATTAAATAGTGATACCGGAGTGTATTAACATATCAATGATCCCACTTGTGGACAAAGTAGGGATCAAATATCGGGCCGATACTGACAATATCAGTGGTGCTTATCGATTAAATTCAGTTCTGTTTATCTACCACAAACTTATCACTGCAACCTTCTGAAGACCGACAGTACAGTTAAGTTACTACTTAATATAGCATAAATATGACTAAATACCATTTTAACATTCAAAATTTGTAACAATATAAGCTTAAATACACATTGGCACCTGTTGAGGCTGCTGTATGAATAAATACACTAAATACTTGCTCACACTTCAACACCCTGTAATTAGCATGTATATGCAGTATAAAAATATTTAACAAAGGGCTTATAACTCACTATGATAGGGATGCACCAATACCGGATGGGGTATCTGGCCGATACTGTAGTTGTCTGTGTAATATGTAATATATGTATCTAAGTATTTTAGTGTTCGGTTAATCCTTTCAGTCATTTATCAAGTAAAATTAGTGAAAAAATTAGGGATGCACCTTTAATGATACCGATATTTTTCATTGCTCTGACTACCGTTACACTCTCCACTAGCACTAACACTGGTATTTGATCGTACTCAGTATCAGCCGAAATCCCAGGTATCGCTATCGGGACTGAAAAAGTCGGTTTGGTGCATCTCTGCACTCTCTTGCTGGATTACTACCATTACTGTTACATTCTACACTAGTACTAACGCTGGTATTGGGTCGTACTCAGTATCAGCCGATACCCAAATCCCAGATATCGTTATCGGTATCCGGACTGGAAAAATCAGTTAGGTGCATCTCTACTTATTTACATTACTTATTACTTAAATTACAGTACATGTCGCTGTTTTACTTGTTGGACTGTTCACTGTGAAATACTGCAGACATCTTTCTTCCCTCTGACAACAGTCTCCACGAACACTGGTATGGATCGTATCGCTATCGGTATCCGGACCGAAAAACTCGGACTGCTGCAAAAGCTTCAGTCGTATCAGATACACGTTGCGTCTACGGATGCACCGATCGACTTTTTCCATCCCGATATCAATACCTGAGCTTTGAGTATCGGCCGACACCGAGTGCCGATCCAATAGATCAATATTAGGTGTAAGGCAGCATCAGGCTGGATTTAAACATTGCTTTCCGAACTTTGTAAAACAAAACATAATAAATACATAGATAGATACAAAATCTTAAAATCAACAGCAATTAAAATTCAAATGTAAACCTTTTCGTAACAATTTGGTCAAAATTTTAAAAGAAATTAAAATACCGGTATATAATGTATATAGTGTATAAATGTAGAATTGAATAGATCGGCCCTGCTGCCATCGATCCCGATCCAGCGCTCAGTATCAGTATCAGTATCTGATCCGGTATCGGTATTGGTGTACTCCTAGTCGTGTCCGTGGAAGAACTTTCCATATTATGCACAGATATATATATATATATATATATATATATGTAATATTATTCTGTGGAGGTATTTTAGGAAGTGTAGGTGCCGTGTTTGTTTGTGTGTGGTCTCGGCTCCACATGAATGGTTACTTAACACCACGCTGATTTCCCCTCAGCAGTTAGAGAAAAACCAGCCGATGCTCAATGATGCATCACCGTGTTTGTCGCCGCCAGGCTGTGTGTATGTGTGCGCATATGTCTGTGTGTGTGTGTGTGTGTGTGTGTGTGTGTTATCATCGCTGGCACGTAGACAGACAGCCCAGGAGTGACTGCCGGAGTGTCACCATCTGTGGATGCATTTATGTCTGTCTGCACCGGGCTGTGTGTGTCTCAGTGTGTGTGTGTGTGTGTGTGTGTGTGTGTGTGTGTGTGGGTGGGTGCTTTGGAGAGGTGGGTGGGGGTGGGAGTGGGGGTGGGAGTGGGGGTGGGGGGTAGACTGGACCACGGCTCCATAGTTTGGTACTTCTGACGACAGCAGGCGAACTCAGTGCCAAATACTAACTACACTGCAAAAACTGCCAATTTTTACAATTGTTTAAAAAAAAAAAAACAGGCTTCATTTATTATTCTTCAGAAAAAGTTGTTCTAAGAAGCTAAGAAAATTCCAAATAATACTAAAAACCCTAAAATAAGAATGAGGTTCATAAGTAAATGAGAGTGGTTAACTCGTTAAGGTGGATTTTTGCAGTGTGAGAAACACTTGGCAAGCGAGTAAGATTAGAGTTCAGCAGCAGTTGGTGGAGATTAACGCCCGCCGCGGCGGTGTACGGATGGCGTGCGCGCATGTGTGCGTGCACGCCTGCGGTGGGTGTGTGGATTACTGAAGAAGCCCTGGCTGGGATAACCTCTACCCCCAGCCTGTGAACTCGCGGGATCCTTCGCGGTGGATGTTGGGAAGTGTCAAATCCTGCACACTTCATATAGGTTCTGGTGAGATCTGCCAACTTGTGCAGTGTCCCAAAAAAAAAAAAGAGGAAAAATGTGACTCAGACATAGAAATCAGGAGAGATGGTTTCATGTATATAATCAAATATATTATCTGGAAAACGAGCTGGACGAAAGCGTCGTACACCCTGAACACACCGCCGGCACTGACAGAGACAATCATTCACATATTACAATCAACAATTAACCTAATCTGCATGTCTGGCTTGTGGGAGGAAACCGGTGACCTGGAGTAAACCCAGAACCTCACACTCAGAATCATCTTGCTGTGAGGCTAAACACTGCACCACAGTGCTGCCCTGGTTTTAAGATTATTGCACAATAATTTTTCCATTTCTCTGCTTATGAGAGGTGAAAAAACGTTGGATTCATTTACTTTAATGTCCCACCTTTAGCTTAACGTGACGGCAGAATAAACAGGATGTATCGCCAGCTGACAGGTGAGAGGGGGGACGGACGTGTCGCTTAAGGCGATGCAGCCGGATTCGAACTCGCGCTCTAGCCCACGCTGACTCATCGGGCTGTCAAAGCTCATCCTGCAGCTGCTTATTCTCCGTCTGAACCCACGTGTGCTGCGGATCTGCAGCTCGGGGCGTCCGACGGACCGAGCGCTCAGGTATGACAGGCGCCGCGTGCACGTGGAGGCGCCGCGTGCGTCTTTAAATCCACTGCGGCTCGCATTATGCTGGAATTCACACAGGTTGTCTAAACAGTCAAACAGCGGATCAATACGCACATCGATCGGCGGCATTGAGACTGAACTGGTCGTGTCGAGGGGGCAGGAGATTCTCACTAGAGCGCCGTGCAGGCTGTAGAGGACACACAAACAGACTGAGGATCTGGTGTGGTATACTATACAAATATTTGTGTATACAGATTTCTGAAGACGTGTCCTCCTACCCGCTCCAACGGCTTCCTTGGGACGCCGACATCTCATATGAGCAGATGCAGGTCCTGTCTGCTCGAGTCAGAGCAGTCTGCCAGCAGTTTGTCTCAAAGTGAGGGCATCCAGTCAGCTTCAGCAGCTGAATATCAAGCCGGCCGCCGCCGCGTCTCCTCGCGCTCAACTGACACAGTCGATAGCGCTGCATTATTCATGGGGGACGGCGGGGGCCGATGAGATGGCCTCTCGCTGAGGGCTGGATTTCAACGGTCCCAAACTTTACAGGGGCTGGCAGACGCGTGACACCTTCGACGACTGCTTATCGTCAGCGAAAATGACAACGCGAGGTACGAGAGAGGGCGACTTTCAAGCGGAGTGGGGGGGCATTTGAATTTGTGAGCAAATTCAAAGGCAAATTTGTAGGATTTGAAGAGTTTGACATGATTGAAGACAAACCTTTCACAACGGCGCCTTTTAAATGAAATCGGAGCACAGCTAAAATAGCCCCAATCTGACAAATAAAGTACATATTATGACTCCCTTGTCAGCTCCTCTTGTTTACTATCAAGTCAATAAACACGGATCACAAAGTTAACACGAAAACCTGAAGCGCTAATAAAAAGAAAACAAATCATAATTTCAAATCTGTGCTCGCTGATTTCCATTACACAGACTAAAGACATCAATTAGCCAAACTGAGGAGGGAAAAAAAAAAAAACCAAAACAAGAAAGAATAAAGATATTTGGAGTAAATCAAACAAAGAGAACCAGAGGCAATAAAAAACGTCAAGCTGCTTGATATCAGATCTCGGAGGAGAAATTTGATGGGCACCGATGAGCAGAAGGCATCTCGGGAGAATTGGACAGAGGAGAGATTTAATGTGATCATAAGGGACTCTCATCTTTCAGGGAACGGGGTAATAATGAGCAATCAATAACGTCCTTAACAGAGTTAGAGCGAGTGGCTGACAGCAGATGTAAGGCTCCGGCTAACAGCCTCCGTCTGATCTCATATTACCACATGCACTGGGTTCCACATGTACAGTATGCACGTACATGTGGACGCCGGCGTATGTGCACACACGTTTCCTTTCTCTCCTCAGGTGACATCCAGCGGCGTCGTGTCATTGTCTATCGATCAATAGCTGTAATCACATTCGCGGGCTGTGCGCTGTGAACACAGTTTATCTGCAGACGGCTGATTTCACAGGCTACAACGACAAGGTAGATTCTATCAGCGGTACTTGCAAGGTATAAAAAAACATGCAGTATTTACCTATGTAGTAAATGAAGGTGTGTATACTGCTGTCAGAGTGTCTAAAGCCTGCCTCTAATAATGTGTATTGATGTATTGAAGGTGTATTGACACATCTGTCTGAAGTACGGCTATCGCTTTTTATTTGAAATTGAACTGTCGTCACTACAACAAAAAAGTAATATATATATGTAATGACGGGTTTTCTTGTAGTCACCCATTGCAAGAACTGTTACCCTTCGACACCAGAAGTTTGGAGTCAATACCAATCAGGCAAATTTCACAACTCCAAATTTGATAGTTAAAAAACAAAAACTACATTTATCCAAGTTTCTCACCAAAAACGAAATTTTACAAGATTAAATATGAACACATCACGATTACGTTATAACTTGCCTAATACTCATTTTTACTGAACAGAGCTTAAATGCATCATAATTAAGCTCAATTTAACCTAGCCAGCTATAATCACGAGTTATTTTATCACTAACGTGAAGAAGTATTTTGGATTTGACAACACGGATAGAAAAATTGTGGATAAAGCTGTTTGAAAGAGACTCGCCGGTTTTTGCATTTATTTTTAGTCGTAGCTGCACTTAGAAAGACTGTGGGTCATTTCTGATTAATTGTTTGGGCGATAAAAGGCCAGAAAACAGCAAAAAAAAAAAAAAATCAGTTGAGTGTTTTTTTCAGTACAGTACAGTTACTCAATATAGCATAATAGAAAACAAATAATGTGTCTGTGAATATGTTAATTTTCTGGCATATTTCCTTAAAAAAATGGCTAAAGGCAGTAGACATCATTTCACCAGTTTGTAGATTTAAATGTATACACAACATTTCTAGCCTTAAATAAGCTTTTACTTTGACAGCCCAGCATCTTCAACCAATCTTCTGCCACCAGAAACATTCTCCACTACGCCTATGTTGGGTCAAAGTATAGTATTATTAGTAGTAGTAGTAGTACAGCACCTTTCTAAATGTTAGCTACTCAAAGTCAGCAAACAGAAAAAGAGATCCTCCATACTGCTCGGTTCACTGTTCTGGATGGTCCCTGCACTTCAGCCGGATCTGGAGCGGGAAAGACAAGGACCTTCATAACGGTGTGGATGTGTGTTGGCAACTTAATGTACTTTCACATATTTCCAGCGCAATAATTCTCACAGCTGCTGCAGTTAGAAACTCTTGTTTTCACTCTTACTAAATAAATAATTACAGCTTTATTACTGTGGGGCGCAGCTCCAACCCGGAGGCAAACACAGCATCTGTACTTGTTCGTCACGTGGACGGGAAACAAAGTGGTGTATCTCCAAAAGACAAATGATGCTCCAGTTTCAGGAACAGGACTCTCCGCTTGAATGATCCCGATATTTCTGCTTCATCACATAAATCAAAAATAATGGTTGTGATTGATCTGAAGAAAAGTAGAGATGTTACTTCCCGATACCCATTCCAATACCTGAACTTGTGGCCAACGAACGCGATAACATTTTCCTTTATTATTCAGTTTGTCAATTACAGGACCTAAATAAATGAGGCTGGGAATTAATGACATTTTTGTATAGTTTTAGCTGTGTCCTCAGTGGACAGTGTGCTAATTTACTTATAGCGAGGCCGATACTGAGTCAAATTGCTGGATCGGGCAACGTGACAATTTATCTGATTTATTTAAATCAATTCTCTGATTATAAACTATATACTGTACATTATATACTGGAAATTTAATTCCTGATTAGGTTTGTTGCTCCATTAAAAAGGTTTACACCTGAATAGTATTACCTAATATTTATCGGTTTAATAATAAATAACAATACATTCATATCTATGTATATATCTGTTAGAAAAGCAGTGTTTAAGTCAGGCCTGATAAAATAATGATCCCAGTCCCGTCCAGACAGCGAGGCCTACAGCTCACTAATTAAACACTGGTGTCAGATCGGTACTCGGTATCGGCTGATACCCAAAGCCCAGGTATCGCTATCAGTATTGGGACTGAAAAAGTCAGTTTGGTGCATCTCTACTTGTTACATTAGTAATTACTTAAATTAGTGTACATATAACTCTTTTACTTGTTGGTTTTCTACTGTGAAATGTTGCCAAATTGCTGACCACCATTACTGTTACACTCTCCACTGTTATCGTAACTACGGCTGAATTAAGAGAACCGGTCCCGTTCATTCCTATGAAAGTTGCTCAGTGACGCATGAAGCCAAAACAGCTTGACTTTTCCCGCCTGGAAAGGTACCCAGATCTTCCGGCGATCTCCTGCATCCAGTGGAAGATGGTCATGGTCTGGGTCTCATTCACGAGTGGTTTCAGACATCTCCTTCCCATTGTGAGTCTATGGGAAAAAGTTTACTGGGTCCAGTGGCATTACGCGACAGGCAGAGGTTGTAGTCCATTGGGACCAATGACCAAAAAAAAAAAAGTTGCCAGAGGCCATGATACATCCAGAGCGACAGCACAGCGGCGAAGAAAATAGATTTCTGGGTTAATAAATTATGGTATTGGATCGGTGCATAGATTGGCAATGCTGAATTCTGGGCAGTATTGGACGTATTTCGCAGTGGTTTGCACTCTCGCCTCACAGCAAGAGGGTCGCAGGTTCGATTCCGGCATGGGACTCTTCTTTGTGGAGTTTGCATGTTCTCCCCATGTAAGTGTGGGTTTTCTCCGGGTACTCCAGCTTCCTCCCAGAGTCCAAAGACATGCTGTTTAGGTTAATTGATTACTCTAAACTGCTCGTAAGTGTGAATGTGAGCGTGAATGGTTGTCTCTATGTTGTCTGTCTCTATGTGCCCTGCGATAGACTGGCGACCTGTCCAGGGTGAACCCCGCCTTCGCCCAATGCCAGCTGGGATCGGCTCCAGCCCCCCCGCGACCCCCAACGGGATAAGCGGTTGACGATGGATGGATGGATGGATGGATGGATGGACGTATTTCCAATACTGGTATCGGTAACGGAACAACACCATAGAAAAGTTCTACACAAAAGTATAAGAAGCAGCAAGATAAAAATCTTGTGGTCCAAAAAGAAGATGGGAATATGATCAGGTAGAGAGGTGAAAAGGGTGCAATCCAGCGGTGAGAAAAGGACGTGCAGTATTTATTGAAGAGATGAGCTGTGACATAAGATAAGGAGTGACTCTGCTGTCCTATCGGACGGGGAATGTCATTCCAGCGCCAGAGTCCCAGGAGGGAGACGAGTCAAGGCCGAGGAACGAAGGGTCGACGGCGCAGCCTGAAATTCAGGCCGTGATATTTCCATTTGGAAAGTTGTCATGATGCAGTAATTTCCTGCAAAATGAAATTTTTTTTATGATTTTATTTTCACACTCATGCGTCTGAAGACTCAGAAAGCATACCTGCATGACTGAAAAATGATTGACATCAAGTCTGCAGACATTTAGTCAGCAATATGCTGTTGCCGGTGTTCCTACCCTCGTCGATAACTTTGATTAACAGCTGACCAGATGTGTCAGCATCTCCTAGCAACAGCAAAGCGTTCTGTACTCCGTCACTTCTAATGGTTTGCTGACCAGCAGAACTTCAAATAGTTCTGCAAATGCCAATTTCTATGTTCTGTTACACCGTGTTGGACCACCGGCTTCATCGCGGCTTTAGCGCCGCCGCTCATCAGGTTGTTAGTCGCGCTGAGGCTCTTCAACTCACCCTCTTATCTTATCAGTCAATCGGCAACGCCGTTGCAGGAAATGAGACGCACAACAGCGATACCGCCGGCGACGCTCATCTGTCAAGACACTCAATTACCATACCGTAGCACAAAGACTCGAAACGGGACGCGGCGAAGTGGATAAATTGAATTGCTGACGTTATACAAGCTAAGTCATTAGTCGCGTCCATATAGGGAAAGCAAACGCTCGGCGGAACGAGCCGTGTTGTTTTATTTGGTGTAGCTGTGCAAAAGAGGAAGCGATAAACTTCTTGCAGCCCGGGCAGAAATCTGCATTTTTCTAATCATGGTAGTGTGTGTTTGTTTCTGATTCTGCCCCCTCATATTACTGTACTTGTTTGCTGCCTCTGTCTGGAAAGAAAAAGAGAGGGGGGGGGGGGAGATATATAAAGAGAGACAGAGACAGAATAGGAAAGAGATACACTGAGAAAGAAACAAAGACTGAAACAAACACATTCGGAGGGATGCTGATGTGTGCGCTGCATCCCGAGGGATCACTTACTCAGTATAGACACAGTACTGGAGGACAGAGCACAGCAAGGGTTCATTGGCCAAAATCTCTCCTCTTTACACACACACAATCCCTCCAAGCAATATTCCTGTAAGCACTCGTCCGCTGAGAATAACCGCATTGACTGAAGTGGAGTCAATGTACGAGGACGATAGAACGAGGGGAGGGAGGAAAAAAAAATAAAAGCGAGGGATCAGGAGGAAGCAGCAGGAGGAGGAGTGTCCACCTGGCCGGCGTCCAGGGGAATTAAACAGTCTGTTTACCGCTCTCAGCGCCGCAGCAGCGCCATGTTAGCCTAATGGCACGGACATGAAGCCAATTGATTTGTGGACCAATAGACCTGTCCCACAGCACAGGCAGATTACCTAGATCACTGGCTCCGCATCGAGTAGACATCGCTTCTCATTCGCGGCCCCACAGGCAGTGGGATGTGAACAGGGTTTAATGCGAGTCGGTGGGCATATATGTGTCCCTCGGATTACGGCGCAAAACAAGAGAGCCGGTTTACGTCCTCGGGGGTTCGTTCTCAACTTGCATATTGTTGCCTTCAGGCCTTATTTATTACGTTTGCCTGTGATTCTCTATCTGAGTAATAATGCGGATTTGGGTGGTGCAATTGGGCTGCAGGGTGGTGCGCTGCCACCTCACAGCAAGAGGGTCACGGGTTCATACCCGGCTCGAGGCTCTGCTGCGTGGAGTTTGCATGTTCTCCTCGTGTTAGTGTGGGTTTTCTCCGGGTACTCCGGTTTCCTCCCACAATCCAAAGACATGCAGGTTAATTGTTGACTGTGAGTTTGAGTGGTTGTCGCTCCCGATGTGTCAGCCCTGTGATAGTCCTGTCCAAGGAGCCCCCCGTGACC
Organism: Pterois miles; assembly: GCA_947000775.1. Taxonomy (NCBI): domain Eukaryota; kingdom Metazoa; phylum Chordata; class Actinopteri; order Perciformes; family Scorpaenidae; genus Pterois; species Pterois miles. The sequence goes on along the minus strand of CAMQGK010000500.1, from coordinate 2,676,845 downwards.
CTGAATAGGATAAGCTTTTGAGGATAATAAATGAATGAATGAAAGGTACAGTTCCAAAAAAATATGACAAAAGTAGTTAAGGAAAGGTTAGTAGTAGTAGTATGTAGTCGGCAAGTTATGGCAAAAATGCCAAACTTCTAGTAGGTTAACTCGAACTCCAAACTTGCCTTGTCTTACGAGATGGTTGAGGTCAGGCAATGACCTCGGATAGTTCTGGTTAGGATAGGTCGTCAGGCAGCAAGGTTTTCGGACCATTAACTCAACTTGCATATTGTTGCCCTCAGACCTCATTTATTATATATTTTTTTTCCTATGCTGCTCTGTGTATTTTAAGTAATAACACAACTACGGTGGCTGTTGTAATAGGACACTGTTTTACAAAACTGTGAGGCCCAAATTAATAATTCAGAGCCAGTTGTGATTAAAAATTGATAAAACTGGTTAAAGATCTGGTTTGTGAAAAAACACCATTTTTCTGACGAATGCTGCAGTTGTGACTTAAAGGCACACGGTAACATTGAGGGTGGTCTGTTGGCAGAAATGAAATGTAATATCAAAAGGTACGTGTTATTGAGTGTATAGTTTGAAATGAGCCGTTTATATATCTACATAGGGAGCAGATCCTCTTCACGGGGTCCACCAGGTTGGAACCACTTGGGCCCGAGTACATAACGTTACTCGCTGCTGCTCTCTTTCTCTTGCTTCACCACTCACGTCTTACATACACTCACTCTCTAAGAGACATTCACACTTTTTGCATCAGTCACCGTAGTTCTTGGATCCTATATATATATATATATATATATATATATATATATATATATATATATATATATATATGAGAGGGTTTCTTTTTTGTTTTCTCTTTTCTGCACTGAACATTAATTCAGTCATTTTAAATGTCTAAATTTGCCATACTGTCGTACATGTTGTAGTGGAAAAGTATTCATATTAATATAGAAATTTCAGCCATGTCCCCAAGCTCCAATGGCTCCTTCTCAAAACCAAATTTGATTTCGTAAAAACAAATGCATGATGATGTTTTCTCTGCTTTGATGACATTTGAGCGGCATGCAGCTCAGTCACCCAACACCGACGTGTGCAGTATACACCTGGTGTTAAAATGTGGATGCGGAGTTGAGTAACACTTTCCCAGAAGGATCCGGTTGGCTGCATGCACAGTGCACATTAGTGGTATTAATAGTGTACATTGTTCGAAATTGAATGTTACACCCAAATAAAAAAAAAAAAAAACCTTGCTGCCGGACAATGAAAGACCACACACACTTGAAACTACAGTTGTCCATGTGTACGGCTGAGGAGTGAGATTAATCCACATTCTCCACAGTTTTCACTCATGTCAGTGTCCCAGTTGATAAGCATGAAAATCCATTTATCTACAAAGGCACTGTACGGTCCATATTGGACAATGTCTCTTTCATGGTCCATTGCAGGCCCTTTTTCCGTCCACAAAGCCACCCAACTGACTCCACCACGTCTGTAATAGGCCACATTCATTTGATATAGATACATCAAGGGAGATATTGCAGTGGTTTTGCCGTGCATCAAGAGAAGTGGGGCTGGTTCACAGAGGCAGCAATATGCTCTGAACATAAAAGAACAATGGACGCAAAAAAAGGAAAGATACAGGACTGGACATGAACGGCACACCATGGGAGGAGCGGTGAGGCTCGCTGTCATTAACATTCAGCCTTTTTGAGAGACTGCAGGAGGACGGAGATCCAGAACTAGGCCTCTGAGGAGGAAGGAGGAGCCGTCAGATTACAGATTAGGAGGTGGGATTAAACATGCGGGCTAGATGGTAGCCTGACTAATACAGCTCACCGTTCAGCGAAGGGCGTTGTCAGATCAGCGCGCTGGATTATACTGTGGTTCGAGGGAAATGTTAAAAAGAAAAACGACTCTCCTGGAGATTCTTATTGAAACACTTTCCACACCGGTCAATGTTATTCATTGCTCATCTAATCCATATTTGTGTAAATGAGGTGAGCGGAGCTTTACAACACAAGGCAGACACGAAAAACCTCTGAGACTCCGGTATTAACAATGATGCTACGTCTTAACCACCCCCCGGCTAATGCGGCTAATGAATGAGAAAGCGCTAGCAGGCTAACGGCTCTAATTCTCCTTCACAGGCTATCATGTTGCAGCCCGGAGACGGATCAATACCATTTGCTCAACACACAGGAGGCCTGGGAATCTATAAAAGGGCTTTTATTGAGTAATTAAACACCCATTACTGTCCCGTGCAGCCAAACAATAAATTTGATCAGCCTCTCAGGCGCAGATCCAGCTGTGATTAATACTCAGTGCATGCATGACATAAAAGACCACAATGACATTTTGCTAAGTCCTGTCTTAGACCCTTTGACGGTGCAGGGACGGGGGCTCCGCCGATTCAAGGTCGTCTGACGGGACCTTAAGACAGCTCCGTGCCCAATGAGAGGTCTGTGGACCTGCTGTCCGACCCTGCTGTGGATCGGATCCCACCAGTACTTCCTGTCCTGTAGTAGGGGTGCGATACCTGAGCTCTGAGTGTGGGCCGATACCGAGTCCTGATCCAATACCAGCGTTTAATGTGTGTGGAAGGCAACATCAAGCTTCACTTAAACATTGCCTTCTCAAGTGTAACAAATAAATACATATGCAAATACATAATGAATTGATCATTATCATCAAAATAATAAATTGTACACCAGCAGCTTCGAAACACAAAATCTTAGAAATTTACATTAATTACATTTTTTTAACGCAGTGGCAAATTGGCCCAGTATATCATGTATAAAGTATATAAAAATGTATTGACTTGAATAGATCAGAGCCACTGCCACCGATATCCAGTTCAGCTATTTGAGTCAGTATCGGTCCAATATTGGTATCACTTCAGACGCATCCCTAATTTCTTCACAAATTTTGCTTAATAAACGACTGAAATAATTAGTTGAAATACACAGAAACAGATATTTTGAATTGCTATGATTAAAAATAACAAGTCACACACAAACAACTTGGTAAACTAGAAAAGCACTCGGAGAGCGCAGACCTCCGCCAAGCGCCATAGTTTCCCCCCTGGCGGTTTCTTCTGGATCTATCTCCTCAAGTATTAAAGATCAAATTCGTTGACATACTTCAGATGAGGAACTGTCTCAGCTACATGATGCCGCTTGTTAGAAATCTCTACCTCTAATATTAAATGCACAGTAGGCCAAAATGTAAGAGTACCCCCATTTCTTTTATATAAATTGCTATAAAATCCACCATCTGGATCAGATCTGGATCAGCCTTTGGGATTTGATAGAAGTACACATTGTAAATCCCTGAGTTTGGGCAACAATTACCAGAGATCTTGAGAAACAATGTTTTGGGACCTATTTACCCCAATGTTAAATTTCAAAGTGATCCAGATCACCCCGAAATTAAATCAGTTCTTCCTTTTCACATTTTCGACACACCCTGAAAATTTCATCAAAATCCGTCCGTAAGTTTTTGAGTTATCTTGAACACAAACAGATAAACGCCGGCAAAAACATAACCTCCTTGGCGGAGGTAAAAAACTTCAAAATTAAAGGAAATTACAATTCAAGTGTCAATTCAACCTTTTTAACGCAGCAACAACTTGTTCAAAGCTTAAACATGAATTAAAATTCCTGTATATACAATAAAACATATATACAATATAGAATTGATCGATTGGCCCCGCTGTCATCACACCTAATCAAGCTATTTGACCCCGTATCGGTCCAGTAGCCGATATCAATAGCATGCCCAGCTTTCTGTTAAACTCTCTGTTAAACAGCAACGATGAGCTTCCAGAACTGCTCAGACAGCGGCGATATTTTCAACCTTTTTCTTCAATTTGAACTTTGCACTATAACCTTCTAAAGGCTGACAGTACAGTTAAGTTACTACTTAATATGGCATCAATATTTCTAAATGTCATTTTTATCATTTTAAATCATAATTAGTAATAGTATAGGCTTAAAATACACACAGGTAGCTGTTGAGGCTGTTGTATGAAGAAATACGCCTATTTAAGCATTTATGAGCAATATATTAACATTTCACAAAACATGATAGGAATTCACCGATACCGCATCGGATATCGGGTCGATACTGACTCCGATAACTGGAAATCGGTGTCAATGGGGCCGATCTATTAAAATCCACATGTATACATCCTATATACATTACATGCTGCACCTTTAATTTCTGTGTAAGTTGTTACTGCATTAAATGGTTTACACATTCCTGTGAATTTTAAAGTTTCTGGTGTATGATTTATTATTTTCATGATCAATAACAATTCACTGAATGTTATCTACAACGACCTACACATGAGGCATTATTAAAGAAACTGGTACTGGATCGGTACTCGGTGTTGGATGCCCAAAGCCCAGGTATTGTCACCGGTATCAAAGCTGAAAAAGTCCCTACGCTACGATGTAGTTGGAAGCACATATTGAATATAAATACAGGACAGTAACGATGATTTAACTCCCTTTGCGTTGCAGCATTTCACTTTTAAAAATGCACCGGGTCTGATTGTTGTATGAAGAATCACCGTCATTTCAGAGCAACTGGAGGCTGAACAGTTTTTTCCCCAATTTCCCAACGTCCTTTTCCACACTCGCACAATTCAAAAACCTGTTACAATCCCATCCTTGTTGGAGAATATTTAGCGTTGTTGAGCCAACAATATGGCATCTGGGTGATTCTCCTAAATATGAATGGCCCATTCACGGGGCTCAATGGAGTCGCTTGGCAATGGCCCGTCTTCCCCTCCCTCCTCCATACTCAAAACAATATTCAGCGCAGCAGTCTTGGCACTTTTCCCCGAAATCAACAAAAGAGGAACTCGAAGCTGTCCCTGAAACCCTCAAAGCATTAAGCCTCTGTGAGATGCAAGTACTTGGCACAAGCGAAGCGATTTAACGACAATGGGCAAATCATACAGTGCTTTGTGAGATTTAGGGGATACAATAGCACTCCGTTTCCAAAGCACACATTAGTAAGCATGTCATCGGGACCCCCTGGGGGATTTGAGCAGCCTAGAGGACTGTGTAGTGAAGAGGATAAATATATGTTCCTGGGCAAGAAGATGGACCGTTGCCAATGGCTCCCTCCAACATACTGTGGATGATGAGTTTGTGGAATACATTAATACAATAATCTTCTGAACTAACCCGCAAACTGAACCCATTTGGCTTGTTAAGCGTATACATCGCAACACTTCCAAAATCAATTTACAGCCATTTAGCAGAGCTCAAGAGGCGCAGATTTGGAGAGATCCTCGCCTTACGAAAAAAAAAAAAAAAAAAAAAGAGCCCCTGCTATGAAAATAAAACAGAAAAAAATACTTGTTATAAATGTGCGGCGCTTGCAGCCATGCTGACCTCTGAGTGCTAAACAAAACCAACAACGGACAAGCAGACACCCACTCAAAAGTCAATACCATGCGCGCCTCCTCTTCCTCTTGTATGGTTAATGCATGATGCCAGGTAGGGGAGACAGACGGAGAGTAGGATCTCATTATACGCTGCATGCTATCATTAGCTATCTACCACATGTGTCCGTCCTGCCAACGGAGTTGTACAAGCAACATCCTAATGCGCTTCCAGTTGGGGGAACTTGGCCTGCACACACTCCAGCATACACTCACATGATCACAGGTAAGCAAACACCTTCCCTCCCCAGCAGGCCTGGTGCACGGGCAGATTTAAAGTCATTTCTTAAAGCCATTTTTCAAGCACAAATACTTCAAATTATGTCTAATTAGGGCTGTGCATTGAATCTGCCGATGCGGCACGTACTATGATACGGGGGTTACGGTTCAATACTGTAAACAAGGTGATATACTGCCATTAAATCCAATTTCAGGAAAACTGTCATAGAACACAACACCAATGAAATAAAGTACTGCCTGAGTTCATCCGTGCATGTAAACTATTCATTACAAATCAATTACAGTGTTTCTGAGAACTGAAACAGTATCGCAAGACAGAATATCGCGATATTTTCTATATTACCCCACATCTCTTATATGAAGATTTTTTCTGCTTTATATGATTGTAAACTCAATTTCTTTGGGTTGTGGACTGTTGGTCGGACAAAACAAGATATTTAAAGATGTCACACCTTGGATGCTGGAAAACTGGAAAGGACAATTTGCGATTATCTGCAGGTGTATCGATAATACCAGTGAGACGTTTGACCAGAGCTGAAACGAACAAACTATGTCATGATCGACTAATCCTTACATCCTTTATCGATCAAACACAGTTAAGAACTGCGACAGTTTCTCAGATTCCAGCTTCTCACAAGGGAGGACCATAACTTAACATAACCATAACTTAATGTAATTTAAGTAGCAGTATAGATAAATACACAGTAAACTAAATATATTTTGGTTTAGGAGTTTTGAGGCAAAACATAACACCTTGGATGGACAAATCGACTGTCTGCAGATTTATCAATGACGCAACTGTCACCTAGCTAGAGCTGAACCAATAGGTTGATTAGTAGAAAAATAATAAGCTACTACTTTCGTGACCCTTTCAGTCATTTATCAAGCAAAATGAATGATAAAAAGAAAAATTAGGGACGTACCGAAACCAATATCGGGTCAATACTGACTCTAATAGCTGGATCTTTATCCAATTCAATGTTTATATACTATGGTCATTAAATACTGAACCCTTTATGATTATTATTATGGTTTTCATGATAAATAATTCAGTAAATGTATATTTATGTATGTATTTGTTCCATTTTGTTTTATAAAGTTCGGAAAACAGAGTTTAAGTCAAGCCTGATGTTGCCTTTGACATCAAGACTGGTATCAGATCGGTAGTCGGGATCAGCCGATACCCAGAGCCCAGGTACTGGGACTGAGAAAGTGCATCTCTAGGACAAAATGCTCCGGTTTCTCAGGTTCAAGCTTCACAAATGGGAGGATTTGCTGCTTATTAATGTCATATAAGAGAGTAAACTGAACATATTTGGGTTTCTGGAGTGACAAAACGAGATGTCTGAAAACGTCACCTTGGGCTCTGGGGAGCAGTGATTTCACTATTTTTCGACATTACAGACCAAACCGTCAGCCGAGAAGCAGACTAATCGATAATGACTAGAATTGCCAGACGCAGCCCTGCAACAGACGCTGCGCAACGTGAAGCCACGTAGCAACGGCGGTTGTTTTAACACCCCGCTCCCGGTTTGTGTCCATCTCCCAGAGGCCACAGCTCAGCGATGCTGTGCCACACGCCCAGCCACTCAACATCCTTTGTGTCCATCCCTGGCAGCCTGCCGAGCACACACACACACACACACACACACACACACACACACACACACACACACACACACACACACACACACGAACCATTGTTCATTAACGTGCACGCACACCTTTGCCGCCTCGCCTACAAAAGTGACAAAAGTGACTTGCCGCTCGCGCAAGACGCCTCGCTAATCAAGACGTTCAAGCTGAGCTGCAGACGGCGGCGGCTGGGGGGGGGGCAGCAGACGGCCACTATCTAGCCCGGGCTCGCTGTTACCAAAATCAGATCATCCAGCTGCAGCGGCGAGAGATTACAGTCAGATCCTTCCTCTCTCCTAGCTGTCATTTTCTTTGGCCCTTGTGGAGAGGGAAAAAAAAAGACTCTCGGCGGCGGCGGCGTCCTCCACCGTCGGGCCAAATGAGTGGCGAGCTCCTCCGCATATCAATGCACAATTTAACTTAAGACTTCCATGGCAATAACCTAATTAGAAACGGTGCCTTCTCATTTGAAGGCACAATGTAAAGGATAAGCTGTACGCCGCCATGTCTATTGAGGTCTAATGGTGCCGAATATTCCAAAGTGGAAATTTTTTCTCTTTTTTAATAAGTCCTTAGCATATTTAACGCTTCCACATGCCGAATGTTTTAATATCTGCCGGAGAATCCGGGCCATGGGTGGTGGAGATTGCTGGTAAAGAGTAAAGGGAGGTGAGCGGGGGTCTGCTTAAAATTCAGAAAAGGGGGCAGTGGATTGTAGGAAGCAGAGAGGAGGGAAAAAAAAAAATCTACAGCTTTGATTTGATTAAAACCTGTGAAAATGACGCATTACATAAACCAAAAGAAACTTCAAACATTTCAGGGGATTCAGAGTTCAAAGAAAGTGTGATAATGCTTTTAATGCCGGAATTAACATGGAAATGAATTTAGCGGAATGCCTCTTCAAGGCTGGAAAAATGAGGTGGGGAAGTCTGGGAATTTGGTGACACTGATCTTAGATCAGTTTGGTCTCCGCTGGCTGTTAATGGGAACTGATTCAAATGTGGTGCTGCTGCTGTCTGATGTCTTTCCTACTTTTATTTTACTTGAAAACTGCTCATTTGAAATGCATTTATCTAGATTTAGAATCCACGGGCACTAAAACCAGATCAAACACAAGCGCTGACCGATAAATTGTATTTTCATCGCGATGTGCACGATAAACACCTTGCAAAACTGCGACCGACACGGCCTCTGTTACTATCAGTTAACACATAACCTGTCTGTATGCAGTCTGTTTAACTTAGTTTGCCACGTATCATTAAAATCCTTGCTAGCTGAAACCAAGCAGGGAGGAAGGACTGATACTGACTGATGTCTGCACTCTTTATTCTTTCTCAACTTCACTTCATATTATTTATTTTCTGAACATTTTGATTGTTTCCAGTGAGATATTAATGAGTTATACTAATAAAGGAATATCTTATCTTATCTTATCTTATATTACTGTTGCTGCTCCAGAAACAACATTTAGCCTAATTATATTTAAAATGTTCAATCTTAGTCCGGTTCTGAATTTAAAGACAACCAGCCTGGCGTAAGCATAGCTAATATGTACACTAATATTTGTTTATTATTGACCAATGGTGATTTTTCAGATACTGATACAGGCTTTCAAACACATGATCTTTCTACAGGGACTCTGTGTTATTATAATAACGCAACATAACCCTCGGCTACACAAGCTACAACAAAAGCTGTCTGTATGTAGTCGAACTGTTTAGCTTAGTTTGCCACATATCTTTAAATTCTTGTAAACTTAGCTGGCTGAGACAAAGCCCCTCCTGTTTCTACCGGCGTTACCTGCAGCAGTGTGAGGAAGACAGTGGACGGGAAGAAGGACTGATACTGACTGATGACAGCTTTATAAACTTCACTCTGGAATATTAGTTATTTTATTGACATTTTCGATTGTTTCCAGTGAGATATTACTAAGTTTATATTGGCAACTTTGCTGTTGTTGCTCTAGAAACAACAATTAGCCTACTTACATTTAAAACATCCAGTTCTTGTCCGGGTCCATATTTAAAGACAACCAGACTGATGTAAACACAGCTAATATACACACTTTAATATTTGTTTATTATTGAACAATGATGTCGTGAATCACAGATTTTCCTCATATTCTGCAGGCTTTCTACAACAAAAGCTGCGAGTATGTAGTCTGTTTAGCTTAGTTTGCCATGCATCTTGAAATTCTTGTAATTTTAGCTATCAGAGGACAGAGGACGGGAGGAAGGACTGATACTGACTGCTGTCTGTGTTCGTTATACTCTGGAATATTATTTATTGTATTGATATTTTTGATTGTTTTCAGTGAGATAATGACTTTAAAGTGCTGTTGCTGCTCTAGAAACAACGACTCTAGTTATATTTAAAACATCCAATTCTTGTCCAGTTCTAAATTTAAAGACAACCAGGGTGACGCCAGGATAGCTAATATGCAGACTTTAATATCTGTTTGTTTATTGCAAGTTCCCATCTCAGCATTGAATATCGTAGATTTTCCTCATATCTTGCAGGCCTATCAAACACCTGATCTTTCAAGTGATAGATAATCTTAAGCATCACAGGTTGCAGCGCTAAGCTTGGGAGTATTATTCCACCCCTGAGTCAGTCTGGTGTGGTCGCCTTAAGTACACCCATCAGATTCTGACTGGATAATAACCAGTCAGCACTGGCTGAGAGACGTGAGAGCAGAATGAATATAATTTGGAGGGTGTGAGGGCGCACGGTTTGAGAAGACGGTTGACTTATAATCCACCAACCGACAACTGTCAGTCATCGCAACCAACCCCACCAACAAAAATCCCCAAACCCCCATTTGACAGAAACAAAACGCAGCCACGGTGAAGGAGTTGAGGAGGGAGGGGGGGAGGTCGGAGTGGATCGCGGTGTCAAGGATTTTAAGGAATTGCCGTCCACTCATCTACGTGTTTCGGGCAGCGGCGCTACCGACAGCTGCCCGCCGTCTCCGGGAGGGAAACTTAGATCAGCAAGGAGGGGCTGTCAGCGAGCACGCTCACAAAGACTTACACCGCCGCCTCGCTACACTTAGCTGACACAGTCTGTCTTCTGGGACGGAGAGAGAGAGAAATAAGTGGACAAAGAGTGAAGTAGATGAGGGAGCGAGGAGACAAGACGGGCTGACGCACTGTCGAGCAAACGTGGAGAAAAGAAGAAGAGGAGGGGAGGTGGTGGTGGTGGCGGCGGTGGCGGTGGGGGTTGACACAGAGAGAGGGAAGATGGAGAGAGTGAAACAGACAGACAGGTCCGAGAGGGATTTGTTCTATTTGCATGCGCCGGGCTCCCATGGGGTCCGGCTCGGCTCGGCGAGCCCGGCGCACAAAAGATAACACTTAGCGTGTTTGCTAAAAGATGACAACCCCCGTTTGAAGAAGCCCTTTGTCAGGACGTGGAAGCCCACTGATATGGACGCGCCGGAGACGAACACATGTCGAAAAAGCACAATATTTCCCCACATCTGGCGCAAGTCCCTCAAGGGAGGAGGGGGGCGGAAGGCAGGGCTCTGGGACAGTAAAACAGCTTTTAATGGTAAACATTACAGACTGATAGAAAGTGTCAGGATAATTTATTTATATGGTCCCACCGGGAGTCGCTGAGCCACCCTCAGCACCACCGGCTCTCTATTCATTTGAGGTATTTAGATAAATAAAGGCCTGTCTGTTTGTAAAGCACTTTTTCTTCTTCCATTCCTATTATCTCCCCTCTCTCTGTCCCTATTAGCTGCATCGGAGATGTGAGGCGATACGTTATGTGTATAATGAGGGGGATTATTGCTGCTGTCGCTGCAACACGCAGCAGACAGCAGATGCAGAGGGACGGATCTTAAACCGGCGACTGTAGCAAACAAATAGACTTTAGAGGAATAAACAAACCGCCGAGGATCTACATTATTTACATTACACACGAAGGCGGCGTACGAACGGACGACTTCCCTCGGCTCTTGCACACATACACAAACTTGCTTTTCAAAACTCGAGCACTCCGTATATGTTCATGGAGGTAATTCTTTAACAAATATAGCTAACAACTGAATGAGGCTTCTTTGCTCGGCCCTGTAGCTCTCACAAAGCCACATATCTGAATCCCAACCGGAAGTTCATTTATGAAAAAACATTTCAGTTTGTTCGGCTGAAATGGCAGAAAATGTGGAATTATATGCGCTGTAAATATGTGTAATATGTCATTTTATACCACCCGAGGTCCAAATAGAAGCATTCTGAATTTTCATTACTATTCAAGTTTGACACCTATAAACACAACCATATTTACAAGGTAGTAAATGCCGCAAGTGTAGCGCTCACACGAGTGCATCAGCCGGAGAAAGAAGGAAACAGCACATGACGTGGAGGGAATAACCGAGAGAGAGAGAGAGAGAGAGAGAGAGAGAGAGAGAGAGAGAGAGAGAGGGATCAAAGGTGAAAGGTTGAGTCCTCACTAATAACCGCTGCAAAAACCAAGAATGTGCAATCGCGCAAGTTCGGCTCGGCAGAAAGCGAATTGTGGTCCGATTATTCATTACAAAACTATCCGCCGCAGCTCTCGCAACAGGGTGGGACGTCTGTTTTTCTGTTTCAACAGTCCACCATTGTTCTATACGTGAAAGTACAACACGTCTCCCGCGGCGTTGCAAAAGCTCACATGAATTGTTTTTTGAAAACTTGCTGAAAGTGGATTGATCTTCTGCATGCGTGACGCAGGATATACGACTGCTATTAATTCCTGTAATTAATGCATGTCATAAAGTTTTCTGCACTTGAGTTTGAAAAATTAGAGTGCGACTAATAAATAAATCCTGGTTATAAATACGACTGCGCCGATTGACGCCTTGTTTGCTGCGACACCGATGACGTGTGCTACTTTTTAACATTCAAATCAAAAACTCGTGTGCTGAAAAATTTACTTCAGCCTCGTATCTGTCTTGCTCGTCTGCAGCTTTGTTTATTAAAATGTTCAAGAGCAATATTTGCGAACAGATATCTTTAAAAAAAAAAAAAAAAAAAAAAAAAAGTCAAATTAAACTGTGTGTTATTAAAATGCAGAACACTTGTTATTATATTAAACACCAGGTGGATGAACTGAATGAGTGTGATATGAGCAAAACATAAAGATGGAAAATAACCCTAAACATGACTGCTTCAGATTTGCTGATTTATCATATATATATATATATATATATATATATATATATATATATATATATATAAATTTTAAATCAGGCTGCATGGGTGAATACACACACACACACACACACACACACACTTCAGTGAAATAAATACAAATAAAAACAGCAGCTACTGGAATTGATCTGAGCATTTTTACACCTTATGATGCATTAATAAAAATGTAAAATAGCACCTACCATAGACGCTGCTGCTGCTGATCATCTCGTGCTGGAACAGTGAGAGGAAGAGGGAGAGGAAGAGGAGATGAGAGCATTGGAGTTAATTTGCGAAGAAAAAGAAAAATGTAACCAAAAATGAAAAATATGACTATTTTTTCCAGTTTTTTTTTTTTTTTTTTTGCTCGGATTTCAAGCCGTGTGAAAGGTGGGCCCTTCAAGTAGTGGAGCGCAATAGGAGAGGCATCTAACCTACATGCATCTCATTAGAAAGTGGAGCCCGGGATGACAGGCGGAGGTGGGGAGGGAGGGATTGAGGGAGGGAGGGGAGGGAGGTGAGGAGGGGTGGAGGAAAAATCAACTGGTGCAGCTCGGTGATTGTTTGGAAATGAGTTAAATGTGCGCCCTAAAATGTCCAAAAAATACAAATAGACGCTGCGCTGCGGTGACATTGGGTCCGCCGTCTGCACGCACGCACGGGGCAACTTGTTGTAGCCGCGCCGCCGCCGCAGCGCGTTCTCCACCGAGGCTGAGATAACGTCCGTGTCAACGCAACTTGTGCGTTTTTCCTATACAGTGAGTGGCGCACAGCCGACACACACAGTGCCGTCTGTGTGTGCGTCGATTTCAGCCGTGGCGCAGGTGCGCTCCTTAAAAATCACATTCAAATAAAAAAAACGGCAAACTTAAATGACACATTGCATGCGCGGAAGTCTACACGAACATGCGCTGCGGACCGTTGCGGACCGCGGTGGGCAGCTCCGACCACTCCGTCTAATTGCAGCTCCTTCCCTTACCTGCTGTTTTTTTTTCCAGGTCGACCTCTCACGTGGGGGGGTGGGTGTGTGGGGGGGGCGTTAGGGTCGCATCGATCCCGAGGAGGGGTTCTGCTGATGAAAGGGGTCGCCGAGGGTTAAGCCGGGCTGCGCGCGAGCTGAAACCATCCCGATTTAACGCAGCAAACACTGACCGCGGCCACTGCCATGTTGGAATTTCACCAGCCCCGAACAGCTGCTTCTCACTGACCAGTACGCTCCGCACTGCGCATGCGTCCACAGGGGTACAGCGAAGGAGGGAAAAAAAAAAGCCTCAACACCAATTACTGCCCATAAGGTTATTATGGGCGTCTGGTTTGTGAGGCAAAGTGGTGAAATGGTGAAGATGAAGAATGAACAGTGCGCATTAACTAGTCACTCATACTGACTTTATAACACATTAAAGGTGACACTCTGTTTTTTTTTTTTTTCTACTGCGAAAAGCAAGTCTTTGATTAAAAAGAGAAAAAACATACATTTATGTAATGTGTGTATAATAATTGGAAAATATTAATTACTGTTAATCTTGAGATCCTGTTTGGAAATGTTAAACTGGTTTCGTAAAACAATCACATCAGCCGGGGCCTAATTTAGCACCCGAAACCACAAAAAGACAAACCGTTTTATTTTCATAAATAACCATTATTATAATATAATTAAGCAATTGGTCCCTGATATTGTCGGCTTAAAGCTGCAGTAGGCGAGATTGGAGCATATGACTAGAAAAAGTTATTGTTATAAACGGTCGCTATATCCTGATGGTATTACTTAACAAGTAACAGACAGCGGAAAGGAGGAAAACAGCCAGTCAGATCTGACCTGAGGTCCGCCGTCCGTCAATCACTCGCAAACTCCAACCAAACGATCAAACTGATCAAATATGAATCGATATTTTGCGCCGTCATTGCCGATTTCTCGCCTCAGACGTTTTCAGAATCACCTTGTAGTTGCACGGTTTAGCCGTAACAAGAGAGCGGCCATGTTGAGATCTCTTGAGAAAACCCCAAGCGCCGCTCACGTGATCCGAGCAGCCAATAGGAACGTTCTCTCTGAAGTGACCTGTGATTGGTCAACGTCTTCCCTCACTAGATTTTTTTAAAAGCTTGAAAGCAGAGCCACGAGGAGGTGCAGAAGTCTATTTCTTCCCCAGAATACTTGAATTACAATATGCTGAAAGCTTATTATGGGATTTTTGCCCCAAATTGTTGCCTACTTCAGTTTTAAAAGTAGTTTCATTACAGTTTATAGAAACAAACTGTCGCGGCCAGGAAGATGAGGATTTCTTTTTCTTTTGTTTTTTAAAGGGCAACCAGTGGTCCTGTGGACCATCATTTTGCTTTTTTTTTTTTTTTTTTTATAGAACCAAAACCCATTTAGTTCATTTTTAGCGTGTTATTAACACATAGCAGGACGACGGACGCTATAATTTAAAAGGTTTCTGCTCCAAGTAGCAGGAGTCAATATCACACAGGAAAGATTTGAACCCAATGATTTAAGAGACCCGTAGCGTTAATGAGCAGCGGCGCCAGGCGGCGCCAGGCGGCCTTTCAGCCAAAGCTGGACTGGAGATACCAGACACAACCATCCGACAGTGTAAACTCAAAGTAAGCGATCTACATGTATTGAGCGCTTTTATTCTTGTAAAATGTCCATTGTAATCAACAACACTGGCAGCCCCTTCTGGAGCGCACCAGAGGCCCCCTAGAAGTCCCCGGGCCACAGTTTGGGAACCCCACTCAAGTGGGGGAAAACCTGTGCACCCGCCTCCCCCGTCTGCCCGAAATCTGACTGCAACACGCGCCCGCAGTGTCTCCCCGTGATAATTATAGCGGCGATATAGAATTAGCAATTGAAGCCCTAATTAGAATGAAAATGTCCCAGTTAGCCAGTTATCAAAGCACCAGCGGGGAGACCGGATTTAAACAAGACATCAAAGATGGAACAACTATATCGGCTCATTGTTCCTCATCACACCCACGAGTTGTTGGTGTGTCCGTAATGTGATCAAACGCAATCACTGTAAAGGGTTAATACGCGGAGGAAAAGTCACAAACATACAGTCAGTATGGAGTTAAGCACACATGTAGAAGCTGTTTCCTCCCAGTCGGTAATTATTAGAGCAGCTGCAGCAGATGATCCACTCTATTACTGAGAGCTGCAGCTCCACCTTTCACTCTCCATTGTCTATAATTAATTGTCTGTTTTTTTTATATATTTTTTTTACAATTCCATCAATTCATTTGTCAAGCCCGCAATGCAATCACAGTTTGTCGTTGGAAATTGATTTTAAAAACTCAACTAATCGCCGTGTAATAGCTTTGTAAAGAAGTGTTATGCAGCACTAATTATTAGTTAGCAATTAGACAAAGCCTTAAATTAGTCTTTAATGTTTAAGTGAGGAAAACAGGGATTTATTATAGCGTGCAGATGCATCGCCGAGCAGCTCAGATTTACATATCGGAGGCAATGGTATAATTCAAGTGTGTTGAATATGCAGTGTTGCTATAAAAAGGCACACGGTGATGTGAAATGTTAACGTTTTCAGGTTGAATTTGGTGACATATTTCCTGATTTGTGATGACAGTGTGTGTGTGTGTGTGTAGTTGAGATTTAACAGCAACATAAATCTAAATAGATTTTAACTCATTAGCCATTGGAGAGGTAATGATGTAAGTCTGCCACTAATGAGCTTAAGCTCTTAATTGAATAGGAGGGGGGTGGACACACACACACACACACACACACACACACACTGTATGGGCACCTACACAAGCCTAAATGCACAAAAGGATCCACACACAAAAGCACACACACCTACAAACACAATCCCGCCTCCTGTGTTGGTATGGGCTGTTTTTTCCCTCCTTTCTCTCTCCGGGGTCATGAGGGGTGGTGGTGCATGGTGGGGGGGGGGGGGGGGGGGGGGGGGGTAGTCGTAGTCACATGACCAGCTAAATTTCAACTCCAGTGCCTGCGGACTTCAGTGTCGGCCCTCATCACTTCCCTGCTGCACTTTTTCAGCATTTTCCCCCCATACATACGCCATTAAATAAGAAAGATGACAAATAAACGACAAAGTTTTAATGTAATTTACAGTGTTATTTATGAAATCACTGTTAAATCACTGCTATAATTGATATATAACTGGGGGGCTTCAGTGCTGCACTTCTTCAGCTTTTTCAGCTTTTTTTCCCCCACAAACAAACAAAGGGCAAATAAACCAGATCTAATTGCATTCCTTGTGTTTTATTGATTAAATAACTGCTATAATTAATACACAAGGACTTTTCTTTAATATGAGGCCAAAAACAAAAGGCGTTTTTTTTTTTCCCCACAATCGGCGCAAATCAAAGGACCCATTGAACGTCACACTAATCAAACCTCCACCGCAAATGTTCCATATTCGCAGTATTAGAGGAAAAACATGCGACGCGCCCCGCCGCTTTGATGCCACCCCTTCTAGACACATTTCATATTTTTATTCATCTCTCCCAAATAATTATCAGCACTTAACCCGGCACGTCTGCGAAGACGTAAAAGTGTCAAAATCAATTTGGACGAAGAAGAAAGCTTATAGGATAAAAATGTCCATTCTTTATAATGTGTGCGTTTAGAATAGATGTTCCCTTGGTAATACAGGAAATGATTATATCCAATTTCTTAGTGTCTTCTATCAAATATACTGTGATATAAACAAAGCCCTAGTGAATGGGGGACAATCTCAAAGCAGGAAATCCAGAGGGAGGAGAAGGGGAGATTAGAAAAGCCCAGATAGTGTTTCCAGTCGCTGAGATAAAGAGGGGACATAATGTAGGAAAATAGAGGAGGGGATGAGTCGTCTTTGCTCGGAGAGTGTGTGGCCAATCCACTTTTATGAGCCCGGACTAGCACCCTGATGGGACACGGCGTAGATTTGAGCAGAGCCTATTGAGCATAAGCTGCTAAATTTGGCAATAAAGGGAATGTGATTTACTGTAAGCTCCAGTGGGCCGAGAGCGACGCAGCAGCCGACGGCGTTCACACACACCTGTAAAACACACACTCTAACAATAACTCACTCACTCTGTTACTGTCACACACACACTCAGCGCGAACGCCCGGCTGCCTCGACACACACTCGCGCAGCCACTCAGGCGGCTCAGCGGCGGTGACTTTGACAAATAACCAGGAAGTCCTGGTGTTGGCTTAAAAACTCCAACTTGTTCAGTTGCAATTCTGCATTTGTCCTGCTTTAATGGTTGTGGAAGTGGCTTTGGAGGTAATCTGTCAGTGATTGATTAGAGCCCGGCCAAATCCCCTCGCCGAACGCATCGGTAGGCTGCAGGCCGGCCGGCTGCTGTGTGAGGCGGCGAGACACAGGCGGCGAGATGACGAACGCTTCTGCTGTGTGGGAGTTCAGGTATGTGGTATCAGCTCAGCAGCAGTTTACCCGTACTGATAGACATCTAATGACTCATAGTGGATCGATTTCAAAATAAAATCCCATGAGAATTTCTCAGGTTTTTGACCCCTTTAAGTATTGAAACACTTTCCTTTAAAGTAACGTGAATTATTATACCACATAAGGAACATTTTGTAATATATATATGTATTAGGGGTGTAAGAAAATATCGGAAAAGTCAAATAACATGATACTGTATCGACTCAAAAACATCAATTTCTGCTAATATTTTACATGCAAATATTAACTCAGTTAATCTCGGTGTACGTGCTGCCTCAAAGTGATGTTACAGGGATCTCACTGTTCTGATTGCTTAAAAACTTTTTTAGATTTTATGCATATGGCGACAGTGTTTCCTAAAATTAGATTTAAAAAAAAACTCAATATATCGCCTTACATATTGAATCGTAACCCCTGTATCATGATATGTATATTCTTATCTTATATTGTAAATATACAGTGACTTACTTGTGTTTGACAGGTGACCTTTTAGTTCACGTACAGAACTCCAATAATATTCGATAAAAAGTACAACAGAGAACGCGAAATAGAAGTAATGTGTCATTTTGTACAAAACATCAGAATATTTTTACTTAATGGAGTCGTGCTGCTTCCATTGGTACCAACCAAGGAGGCTAAATAACCATATAATAACTCAAACATTTGGTGAGGAAAAACCGTTCAGAGGGCTCCCTTGACCTCTGACCTCCAGATGTGTGGATGTAAATGGTTCTCTGGGTCCCCACCAGTCTCCCCTTTACAGACACTTTATGATAGTCCCAGTCAGTCTGGATCAAGTCATAGTCAAGTCAGCACTCTGACACACTGCTGTTTGCCATGTTATGACTGGAGCATATTTTTACCTAATATTTATCATTGACTGTTGTAATTGATTTCCAATAATAAATATATACATGCATTTGCATAAAGCAGCATATTTGCCATGTTGCTAAGAGGATTCAACACTTGAGAAATTTCCCTTTAAGGTACATTTTGAACAGATGAAAAATTGATGAAAAATGATTAATCTCAATTATATATTTTAATTGACTGACAGCCCTTTTTATACATACAAATATTTGTTATATACATATTTATATGTACATTATATGCAAGTGGTGGTATTCAGATACACGATATACTACGATTTTTTACTCCAGTCAATGAAGGTATTAACATAAAAATGCTCATTATGGAGGAAGAATGGCTGCTGTTATTATTATATTTTTATGTATTATATCGTTATATTATTATTACTCATGCACATTAATGTTGTGCACCCACTGTTCAGTTTGTGTTGCAGTTGTCACGGTTTCGATTCATTTTTCACATTAGACAGAGGAAAGATATCAATAATAATGTACATAGACTGATAGTAATGAATGATGTTTCGATATTATATGAAGCCATAACGCTGATTTTATACATAAAATAAGGCAGGATACTTAATGGTGAGGTAGGCCTATGTTCCTCTATGTCTGCAGGCCTGTATTAAACAGTTCGGCTCCTACGTCATTGAGCATTTTAAATATTGTTGTTGGCTGAGGTGGACATCATTTAAACTACTTAAATATACTCAGATTTAAGCACTTTTAATACTGCTCAGTCAAATCTCACCCAGAGAGGGAGTACAGATAAGGATGAGTCTCTCTGCAGCTTAACATCCACATTATCCTCCATCTTGCACAAAAAAAGGACATTTTAATGGCTGCACAGATTTAATCAATTCTTACACTTCACATGCTGCAAATGAACGAGTCCGCCGATGATTACACTTCCCATGATGTCATTGTCACTTTTATATATGACTTGAATTTTGCATGTAGAACAAATGAAGCTGGCGGTTATGTTCATTATGTATGTAATAAAGCCAAAACAATCGTGCAGTGCAATTAAATGTGCGTTAATGGACATTTATGTGCAATGTTCACAGTTTAAGTTATTAGGACTGACCATGCAAATGCATATAATATCTGTTTAACAGTATTTCAAATGGTCTGCAATATTACTGTCCCTCTTCTAATCAGTCTGAACTGGAAAACATTTTTTTTTTCCTCTTTTCTTTTCATAATTCGCCAAACACGTTGAGGCTCTGACCATGAAAATGTTTAGCATGAATGTTCATATCGCTTAAGTGATAATTATTCTGCTCGCCACAAACCTGACTAACAAAGTAGAATTCAATCAGAGCCTGCGCATAATGACAGTCATTATGAAAATAATGAATAAAAAAAGTAATAATGACATCCCTGGCTGTATTCAGACCTCTTTTTCTCACACATCTCCATGGTGATCTGAGTCATTTTTTTCCAACTCCACACTCTGGCTGGGCCAATGGCCGCTTTAATCACATTGTTTATGGTAAACCAAGCGTTGTGTGCGAGCTCTGTGCGTGGACTCATTTAATTAACCACTTGAGAGGTGTAGCCGAGTCTACGGTAGTCCGCCGTTGTCTCCTGCAGCGGTGAGAGCAGGGTTATTGTTGCTGACCAGTCCATCTCTCAGCAGCTCTCTCCGTTGGCTCTTTGAAATGAGACAAATCTCCCTCCGAGCGAGAATTTGCCTTTCTACCATTAATACGAATCAATGTCTGACAAACAGGAACAATATAATTATGAGGAAAAACATCTCGCCAGGGTCGTGGAGCAGGAGATGTTTGGATTAAATGATAAATCGCTGGCTCCTCTGCGCCATTAAAACACATATTTAACTCTCCAGATTTACATTTCTGAATCAAATAATTAGGAATAAAATACTTAATCGTGATGAACTGCATGATGCTTTTATCTGTCCAAAATATACCTTAAAGGGAGATTTGTCCAGTATTTATTAGAGAGGGCATATATATTTATTATTGGGAATCAATAACAACACTAATCAATGGCAGATATTGTCCAGAAACCCTCCCAGGTTCTGACTTTAGCATCAACAATCTGCTCCAATCAGAAAATGGCAAACTGCAGCCCAACAGGCAACAACAGCTGTCAGTGTGTCAGAGTGCTGACTTGACTATGACTTGATCCAGACTGACTGGGACTATCATAAAGTGGGCATGTCTGTAAAGGGGAGACTGGTGGGGACCCAGAGAAGCCATTTACATTCACACATCTGGAGGTCAGAGGTCAACGGACCCCTTTGAAAATGGCCATGACAGATTTTACTTGCTAAAATTTGGTATTTTTGTTCTTTAGGTTCTTTAGGAAATAGTGGCGTTAAAACAAATTTGCAATAACACATTACTAGCATGCTTTGACAGCCCTTGTTAGTATAGTATTTGCGCATTTTGTTTGTAGCGTTATCGTCCCCCTTCGTGACAAGCTAGTATGGCATGGTTGGTACCAATGGTTCCTGGTTCCAATGGTTCCAATAGCGTTCATTTTCTGGTTTTATGATACCATTATCTTCAGTCTAGCTTTAAACCTGAGCCCGCTACAACCTCTGAAACACTGGTTGCATTAATGTGTTGAAGAAGTTAGCGGTGTTAAAACAAAGTTGCGTTAAAGCGTTATTGCCGTGTTCACTTTGACAGCCCTAATTTTGGTTCATTTTGTTTGGAGGGTTATCGTCCCCCTTCGTGACAAGCTAGTATGGTTGGTACCAATGGTTCCTGGTTCCAATGGTTCCAATGGTTCCTGGTTCCAATGGTTCCTCCTTCTGCTTTCTAGTTTGATATGATACCAGTATCTTCGGTCTAGGTTTAACACTGAGCCCGCTACAACCGCTGAAAGATTGCGTTATTATTGAGTTAACTTTGACAGCCCTGCTTTATATTCTACAGATTTCTAAATTTAAATAATTAAACTGACTAAATTAAAACTTGAAGCACCTTCTTACAGTGACCACCCTGCGCCTATAACAATACATTTTTTTCCCTGTGTGCTGTACTATGCGTGTGAGCGTTTTCCTCCCACACAGTAGATGTGTTTTTGGTGGACCATGTCCTTGAGGTTTACTCTTTTGATTCAATAGCGCTCCACATGGATGGACTCAATCAGATACCTCAAACCCAGTGAAGGGTGATGTTCAATGGAGCTGAAGTTACACTGCAGCAGCTCCTCGGAGAAAAGCCGCCCCGGTTCCCAGGCGATGTTTACATGTATAGACACTTCTTACCCCTGTAGAAACCACTGAGAACCTGAATTTTAAGTATGTAAACAAAGCCATTTTGACTTGCTGACATGAAGCAGCTCAGCTAAACCGCTTAATTGTTGTCACAGGCACGGAAACGTGTTTTATGTTTGCAGTTTTCTGCTTCATATAGTTTGCTGACTGTCAGTCAGTGTGGACGATTTCTTCACTTAAAATAAATCTGCCTTTTTTTTGTGCGGCTTTTTTCTCAACTGTCAAACCAATTTTAAATCATTCAAATGTGTATTTAAATCATCAAAGGTGCAGCACAGAGATCACATCATTTATCCGATTTAAAACAGATGTAAAGATAAAGAGGATGTCAGCAGATACAGCTGCAGTTAGGTGTACAAACCTTTTCAGATTTGCCCCGTTTCTCAAAACGCAGCTCCCAACAACAACTAAGAGCAACGAACTTGAAATGGCCAACAGGGTTTCTGGCCCTAGAAGCCATTACTCCTTGAATACCTTGAGGATAATGAAACTGGGCCGGGGGAGAGCGGGGATGGAAAACTGTGCTGTTGGAGTGCACTGAGCCATTGCACATTTCTGTTTGAACCCATAACACTGTGGCCATGTGACAAACGATAGCAAACACGGAGCCCCGAGTCCTTCGGAGAAGATTATAGGCAGCCGAGTTCAAACTAAAGGTGCATTCTTTTCGCTGGTCGCGTTACGTTTGTGATCATTAGCTCCAGATCCTATTTGTATTTCTGCAACGAGCTGTCAAGTAACCTTAAGGGGAGAGTTAGATGACAAGATTGTACTGCTCTCATCTAAATATGAAGGTAGAGCCAGGAGACCGTTAGCTTAGTTTAGCATAAAGACAGTCCCTTTATTTCTACAAAATAAAACCTCAAAAGCTCACAAATTAAGACGTTATATGTAGTATGTTGCAAGGGGAACACCACCCAAACTAAGACTTCCAGAGTTATTTCAGCCTGGTCTCACAGGAAGGTGTAAAAATACCATGACATTACAAAAGCATTTTGCATTTCATGAGTTTGCATCTATTCGTATGTCACGCAAACGTAGGTAAGAAACTTAGCTCCAGGCAAGAAAATAGGCATAGTTTCACTTTCATCTGTACAAACGAAGTGTAAAAACAATTGTATTTTTGAATCTTCGGACAAAGCCAGGCTCGCCGTTTTGGGGACGGACAGCAACAGTTGCCAAGCCCAGGACCAGCTTAAGGCAAAGGCCGTGAAGGCGGCCATCTTTCGGTGGGTGCTGGTCAAAAGTTAATCAAGAAAAAAAAAATGAAAGAAAACCATGTTAGCGTGGGTTTTCTCCGGGTGCTCCGGTTTCCTCCCACAGTCCAAAGACATGCAGGTTTACTCTATGGCTGTTTGTCTCTATGTGCCCTGCGATGGACTGGCGTCCTGTCCAGGGTGAACCCACCTTCGCCCAGTACCAGCTGGGATCGGCTCCAGCCCCCCTGACCCCTAACGGATGAGTTTTTTTTTAACTGCCTCCTCATTTTCTGCATTGAGCTAACAAATATGTTGATACCTAAATTTACAATTTCAGAGATCAATTGTTCTAAGATGTTAACGTTCATCTTAAGACCATGTGTGTTGTGGTTTACAGGGCTAGGATCAGGGATCTGGGGGGTTTTCAAAATAATAATGGCACCGCTGTCCAAGAGTACAGAAGCAAAGATACTGGAACCATCTATTGACTTTCACTTCTTGGCAACATACGTTCTTGGCCGCCACATGTACAGTTTGAGAGAGATTAACTCTCAGAGTAAGTGTATTAAAAGTTTCTGTGTCATACTATATCTGAGTAAAATCCAAATATCGATTTCCTCGGAATAGGGAAATGCATTTTGTTGCACTTACAGCATGAAGGACTACCCAGACTATTTTTGCTGTGAGTCACATGTCAATTTGTACCAGCTCTATCTGAGAAATGAACATTGGCTGGGAGCAGACTTCCTGATTGGTCATTTTGAACCAGAGAAGTGCGTCTGCATGTCCTGACCTCTGCCCGTTGTTTCTTCATGCTCGGCTGTATAACAAGACCATCACACAGCACCGACGGGAGACAGGTCTCAGCTGCTCGCGCTCTTATCAGGATGGGCTGCGCCGAGCGAGACGCCTCGAGGAAGTAACAGTAAACAACGCTATAGGGTTCCAGTTGCTATACGCTCAGGCGCTCATGCAAAATTCAGCACTTTGTATGTAGACTGAGACGGAGCCAAGGCAGAAGGCAGGGGTTATGTTTTAACTGGTGAACCTTCAGAACTCGACCATTCCCTCTCTAATTCTGACGGAAATGTTTGCGCATTTGACCCGAGAGCGTGAAACAGAAATATTAATTGCTGCACTTATACATGAAGAAATTCAAACAGCGGTTGCTATTGGCGAGCTCCGGCTCTAACCAGTTATCTCTCCCAAGTCCTTTAATGGTGTGATCGCCCTTAACTCCACTGTAAATCTCTCCCCAACGGCTTATGGTTCAAATTAATGGCCCTGCCATAAGTGTTTGAATTTCATGAATTGTAATAATACTTACATCACAAGACACATGAAGTCATGTCTCCCGCTCTACAGTGGAGATATGATACATTTTAGAGGGATGCACAAAGTGGTCCCCTGGTACAGTAGTGATGATTCTAATAGACTGTGCTGGCCAACCCCCGGGTGCAGATATTCATGATTCATATTTGAAGGCTGCAGAACATTTAAATGGGACATTAAGTGGCGAAGAAGATTAGAGCACTGTTGGCTTTGTGAAATAACCGGCGTGTTACTGATAACGTGTTGTTAGCAGTCGAAATATATGTAAGGCAAACTGAAATTTGTATTCTTTCCTCTTATTACGTAAGGAAATGTAAATTATAATAATCCTGCAGCTGCTGTTTTTGTTTATGGACAAATGTGCGGAAACGACGTCTATGAGTTTCAAGCCACTGGGGGAGGCTTTTCCCACGGCGGCGGTCGCCTGTCAGCCAGGAGACGGCGTGCTGTCAGCTCCGGTGGTGCGCTGCTAACTGCATCATACTGTTCAGCCTGTAAACGTTAATTAAAGGGATAGCTCACTTTTTTTTTTTTTTTTTGATGTGTGAGGTTCTTATCCAGAGTTTGGTCAGTAGGTGATGCTGGACTTCCCCCCAGGTTGGAGAAACTGACAGCAGCAAAGCGACGTACTGCTGTGGATGGGGCCAGCAGCAAAACTTCAGTGGCGCTAAGCTAACAACATTGCAGCTAACTTCCTGTGTGTCTGTTTGAACTGAAGCGACTTTACGAACACATTAAATCAAACACTGTCAGCTGGTTCCAAAAACTCACGTTCCGTGGAGGCCATATTTGTACTTATTAATGCAGAACAATTAAAACAAGCAACTTAAATTTCTTCTTTTTGCAAATTACAATTTTGGTCAAATTAGAACACAAGCTGGTGATACTGGTATCATATGAAACTAGAAAACAGAGGGAACTGGAACCATCTAAACCAGGAACCATTGGTGCCAACCATGTCGCGAAGGACGATAATAACGCTCCAAACAACCAACAATTAGGTCTGTCAAAGTAAGTATGATAGTATTAAGTAGTACTCAAGTATTAATGCAGCTTGCTGATTGGCTGTAGCAGACTCGAGTTAAGATTCTGGCATCATATAAAGAGAGCTTAACAAACCATGTCATACTGGTTTATTGTGAAAAAGACTAAATAACACTTTAAATATAATATATCTAAAGAATCCAGTGGTATAAATGTCACGTTAGCTTGTCGTGACAGAATATTACACTAAATTTTGGGTCCCATGTTGTTTGAAATCTCTCGTTTTGAACAGATTATTGTGGATAATCATGCGATTAATAGTGATTAAATATCAATTAACAGCCCTATACACAGTGTGTATATAACAAAAATGTTATTCTGTTTTAGTTTAACTCAAAATTATTGACAGTACAGAAATATGATGTTTTGTAAGCTTCAGAAAAGGTTAGGAGTTGGACAAATATGTCCCTGTCTGTCATAATGATCTTACAACTGTATCCAGCCATTATTATTATAGGCGCATGTTGTGCGCCTACGAAAGCGAGCACACGCCGGTGCGCGACACTGATGTGTATGTGTGTGCGGCGGAGCAGGAGGACGGACTTGACGATCCCCCGTCTCCTGGTGACGGCGTGGAGCCATCCAGCCGTGGCGAGGCTGCCATAACTACCAGTTGAGCTCTGTCAGGGAGATGACCCACTCTCTATTCAACAAGACCTGCCACCCTGACGGACGCACGGACGGACGCACGGAGAGCATGACGGACAGTAAGACGGGCGGGCGGAAAGACAAAAGACACAGCGTGTGAATATTTTAACCGTCGGCTGAATCTGAGAACTCGCCGTCTCGCTCCAAACGGCTGAAAACTGGAAAAAGCCGTAGGTGTAATTGGACCACAGCAGCACAGGTCAAGAGTCAATGGTCTTATTTGAGGGCTAACACCATTTAAGACTAATTTGAGACTATGTGTTATTGTGCCTTTAACTAAGTTTCTAACCTGATCTGTATAGAGGTTCATTGTGCTTTTAAAAGAGACCTGCTGCCCTGCAAAAGGCCATCTAATGGTTTTTCAAACCCACAGTATTACTTTAATGTACTACGGATCAAAGGATAAAACAACCACTTCTGCAGATGAGAGGAAAAAAAATGTGAAGTGCAGAGAAGATTTTAGATTTTCTTTATGAGAAGTCCATTTGGGTTCTCAATGTTGTCACGAATGATTATAGTCTCGCCAATGATTACGAGGCACTTAAGCAAAAAATCAAAGTACATTTATTATGCATTTTACCCCAATGTAAAAAAAAAAAAACTACGTTTGCACAGTTATAGTGGAGTTATTAAATCATTAATGTTAGTCCTGAGAAAGAAAATAACTTATTTTCACGCACTTTTGTTGCATATTGAATATAGTTTTGAGGTGCAAAATCATACACCACAACAGAAGGCCTTTTCACACCAAGTTTGTATTTTACGCATGTTTACGAATAAATACGATTTTACGTCAATCACTCTGAAAATCATTAAAGTTTTCGGAGCAGGTTTGATTTTATGCTTTTGTTTTTTCTCTGAAAAGGCAAAAGGTGATTGATCACTCAGAGGTACCGTGCGCACAAATGTCATCATCCAATGTGGCGTTGTGTTATCGGATGCACCAATCAGATCAAATAGCTGGATCGGATATCGATAGGGCCGATCTATTCATTTCAATTCTGTGTTTATACTCAAATAGCAATTTATTAACCAATTCGAATCAAACACTAGCATTGGATCGGTAGTTGCAATTAGCTCATACCCAAAGCCCAAGTATCGCTGACGGTATTGGGACAAAAAAAGTTGTAATCGGGGACGATCGCAGAACCAAAGATGTAGTAAAGTTTAGACGATAGCGATCGTGCTCTCAGCAGCTCATTCATTAATTCGTTAGCCTCGTTGGGACTAGCACTCCCCCTTGCACCCACGCAATTACTTCGGTTTTGTCTTGTATTGCGAATTTTCATAAGGAAAAGAATAATGATGAATTTTTATCAGCATTTACAAAACCGTATGTGAAAAATAAGAGTGAAAGAACTTAAGTTTACAAATGCTGTGAAGATAAATGAAATGTGATTTCTTTGAGGGGAATTGGCGCAAATGTTAATCGGGTTTCTTATTATAACCCAGGAAGCTCCCATGTATGTGTGTCCATGTGTATCCAGGCACTGTTGCTCACCTGTGTGCATCAGTGTGTTCAGTTTGTCATTGGTGTTTGTGTGCAAGTAGCGAGGTCAGGACCCGGGCTGGAGGCTCGTCCCTGGAGAGCTCGCCTCCAGCGTGGCCAACTAACACTACAAACAATTAAAAACCACTGCTGCCTCCCCCCGGGGCGTTCAGCTTTATCCAGCTCAGGTCGGAGAAATCGCTGCTGTGCGCCGCACAAGATTCCAAACTAAACCCTCGGTATCTGGTCTATAACGATGCCGGGCAACGCAGAAGATGGAGAGGCAGAATCGATACGGCTACAGCCTGTGGACCAGTGTGGAGACTATTATTAGGACGTCCTTTCTTTACCACCTGAGCCACTTGCACACTTAGGATAGTCACACACATACATTCCTCAATCGAAACAGCTTGTATGTACGGACAAAATTGCGTCAAAGAAGGTTATTCATCTCTACAATTATTAACATTTTCTAGCATTACAAAACCAACGTTCTCTCTCGCTGACGCTTTGAATTCAATTGCAAGACTGCTGCAAAATTAATCTCAGACTCATGGTCCTGCCTGATGCAATACAGACCTGGGCCTTATATCAGGAGTCCGTTTGAATTAAAGGATCTGGATTTATTAGCAGAGCGGACACAGTTAGCGGCCAGCCAGTAAGATAACCAGTCAGCCAACCAGTTATCTCCCTGGGCATATGCTGCGTCCACTGCTCCAGAGCCCTGCTGTCAAAGCCATTGTGAATCCTAATGATCACGGTGCATCTCGACCGGTCAACACACACACATAGACACACTCCCCGGTCTTCGCTCCAGGGGTCCTGACAAAACAGGAGACGGCGGGGACTCGTCAGAAGACAGCGATGCCGGTACGCTCCACCTGCTCACTGATTCTTACGCCTGGAGGAGCCTGAGGGCACTGCCATTGCACACCCTCCCTGTCCATGGCACACACACACAAATACATAAATCGATAGACACACAAATGCCCACATACTTACAGATAGATGCACATATACACCTCTCGTCTCCCACTTACTTACCTCCCACCTCTTTTCTAGCATCCTCTCCCTGGCGCCCCCTCCAATTCGACCCTATCCTGTTGTTTGTCCTCCTCCCTCACCTCCTCGTCCCCCACCTCTCCAACTGCAGAATGCATGAAACAACACACACATCTACACACCCCTCACCTGTCAGGTAACATCAGAGAGGGGGAGAGTTGAGGAGACGTGACGGCGTGCTGAAGGAATGGTGTGCCAGGAACACCGACCTCGCTCCGTTCACCTCTGCTGTGCTGGAAACACTACGAGCTCCAGCCCCTCAAAACCGGATCCCACTTGTTTGGAGAACGCTGGAGAACCTCCAACAGCCGAGGAGACGAGGTAACGTATTAGAGTGCGAGGAAGTTCTGATAATCAATAGGCTCGGAGAGGAAGAAACAAAGACAGAAGGAAAGAAAGAAAGCATGGGGTAGGGAGGGCCAACACATGCAGCCCGAAGGCCTTTTCACTATCCATCAAGTTCAACAAGTTGGCCTGAAAGCTTGCAGCTGCCAAATGTGGTGAACCATTTACACAGCGAAGTCCAGCAAGTCAGAAACAGAAGAAGAAGAAAAAAACCTCAACACGACTAGAAAGAGAGCTAACGGTGCTGCACTCCATATATCTGGGCTGTTTTTGTTCATGGTATGTCTTTATTTTTATAGACATGGAAAAGGTGCCAAACATGGACTAGGTTACATCGCCGTATGTTTTCAGTAGCGGAGATTGAAGGAAAGACGTTTTTCAGCCGTCATTCGCTGTGAATCAAAGAACAAGTGGATTCTTGAAATCTCCATTACTGCAGCAATACTCAAGTCACAAAGAAATCCTCAACTAGACAGAATAAAACCAGTGTTCAGTTTAGCACAGGATTCACTTTAGTTTTACTTTTGATGGAAATATGTTACTTTTTGCCACATTATAGTCTTTTGATTTTTATTAGTTTTACTCATGTACAGCGTGTTGTTGGCACACCAGAAAAAAATGGATCCGTATCAAGTTATAACATGAAAACTTTAGTTATAACAAGATAACTTTCATGTTATTTTTTCAGATAAACTTCAAACATTATTACAAGAAACTTTTCCTGTTAAAAGAACTATTTATCTTGTTATAGTGTGAAATGTTTATTGTTATTATACGGCGTTATCTGAGTAATAACAACACAATTTTCATGTTATTATGACATACAAACATCACGTGATAACAAGAAATTTTTCTTGTGATAAGAACATACTGTTTATCTTGTTATACCATGAATTGTTTCACGTTTTAACAATTAGTTGTCATATTACTTAAATATTATAGCAATAAATTTGTATGTCATATAAGCCAGTGTTTAAATTAGTACATGATTTTTCTTTGGTTTCAGTTTTGATGGAACTACATGTTAGTTTTTGCCACATTTTAGTCTTTTATTGGTTTGTCTTATTTCAAGCATCTAACTAAAAACCCATTAAAAAAAAACATTGACTTTGACATGTGGGAACTGGAAAGGGTAAATGCTAACTCATGAGGACTCATTCCTGCACCACTCATGTTCTGTGGGGTCTTTCGAAAGGCATTTTGGGAAATGTAGGAAATCAATAAATACAAGTGGCCTCTAACAGTTCCTGGTAACATCACGTACAGACCTGTAAATAGGGAATAAATAATCAAGAATAAATTGAAGTAGAGTTGTCATTGACCCCGTAGGGGTTCTTCCTGCCTGAGATAGACCTCAGTCATCACCCAGGACAGGGTTAAGAAGAGAAAGAATGCAACTGAAGGCTTTCATCAGGTTGATATTTTTACTTAATTAATATTGTTTTGTGTAAGTTTCAGATTTCTGTTGCCAACAGATTTCTGTCCTGCACGAAATGCATGGTCATCAGTACAAAAACATTGTAGCTATATATTTGTGCATGCAAAACTCAATGTATTCAAGCTAGGAGAATGAATTAGTAATACGTCTGCATGCGCTGGCCTTGGGAAAACATCCCCTCTTTATAATTAAGCCAGACTCGAGCAAACCTTAGCGCAAACCTCTACGTCTCCTCCTGGTTTGAGGGGAATGTTAAAAGCCGTCGGAACTAATTGGTTCCCCTGCCTCCTGTTTGTCATGGGAGCAACACAACAATCAACGGCCTCCATCAACTCCTCTGGAATCGGGAAGCGAAACAACAGGGCGGTTGTCTCGTGTCACGCCGAATAGACTGACAGTCAGTAGGGCATTCGAGAAGACTGATGTCAGCCATTAGTCACTTTACGGGGGGGGGATCCATTTGTGTCCATCGCCGGCTCTTCCTCGTCTTTGTTTGGGGTTTGAGCCACAGCCAACAAATTATAAACTTGTTCAATTATCATAAAACCAAAAAAGTTCTTTATTTAGGCTCCCTGCAAGAGATGGATTAAAGTGAAAGTGAAATTTAGCTGGTTTACTAAACAGATTTCCACTGTAGTGAACAAACAAATTTCAGCATTTAAAAGAAAAATGTTTTGTCTCTTCTTTTGTGGCAAGAGCGCTGATATGTCGCAGTACTTTAGCCTGAGACGAAAAGGTTGGTTGTCTCGGCAGAGTTGCGTAACTTGTTGGTAGCTTATGCTAGTTAGCTAGCTACTGTTCAACATTAGCATACCAAAACTACTGTCAGTAGTAAAAGTAAAGTAGAGTAAAACTTACCACCAAAGCAAACACTAGAGATATTTCTGGTTTAATGTTCTCCTTCAACTAGCTAACTAACTAGCTCACACACTCGATTCTAGAGTGCTACAGGAATGAGTCCTAAAACGCAGAAATGACTCAGCATTTTAGGACTTCCAGTTCCATCAGTGTAAGGTCTGTGGTTAACACAAGCTGATAATATTTTAACATTTTGTTGACCAATATGAAATAAATCAATACATACCCCTCTCATCAATTTTGAAGCCTTTAAATGTCTTAGAAAAGGCGGTTGCTAACAAATGGTTGAATGGGACTACAAAACCTCATCACACTGACTCGCCTTTACAGCCTCGTTTGCACTGATGCGAACATGGTGAAGTTCGTTGATAGCCTAGCGTTAACATTTTACTTCTGGCAATTGCATTCACTTTTCAAAAATCATGAAAGTGGTGTTCATTAGTGAAGATTAGCTTGCTGAACAAAGCAGGCAGTTATCATAAATGTGTGTTTGCAAAAGAGGTTATTTTCTGGAATAATCCAAAACCCCAAAAAATCATATAGGGTTTTTGTCAAGGAAACCCATGGGATACTAACTTCCTGGTTTTCCAAGTGTCCTAGTGTTTGCTTTGGAGATAAGTTTTACATTGTGATGTTAGTTTTGGTATGCTAATATTGAGCCGCCTCCTAGCTAGCTAGCAGAAGCTACCAGAAAATTACGTAAACAAATGCCATACGTGGGCTTCAGGATAAAAATGTGCTTTCTGTGTTTATTTTCTTTGATCCTTTTTGTGAAAGAACCCCATGCAATGCTAACTTCCTGGTTGGCTTACAAAAATACGCCATTCCTGGAGGTCCTACTCCCAAGCTGACACCACAGTGCAACAACTGGGGCTTGATTTGTCCACACTACTTGGAGCTGCCGCCGAGTCAGTCCATTTGTGTGATGTCTCTACTGTTTGCTTTGTAGATAAGTTTTACTTTGACGGTAGTTTTAGTATGCTAATGTTGGGCTGCTACCTAGCTAGCAATCAGAAGCTATGTAAACAAAGGCTATACGTAGGCTTCAGAATAAAGTAATGCTTTCTGCATTTATATTTTCATGGTTTTAACATTGTAAAACTCATTTTGACATCCAGGAACAATGCAATAGTTTCCCCCCTTTTGTTAGCCAAGCCAACAAACCTTGTGATGTCACAGCCTGCAGTACTGCAACATGGTAGCGCTCGAGCCACAAACGGTAAAACAAAGCTACTTTTTTCTTTTAAATGCTGAAATTTGTCATATTTGATGTGTAATTCTTCATTGGAGTGGAAATTCATTTAGTAAATCAGCTTAACTTGGCTGAATGATTCACTTCCACTCTAACTTCTAACACTTGGCAAATGCCTCTATTAATGTCTAATGCTGCTGCTAATTTCATTTACTTTGAGGGAACACTCCAGTATTTATATTAAAGAAAAGCCCTTCACACAGATTCGAGGGGCTGTTTGCGCGTTAGAGAATGCTACTTGAACAATAACTACCTATCTCTAGTGTTAGTTATCCTCTGTGTATCCACAAGAGCCATTTTTGTGATTTCGCTTCATCAGGAAGAAGTGGGTCTTCTAAAAACAGTCCACGTCTTCCCCCCAACCACCCACCCACCCTTCCATCTCGGGCTGATTCTCGACGTGAAGTGCCTCTCGACACACTCAAAAACTTACATCATGCATTGTTTCGCTGGTTGGCATGTTTTGCGGGCTCTCGGCCCATTCGGGCGCCTGATCGAGTGTGTGTAGGTTAGTGGGTGGGCAGCAGGAGTGGGTTCTCGGCGAGGGGCAGGAGATGCTGGTATTCCTAATAGGAGGTAATTGAAAATGACTACTTGGCTGGTATTTTCCTGGGCTGCCGTAATCATGTGCTCGACTCAACATGTGTTGGAAGAGCTCATTAGTAGACACTATGCATTATATAGGTGTTTTCCATGCATTCACACACAAAATCAAAAAAAAAAAAAAAGAAAATCACGTGCTCGCTAAAACAACTTTTCTTTCCCACTAATCTTCTTGTAGCTGGTGGGCAGAGAGCAGCAGCCTTGAAAAGTTTTCTGAAATCAATGAGTAGGCTGCTTAAGGATGTGAAGTGGACGGCTCAAAGAAAGATCCTCCACTTCAGTATTCTTACGCTTTCTCTTTCTGTCTTCTCCCGCCATCTCTGTCCATGGCTTCCGGGACAAACGGTACCCTAACCTCTGCCACCTTTGCCACCCTCAGGTAGATTTGAGCAGTCGCTACAGTCTTTCAGCAGATGCTTTATTGCAGGATTGTTCCATTTGTGCAAGTTAAAAGGCAAAAATAAAATCTCTTTATGTAGAGTACGAGGTTGCCACACTGAAGGACATGTTGCCAGGAGGGATGGTGAAGTGGTCGGAAGATTGTGCTGAATGGCAAAATAGCACTGCTATTTTCTTCCATTGTGTTCTATGAGGGTGTGCGGATTCAGAATCTATTTGTAACCTTGGGAGTGGAACTTGATTTAAAGAAGAGGAAAACAAAAGGAAGAGACAGTGAGAGGAGCTCCGCACAGACAGGGGTCACATGATCCTGTTCCAGGTCTGATAATCCTCACGTTTAAACGGTTCATCAGCGATGGAACTGAAATTCTATCTGCCACAATATCTTGCTCCAGCAAACAGAAGCTGTGGTGCTGCCGCTTAGCGCGGGGATAATGATCAGATTAAAAGCTTTGACTGGTGAGACTTGGACTAATGCCAGGTGATGGGAGCAATTTGCCGCCCAATCAACGGCGAACGAAGGAGGGAGAGGTGCACCATTGGCTGCTGACGGCAGCAGGGAGGGGTTACGGGGGGCGAGGGGAGAGGGTTGGAATCATCCCAACCCCAAAAAGCAGCTGGTGATTCAACAGCTCCTATTGTCAGATTCCATTACATCCCCTCTCTTTGCCTCTATTTC
Organism: Pterois miles; assembly: GCA_947000775.1. Classification (NCBI taxonomy): domain Eukaryota; kingdom Metazoa; phylum Chordata; class Actinopteri; order Perciformes; family Scorpaenidae; genus Pterois; species Pterois miles. Next base: position 2,642,418 of record CAMQGK010000500.1, on the reverse strand, counting down.
TCTGTCCGTCTCTGCTATTCCCCCTCTAATCAAGTTCTTTCTCCGTCTTCCTCACTTTTACTCAAAAAAATACATGCTCAGCAGAAGGCCTAGAAGAGTATTTCTGTTTGGCTTCATGCACACACTCACCAAATCCAATACAGCACTCAAACGTAGAAAGAGAAAGATCAAGGAAGAAATAAGAGCAGAGCAGGAAGTGGAGATAAAAACAAGCAAACGGCAAGCAGAGACTGAGGAGATGTCTTTGTCAGTGGGAGAAAGACATGAGTGGGCCGGCGCGCTAATCATCGATCGGATGATTAAGGCAGATGAGGAGGGCTTTTTCCCCCAGTGAAGGATCTGATTGTTGGTCTCCTCCCGCCTGGTGTCCAGGGAGCACGCCGGCGGCAGCGGCTCAGGATCAATACACTCAATCATGGCTGAGAGGGGCAGCGTCAGTCACGCTGTGCCAGACTATTAGAAGCAAGTAGGCAGACAGTGAATAACTCCATGCTACTCTGGTCCCACCTCACACCACGGGGGGGGGGGGAGCGATGAACTTGCTGAATGGCTGGCTGGAATGTGTGTATACATGTGTGCATGCACTTGTCACACCTGCTTCCGGTTTAGTTAAAGGGGTTATACCTAAGTCCCCTCCATCCATCCATCTTCAACTGCTTATCCCGTTAGGGGTCGCGAGGGGGCTGAAGCCGATCCCAGCTGGCATTGGGCGAAGGCGGGGTTCACCCTGGACAGGTCACCAGTCCATCGCAGGGCACATAGAGTCAGACAACTATTCACGCTTACATTCCCACCTACGGGCAATTTAGAGTCACCAAGTAACCTAAACTGGATGTCTTTGGACTGTGGGAGGAAGCTGGAGCACCCGGAGAAAACCCACGCTTACACGGGGAGAACATGCAAACTGGAGACCCTCCTGCTGTGAGGCGAGAGTGCTAACCAATTTATGTCGTGGTCAAACGATGATACTACAACTTCATTGTCCGTTACGTGATGCCATTGGGCCCAAAAAGACTTTTTGGGTCTTGGACATGCGCACTAGGGCCCAATAAGACCCGGAAGACCCAGATAATCTGAGTACTTTTCCAGACCCGGAAGTCTACTCTGACTTCATGCACCACTGAGCAGCTTTCATAGGAATGAACAGAGCCCCGCCTCCAAAGATGTATCTAGTTCTCTTTATACATCCATGGTTAAGTGTAGATCCTAGTTTTAGTATAGACGTCAGTCACATTCCTGCCTTGCAAGATGGGCTTCACTAGATACTTTATTTTTTTGTGCTTCTATGGAGTTTTTGTTGGGAGTCTGAGTTGTGGTGGGAGCTAGCTGTTAGCTGATAGCAAACTAGAGGGTAAAGGCACTCACCAGCACACAGGATATTGTATCCATTGGATTTTTCCAGAAAAACACAGCCTGCATTAAACATTAAAAGCAGTCTACAGGCTGATAGGAAACCCAGAAAGTTAAACACAGTCCCTTTAAAAGAAGGGTCCTTTCACATCGACCTTGTTTGCTCCAGACTTTCGGACTTTTCTGTTTCATCCAAACCAAAATTACAGCTGTGAAACCTCCTACATACCACGGACCAAACCAAACAGCCATATCTTGGTCTGTCAAAAAGAGGTCCAGATCAAATGTTGTTTCTAGCATGAAAACATTTGGACCAGTTACAGGAAGTAGTGTCAGGAGTCGTATTATCAGAGTAGCGTAAGGAAGGGTAGGTGATCTTGAGAAACAAGCAAGAGTACAATAATTTTTTTCAGTCCAGTGTTAGCAACGCTTCTCCAATGAAAATAGCTAGCACTACTACCTTCGAAAGTCCTTAAATCTAAGGAGAAAGTCGTCAAGTCTGCAACACTCACAGTCTGCCGTTTTAGGTCTACCTCCATAGCCACACCCCCAAAATTATCACTATGAACACTTAGTCTCCAATTAGGCTAAGCTAAGCTAACTAGCTGCTAGCTGTAACTTTGTATTTAGTGTATAGATTTGAGAGTGGTATAAATCTCTCTCCCTGCATGAACATATGCAAGATCAACAGCCTGACACATGTAAACAAACAGCATGCAACTAATTCATTGCAACATAAGTACGGTAGCAACAATAGCAAACCCAGGGGGCTACTTCCTGTCTGAGTTTATTTGGAAAGCTTTCAGAGGCCCAGCTATATGAGCGCATAGTTATTATAATCTATTGCCTGAATGGACATAATTACGAGAATGTGAAAACATACCATTTATACCTATTAAAGACACAGACATCCTGTAAACGGATTCAGTGCTTTGAGTGCGAGGCACATTAAATAAATATTATTCATATGTGGCATAAGGATGTCGGAATAAAAACAACTTCTTGAACCATTATGTGAGGAGGCCTATTTTGTAAAAAACAATAATTGATACTTCAACTTCACCTCGTCCTTGTACGACAACGGTAAATATTCCAGCGCTTCACCAGTTTCACTGACTTTGGAAATAAACAGTGGTGATAATCATTTCTTTTACCGTGTCCTTCATCTTTTCACAATACTCCCTTTAGATTCTCAAGTCCCAACACTTCAATTTCCTACTGAAAATAATTTTTCCGCTTTTCAGACGAAAAGGAATAACAAGTAAGTGGGAGCTTTGCTGCTCTGACGCGGTGTCAGACAACCATGTATGCACATCTTCATCTTGAAAACCTTGTGCACTGACAGAAAAACCCCTCCTTCCCCTATAGACGCCATCGTCCTATGTCGGCGAAGGCAACACTCGTTAGTGGCGTAAGAAAGGAGGAGAGGGGAGGACGCCACTTCTCAGACAGCTGTGTCCCTGACAGACAATGGATGGCCCAGGTCCATCTGGATGCAGCAGCCCTGGACCAACATGATGTATACATCTTCACTAGCCAATGGGTGTCATCAATCCCTCCTTCACCATGGTGACCGGCAGTGACAGCTCGCTGAGGACCACAGCCTCTATCTGTCTTTATCTTTATCTATTAGGCATGTAAACAAATACACTTTTCAGATATTAAGCCCTGAGCACATCCAGATTTTTGCAGTTTTTTCTCCCGGGGGGGGGGTTTTTTAAAAAAATAATATATTCATTTTTTCATACTTTCCCACTTTTTCTCATCCCAACTTTACATTCATGCGAATTTTACAAAAAGAAACACACAAATACAAATTGAATTTTCCTCCCTGTAATAATTACCAGACTTCAACCTCGGGCCGAACCTTTCAAACCCTTGTGTTTATCATCGGTACTTTCACCCAGAACGCGAACATTACACATTATTTTCATCCAGAACGAGCGCAATTTTCTGAGCTTTCGCACCGCGAACAAAAGCATCGACCGATCACATTGAGTGGAGTCTATATTTCTGAAACAACAGGAGGCTTTTAGTTCAGTGCAAGATTACTTTATTACCCCGTTACAGCCTTAATAAAGACAGCGCATACCAGATCCACTTCTTCCATTCTTGCATTTCACAGTAAAAGCTCTAGACATTTGCAGGTGAGCGTTCACATTTATTTGACGTTTATTCATTGCGCCTTTAGTCTGTAAAGGCCCTAACAAAGGCATCAACCAATCACGTCGAGCAGAAAGGGTCGTGTCTATACCAATGAAATAAAAACACTGAGTAGTCCGAACCAGGACGGCTAACTTTATAACTTCTTTCATCCTTGACAAAGGCAGCGCATATCAGATCCACTTCCTCCATTCTTGCATTTCACAATAAAAGCCCTAGACATTTGCAGGTGAGCGCTTCACGCTTCGTGTGAAGTTTTCGCACCATGAAGGCATTAACCAATCACGTTGCGCAGAACAGTTTGAGTTGCGACATTTATTCGTTGCGCTCCTGGTGCGTAAAAATCTTTATGTGGCGGAAAAAAAGGTGAGCTTTCAAACTGAAATAAAGGCATCAACCGATCATGTTGTACAGAACAGACATATCCAAACCAAGACTTTTCAACTCTGTGGAAAGGGAGCGCATACAAAATCCACTGCTTATGTTCCACCCTTTCACAATAAAAGCCCTATTCATATAATATTCGCAGGTCATTTAGCATTTTTGGCATCAAACTTATTTAATTCGTACACAAAAGTGCACAATACAAGGCTCTGAACTAAGACCTTTCAATCTTGACAAAGGTAGTATATACCAGAACCACTGGTTCTTCCCTTTCACAATAGAAGCCTTAGACATTGAATATTTGTTGGCAAGTATTTAACATCTTTGAGGCATTTATTCATAGCACTCCTGGTGTGTAAGTCTTTATGTGGCGAAAAAAAAAGGCGATGTCATTTTGATGTCGATTTTTTGATCGACCCGTCACATTGTGCAGAACAGACATATCCGAACTAAGACCTTTCAGCGCATACAAGATCCACTCCTTGCATTCTTACCTTTCACAATAAAAGCCTTAAACATATGCAGTGTGTAACTGTTTACTAGAGGCAAATTCACTAATAAATTCATTAGTTGAGGCTGTACAATAATTGACTTAATTGTAAAAGCCTTTAGGCTTTTTTTCTTTTAAAAGGTGGGATTCAAATACAATTTTTTAAAAAGTGAACTACGTATGTATGAAGAGTGTAAATGTCAGTCTGATGGCAGTCTAGACAATTTCAAAAAACTTGCTAATACAGATATTTTTGTGAAAGTAAATAGATACTGATACTAGTCATCCATCCATATATTTTCACGTCTATTCACTTGGCGTTTTGAATTCAACATTATCCTTTTAGCAGGCACTGCTTTTGAGTTGAGTGTTTGCAACATTCCTCTCTAATCTTCATCTTTAAAAAAAAATAACAGGCAACCTTGTCAGCCGAGCAGTGGAGATGCAAAGAGGAATTGGAGGAACGGCCTTGCTACAGGACCATTCTGAATATGTTAACAGCGCCGCTTCCCTTGAACTGTCACAACTTGAAAATCCACCGTGTTAAGAGCTTCACATGCAGGCAGCCATGAATATCTGCCGTGTCCATAGACTTGGCCACAGAGGCCCTTAAAAAGCACTTGTTGTAATACATGACCAATTTCCCTGCAGCGAGTGCAGGGGAGTATTAACATCTCCTCAGCCTGGTTCGGTTTTAATGTGATGGAGATGTTATTAGAGCCATCACAGGTCCAAATGAATGGCCAGTGGAAGCGCCACAGCGGGAGAGAGAGAGGGGGAACACATCGACCTTCGCCTTACCAAGGACAAGGACACTTGTGCTCGTAAAAAGGGGTGGTCCGATTGTTCACACCAGCCATGGCTGCTGAGCCAAGCCTTGGAGTCAGGCTTACATGTTCATATTACACTCACTTAGTCAGCTCGTACTTCACAAATTATATTTCAGCTGAAGATGCCACTGACAAAATAAGCCTTTTTTTGTCCATTTTATATATAAATACATCAATAAACAGCAAAAATTCAGTGTGAAAACTGTATCTATAAATTATTAATCATAACAGGGGACGTCTGCCGTATTGAATACGTTTCTAATCATTTATAAGATTGTAAATTCTGAATGCAAGGCCTATGAAATCATTTAGTTGTATATGCTCTGAAATTAATATGTATGTGAAATTGACTGTGATTCACTTCACACTTACGTAATAAAAAAAGATTTTAATATCTCTGCAGTCCATTTGATTAATTTTGCCATCCCGCATGTGTTAAGCAGTTCTCTACGTGACAAGAGGTGCTCTCGTCTTTGAACAGTTATCCGGCCTCCCCGCTCCTTTGAAGTATAATTATTTCACTTTAATTAGAAGCGAATCATGCTTAGTAAACACAAAAACACGGTCTCTTCAGATTAATAGGCCGGGGTAATGCGTTAGGCACGAGGCGTCGCTTTGAATGGGCTTTGGCTGCGCTCCAATTTGGGCGGGATTCTCATTGTGCCGGGGATCCCAGCCTTGACGGACTGGCCAGTGACGAGCAATAGCAGAGGGGCAGAGTGAAGATACAGGCCCGTGTCCGACACTCAATTCTCCCATTGTTTCGACACAAAACATGCTGTTCTTTGTTGTCTGCTATTAATAATGTATAGGCCAGAATCTGTAAGTCAAATACAGCATCAGGTACCTTGTTCAAAACCCAAACCGAGTGTTACATAACTTATGAGCACGTAGCCAGACTTTTGTGTTATGCAGAGTTTTACCATAAAAAGGCGTATGAATGCCATGTGCAAGGCATTTATCACGCAGCAACAACGGCTTTCTTGCATTTGTCATTTGTGCGCCATAGAACCTGTACTGATCGCAAAGTAATGCATGGTGTATAAGTACCACAACATTACAGACATTCCACATGTCATGAGTACGCATTTTAACCTTTTCGCATGTCATTAGGTTCAGGCAAGAAAACCACTCAGTTAAGTTAAGGAAAAATGTCATGGTTGGGCTTAACGTAAGTACGTAAACAAAGTAAAACACATAGGGAAACAAGTACTGAAAACATGTCACAAATGTAAGGGAAAAAACGTGCCAATCGTAACATGACAAACGATATTAACGTAACTCACAAAACAAAACACCGGAACAACGGTCAGTAACTTTTACTGTAGCATTTATTCACAGATGCGTTTGCACTGCAGTCAGTCCAGGATACAAGGCGTATAAATGACATGCAGAAATCAAGAAAGCCGTACATATTGCACGCTAAACACTTCACACTTTATCATGGCATTTATACGCCTTTTCGTGCAAATGGGCTGGCATAAATATGCTACAGTAAGGATTAATGCGAATAATGTGAAAAGCGTTGCAGTAAGGATCCTGTACTGGGCTGTGCGGTGGTGCAGTGGTTAGCACTGTTGCTTCAGAGCAAGAGGGTCGCAGGTTTGAATCCGGCACACTCCTGTGTTCCATGTTCTTCCCGTGTGTGAGTTTTCTCCGGGTGCTCTGGCTTCCTCCCACAGTCCAGAAAACATGCAGGTTCGGCTCACTGATAACTCCAAACTGCCGTAGGTGTGGCTGTCTCTATGTTCGTCCAATGGCAGGTGGGATTGGCTCCAGCTCCCCCAACCCCTAACGGGATATGAGGCTGCAGGTAGATGGATGGATCTTGTGCTGACTGAAGTGCATCCATGTATAAATGCTACAATAACAATTAGTGATGTCGTATAAAAAGCAAGAAAGGCCACTTATGGGGGGAGGTGGATTGGTCCAGCAAACACTGGACTTTTAACCAGGAGCCCGGTGTTCCACACCATTGTTGACCTTAGTGACGTTTGTCACGTGACAATTGTCATATTTTTTGTCGACGATTGTGACATTTTTTTCATTGTTGTTTACAGATGCATTTTACGTAGTTTACTTATTTTAACCGTGACATTTTCCATTTTCCTATGTGGCTTTCTTGCCTAAACGGCGGATGTTTGTGTGATGTACAAATGACGCAAAAAGCGGCGTACAAATAACATGACGTGAGACCAGGTTGAACAAACATTTTCCAGAACGGGGTTTTGTTTTTGTAAGTTAGTTTCTGTACTTATGTTGTTTCCGTATGTATTTTGCTTAGTTTACGTACATTACCGAAGCTCAACCATGCCTATTTCCTAAACCTAAGTGCTTTTATTGCCTGAACCTAAGCGAGTGGTTTTGTTGCCTCAACCAAGGAGACTTTATGGTTTTATACGCAGCCTTTACACATTCAAATTGTAAAACAGAAAAATTATTATTTAGTTTAGATCAGCTGAGCAAAACGTCCCTCTAGTCAGCTTACTGTCTCAAAACAGTGGATTATTTCATCTCAAACAATCTTTAGATTAATTCAGATTACACGAAATCTAACAACCTTTCTTCAACACATTCAATTATGCTATCAAACTGAAAAGATAAAATGCTCTAATATTTACTTGCCAGTTTCAGCAGCCATGTGGAGGGAGGGAGTGGGGGGGTGTCGCTCTCCCAGCAACTAATTACTTAAGCAGTTGTCAAAGGTTTGAAGCTCGCTCTTGAATTCCAATGAACACTGTCCATGGACAGCGGTGGTTTTGCATATATTATGAATATTTCAGCTTCTCCCAGTAACCTTGGTGTCGTTTGGCAGATAGGGGCTGGCAGAGAGCCATTTAAAAGCTTCTCTGTTGCAGAAGGGAGGAGACAGGGTATTAAGCTTTATCTATACTTGACATTTCCAAGCATTTGTAATTAATTCATATAGAAAATCTTTCCCCTCTTTCTCTAAATGACTGGCCGCGATCGGTCCAAAAGGACAGCTATTGTTTCCGTGAACGTAACACCGGAAACACAAAAGGGGTCAAAATTGCATATCCAAACCATAAAAGCATACGTTTTTTAAAAAGAAGAAGATTCTAACCGACTATAGACGTCTCCGTTTTGGCGTCCTCTTCGAGATTCGAGGTACGAGGTGACACGCAGCCTTGAATACAATCACAGTGTGAATAAATGTTAAGGAATGTGAAAACGCAGCCAGATGGAGGAAACTATAGTCTGTCTTCATGTCATAACTCCTGGCAGGGAGCCACCGACACAGGTGTGTGTATATGTGTGTGAAACCACATATCCATGCTGATAAAGAAAAAACACCTGAAGTTAATCATGTACTAAAAAAGTTTTTTAGCGACGTGCAATACTCCCTAAATTGTACACATATCTGCACATCGTGTGTTTCCATCTTACTCTTATTCCCCTGCTTCACTGAAAGAGATGAATATATTTCTATTCTTATTTCTGTTTGGGTTGTGTTACTGAAAAGCCTTGCATGAAATGCTTAAGATTGCCTGAACAAACTGGCCTTGCACAGAATATCTCTGAAGTCCTCCAATGCTGGCCACCAGCAACCACTTGCATCAACCTTGAAATGACAATAACAGTCATCTAGGAAAGCATGTGTTTACTGTGCCACTATAATTTCTTTAGAATATACAGCGATAAATTGCTGTGCAGTATAGTTGCACATGTTGCCGTCTCTTCCAACAGCCCATTCACAGCGCATGAAAATGTGTGTGAATGCAATAATGCACAAGGCATTCATGTACTAAGAATGACTTTCTCTTGCTGTCTTGATGGGTTCAACAAACACAGGACCTTTAGATCGGTGTTTTGTTTTCTAAGCGACGTGCTTTCCGTACTTATGTTAAGTTGTTTCCCCACACATTTTACTTTATTTAAGCCCAACCATGATGTTTTTGCTACACCTAACCAAGTGGTTTTATTGCCTGAACCTAAGTGAGGGGTTTTGTTACCTAAACCTAACTGCGGATGTTACCGTAGTTTTGTTGCGTGGGGTACAAACGACTTAAATGACTAAATGTGCCGTCATGACACACGGGATGTTCGTGTAATGTTCTGCTAATTATACGCCTTCCTGGGGTTGTTTCTAACACAGAGTGGTAAAAAGCGGCAAAAGCCTCTATAAAAAAATATCTGCTTAGCTTGTTGGCGGGAAAGTTAACCAGTTAAATAGCTTGGTTGTAAAATTTAAAAAACTGAAAATCAATGCATCACAACCAGAGATAGTTGCCATTTTCAGTCCACACATTCTTCTTCCTTGTCAAAACCTGGCACCACCTATATTACCCACAATGCAACTTGACCAACAACAGTCTGGCCAGTGATGTGGGTGTGTTGTGCTAATAGCAGCTAACGTAGCTTCAGTCTGAGATGAGGAGCTACATAGTGTTGTCAGCTTGCTTCTTTCTTCAATCTTGTAGTCTTCAGCCATAACCAGCGTTGACTCAAGTCACTTGACAGTCATGTCTCGGAAAAATTTCATTCCCATTTTCATGTTTTCTCCCGGATTACTTCATGTCTGACGTATCACAGAGACATTTCTTATCAAAGTCTGTGTTGTAGTGATGCTAAGATCAGGTTTTCTTTGTTACCTGCAACCACCTGACCCACAAAACTCTTGTGTTTGAGAGAGAGGGGAAGAGAAGGTGTCTGCAGTGTTTCTGTAAGTTATTAATAACTTACCCACAATGCTGCTCACTTACCCACCTACCCAAACTGATAATATTTTCCAGTGACCTCACCCGAACCTGCCAAACCCGTGGGTTACGTGGGACGACTACCGTATATATAGGAGGTCAGGGTGGATGGATTGATCAAACAAACACAGGACTTTCACTCACTGTTCTGCACATAACTTACAAACATAACTTTGATCTTTTAGAACGATCTTTTACCAAATCTTACCAAGTAGTTTTGTTTCGATTCACAATGTGAACCTCGTGTTTAAATCTGCGATATTATACATTTCCCTCAAAACACAACCGACAGTGCAGTTTCATTGTAAGAGAGCGTCATTTTGAGGAGACAGGGTTGGTTGTTCAGACTTCTCTGGAGACTCTAGTCTTTATACAACTTCAGAGGAGCAGCAACAAGATTGTCTTTGCTCTAACTTCAGAATTAGATTCTATTAATTGTCAATCATCCATGAGATGACATTTGTGTGATGCTTCAGCAGGGGTGCTGGGCTTTTAACACCTACGCTGCAATTCAAAAATTGTAAAAGTAATATCTGTAGCTGCTTGTAGCCAAAGATGTGACTACATTTCAAAAAGAGAGAATCCGTAAATAGCTCTGAGTAAGTGAAAGGCCGCACAGTAAAGGTATTTACATTTTCAAAATACTTTGGTGATTCAATAACTACCTCCCTGATGGAGGGTTAGCTCTTCAGTAGCTTAGCCTCTTTCCTGGAGGTGATGTCAATCCACTGAGATGACTACAAGTGTAAAGGCTTCAATCTGTGCCTCGTCTAAGCCGAACCCATCCACACCATTGTGTCCATTTTCTAAAAGCGTGAGAGCAGCGTGGGGGTGGTGAGTGTTTGTGTGTGCGTGGGGAGAGTGTGCCTGTCCAAGAGGTTGCCAACCGGCATTAGGGGAATGTGAATCAGCGACGGACCACCGCGGTGGTATCCAGTGGTGTTGTGAGCGCGTCCCCCTCGACGCTCACACCACTCCCCCACCTCCACCCTTGTGTTCTCTTTCAAGGCGACCCCCCCTTCTCCACCCCGATCCTTGTCCCTTGTTTCTGCCTCCAGCTGTAGCACTTCCTGGGTTAGTTCTGCCTGAGCGCAGAGCTGCTCTCTCTCCAATTTAGTGAGTGGCAGGGAAGATGCAGACTGACACCGCACTGATTCGCTGGAGTGTGCGGGGATGTCCGAGCCATTATGTGTGGGTTAATGGAAGGGGGAGCTAACCGCAGAGAGCGAGAGGTGGGAAAAATTAGGACGGAAATAAGGTTTGTGTGTGTCAACACAGTCTCACGCTAGTTTGTGAATTAGTCATGAATTAATATATATTTGATTTGTGTACATACACAATTTTTTTATGACGCTCACCACGACTTTCATTTCATTTTCCTACTAATGTCCAGAAACACAGGATGCATGTGTCAATTTCTGCTCCAGTCTTTTCAAAATAAAATGACTTAGGTTTAGGAAAAGATAGCGGTTTGGGTTAAAAGTACACATGAAGTGGCGTAACTTAAGTACGGAAATTACAAAAACTGCTTAGTTAACTTTAGGAAAAGATCAACTTGGTTAGATTCAGGTAACAAAACTGCTTAGTTAAGGTGAGGAAAAGGTTGACTTGGTTGGGATTAGGCAACAAAACTGCGTAGTTACATTTAGGGAAAGACTGCCTTGCTTACGCTTAAGCTACAAAACTACTTAGTTAAGTTTAGGAAAAGATTGCCTTGGTTAGGATTAGGCAACAAAACTACTGAATTAGGTTTAGGAGAAGATTTCAATTTGGCTTAAAATGACACTGTAACTGATGTAACTTAAGCACAGATATATGGCAAAAAATACTTAGCTTTAGGAAAATACTGTTTTACTTAGGCTTAAACTACAAAACTAGTTAGTTAAGTTTAGGTAAAGATTGACTTGGTTCGGATTAGGCGACAAAACTACTGAGGTTTAGGAGAAGATCGCAATTTGGCTTAAAATGACACTGTAAGTGACGTAACTTAAGCACCGAAGATATGCAGCAAAAATACTTAGCTTGAGGAAAAGATTGTCGTGCTTATGCTTAAGCTACAAAACTACTTAGTTAAGTTTAGGAAAAGATGGACTTGGTTAGGATTAGGCAACAAAACTGCTGAGTTAGGTTTAAGAAAAGACCGTAGTTTGTTTTAAAATGACACCAGAAGTGTTGTAACTTAAGTACAGAAGTTAAGTGACAAAACTAATCGACTTTGAATTCTGGTTTCACACGGGACACGAACACCGGTCTCCTGGGTGAAAGACTGGTGTTTTATAACTTTATTGTTTAATGACTTCTAATTCATAATTATGTGAATTACATCAGAATTGATTTTATGTTGACCATCATGAAAAAAGGGAAATGTGTGTCTATGTACACATCAATATACTAAATTTCGTAACTATTTCAAAACTGTTGTGTGACTGGGGTGGCGGGTAAGGAAGAAAAAGGGCACATTAGCAGCTTGAACAATATCTTGATTTCACCTCTATAATCTTTCTAAAATTATCCACAACTGTTGCCACATGACCTGCATCTGTCTCTGACAATTAATAACCCATTCAGAAAGGGAGACAAAAAGCAGCTTTAAAAGAGGATCAAACCATATCTTTTATCAGCTGCGATGCCATATCTCTAAATCCTCTCTTTTCATAGTGAAGACTGGTGTTTGCACAAGGGCTGCTTCCATGTGAAGCCTGGATGTGTAGAAAGCTATAGCGCTCTATGAGAAGGCCAGCTCTCAGTCTTCAGGGTGCCATCCTGTGGCAACATCAGAAGAAATGTCAAAGATTTTGAAGGCTTGGTTAAATACAACTGGATTTCTTTGCCTTAAACCTTCAATGACATTTTTGGCTGTCGGAAAGGTCAGCGTGCAGCTCCTGTGAAATGCTAGCTCTTTTGGGGTGAACTTCAATACAGGATAATAAATCCCTCTCTCTATTTTTCCCTCCATCCTCCCAACCCTGGCTTTGCCACAATAGCCCGTCAACAAGTAAAACATACATGGATTGATGGATATTTCTATGTGATAAGCAATTTTTGCCAAACTCCACCACGCAACTAACTGAGATATTAATCTCTGCAAAGTCATTAAAAATGATAGTTGAAGCCATTTTTTTAATTGCATTTACCTTCAAAATCATTAATGTGTCTCATCTGTGAAGGGAAGTGCAGTGTTTATTCACTTCATTGGTTATGAAACCAGCTTGAGCGGTGCCAAAAAAAAAAAAAAATCTGCAAATATGGGTTTTTAAGTTAATTTACAGGTGAATTCACCAAGGATTTGAGCATTAACATTTCACCCCAATTTACAGTTTGGTATCCTTTTAATAAAGAATAAAGCATGTGTCAGAATTGACTGGAGGCTCAGTGCAGGCTTCTTATTTTAAGCTTGTTTGAGAAAATCATCAGGAGTTGGCTAATGTATATGAAAAGATGTTATGTTACTGGAAACCACAACATTTTGTCCTTGTCCTTTGACCGAAACAAAAAAAAAAACAGAAGGTACAAGTTTTTCAACAGAAGGTACAACTTGTTGGCGAAGCTTTCAACCCCATCCAGGCTTCCTCTGCAGCTGAGTTGCTATGGAGATGGTTAGTACAACTCATTGACCAATGTTGGGCATTAACATATTTAGTAACATGGATCAGTAACCTTTTATTTACTTTACAGTACCTGCTGAGTAATATACAATATTACAATTTGAAATTCAGTTGTCACAATAACATATCCCTTTAACGCTCCGTTGCGTCAACATTTTCTGGGGTCTGGAAGTGAGCAAAGGCAACTAGCATCCAAAAAGAGGGGGTATACAGTCATGTAACCCCAAATTGTCTCATTCTGACAACTTTGCCTTGTGCCTTCTCAGCTAGTTAGCTTAGCGCTAGCAAGCTGGTTTAACATACGGTTTGTCCAGGATTGGTTTCAAGCATGGTGTCCCGACTACCGACAAATGTTAAACACTCAAATGTCCCGGTTTGCAACCGTTGCTACCAAATTGTCTTGTTTCACAATTAAAATAATAATAACTTTATATGTGCATTAGCGCATATGAGCGGTACACTCAAGGGTTCAGGTTTGGGGGTTTGAAAATATGCTCACCCTAGTATAACGCTAGCAAGCTCGTATAATGCTAGCAAGCTCTTTTAATGTTAGCATGCTGGTTCAACACTTGCAAGCAGGTTTAACATTCTAAACCAGAGCAACAGAGCCATCATTAATGTTATTAACACCTGCTGGGAAGTCATAGTATCTGCTATAAAAAAGGCCTTTGTTGTGTCTTAGCAAACTTGCTAAAGTTAACAAGCTGGCTTGCTAGGTTTGATTACCAGACTTGCTAATGTCAGCAAGAGATTTTGTTCAGACGTCAATGTTGCCAACTTTTTTTTTTTCCACAGAAAGTCACTAGCGCCAGCTCCAAAAGTCGACGGATGACACCCATTTGAATGTTGGTGATATCACCGCAGATTCATTTGCAAAAGCTTAGTGGTTGTGTCAGCTGCAGAATAATTTGTCGCTGGCTGCTTTTTAGAAATCGTTAAGAGAATCTGAAAAGCCACGAAATCTAGCAAGAAAGTGGCCAAGTTGGCAACACTGGTTATATCACTGGGTGGATTGGATTTCGTAACCATAGCATGCTAAAGACCAGGGCTAAGCTAGCTGGTCGGCTAATACCTTGAAAACGTCGATTAAATTTTTGAATAACTTGCTCCACACTGCTGTAAGCTGGCCAGAATTCAATATGTGATGGCAGCTAGACCATTTTCATTATTACTGAGCAAACGTCAACTGAGGAAGGGCATGAAATGTGGTTGAAAGCTTCGAAAACAGCAAAAATTGGACCTTGTGTTGAGAATCTTAACGGGAAAACTAGTAAGCTGGGGGGGGGGGGGTCTACTGTATCGCAGTAATGCCAGTGTAAGAGGAACTCATTTACCTTCCACTTCTGCGTGAATAAACATATTATTGGTGAAAGAGCAGCATCATGGTGCTTTTCACAAAGATGTGATTAAAATATTGATCACATGGCCAGGTATTGGTTTGCAGTCACTTTTCATTAGTTGCAGTTGTTTTCACTGGTGCGACTACAGTCCCTGAGTCACTTACACTGAAAAAGAACATTACCACAGTATTGTAAATGGTCAGTACAAGGCAACGAAGGTGGAAGGAAGGTGTTAAATTGAGACCAAATGATAACAGTGCTTAAGGATGTCTCATTAACCCACATATTCTCATTAACCCACAAAACTTGTATTTAGGTTTAGGAAAAGGTTGTGGTTAAGTTTTGCCACACTGGAAGTGGTTACGCCTCACAGGATGGGAACACCTTTCTCCTGGCCAAAAGTTCGGTGTGTTTTTCAAAACTACTTAGTTATGTTTAGGCAACAAAACTAATATTCATGTTTAGGAAAAAATCAGAAGTTCCAATATGCCAATAGTGTGTATCTTAAGTTCTGGTTTCCCACAGAACCCGAACATTGGTCTCCTGGCCGAACGTCTTTAGCCCACGTTCGTTTTTTGACCCACCCATCCATCCTCCCCTCCTCCCACATGACACTTTTTATACTTCCTGTTTCATAATGGATTACGAGTTAATTTTGTAGGATACAAGTTACTATTATTACCTCCGCCAAGGAGGTTATGTTTTTGCCTGCGTTTATCTGTTTGTTTGTCTGTGTTCAAGATAACTAAAAAACTTATGGACGGATTTTGATGACATTTTCTGGGTGTGTCGAAAATGTGAAAAGGAAGAACTGACTTAATTTTGGGGGTGATCCGAAAGAAATCCTGGATTCTGGATCACTTTGAAATTTTGGTAACATTGGGGTCAATGGGACCCAAAGAATTGTTCCTCAATATCTCTGGTAATTGTTGCCCAAAGCTCATGAAATTTGACTCAGGGATTTACAATGTGTACTTCTATCAAATCCCAAAGGCTGATCCAGATTTGATCCAGATGATTTTATAGCAATTTATATAAAAAATGGGGGTACTCTTACATTTTGGCCGAATGTATTGTGAGTTTTATGTTGTTTCTTGTATATATGTTCTATGTTTGCCACTGATATAAAATTCTTTTTAAAAAATGTAGGATTTACAATATGGGGGGAAACTATGGTGCTTTTCTAGTTATTAATTACTTTTCATAGATATAGCTATGAATGGTGTATGAGAACAGCCTGACTTAACTAATAAGCCACAGATACAATATAAGTAATTAAACTACAACTTCAGTCATATAGGCTAATATTTTGTAGTTCAACTGTCCAGCTATAATTTCACCCCTGGCTTTACCAGAGGATGTTGCCCTCCACCATCCACAGTGATGCACAATTACTCCTTCAATACGATGCCACACAAAGACGATTTGGAGAGATGGAGAATCTGCTGAAAAGCATTGAACAGGAATTAAATCATGTTTTCCACACCATAGGTTCAGAAAATGGTGCTTGAGACACTGGAGAGCCCAGCAGCGGATTCCAATCTGTGGGCTGAAATTGGAAATGAACAGCGGTGCCGTCTCCATTCTGACAGCCTCGTGTCAATAAAAGTCAGTTTCCCTCCATTGCTTCTCATCGCTGACCACAAAGGGACTTTTGTCAGCTCCAGAGCGTTGGCCGGATGGCTAATATTGTGCTAACGTACCACAAATGGTGATTGCATTTACAACCAGTAAGACTTTAACGATTAATCTGAACATACATGTAGACAGCGAGCGGCAGAAAGAGGAAAACAACATCTTTAAAAGCTCCACCTGTGCCCGTAAGTGCCATATTATACAGCAGTGAATTGGTCGTTTTCGTCAGCACTCACCAGCTCCCTGTGCGGAGGAGATCATATAATGTGATTTATGGTTCTGGAGTGAATTATGGAAACACTGACCTTCCCTTTACATCCCATCAAACAGATAACTGGCCAGTAAGTTGCTGTTATGATAGGAGGAGGGGGAAGAGCACTGTCATGCCTGTTTACATGTTCTGATGTAGGCGAATGGCAAATAGGACAAGATTCATATCGGACGCCGCCTCTGATATATGAACAGGAGTCAAAAATTTGGCTGTGTTGAGCAGCAATGCTACCAGTGCCGGCCTTGGTCTTACAAAATGTCATTAAAGGTGGTATCTCACATTTTTCTTTTCAGACAGAATGTCATGACAATACCATCGCTGAGATTTTTTATTTTGAAAAGAAAACCCACATATTTTCCTTATGTAATTAACAAATCCCATGAAAACATGATGTAAGGGGCTGTCAAAAAAGAGGAAAAGTCATGTAAATGTTTCCTATAATCAATAAATCCCATGAAAGAAAGTTGTAAGTGAAAATGTAAGGGACTGTATTGAAATTATCAGGGGGTCAAAAAACAGAAAAAGTTATATGCAGTATATTTTTCTTACATAATTAACAAATTCCATAAAAATAAGTTGTGAGTGAAGATGTAAAGGACTGTATAAAAATTATTGGGGGTCAAAGAAGAGGAAAAGTAATGTACATTTTTCAAAAAAAAGACAAAAAAGTCAAAAAAGAGTAAAAGTTATATATGTTTTTCTTCTATGATTAACAAATCCCATGAAAATATGTTATAAGTGAATATGTAAGGGGCCGTATAAATATATGTTGGGGAGTCAAAAAAGTGGAAAAGTTATGTACATTTTTCTTACATAATGACAAATATTGTAAGTGAAGATGTAAGGGGCCGTATACAAATTATTGGGGGAGGGGTCAAAAAGTTCTGTATGTTTTGACTTTTGTTGAAGACAGTCTGAGGGTCTTTAAAAGGCTCTTTATTTTTCTCACCTCAGATTTATATTTTATTTTACCCTTCCCTGAAGTAACAGCTTTAAAATGATTGCCTTTGATAAATTTGTCTGCGTTTCTTAAACATTTGCAGCGATGCTACCAGCTCTGGCCTTGGTCTTACAAAACGCCATTAAAGGTGGTATCTCACATTTCTTTTCTCCGACAGAATGTCATGACAATACCATCTCTGAGATTTTCTTTTTATTTTGAAAAAAAAAAAAACCCTTCATCTCCCCCACCTTTGTTTGCACTTTCAATTTGCATATCAAAGAAATCCCATCGGGACCTGCTTTGCATATTTACATCTGATTAGTAACTTTAAATGAACATGTCAAAAATGGTCGAGTTTTCTTTTTTGAATGTGCGAGGACTACCTAGCTTGTATAATTAGTGCCAGCACATGTAACATAGCCAAAAAACAAAACAAGCTGATTTCAAACAACACGAGAGGCACCTTTTATATTGCCTTTCATTAGGCATACTCAAATATTCCTGTCTCACCTTGGACCTCAAAGCTTGCTAAATGATAACTCCCTCCGAATGATAAAGACAAAAATATGTACTGTATGTTTGTGGTAATATTTCTTTGCAATGACATTAGGTCTTGTAAATTCTATCAGTTTGCTTCTGATGGGAATATTTTTAGATGTACGGAGGAAGAGTTTGAAAAGGGAACGGCTGGGTTCAAGGTCAGTTCGTTCTGTGACAAAAACAATCTGTCTGCTTACCGTCATGCAGTTCAAAGTCACAATAGGGTAAAGTGATATTCTGTCTTCTTACCTGACAGCAGAGTATGTCTCAATGCTGACATGTTATTCCTCTCATTCTAGAGACCAGATCTGAAACCAAATTTAAACATTTTATTTTGTCACATGTGGGAGGGATAGGAAGGCGAGGGCCTTTCTTATTTCCACCGAGCTGACGTGTTTGACGCCTCGTGTGTCGTGCGCCAAACTTTTCCCCCCGCTGAAACTTCTGCAAGCTCTCCTGCACACTGAAAAAACAAGCTAACTATGTGATTATTAATTGGAGTCTATTTTGATTCAGTATTCCACGCTGCATATCGTCACGGGTCCTCGGTGGGATTGTGTCTGCGTAGCTGTGGGGTTGGTGGTGGTGGTGGGGGCAGTCTGGAAGGCTGTGGCGTTCGGAGCACGGCTCGCTACCCGCACATCGGCATACCAATGAGTGGGGTTAAGAAGGCACGGCTCCTCGCGGAGACACCGTTCCTTCAGCAGACCCAATCCGCCGAGTCTCCACGGACCTATTTCCAAAAGCTGCTCCTAATGTGGGCCTGTGTCAATCACCCCCACAGACAGCTCCCCCACTCCCCCCTCTCCTGTCCATATGAAATAGTCATACATTAGGAACCAGGGGAGAGCACCTCGCTGTCTAGGAGTCCTCATGTATTCTAATGCAATTCAAAAGCTATGGGTAGTTAAGTGGAAGACAGTCGCCGGTTGTTACACCCGCTCGCTGGAAGCGCTTTTTGGCTTTTCAAAGAATTGTCGACATGTAAGAATTGGGCTGTCTTTTGTCTCCGTTTGTTTGTTTATGAAGAGTCACACTGTGCAGGCAAGGAGAGGATTTAACGGAGGAAGACGTCTTTCTGTCAGCGAGTGGACGGGGGCTAGATATTGGATGTCGCCGTGACATGTTTATGTGACAACGTCGTTTGACAGCTTTGACACTCCATAGACAAACACCTTCAAACGAGTCGACAGTATACCCAGTCAAAAAATATAGGCATACCTTTTTGCTGCCAAATGTACACCAAGTTGATGGGCCCATTTTTATTTATCTTATTAAACGGAGTTAGGGCTCGGAGGGTGTTTCAAACATCGGGGTTACATTTGGCAGATCAGCCTTCAAGACACAACTTAATGTTGCTTGACTGACTGGAAATTGAAGTTTTTGCAAAATCTTGGTGAAAAGAACGGATAAATTACTCTCCTGTAGGTTCATCTTCATCAAGGATTCAAGTTTTGTATTGTTCCTTTAATGGAACAATATTTCCCTTATTTCTTTCTTGTTCTTATAATCAACAAATCCCATGAAAGGAAGTTGTAAGTGAAGATGTAAGGGACTGTATAAAGTTATTATTATTGTAGAAAAAGTTATATAAAAAAAGTTATATATATAGTTAACATATCCCATGAAAACAAGTTGTATGTGAAAATGTAAGGGAATGTAGAAAAAGTATTGTAATATAATGTACATTTTTCTAGACAATAAAAAAACTACAGCTTCTTTAGGTTTCAGCAAAAAAACAGTTAAGTTTAGGAAATAAAGCTACAACTTCTTTAGGGGTTGGCAAAAAAAGGTTTAGGCAATAAAACTACAACCTCTTTGGGTTTAGGCAAAAAGAAAACAGTTCAACTTCATCAATAAAACTGCAACTTCTTCAGGTTTAGGAAAAAAAAGATAGGTTTAGGTAACAAAACTGCAACTTCTTCAGTTTTAAGCAAAACAAAAACAGCTTAGGCTTGGTAACAAAACTGCAACTTCTTTAGTTTTGGGCAAAAAAAACAATTTAGACAACAAAACTGCAACTTCTTCAGGGTTAGGCAAAAAAGGTTTAGGCAATAAAACTACAACTTTTCTTCAGTTTAGGCAAAAAACAGTAAGTTGAAGCAATAAAACTACAACCTCTTCTGGTTTAGTAAAAAAAACAGTTTAGACAACAAACTACAACTTGTCTAGGTTTAAGCAACAAAACTGCAACTTCTTTAGGTTTGTCACCAAAACAGGCTATAAAATTACAGCTTCTTTTGGTTTAGGCCAAAAAACAGTTCAGCTTAGGCAATAAAACTACAACTTCTTTAGGTCTAGGCAACAAAACTACAAAAAAAAAAACAAGTTCAGGGAAAAACATTGTGTTTTGGGTTAAAATAACTCAACACAAAGACAACTTATATGACTAAATGAGCAAATGTCAAAGCTAGAACAAAACTTCCGAGGTAAATTTTTTTTTAATTAGTAATTTTAATAAATTTAGCAACATTTTAATACTCAGCTAATGTGTTTCATCAGGACTGTATGGGTGTGGATTTCATTGGATTTGATTGTGTCCTGGTCCTGGGGTGCAGAGCTCCTCTTGTGTCTCTGTCTGGCTTGTATTGTATTGTATTGGATGCCCTGATCACTTCCACCTGTCCCTGATTAGCTCTGCTCTCACCTCACCTCTTCTCACCTGTTCTCACTTTCCCAATCAGCCAGTCACTATTTATACCCCTCAGTTCCTTTCTGCTTTGTCAGGTCGTCTTTTGTCACGTGGGGCTTGGGCTCAGTTTATAAGCCAGTTTGTTAAGTAAATATCTTCATTGAATCTGAAAAACAGTGGTCTCCAGGCTGCTTAAGCAAACAAAACCACCACAACCGCCACCACTTTCTGATCCAAATGCTGCTTAATGCTGATTGTCCATTTTAAATCAGACAAAACAGTCAAAAACAAGAAGAACGTACATAAAACCGAAACAAAGCTGTTCTTATTTTAGCAAACTGTGCCCATGTGGGATCCCAAAAAATATTCCTTTAAGCAGTTGTAGCAGTTCAACACTAACATTTAAAGGGGAATGATGTTGCCTTTTTTAAAATACTGCCACTTGGTCAGTGTCCCTCATGGGGTACCCCTCTAGTGATAGACCATGCTGGTTACTTCATCGGAATTAGGTTTAGGCAACCACTTAGGTAGGATTAGGAAACAGTCATGGACATTAACTTCACGTGACTCACAGGATGGCAACGAGTCACGCGACTAAAGACTGGCGTGACAACATAAGTCAACGCTACTTTTAGTTTTGAGTTGGGAGAGAGAACAAGTTGCTCCATTTAATTTTTACTGTCAATTTAATTAAACCATAAAATTAATCCCCACTCCCCACATCAAATAATTTTCATACAGTCTAAATATTTAAAAAATGGGTTGAGAGTATACACATTTTTGCAATTTATTTATTTCTGATAATATTGGAAGTTCAGGATTCGTCAGATTACTACTGCATTGAACACCAGGACAGAAAAAGTGAAGAGGATCATCCTTTCTATCCTTACTGACTCCTGATTTGGAATCTCATCACTCTACAACTAACGTATTATCCCACTGTCGTGAGCCATGCTGCAGTGCCACGGAGGCAGCCGCCGCTAAGTTCCTCCACGACCGAGGATCCAATCTCCTCTGGGGTCAAAGTACATAGGGCTTCCATGGCTGGTCCAATAGCACCATGCTTGGCTGAGTGCGGCCCACGCTGGGCCTGAGGTATAGCGGCAAGTCCACGGGACGTGAGCTAGGATGAGTAAACCACAGGGATCTGAGTGGATTTACTCTCCTGCCAGCATCCTTTTTGGTTGGTAGTGGACCTATTGTACCGGCTCAATACGTTGTAAGCAACATAGAGACAAAGAGGGACTCAGGGAGACGGTAAATAAAGGCAGCAGAGGACGGTGCTTTGAGATGTGCTGCAACAAGGACACCTTTTATTTATCATATAGCAAAAATTGAGCCCCGATAGGAAAAAAGAACCGAAGGACACTTAAAATACAGTTTTTGGGTCGTGCTTAATTAACTTAATTTTACATATCTGAAAAGAAGTTAATAACCCAATTAATTTATGAAGAAGTCTTCTATGTAGAGAATGTGGATTTCATTTAAATAGATTCATTTAAGATAAAATGTTGAAGGCTATTCCTTCGAGAATAACATGCTACTCACGTCTAAAACTTAATTGATTTGTTCACATTTATTGTTCCCACCTGAAATCAACTTTTAGTGCTTTTACAATGAAATAAAGCTCTAGCGCTAAGTTATCCATTGTGGTTACCTCGAAACCAGAGTATTTTAGAAAGTTTGTTCAGCAGGAAAAAAAAAGGAGGGTCACGGGAAGATTATTAAATGTTTTCTTTGAAGAAATCACTTTGAAAAGTTGTTGCTTCATGATGCCAAAAGCTTAAATACCCGCACAGTGTGAGGAACTGTGCTGCAGCTCAATAATGAACAACTCAGATGGTTGTTTGTGCCTGTGTGTTATGATTTATTGAGAAGCGTCTGACTCGCGCCGCCTTTCGTCTTAACCTTTATCCGCTCATTCGGAGTTACGTAATTCATTTTCAGTTTCAGTGAGTTAGCTGTGAAGCTGAGATGCAGTGTTGGTGACCTAAAATAGTACAATCAGACTCTGCTTGTACTGTCTTCTTCCTGGTACTGTGCCAGTGGATCCAAAAATATGATTTTTGTTTTCTTTTACTGTAACAATTAACATAATGGCCTGCAAGAAAACACTGCAGATTTGTAAGCTTAAATAAGGGACTGTACACAAATTATTAGGGCATCAAAAAAGTGGAAAAGTTATGTACGTGCTATTCTATGTTTACCATAATTTCTAATGTGTGGATATAGAAAGGTGAAGTCCCTCCCAATCTGGTGGACCACCATGGGATCTTATTTTGGATATTTGTATTGTTTTTTTTTTTTATCTTTTTTGATTTGTGATATGAATCACACATATGTTTGTCATTTTAAGATATAATTTTCGTACAAGTGACGTCTCTGTTGCTGAAGCTACGATCCCTGTGTGTTTCCTAATGGCATGAACTCACACAACCAACAGGTCTTACATGTCCTTACATGTGCTGATAAAAAGACCAGGAGTCGCTTAATAAAACACATTGGGTAATAAGAAGAAGAAGAAGAAGAAGAAGATCAACCTTTATTAGTCCCACAGTGGGGAAATTCAATTTACACTCTTTTAACTTATACATGGTACATGCACACAAACACATGCAGTAATGGAGAGGTGTCAGAGTGAGGGGGCTGCTCCAGACAAGCGCCCCAAGCAGTTGGGGGTTTGGTGCCTTGCTCAGGGGCACCTCGGCAGTGCCCAAGAGGTAAACTGGCACCTCTCCAGCTACCAGTTCACACTCAGTTTTTGTCCATGTCGGGACTTGAACCGGTGACCCTCCGGTTCCCAAGCCAACTCCCTTCAGACTGAGCTACTCCCCCCCATAAAAGGTTAGATCTGTGCATGGCCATAGCTAAGTTAACTAGCAAGCTAGTGTTGATGGCGTATAACTAAGCTAACTAATATGACACAAAATGATACTTTCTTGACTCTTAAAATTATCTTTTAAATTGACAATTGATGGCATAATTGAAACAGAATTTAAAAAAAAAAAAAGTATTTGTCACCGTTGACTACCATTCATATTTTTTTCCAAAATAAGGTCCCATGGGGTCCACCAAAGGGGGAGGGACTGGCTCTCGATTGTGAAAAATACTATCTCATTAACATATCCTTACGGTATTGTGTTAACCATGCAACTCCAAAACTTTTCTTAAGCTACCAAACTACCAATATACACTGTAAAATAGGCATTATTCCCTATAAGCACCATAGCTGTGGGTCAGTAGGGGCCTACTATGCCCATGTCTAGGTTTAGGCAACAAAACTACAACTTCTTTAGATTTAGACAAAAAAACTACAACTTCTTTAGGTTTAGGCAACAAAACTAAAGCTTCTTTAGATTTAGGCAACAAAACTACAACTTCTTTAGGTTTACGCAACAAAACTACAACTTCTTCAATTTTAGGCAACAAAAGTAAAGCTGCTTTAGGTGTAGGCAACAATTGTAGAACTGTTTTAGGTTTAGGCAACAAAATCACATAGTGAAGTTTAGGGAAGGGCATTGCGTTTTGGGTTAAAATAACTTTGAATACAAAGACAACTACACACTGTTGGTTCCAGTCTGGATGAAAACCCTGTGATCTGTGGTCCAATCACCATCCTCCACCCCTATAGAGTTTCACACTGATCTGCCGTGTGAATAGATGATGAACCTAGTAGTAGGTGTAGTAGTAGACCCATTAAAGTGCTTTGAGTGGTTAGAAGACTAGAAAAGTGTCCATCCAATGTCCACTATTTATATCTATGGGGCTTTTAGTGACTGATAACACCTATTTAATAGCCTGACACCTGTCTAATTGGCTGGTAAAAATATGCTATTGCCACTATAAATTCAAGTATGAAACTACTATCAAACCAAATATTCTGAAAGCACCAAAACTTAAAGTTCTCATCATGCAGCACTATGCCCACGTAAGTGTTTTATTATTATTAATTATATATATATAAAGCAGCACACCATTTTGAATTCCTTATTCACCACAAGTTTGATGATTAAACAAGTACCCATGTTTTATTTTGAGATTTTTAAGTCAAAGGGTCCATTCAAATGTTTAAATGAAGCTAGCTTGCCTTTTTAAAAGGCAGACCATTAGAATCAGCCGCCCCTTTCCAACCACATATCACTTCCCCTCACTTCCTATTGTTACTTAAACGTAAACTCAATTTCAATATAATAAGACCTTGAATTTTACTGGATGTAGAAAAAGCTAAAGTCAGTTACTATACTGTATAGCATTAAGCCCAATGGAGGAATTTATCATTACTGTGCGAAGCCTGATGGTATGTGTGCTTTTAAAATTAATGATGGAAGTACTCTGACTTTTAGTCCATCTAAAATTTTCATTAAATTTCATTATTCAGCTGTCTCTGTGGCCCTGAATTAATAAACTCCAGGTATCATACCATGAATTCATATTGCATTTGAGACGGATAGAGCAAGGTATGCGCCCCCCCCCCCCCCCCCCTTTTTTTTTTTTTCCTTTAACAATATCTGAAAAACATACAATTAGAAGTAAGTTCAAAGCACTTTCTTCAATGTGGAACTTTGGTTATTGCCTTGAAAATAGATTGTGAGGACAAAGTAAAGACTGCTGTCTCGTGAGGCTGCTGCTTGCACACACACACACACACACACACACACACACACACATTGAAGTGCTATTTTTACAGATGCTCAAATCAATGGTTCTAACATATATCACTCAATTGGCTGGGAAAACATCTCTTTTCACTGACACTGACAAATGAAGAGCACATAATAAAGATTTTCCTTCAGTGGCTGAAAACCTGTAATTTCTTGATGGCTACCAGCAGGCAACAGTAAGCACTTAAATTCTTTATATACTGTATATACAGTATATATAACATGATGGTATTTTAGATTTTTATATTTCAGTACGCAGACGAGGTAGGCAGTTCATGAAAGAGTCAGTAAATTATTTCTAGCATACATCTTGGGCTAAACGACCTTTTTTTATATTAAATATCTGTATTATTACAAGGTTTTTAGATGTTTCGTTTCCACCTGATTCAACTGTTATCCGGCCATTAAATAGGAGTTATCAGTCGCTATGAGGACTATAGATGACTTGGTTGTGAAAGTGAAAATTTAAAGCAACACAATGTAACAAAACTAAATGAAATGTTTTCAACACAATTAGCCGTCTACATAACTAACAATTTCCTTTGGTTTAGGCAACAAAAACTAAAACTTCTTTAGGTTTAGGTAACAAAACTACAATTTCTTTAGGTTTAGGTAACAAAACTACGACTATTTTAGGTTTAGGCAAAAAAAAAAACAGGTTTAAGCAACAAAACTTTAAAATTTTTTAGGTTTAGGCAAAAAAACAGGTTTAGGTAAAACTTTTTTAGGTTTAGGCAACAATACAACTTTTTGGGGTTTAGGCAAATAAACTGCAAGTTCTTTAAATTTAGGCAACAAACTACAAATTACAACTTCAGTCGCCAAAACTACCACTTCTTTAGGTTTAGGCAAAAAACAAAAACAGGGTTTAGTTAAAAAAAAAAAAAAAAGAAAACAACTACAACTTTTTTTAGGTTTAGGCAACAAAACTCCAACTTTTTAGGTTTAGGCAAAAAACAAAAACATATTTAGGTAACAAACCTACGTCTTTTTGGGGTTTAGGCAACAAAACTACAACTTTTTGGGGTTTAGGCAACAAAAAACAGTAAAATCTAATGGGTGTAGTTTTCCCCCTATTGACCCAATTCTATGGGGCTTATAGCAGCTGATAATGTCTATTTAAAACCTGACAACAGTCTAACCGTCTGTAATTTCGATATTGTACAGGAAAAAGCTGCCAGAAATCTAAAAGCATCCACAGATAAAATGGCATTAAAGGCCACATATCTTGTCTTCACAATCACTATTCCCTGTGCACAATAACAGGTCCTGCACAGAAGATTCCTGCTGTGTGTAGGGTTCATGTTTGTTTACCCTAAGTTTGATGTCACCAAGGTTAAAGCTACCTTTAGGCTTAATAAAGAGCTGAAGCTGGAAGGTGGCGCCAACACCTGTTAATAGCGCTGCCCTGATGGTTTTTCTTCAACAAACTGAGATTTGAAAGCAGCAGTGCATCATTCTCAGGCTCTGAACCTTCCACCTTATACTCATAGCAGAGACGGATGTAAAGCGTACGCGTCCGCAGCATAACAATGCATAAGATAAGAAAGAATGTTGTAAACGATCTGCTTCTGAGAGGGAAGGTTCAGTTTGTGCGGAGGAGGAGGGATGGTAGACTAGACTCGGGTTGGGTCTGGGCAGTCACTGCTCAGGCCTGGTGAGACGTAAACTCAGGAAATAGTTATCAACACAGACGTCAGGTGAGAAAAGTCATTAACTGCATTCAAAGATAGCCTTTTATCTTTTTCCCTGTGGAAGTGAAGCGCTTCTGTGCTCCCGCTGGCCTACAATGGATTCCTGCCAGATCGCTCTCTCCTGTGTCTCCTTGACTTTTTCTGTCTCTCTCATTTTAATAAGGGAAACAACATATTACTGTGTTTATATAAAGAAATGAACCATATTCTGTAGTTTATTCCCACAACACAACTGGCTTTTGGTTGTACTTCCATCTGTAGCTAAATATGAACCTGAGAACTAAACCCTAGTAGAAATTTAGTGGTGCCATAATAAGCAAAGGTGTTCTTGGATTAGTAGAACAAAGTAATATCAGGTGTGTTATAACAGCCCCATGACATGGATAGGTCAAAAAACATCAGACTTTTGCCCAAGAGACCGATTTTCATACACCATGTGAAACCTGACGTCAACACTGTCACGTAACTTCCTTAAGTTACGTGACAACCAAAGTTATTTTTACGCAAACCATGATCTTTTGTAGTTTTTTTTTTGCCAAAGCAAATACATCTTTTCCTAAACCATCTAGGAACTTTTGTTGCCTAAACCTAATTAAGAAGAACTGTTGCCTAAACCTAACTAAGTTGTTTTGTTGCCTAAACCTAACTAATATTGTTTCCTAAATTAACAAACCTGATATTTTCTTAAACCTAAGTAATTGTGTTGCTTAGACCGAACCAAGTCAGTATTTTACTAGATCTAATTAAGAAGTATTGTTTCCTAAACTTAACCAAGTCAGTCTTTTCCTAAACCTAATTAAGTAGTTTTGTTGCCTAAACCTAACTAAGTAAAATTGTTTCCTGAACTTAAGCAAGCTGATATTTTCTTAAACCTAATTAGTTTTGTTGCTTAGACCTAACCAAGTCAATGTTTTCCTAAATCTCATTAAGAAGTATTGTTGCCTAAACCTAACCAAGTCAGTCTTTTCCTAAACCTAATTAAGAAGTTTTGTTGCCTAAACCTAACTAAGTAAAATTGTTTCCAAAAGTGGTTTTCTTGCCTAACCCTCACCAAGTCAATATTTTCCCAAGTGCCAGGTTAGCCACTACTAAGACAATAAAGTACTGTCTTATCTTATCTTACCTTACCTTATCTTATCTTATCATGTAGGCGCCAGGTTTTGACGAGGAGGTTTTCTGGCTGTTCAGCATCGATTTTGATCCTCCTTTTTTGAGTGTAATGCTAATTCTGTGGAGTCCTCTTATAATTTTATTCAACTGGAAACCCCCCCACAGTGTCTTAAAGTTGGGTACAGTCCATGCTCGAATCCTCAGAAATCCTCCCCAAATAAATGTCGCAGCAGTTAAAAGACGATATATCTTTCAGAGCTGTCATGAAGATAATGACTCAATTGATCAGTGTGTTATTTTTTAATAAAAAAAAGCCTGAAAATGGAGCACTGTGGATTACATGCACCATAAGTGCTAAATTAGCTAATTCCTCTGTAAGAATTAAAGACAGAAATATCAAAATCCAGTTGAAGAGGCTCATGTATGTTACAGAGAATGGGACAACGATGAAGACAGCGAAGGCAAATGTAACTAATTGTCATATAACCTCAAATTGGGGGCATGAAAGTGTCTAAATAATGGCAGCTAATTTGCCTTGTATTGTGCTTTCTTGATGGGCTTAAATTGAATGAGTCAGGATCCATTCTGGCGTAATGTGAAAGCTGGGGCACCGGTTCACACCGGAGACATTCAAGGTCGAGCTGCTCCAAATGAAGGGGTGACAGGGGGAGTGAAGAGATTTAAAGTAAGGCAGCAGAGTCAATGGACGGCCGGGGTGCAGATTTGGCACCATATTCATGTAACCTTGAATTATTGTTTTGTTTTTTTCTCCTGCATTGAAAGCTTTTCTACTAGCCCTTCTCAAAAATACATCTTTTTTTTGTCACCCACATTAACGGCACAATCAGTCAGAAAAAATTGTAGCCACAAATTATTCATTGTAATCCTCCATTTGAGGAGCCTAATGCCTCTAATTGGGCTTTTATGACTTACAAACTGTATCTTCCACTCTTTTTTTCCCCCTCTGGCGTTTGTTTTTCTTCCTTCCCGCCATGCGGCGGAGTGACATTGAGCCTCTCCCTGTCGGGGTGCTCTCTTGTCTCACTCCAGTGCACATTTTCGCTGTCCCCTGTCCTCCTCCCCTAGACAATGAGCTTTTGACTGAATACATTATCTGAGCTGTTGTTCTGTTTGTTGTTGTTTTAGCATCCAAGAAAAGAGATGAATTATTAATGATGACAGACAAAAAGAGGGGGAATAAAATAAAAAAATCTAGTATTTTTAGGAATGCTGCTGCGGCTCCATCAAGAGGCTTTCAAATAAGACTGTAAAAGGTAGTACTGGTTCCACTGATACTAAATAAATTATACTCTAAGTGTTTGTGGTAACAGCTGTATCTACTGGGAAACAAAACAGAAGTTTGGGGAAATTAGTCAACACTTCGTATAACCATCGGCGCAGTTTGAACTTCAAGGTTAGGGGTTCATAAAAAAAAATATATCTAGAGGAAATATGGACTGTATAACAGAGACTTTGTTTACACAAAAAATTAATATGATGCCAGCAGGTACATTTTTAAACCCTGACTAAAATGGCCAATGAGTCACCCTCTCTGACTGGTAGGCGATTAAATTATCAGGAAGCACCATATCAGCACCATAGATGTGGATCATTTGGGACCTACTACACCTACCAACTTAAAGGCACATTCCAACATAACTACAAACAAGAAGGCAGCTACACATATTTGGTGTCACTACAGCGCCTGACTTTAACTTCTGCTCCTGTCGTAATCACTGCCGTGGTCTTTTATACCTTCTTTTGGTGGATCTACCATGTGAATACTTGATAAAACCTACTAGTGGGTGTAGTAGGCCCCTATTGACCCACTTAAGTGCTGAGGGTGGTCAGAAGACTAGAAAAGCGCTATCTAAAGGTAAGTTCATTTATCATATCTATGGGGCTTTTAGTACCTGATGATGCCTATTTAATAGCCGGAAAACTGAATATTACGAGAATTACCATAGAAAACTGTGACACTAAACTGAAGATGAGCTTTGCAGGCCTGTTGATAGACCTACAGCAGGCTACCTGGTAGTGTCTAATAGCATACATATAAAACACGAGAGGTCCTGCTTTGTCATTTTAAGCCCCCTTTACATAAGTACAATTCTGACTGGCAATTCCCCGTTACTCCAAGATTTGTACCCCTTTTCTTTGAGCTTCCCATCCCGAAACTTCATCGCTCTGTCGCCATTTTAGGAGCACAGTTCATTCCACTGTACCTACATTTAAGCACCAATAGGAAGCATTAAGTGTTTCATTGGTACCTGATTCTGAAGCTAAAAGTGTTAAGTTCCCTTTAAGTACAATTTTGACTGATGATTCCCATTATTCCAAGATAAGGGTGAGTGACATTGGTGAGTAGCCCTGTTGTCCTTTTGGAAACGCCACTCATTCCAATGTACACCTACACTGAAGTACCATTTGGAACCAGTAAGTATTTCATTGGTACATGATTTATAAGTCATAATTAAGTCCACTTTAAGTGCAATTCTGACCCACGATTTCCCATTATTCCTTTTCTTTGAGGTTCCCATCCCCAAAACTTCATCGTTGTACCCCAGAAATAGGGAGTGGCCTTGTTGCCATTTTGGAAACGCATTTCTCTGTACCTACACTGAAGCACCAGTAGGAAACGTTAAGTATTTTATTGGTACCTGATTCGTACCATGAATTACACAGTAAAACTGCAGGCTGTAAATTGGACTTTACTTGAATCTTATAGTCACACCTTTAAAATAAACCTCCTTAACTGGAAGTACAAAATGATTCATAACATGTTAATTACAGCTGTTTGGATTATTTAATTCTACACCCACAAATAAAGTAAAATCTGCAACAACTGTCCCGGGTTGATGTCTCATTACCTCCATCAAAGTATTTCTCAGGCCCATCTGAATGCCACTGATCTGAAGCAGGGATTACTGTGCCCCCTCTTGGTTACAAATCAGCACTGCATTGTAATTCAGGGCTTCATTACAAGCTGGTTCTCAGAGATTACAGACAGATTGGTGTGATCTTTGGAGTGATTGGAGTTGAGCAGCAGTAGAGTCAAAGATATGCACATCAAGAAGGGGAAAATACATTGTTTAGCATTGTTTTGCTGTCTAGAATCAGAGTGCAGGGACCGTCTGTTTTGATCCAAGCGACGGCACCCGGTGGCAAATTAACAGCCGTGATTGTGTCAGTTTGTCACCGCATTGAATCGCAGACGTCGACCATTCATCACTGCGTTTTTTTCCCCTTCTCTCCGAATTCAGCGATAAGGGATGAATGAAGAAAAATGATACAGAGATAGGGCTTGTCCACTATCACTGAGCAACGCGGTACGCTCGCCTATCAAACGCTGCTTCGGCTTTTGTTCCTCATTTTATATTGCGCCGCGGAGCATCATGAATCAAGCCTACTTGACTTTGAGTCAAAAATGTTTCACCATGTCCTTTGACGTGCAAGCAACAGTGATTTAAAAGGCTTCGGCTGCGGTAGAGGGCCTTGAAATGTGATTGATTTTAACACAGCTCAGTTTTTGGACATCTATTTTTTCCCGTTGTTTGTATTTATAGCGCCTCTTTAAGTCCTGGGGAAAAAAAAAAAAAAAAAAAAAAGGCCTGCCTGTTTGGAGTTTACAGGATCAAAGAAGAGGTAAATATCATTTCCATAACATTTGAACCAGTTAACCACCAGCACAATGCAGATAAACACTACTGTAAGCGCCTGACAATGCCAATGAGGCAGGAACTCTGTGATTTGCCGCTCCGCCAAAGAGGAGGGAAGCGAGCGCAAACATGGAGGAGGTGAGGGGGTCAACTGTGCTCTCCCTGCATCACTTTCCAAGCAAGGCCCTCAAGCGGTGGTGGTGTTTTAGGCAACCGTGCCTCACTTTGGGGGGAGGCCTGATGGATGCCGTTCCCAAGGTGAATGGAAAGAATAGCATTAAGCTGCACCACACTGCCTGGGGAGGACTCCACTGCTTTGGGTGATTCATCTATTGATTATTTCTACCCAAGCATGGAGGTGCCATGTAAACACACATATATTAGTAGTCTACAATGCACATGTACGCCCCTGACACACATGCAGACATCCAGTGAAACCCGCCCCGGGGCCTACTCACTGTTTTATAATCACAATCCGACTTCTACCAGCTCGTGGGCATCTTCAAACCACAAGGCAGATGCATCTGATGGATAGCTAAATAGAGATGAATGGATAGATGAAGGAATAAATAAATGATAAATGTGGATTACCTCTGTTTGTGTGGGCCAGCTATTGTGTTATTGATCTGAGCTGTGTGTGCTGCATGTGGGCCAAGTCGAATTGTTATGCTTATTGTGTGCTATTCAGAATGTGGAGACTTGAGATTTTTCTCAGTGGAGTACTAAAGGTATCCATGTAAGTGGGATGACAAAGGAATAAGACTTTTCAAGGATTTCTGTCTTCCGTAGTATCCATCAAGAAACTTTTATCTTTGTCTAAGCTTGACAAACCACTTCCAGAACCTCCTCCTAACAGGGTCCTAACTGCTTGTTAGAACCCGGCTGACACTGGACGAAGGCGGGTTACACCCCGGACAGGTCACCAGATTATCATACATCGAGACAGACTACCACACCCACTGGCAATTTAGTCCCTGCATGTCTTCGGATTGTGGGAGGAAGCTGGAGCTCCCGGCGTAAACCCATGCTTACATGGGGAAAACATGCAGACTCCACATAAAAGGGCCCAAAGCTGGATTTGATTGTTGTGAGGCGACAGCGCTAACCACTGCACCCAAAAATAATTCAATTTATTTTTATATCTCGAGACACTTGAACTATAGAGCAGGTCTAGACTGTACTCCATAATTTAGAGACCCATGAGCGACAGTGGCTAGAAAAAAAACTGCCCTTCAGCGGGTAGGAGCCTTGGGCAGAACCCGGCACCCCGACCATTAAAGACTAAAACAGGGCCGGCCATATTTCTTTTGGCGCCCAAGGCAAAATTTGGATTTGGAGCCTCACTCCATAGGGTTAGGGTTCAACCCCCCAGAATGCTAATGCTAGCCACGTTAATCTCAACACACATCGGACATCACAAATAACTGTGTTTATTTAGGGCTGTAAAAGTTAACACAGTAATGTGTTAATGCTAATAATGCAGAAAAAGAGGAGGGACACCCACTGTCTTTTTTAACTGAGGGCGACCAGTGCCCCTTAGAAGGTTTGGAGGGTATTTTTAAGTCTTAAAGAGGACCTATTATGCTTTTGTGCTTTCCTTTAGTGTGGTGTATAGTTTTTTGTGCATGTAAAAGTCCTGCAAAGTTACAAAGCCCAAAGTCTACGCCAAATGAAGAAACACTGCTCCTGAACTGCCTGAAACACCTCGCTCGAAGTCCCGCCTTTTTATCCGTACCCTGGTGATGTCACCAAGTAACACATTTGCATCCCAAATTTCCTCCCCGGGGATCAATAAAGTACTTATAATATGTGCCTAGTGGCTAGTTTGGCACGCCCTCAAACTAAGCTAGTTATAGTGGAAGTGGAGCGGAGTCCGAAAGGTTTAGTCTGGTTGACCAATCGCAGCAGAGGGGCACCAATCCAGAGGGGAGGAGCGGCAAAATGGAGGCAGCTGGCCAATCACAGCAGAGTGGGCTTTTCGGTATCAGACAGAGGGTGAAAAGAGGTGCTGGAGCACAGCCGGTATGAGAAGTGTTTTTTGAACATTAAATCATTTAAATATGTTCTAGTAGAAACCTGAAGTACAAGTATGAACTTAAAATGGGCATAATACAGTTGGTCTCTTTAATTTACACAGAATTAATCCCAAATTAGTCCCACTTCTGATTAGACCGAAGCCATAGTCAGAATCTTTGTGAAACCAGCTCCTGGTTTCTGCTGTTGAAATGAATTCATAGTCCTTACTTTTACTTTCCAACAGATTTGGAGTAGTGATCTATTGACCTTGACTGGCAAAGTGTTTGCACAATACTTCTAAAAAATCCTGCTGAAAAACTAATAGATTTCAAACTCTTGCATCATTTTTCTTTTTACATATGTACTGGGAGCATCCTGCTGTTGGAAACAGCTACTTCATTTACTTATGAATATAGAAATACCTTGTTGAGCCAACTTTTTACAACTGACTAATGATGGTTCCTTGGGATTATCAACCCAGCAACGCATCTTTTTGACATTCTTTGTATGGAGAAGTGGTCACTTTTTTGTTTTTCCTTTTTAACTGTGAATTATCGTTTCTATTTCTAATTATTCTTTTCTTTTCCATTGTGAAATCAAACTTGCAGAGGTCATTTTTTTCCTTTGAAATTGTTTTTCATTATCATTTCTAGGAAATGGGAGGAAGTGATACAGATTGGATCTATCTGTAAAATGTTTTTAATTTTATTTCGAGGTTACAGTGTGGGGGGTAGTGGTGTCGGTGGGGTAAGGTGATTATAAAAATGTTGGTAAAATGAGTGCATGCTGAACGGTATGGGGACATACAAAATATTATCCATCCCACTATCAGCCCAACCGATCAGGGCAGATGGGCGCAAACCCAAAGCCTGGTGCTGCCCAAGGCCTATTGAAAGAGGCGGGGTCAGAGGCTGACACGGGGTATGGGGTATGGGGAGTGGGGTATGGAGTATGGGGTGTGGGGTATGGGGAGTGGGGTATGGAGTATGGGGTGTGGGGTATGGAGTGTGGGGTATCGGGTATGGGGAGTGGGGTATGGGGAGTGGAGTATGGGGTGTGCAGTGTGGGGTATGGAGTGTGGGGTGTGCAGTATGGAGTATGGGGTATGGGGTATGGGGTATGGAGTATGGGGTATGGGGTATGGAGTATGGGGTATGGGGTATGGGGAGTGGGGTATGGGGTGTGCAGTGTGGGGTATGGAGTGTGGGGTGTGCAGTATGGAGTATGGGGTATGGGGTATGGGGTATGGAGTATGGGGTATGGGGTATGGAGTATGGGGTATGGAGTATGGGGTATGGGGTATGGAGTATGGGGTATGGGGTATGGAGTATGGGGTATGGAGTATGGGGTATGGGGTATGGAGTATGGGGTATGGGGTAGTAAAATATTAGTTGATGACTCTAAATTGCCCATAGATATGAATGTGAACGTGAATGGTTGTCTGTTTCTGTGTGCTCTGCAATGGACTGGCGACCAGTCCAGGGTGAAACCACCTATACGGAGTTTGCATGTTCTCCCATCCGTGGTTTTACTCCAGGTACTCCGATTTCTCCCACAGTCCGAAGAAATGCAGATTGTCAACTCTAAATTGCCTGTGGGAGTGAATGTGAGCGTGAATGGTTGTCTGTCTCTGTGTTATCCCTGTGATAGGCTGGCGACCTGTCCAGGGTGAACCCCGCCTTCACCCAGTGTCAGGGATTGGAACCAGCACCCCCGCGACCCTGAACAGGATTAGCGGTTACAGATAATGAATATGATCATAACGTGGTTACATTATATCTTTTATCATTGACACTCAAAAGTAAAAAATACGGCGAACAATTCATGTTTGTTCAGATGTTTTTAACATCCACTGAGTGATCTCGCATTCACACCACGGCCTCCCCGCCAATTAGTTTGAACTCATGGGACTGAACAGTCCTCCAGGATTCTGAATACCCTGTTTGTTCGCGTCTCTCCTGAGACAATAACCAAACCTCTTTGTGTAGACGTCCGTTCTGTGCTGATAGCATCTCATGTGTCACATGCTGGATCGTAAATGTACATGACAAGAGTAGCATTTCATGTTACAGCGCATTAGGAACCCGCCTCTCTTTTGTCTGCATAATCACGAACGTTGCGGCTCAGGTTGAAATTCAACCTTTCACTGCGAAAGAAGGATAATGCCAGAGTTGTCACTTACATTGGATATCATTGCTTTGGGCAGAAAAAGAGCTCCTCTCCAGCATGTTTCTTTTTCCACACTTTAAAAAAAAAAAAAAAACATTAGACATGGCTCTCTCCCTTAGGGGCGGTAATGGCATTCTCCATGACAACGGCAGTGTGACACGGCTGTGCCCTTGAGGGCCGGGCGCCCCCTCTGGGGGGAGCGCCGCTGAAACACGACAGGGTCAACGGTCACCTCCCATCATCCACCAGCAACCCGTCCTCCTCTCTCTCTCCTCAGGTGGAATGTTAGAGAGAGAAAGAAAGTCTTGAAGCAAGCCCACTCAGTCCAGGCCTGGCAAACGTGGAGCTTTAGCCACGGGCGGTTCTGGCTAGGTCTCTACCTCGCACAGCTCCTTGCTGTTCCTCCAAGGCCAGGGCTGGATCAATACATATAGTAGTGCGGATTCTTTTGGCACCCAAGTATAGCGGTGCAGTGTTGCCCTGAGGTATGGGTCCGTTGAAGACGTAACAGTGTGTGCATGCGAGCAAAGTGGACTGAGTTTATTCAGGAAGGTGTTGAGATGCTTGGCATGAAACCGATGCTTCCAACAAGGATCGTTTTTTTGTTGGAAATGCAGGAAATTCTCCTGTTCCTGACAAATATTTTTATTCTTGGGAAAATCCTTGAAACGGATTTGACATTTCAGGTTAGATAAACATGCGAATGCCACATATAATTTAATTCATGCTCATGAAAACAATATTTACTGTTATTTCTTTGTAAATGATACAAAATATGTCACTTATGATGCATCCAGCAGAGGAAAAAAATGCTGAAAAAGACCCATGTATTCATATTTAGAAACAATACTCTTCTGCCCCCTGGTGGCTAAAAAGCAACAGTGTTCATGAATTTTACTGCATTCTTCATGTCTTTTAGAGCGTAAAAATATACACCCTGAGGGAGAAAATTAATCCGATTATGCATAATTTAATTTGTTTTACACAAACAAAAAGCTCTCGCGTCAGTGTCGTGTCCGCCTTGGCACATCTTCAATGAACATTCAAAAAGGAAGTAAAGACAAAACAGGACGTTGTCAGTTTAAACAACTCATGTCCGACACATTTGGCTTACGTGACA
Organism: Pterois miles; assembly: GCA_947000775.1. Classification (NCBI taxonomy): domain Eukaryota; kingdom Metazoa; phylum Chordata; class Actinopteri; order Perciformes; family Scorpaenidae; genus Pterois; species Pterois miles. The sequence goes on along the minus strand of CAMQGK010000500.1, from coordinate 2,605,088 downwards.
ACAACAAAAAAAACAATGTTCAACCTGTGAACATGAAGTCCAACAAAATGAAACAAGGTGCACAAAATGAGATTAAAAAAATCATAGAAAGTCAGCTGCTTGATGCAGTGTCTGCTTTAAATTATTTAATTTTGGAGGTCTGGTGTCCTTGTTCTTCACTGTGAGGAAGCCAGTCAGGCACCTGCAAAACAAGGTATATATAATATATTATAAATATATTTACATTAGGGCTGTTGATTAATCGCACATTTTTCATGTTCAAAATGTACCTTAAAGGCAGATTTGTCAAGTATTTCATCCTCTTATCAACATGGGAGCAGGCAAATATGCTGCTTTATGCAAATATATGTATATATTTATTATTGGAAATCAATTAGCAACACTAATCAATGGCAGATATTGTCCAGAAACCCTCCCAGGTTCTGACTTTAGCATCAAAAATCTGCTCCAATCAGAACAGGACAAACTGCAGCCCAACAGGCAACAACAGCTGTCAGTGTGTCAGAGTGCTGACTTGACTATGACTTGATCCAGACCGACTGGGACTATCAGAAAGTGTCTGTAAAGGGGAGACTGGTTGGGACCCAGAGAACCCATTTACATTCACACATCTGGAGGTCAGAGGTCAAGGGACCCCTTTGAAAATGGCCAGTTGTTCCTCATCAAAACTCTGTAGGTTTGCAGCGTTATTTAACCTTTTTTGCAACCAGCTAGTCTGACCTGGTTGGATTCTTCATGTTTTCTAGTTTCATGATACCATTATCTTCACTCTAAGTTTAAAATTGACAACCTATAAATTGCACTTTGCATTAATGCATTAAAGAAATTAGTTAACGTGTGACCTTGGACAGCCTTAATTTTTTATTAATTAAAGAATTTTTTTTTGCATTTTTATTTGTTTTATATTTAAGTGTAAGAATTTACTTATGTGTTTATTTATTTGTTTATGCATGATTTTGCATTTGACCCCTTATTTATTGCCCCAAAATTATTTTTTTCTGTATTCTTTTCTATACTCATTTATTTTTACATTTCTCTATGCATTTACGCATCATTATGCAAATGAGCAGGCTTTATTTTTTTCAGCAGGGTCCGTCCTGGTTCGTCTATATAAATATAAATATAGATGAATCTGTGTTGGAGCTGAAAGGATTTGTCGATTACTCCATTAGTGAGTGGACAGAAAATTAGGTTTAGGTCACTGTGTAATCTTAACAGTAATTTTTAAAGCAAAGAACCAGTGAAGTCCTGCAAATTTGAGTATTACAATACTGGTTTTCAGGTACAAGTGGATCCCTTCGGTTTTCTAGTTTCATATGATACCAACATCTTCACTCTAGCTTTAAAAGTGAACCTGCTACAACTTAAAAAGTTGCATTAATGCGTTAAAGAGATTAGTGGTGTTAAAACGTAATTGCGTTACTTATAGCTTTAACTTTGACAGCCCTAATTTACATTGCATCTTTCCTCTATATGCAGGATTCAAAAAGGGCCCCGAGACGCACAGTCACGGACAGTCAGACATCAAATGTCCAGAAATATACCTGTCATGATGCATTCAGTGTCTCCATGTCAGACTGTTTCCATGTCAGGAAAGCCTTGAATATACAGTACATGTGTATTTTCTGTGTTACCATTCTGAGTAACAATAATGATCTGTGTACTGTGAAGTTTCACCACGAATGGAAACATGCAACTACAAGTTATTCCTGTATGGTCGTAACCAACACTGTTCTAACTTTGGCGGTCCATGTGGGACCCATCACTTATAGGTTTTCAGGGCCTTTACACTCTCCAGAAACAACTATTTTCCAATGATCTGATCTCATTCTCTTGCTAGGCTTTGTTTCAGTTCGTGGACTACTGTGTGTTTTATCATGTTACAGCTACAGCACTAAAATCGAGTAGGGCTGCACCATATTGGAAAAAACAGATACTGCCAATTTTCACCAGATGACAAAGTACCTGTTTCTGGTCAAGATTATGTACATTTTTATGTCATTGTCATTTTTAGTTTCATAATTTAATTTTGTGTTTCTACTAGAACATGTTTACATGCTTTCATGTTCAAAAAACGCATTATTTTTATCATACTGTGATTATACCTGTATTCACCCTCTGGCTGAAATGTATCTGTCTCTTTAAGACCCCCTCCTGAAAAAGCCCAGTCTGCTCTGATTGGCTTGTGAGAAAAATATGGTTCGCCTTTGCAACGGTAGTTCTCTATCTAGGGACTACGGACGTAAATTAGCCTTCTTGCTAACTCTGTTCTTGTTACCAGCCGAGGGACTACGGATCTAAAAGTAGTCTTCTCTCTAACTCTGTTGTTGTTACCTGTTTAGGGACTACAGATGTAAATTAGCATTCTTGCCAATTTCGTTCTTGTTACCAGCCAACGGACGACAGATCCACGAGTGGCATTCTTTCTAACTCTGTTCTTGTTTCCAGCCTAGGGACTACGGATCTAAAAGTAGTCTTCTCTCTAACTCTGTTGTTGTTACCTGTTTAGGGACTACAGATGTAAATTAGCTTTCCTGCTAACTCTGGCATGTCTATATCTTTTTCTTCACATTGATGTTCATTAAAGTCCTCTGTCTCTATCAAATAAACACATGAATGAAGAGAAAGAATATATTGTGCAGCCCTACTCTCTTGCTATATGATTAAAAGTAAGTGGTTTGTGGTACTCACCGTATTGGTATGTGGACCTGGGTGGTGAGGGAAGAGCACTGTGTGGACCGCTGGGTGCCTGAGGGCCTAAACCTTTCCCACCCCTCTGGAGACGAGACCTCTGCACAGCCAACGCCACCGCCTGGGCAAATCTGGATGGGGCGGTACTCATCTTGACCAGAGGTCTTGGTAGAGCTGCAGGCTGATCAGGCATGGCTGATGTGGGCTCATGTTGGTGGTCCTCACTGAATGCATTAGTTTGCCCATTGGAGGTAGGAGTTGGTGGAGATGGTGGAGACGATGACAGAGAGGAAGCGGTGGAGTCTCTCTTCTCTTCCCTGACCTCTATGGTTTCATTAAAGAAGACAGGTGGAGGAGGGGGAGGGAAGCAGTCCTCCTCTTCTTCCTCTTGTGGTACTGCTTCCTCCTCATCAGTGTACGAACCACACTGGCCCATGTCTGTACTTTCAGACTGTCCACTGGGGCTTTGACAGTCCTCTGAGTTGATCTGACCACCACTGGTAAGTTCTCCATCACTGCAGTCTGACACCTCAGATGGGACTTCAGGTTCATTCTCTTCCATCTGCTTTTCAGCAGTGTCCCCGTCCTCAGAAAGAGGTAAGTCTTGACTATCCTTGTCTAAATCAAGCAGTGGTGGAGAGGAAGTCTGAATCTCTTGAGAAGAGGGTTCTGGACTCTGCAAAGGTGTTTCTGTCTCTGATCTGGCAGGAGAACGTGGATCTTCCTCTGTCTTTCTCCCAAGTTCAGGAGAAGATTTGCTCTCAGGGTTTTCGTCTACTGCTATCTGGTCCGGGATGAGTTCTGGATCATGGGACTTCTGTGTCTTTGACGGAACCACTTTGAAAGTGGTCATTCCCTTCCTCTGTATGGGATCTTCCCACTCATGCTCAGTGGGGAGGTTGGATCTTCGAGCGGATTCAAGTTCTGCACAGAAAAGCCTGTTATCTGAACACCTCAGAGTCATCGGCATAGAGGAGGAGCCGTTGTATAATTTTGGGAAGGTGGTAGAGTTCCGCAAACGCTTAACAAGAGTTCCTTTGGAAATAGAGGACGTGAGGACTTTAGCAAGAGCACAGCGGGCATCAGATAAGTCTTTCCCTCGAAACGAGGGCAGATATGGGTCGGCCACTTCATGGAGATGAGCAAATGGATGTGAGGAGGACGAGGATGGACGTGGTGAAGATGAAGGTAGTGATAGGTTTACGGAGTCTGACTCATCGCTTTCCCTCAGCTCCTCCACAGTGTTCAGGGAGTCTACAGTCCCTGGAGAAACAGGAAAGGCTGAATTATTCAAATTAACTTTGATACCACAGAATAAACTGAAAAAGAAATTACAATATTTCCAATGGAAGTTCTGCACATTTAACACCAATATTTATCATTTAAGTATCTCAAACACATAAGAAACATACAATACAGAGGATGCAGGTTTCTAAAGAACCAGTGACTCAATTCTCATCTTCATCTTAATTCATCTTTTTTAAGATAAGAAAGGATAAGATAAGATGAACCTTTATTAATCCCCGTAGGGAAATTCAGTGCCCGAGCATTGACCAGGTGGTCAACGAAGGCCAAGTTATCATTGTGTCAAACAAATCTGATTTTTGAGGGGCTTACGGTGCTTAAAAAGTTGTGTTTGCGCAGATATAAGGCATGGCAAAAGTGTACATGTGATATGGGTATGGTCATGGCAAATGAGCTCTCTAGCAGTGTGCTGTAGCTACATCTATGAAGTTTGGTAGGTATATGAAACATATGGAGACGTACAAAAAAGTGTCTTGGAAGTATACCGTAAAACCAACAGGAAGTCGGACATTTTCTATTTTAGGGCCTCTTTCAAACAATTTACCTGGCTGGTTGCATCAACCGGCGTCCCACCGGTAATCCCGATATACGCTGTTTGGAGCTTTAACTTTTTTGGAGTGTTTGGAGAGTTAAACACATTTTTAAAAACAAAATCAAGTAGTTTATTGTAATAAGAGAAATACTAATTACTCATGAATAAATCCTGCATATGAAATTGTAAAAATGTTACTTTTTTCTGAAAAAAGTATAAATGAATCTTCAAAAGAACCAAGATCAAAGAACCATAATGAAACAAAACATGAAAATACAATAAGTAGAATGATACGGTCGAGAAAGAAATGAACATGTAACATTAAAACATGATTTGAGGACAAAAGTAAAGGCACGGCAATTAGTTTACAAAATGTAATCTATTGAAAGGAAAACAAAAAAACAGACAAAAGGAAAAAATTACAGAATTTCAACAAAAAAAATGACAGATAAATAGACAAAAATAAAAAAGACAAATAAATTAAAGTGCAGCAGACAACAGTGTTACACATCCATTAAAGCCACTAAGATGGGAAGGAGGAAGAAGAGGCCAGTCAATGCAGGAGGAGGAGGAGGAAGAGGGACGGTGGAAGGAGTAGAGGAAAAGGAAACAGCAGCAGCAGCCTTCAATCACTCCCTTCAGGTAACACAGAGTCTGAAAGCAGGGAGTGGAAAAAGCTCAGCTTTAGGGCAGTGATCTTCGGTCTAAAAAGGTTGCCAACAAACACAACTCCAAAAGCTTTACAGTTAAGTTTGGTGATTTCGAGAAGGTAACGAATTGCAAAAACTCTTACGAAATCATAACCTCAACCATCGGATGTTAATGTCTAACCTCAACTATTGGAGGTCAATGCCTAATCTTAACCACTGGAGGTCAATGCTCAATCTCAGTTATTGTAGGTCAATACCTAACCTCAACTATTGGAGGTCATTGCCTAACCTCAACTATTGGAGGTCACTACCTAACCTCAACTATTGGAGGTCATTGCCTAACCTCAACTATTGGAGGTCACTACCTAACCTCAACTATTGGAGGTCATTGCCTAACCTCAACTACTGGAGGTCATTGCCTAACCTCAACTACTGGAGGTCATTGCCTAACCTCAACTACTGGGGGTCAATACCTAACCTAAACTATTGGAGGTCATTGCCTAACCTCAACTATTGGAGGTCAATACCTAACCTCGGCTATTGGAGGTCACTGCCTAACCTCAACTACTGGAGGTCATTGCCTAACCTCAACTATTGAGGGTCAATACCTAACCTCAAGTATTGGAGGTCACTACCTAACCTCAACTATTGGAGGTCACTACCTAACCTCAACTATTGAGGGTCAATACCTAACCTCAAGTATTGGAGGTCACTACCTAACCTCAACTATTGGAGGTCACTACCTAACCTCAACTATTGGAGGTCACTACCTAACCTCAACTATTGGAGGTCACTACCTAACCTCAACTATTGGAGGTCACTGCCTAACCTCAACTATTGGAGGTCACTACCTAACCTCAACTACTGGAGGTCATTGCCTAACCTCAACTATTGAGGGTCAATACCTAACCTCAAGTATTGGAGGTCACTACCTAACCTCAACTATTGGAGGTCACTACCTAACCTCAACTATTGGAGGTCACTACCTAACCTCAACTATTGGAGGTCATTGCCTAACCTCAACTATTGGAGGTCACTACCTAACCTCAACTATTGGAGGTCATTGCCTAACCTCAACTATTGGAGGTCACTACCTAACCTCAACTACTGGAGGTCATTGCCTAACCTCAACTACTGGGGGTCAATACTTAACCTAAACTATTGGAGGTCATTGCCTAACCTCAACTATTGGAGGTCAATACCTAACCTCAGCTATTGGAGGTCATTGCCTAACCTCAACTATTGGAGGTCAATACCTAACCTCAACTATTGGAGGTCAATGCGTAACCTCAACTATTGGAGGTCAATTCCTAACCTCAACTATTGGAGGTCATTGCCTAACCTCAACTTCTGGGGGTCAATACCTAACCTCAACTATTGGAGGTCAATTCCTAACCTCAACCATTGGAGGTCAATTCCTAACCTCAACCATTGGAGGTCAATTCCTAACCTCAACCATTGGAGGTCAATGCCTATCCTTAACCATTGGAGATCAATTCCTAACCTCACCTAGTCAAAGTCAATGCCTAACCTTCACCATTAGAGATCACTGCATGACCTTAGCTATTGGAGCATAATGCCAAGACAACTATTGGAGGTCAATGCCTAACCTCAACCACTGGAGATCAATGCCGAACGTTTACCATTTTGCGAGAGTTCCCCAAATTGTGGGTTACCTTCTAGACATGACCCTGCAGTATGAAACTCCCAATGCTGAAAATGTCTAACGTGACAATGCCATTTTGAACTCTCACAGACCGTGATTACTCTATGTAAGTGTGGGAGGACTGGATCAAGAATGTGATCATCAGCTCTTGGCTGGGAGTTGTTTTTCCAGCCTTGGGATTGATACCAACTCAGCAGTGTGTTGCACTATCACGGCCAAAAGAAAACAAGGGAGTGAACCAAGACACCGACACCACTGAGGGCAATTTAGTCAGATAATTAGAACTAAAAGTTTTCTTTTCCTTCACTTTTTTTTTTTACACCAGTGTGCACAATAGAGTTTCTCACATAATTACAGATCCCTAATAACCTACGTTTAATAACAGAATGGTCATTGTCCATTCAAGTCGGTGTGGTCAGATCAGTAGAAAGGAGAGAGGCTGAACCTAGGTGGGGAAAGCATATCAGGCAGACTAATACAAGGGAATGAAAGCTTGGACAATAGAGGGATTTATCTTGGAACAGACTGAAGCCAGTTATGTTCTATGAACAAGGCTCCCCGGGTCACTTTAATTGCCCTGAACAGGGTTAAATTGTTCTGACTGATAAAAAGCAGCTCTGGATTTAACTGCTAAATCTTCCCATTTGATGGTATTCGCTTTGACATTTTAATCTTGATTTAACATGACCTCGTGTGGCGCTGGCTGAAGCCATGAGGATTTGGCAGATACAAGAATTCACCCCACTCTAAACCCATTTGATTTTCACTGAAATACTGTAAAAGGTCAATTGGGATTATTCGACCAGCATATTTCATATCTGCTGTTTCAATGATGCTGCCTCCACAATCAGCACTGCATAGAAAATACTATAAACAGAAAGCTCACCAGTGGCTATGACTTGACTCCTGTATTATGTAATGGTACTGACCTTAATTTCTAATTATATGTTATATTTTACATATGGAAGCCCTGAAAAGCAAGTTTTTTCAGGCTGAATTGCTTTTTTTGCCTCTTAGGGGAAACAGGACAAAAAAACTGGTAATGTTTACTGATGCTAGGCAACAAGTGACAGCTGACATTAGCATATATTAGCTAGTTTAGCTTAATGGTTCCAACAATAACAATACAATTCTGCACACTGGGTAGATGTGCACTCTGGTGGTCAAAATAAGTAACTTCACAACCTAGCTTAAAAAAAAAAAAAAAAAAAAAAAAATCACAAAATATTGTTTTATCTGATTGTCCTGACAAAAATCCACCTGTTCTTAAGTCAGAAACACAGGAGAGAAAATAATTCAATCAGATTCAAAAATGTTTTTTCCACTGGCCTCTCAGGGCTTCCGTATCTATACCTTTAATTAACACCCATTTTATCGGGCTGGCAGACTGAGATCTCAGTCATTAGATCAAATGGGTCCAGCACTGGATCTGGTAGCCCTTCTCTTAAAGCTCAATCCCCAAAGGTCAAAGGTCATCAGACATTCGTGGAGGTGTTACCTTGAACCTGAGTGTCTGACTGCAGCTCCTGCTGGGCGTCAGCACAGGGTGGAGGTGGGGCCCTCCTCTTGGTGCTCCTTAAGGTGGATTCTGCAGACCTCTATGGAGACAATGACGTTCAGTGACATCGCATTGAGTTCAGACACTGAGAGGGACCCACCACCTAAAGGTCCACCAGAGCTCATTTAAATCTGATTGGTGGGCGTAGTTAAGGGGAAGAGGAAGAGGAGGGAGGAAGAGAGGAAGAAGGGGGCGGACAGAAAAGGAAGAAGGAGGAGGAGGAGGAGGATGATAACAAGAAATAGGAGGAAGAGGAAGAGAAGAAGGAGGAGGAAGAAGAGAGGAAGAAGGAGGAGAAGTAGGAAGACAGGAAGAAGGGGGGGACGAAAATGAAGAAGGAGGAGGAGGAGGATGAGAAGAAGAAATAGGAGAAGAAGAAGAAGGAGGAGGTGAAGAAAAAGATGGAGGAGAGGGATGAGAAGAAGAAATAGGAGGAAGAGGGAGAGAAGAAGGAGGAGGAGGAAGACAGGAAGAAGGAGGGGGAAAGAAAAAGAAGAAGGAGGAGGATGAGTAGAAGAAAAAGGAGAAGAAGAAGAAGAGGAGGACGAGAAGGACGAGGAGGGAAAGAGGAAGAGAAAAAAGGATGATGAGAAGATGAAGGGGGACGTGAAGAAGGTGAAGGAGGGGGAGGAAGAGAAAAAGAAGGAGAAGGAGATGAAAGAGGAGGGGGAAGAAAAAAAAGAAAAGGACGAGGAGGAGAAGGAGGAAATTAGGAAGGAAGAGCCAAAAAAAGATGAGGTGGAAAAGAAGAAAGAAGAGGTGGTGATTGAGGTGGAGAAGAAGTAGAGGGAGGAGGAGGAGAAGGAGGTGAATATGAAAAAAGAGGAAGAGAAGATGGAGAAGGGGAAGAGGAGGTGAAAAAGAAAAGGATGAAGAGAAGGAGAAGGAGGAAGTTAAGGAGACGGGGAGGAGAGGAGGGAAGAGGAAAAGAAGGAGGAAGGAGGAGGAAGAGCGAAGAGAGAGAAGGAGAGAGAAGGGAATAAGGAGAAGAAAAATGAAGGAGGAGGAGGAAGAAGAGGGAGTAGGAAGAAAAGAATGAGGAGGAAATGAAGGCATAGAAGGAAGAGAAGACGAGAGGGAGAGGAGAAGAGGAAGAAAGAAGTAGAAGAAGAGGATGAAGAAGGAGGAGGAGGAGGAGGAGCCCTCCCTCCCCACCACCAGCCCACCTGTGAGCCTCCTATGTGACAGGAGCTCAGGTTGCTGGGGAGGCTCTGGGAGGCACCCATGGGTGGCTGAGGGGCTCGTCTCTTCTTGGGCAGATCGGCTGGCGGGGTGTTAGAGGAGGAAACACCAGCATTCACACCGACTCCTCCTTGTTGGATCCGACCAGGAGAAGCTGGAGCGCTGCCTGCTCCGCCCTACGGACAGCAATTATTATTATTATTATTATTATTATTATTATTATTATTACTAGAGAATCATCGATCAGCTGCTGCACACTCTACCATTCCAGCTGTTTTCTTCCTTCTCCTGAACAGGCTGAAGAATCCTGCGTTGTCCTTCTGTTTCGTCTCCTTCTTTGGCAGCTCTATAGAATAATAATAATGATGATGATGATGATGATGATGATGATGATGATGATTAGTATGTATACAGAGAGGCGGGATAATACAGAGGCGATGCATGAATGTGTTACCTTGTAGTGGAGGTGGTGAGATGGCCTGTGTTGGTGTAACAGCTGCTTCAGACAGAAAACAATGACAGATTGTTCATATATATAGAGCAGGTATACTGTACAATTAAATATCTTCTACATAATAATATATATATATAATAATAATATTCTTTTAGATGAGCTACATTGACCTCGGCCACTAGATGTTGTGCTCTCCCTCCCCGTTCCACTGCATTTACTTCACAACAAGTCACTTACCGGCAATCTCTGCAATTTATCCATTTTTTTCCACACTGACGAGCCACGCGATACTGACGTCTTTATACTATTGGCTCACAAGCCTTGTTAGAAGTGAAACAAACGTCAGATATCTTGAACAGGAATAAAAAAATATTTGGACCCACCAAAATTCATCATGATAGTTTTTCGGAAAATCCATACTTTTATTGGGCAGCTTTCTAAAAGCTCTGTGCATGTATTTTTTTTTTTTATGAAAATTTCTGACTATATAAAAAAAGTTATCAATAAGACCTTTAAATGCTTTACCGCCCCGTCGGATGGATAAAACGGCTTGAACCGAAGCCGTTGTATCGCTCACTTTAAAGCCACCAGACTCCACTCAGAGAAACAGAGTATATTATACATACACCAATTCAAAAACCAACCCTTTCAGTTATTTCCAAACGTAGCACAGCTAACGTTGACTCAGCTTGTGCTAGCATTCACATTACTCATAACCTTATTGATTTGATAGCCCGCATAGCTGCTTTTTGCTAACGGCTAAATGGGCGTTTCCATTTGAAAGACCTGGGAAAGAATGAAGATTTAATTCTAACATTTCAAGACACGTGGCAAACTAAGCTAAACAGACTGCAGACATACATCTTTTGTTTTAGCTCGTGCAGGTTATGTTGCGTATGTTCGTTATGATATTAATACAGAGGCCCCATAGTCTGGAGCTGTGGGAACCACTAACATACCTGCTTCAGGTGTCTTGGGTTGGTGCTGGCGGTCTGCCGTGTCTTTGGCAAACACTTCCCTCAGGCCGTGGTCATTTAAGGTCTTGGTCAGGTCCAGCGGCTCTTTGGACTGGGAGTCTCTCAGTAAGATGGTTGTTTCTACTTGGAGCTCACACTTGTCACACACCACTGGCAGCAGCACCTCCAGGGGCACCCTGGGGTTCACCCGCACCACGGCCTTGTGGGACTTATTGTAGTTGATCAACAGACGCACAGATGCCTGCAAAGACAAATTACGTTTTCTTATAAAACTATAGAATGAAAGTAAAAAAACACCAAGATAAATATGGATTTCCCATTAGTTATAGCTTTTTTTTTTTTTTTTTACCTCGGGCATGTACGGCTTCCTGATCTTTATTTCCTCCGTCCCTTTAGGCTTCAGCACTATCTTGTCAGCTTCCAGGGAGCCAATAGGAGAGTTCGGTTTGAAGCTGATGTTGTTCTTGTTGGGCGACAGAACCTCGACGGTGTAGTCGGACGGGTTCAGATGGTAACTTGCACAAAGGGTCACCAGTAAGTCCATCACTGGTTTACTATTAAGAGGAAGAAATTCAAAGAAAATCACCCTAAATAAACTACATCTTATGATCTAGCGCTGTATTTACAATTCTCAAATTATAGTATGCAATATAGTAAATATTCTAAATTCAAGTCTTCTTCAATGCAGCATTATGGTCATTTAGTAAATTATGGTCTCTAAGTCAAATAGACCGTAAAGCAGGGGATGCTTTAGGGCGTGGCTACCTTGTGATTGACAGGTCGTTACCATGGCGCTGTCCAGTCTGGGAGTCTACCCGTTTTTGTCTTCAAACTTGAACCCTTTCACAGTGTGTTTTTAGTTCATCAGAGTTAATTGTAGCATTTTGGTCCACTAAAAGTGATTCAGTGTTTGGTTGTACTTAGGTCCACCCTTTTGTGTTACTTCTGGTTGCAAAAATACAAGATGGCGACAACCAAAAACCAAAGATGATGACAAAAACCAAGATGGCGACAAAAACCAAGATGGCGACAAAAACCAGGATGGCGACAAAAACCAAGATGGTGACAAAAACCAAGATGGTGACAAAAACCGAGATGGCGACAACAACCAAGATGGTGACAAAAACCAAGATGGCGACAAAAACCAAGATGGCGACAAAAACCAAGATGGTGACAAAAACCAAGATGGTAACAAAAACCAAGATGGCGACAAAAACCAAGATGGTAACAAAAACCAAGATGATGACAAAAACCAAGATGACAACAAAAACCAAGATGACGACAAAAACCAAGATGATGACAAAAACCAAGATGATAACAAAAACCAAGATGACGTCAAACACCAAGATGGTAACAAAAACGAAGATGGTAACAAAAACCAAGATGGTAACAAAAACCAAGATGACGACAAAAACCAAGATGGCGTCAAACACCAAGATGGTGACAAAAACCAAGATGGTGACAAAAACCAAGATGGTGACAAAAACCAAGATGATAACAAAAACCAAGATGACGTCAAACACCAAGATGGTAACAAAAACCAAGATGACGTCAAACACCAAGATGGTGACAAAAACCAAGATGGTGACAAAAACCAAGATGGCAACAAAAACCAAGATGGTGACAAAAACCAAGATGGCGACAAAAACCAAGATGGCAACAAAAACCAAGATGGTGACAAAAACCAAGATGATAACAAAAACCAAGATGACGTCAAACACCAAGATGGTAACAAAAACCAAGATGCCAACAAAAACCAAGATGGCAACAAAAACCAATATGGTGACAAAAACCAAGATGGTGACAAAAACCAAGATGGTGACAAAAACCAAGATGGTGACAAAAACCAAGATGGCGACAACAACCAAGATGGCGACAAAAACCAGGATGGCAATGGCCAAAAACCGAAGTCGAGGTTTCAAAACGGTCCACAAACCAACTGGTGACATAACGGTGACTCTGTCCACTTCTTATACATAGTCTATGGGACCCTTTAAGGGTCCATACTGCCTGTGATCATGTAAATGTAACTATGAAAGACCTAAACACAGACTAGGAAACCAAGCTTGTGATGGGGCCTACCTTCCATGCACCGTGGCGTTCTTCTCCAGCCCCCCTGGCAGAACCACAGACAGAGAGTGGTCTCTCTCCAGTGGATTCAGCTGCTCATCCATCTCCGTGGACCTCCAAGGAACCGAAGAGCCTCTCCAGATCTGATGCTGTTCCCAGTGTCAGGTAAACCGCCTGCAAGATGTTTCAGTGGTTAGTGTGAGTGGAAAAACACACATCACACGACCTCACACAGCCATACCATGTCTCGGAGAGCTGAGGCTGTTCACGCCATCGTAGCAGGAACACCATACATCCATACTGTGAAATGTCTCACAGCTTCAACAATAAGATTTGAGGATGGTAACTCCATAACTAAACCTAAAAATGCATATTATTCACAGTTACATTTATGTTATTTATTGACAATGAGAGAGCCTTGGCTGTTAAAGTAAGAATTATAGCCTATTAGCTATTGTTTTTAATTTTCAAGATAAAATAAATAAAAAAAAAAAAAAAGTTATTTTCTGTATTTTCCCTATTGCAGCAACTGAACCGTGACCCCAAAACCGAGGTACACTGAACCATGAATGTTATGGTCGGTTACACTCCGAAGAAAACCAGCAAATATTCACATGACTGAGAATTTCTTTGCTTTAGAAATTACTTGTAAATAAATAAATGTAAAAATAAATGAATACATTTTAAAATTAATAAGCATAAAGACAATTAAAGAAAATTAAATAGAAGAGTAAATAAATAAAGGAATTAGTACAAAGACTGGTAAATACAAGCATTTGAAAATAAATGAAAAATACATAAAAAAAATAATGCAAAAATAAATGAACAAATACAAAATATGTGCAAAATAAATAAATAGATTTTTTATTTAATAATAAAAAATATACACAAATAAATAAAAGGGGAAATTAAACAGAAAAGTAAATAAAGGGAATTAGTGAAAGGATAAATAAATAAGTAAATACATGCATTTAAAAATAAATTAAAAAATAAATTAAAAATAATGCAAAAATACATGAACAACAAATACAAAATATATGCAAAATAAACAAATATATTTTTTAATTAATAACAAAACATATACACAAATAAAAAAGAGGAAATTAAACACAGAAGTAAATAAATAAAGGAATTAGTGAAATGATAAATAAATAACTAAATACATGCATTTAAAAATAAATGAAAAAATAAATTAAAATAAATAGAAAATACATGCAAAATAAATAAATACATGCTTTAAATTTAAGAACAAAAATATATACATAAATAAATAAAATGGTAAATTAAACAGAAGAGTGAATAAATAAGTAAATTAGCAAAAAGATTGGTAAATAAATAAGTAAATACATGCATTGAAAAATAAATATAAGATAAAAAGTAAATGAGTAAATAGAAAATGCATGCAAAATAATACAAAATTAATAATAAAATATCTACATAAATAAAATGACAAATCAAGAGTAAATAAATGGAATTAGTACAAAGCTAAACAAATAATTCGTTTAAAAAATAAAATAAATAAATAAAAAGCAAATTAAACAGAAGACTAAATAAATAAGGGAATTCACCCAAAGATGACTAAATAAAAAAACAAATTAAAACAGAAATTTAAATTTATGTCACATTATATCCATTAATTAATGGCAACATCTACTTTAAATATTATTTTGGCTGTATTTAAGGACATTTATTTACTTATCGAGTCAAGTTATAATAGTAATCCCAGTATAAATATTAGCACAAATAAACCCTTAAATGTCTTTAACATTGTGGACTGTCTGAGGTTTTCTTTCACCTTCCAAGCGAATGAAATGAAGAAATATTGTTAAATGTCCCAGTTTACCTGAAACGCCTCTTCTTCGGCTCTACACCCACCAGTGGGACTCCTCCACGTGAAAAAGGAGCCAAAGTGTCGCAAAAAGCTGAAATACAACCGCGACTGTCACGTTTGCAACTTCACTGAAACTCTCAGAGCGACTCTCGGTGTCCGACGCTGTTGGTTCGGCGGCTCCGTCCAGGGTTTTAACCCCTCAGGGTTCAGGGTTCACCTCTGACCTGCTGTAGTCCTCTGTAGTCCTGGAGTCCTGTAGTCCGGAACAGCCTCCTGACACGGTGTGACCACAACCAACGCCCTGGAAATACACCGAGTATTTTCAGCTCGCGGCTCACCGGAGCGCGCCAGCAAAACAGCTGTGCATCTGTTCCGCAGCATGCGCGTGCCACTGTTCCGCGCGCTCACGTTGGGGGACAAATGCAGCAAAACTTAAAGCTGCAATGTTGAAAATTGACACCAAAATGACACTAAACTGCACTGAAGCACAGAGACGAAGCAGTTTTTGACAGACACCATTTTGGACAGAAAACTTTTATTATATTTATAATATTTTTATTGTTATGACAACAAAATGTAGATTATTTAGTTTTACTTTTGTACAGCAAATTTAAGTCACTTTCAGTCCAAAATGGCTGCTGATTTTCACTTCTTGGCACGAGAAAAATTCCAGTGTGCAACGCTAAATATCCCACAATGCAAAGCAGCAGTGAGGACAACGTTCAGAACGTACATTGACAGCTCTGTGACGTTAATAGCACTTCAGTTTAACTCTAAATTTCACTTTGCTAGATTAATTCAGACTTTGATTGATCGTTTTGGTCTTCTGAGGTTGGTGCTGGTTACCGTGGTTACGCGTCTCCAACCGACAAGGAGGCTCTCGGGAAGTAAATTATTGCTCAGTGCGTACGAAAAGAAAAAGCCCTGGTGTATTTTTAACAAGAGCCACTACCGCCATTTTGGACTGAACATTTTGACTATATTTTTACGATTTTGTTGTTCAACATATTACACATTATATATATATATATATATATATATATATATATATATATATATATATATATATATATATATATATAAGCTAAATAAATAATATCTTGCACGTAGTATAGAGAAAAAGTATATTAGCATTGTATTAAAAAAGAAACGCATAAAGAACGTATAAAGAAAAGAATACAGAAATAAATAAGGGGTGGAATGCAAAGGGGATATCATGAATAAACAAAGAAATAAATTTAAATACAAAAATGAATGCAAAACAATTAATAAATTAAAAAATACAAAGATAAATCAATTTTCAAATTTGCTAGATAATAAGCTAAATAATTAACAAAATGAGAAGTATATCAGCATTACATTCAAAAATAAATATGTACAGAATATATATGGAAAAGAATACGGAAATAAAGTTGGGGGAAATAAATAAGGAGTGGACTGCAAAAGAAAAATCGTCCATAAATTAGTTAATTGATAATAATTAATTAATGCATACTGCATTTAAATATATTCATTTGAAAATAAATTTCAAAATAGATGCAAAAAATGAATAAATAAACATAAATGCAAAAATAAATACATTTTAAATTTTGCTAAATAATACACTAAATAAATAACATTTTTTATTTATGCATGTAATCAGGCATAAATAAAAAAAATCCTAAATACATATGTAAATATATACATTTAAAAATGAATAAAAATGAATAAAGAAAAAATGATAAAGAAAAATAAATTTAAAAAACAATTTTAAAATGTTGCTAATTAATACACAAAATAAATAACATCTTCCAAAAGAGCAGTATCTTAGCATTAAAAATGTGTAAAGAACGCATGAAGAAAAGAAGAGAGAAATAAATTAGTGAAAGGGAAAATCATGCATACATTTTTAAAAAATCCTAAATACATATGTAAATATATACATTTAAAAATAAATAAAAATGAATACATAAAAAGTGAATAAATAAAAAATGATAAAGAAAATATATTTAAAAAAACAATTTTAAAATGTTTCTAAATAATACACACAATAAATAACATCTTCCAAAAGAGCAGTATCTTAGCATTAAAAATGTGTAAAGAATGTATAAAGAAAAAAATACAGAAATAAATAAGTTTGGGGAAATAAATAAGGAGTGGAATGCAAATGGAAAATCAGGCATAAATTAAAAAAATCATAACTACATATGTAAATATATACATTTAAAAATAAATAAAAATGAATGGAAAAAAATGAATCACTAAAAAATGATGGAAAAAAAAAATAATAAATAAAGATAAATAATACACCAAATAAATAATTTCTTCCAAAAGAGCGGCATATAAACATTTGGATCACTTGTTCAGTGGTAGAAAGCCTCGAGTATAGTCATGTATAGTTAACACCTATTAGATTAATGCCACAATGACACCATAAAAAGCCAATATTACCCACAAACAGTGTATTTTAACGCCATGCAGCCTGTCGTCAGCCATGTTCAAGCAGTAAGTTCCAAATAAGCTTACACTGTTTCTCCAGTAAGAGGGATTAGTGCCTTTAAAAGGCTGCGTCTCTCCATGCTCCAACTTTCAGAAACACTTGTTATTTATAGTATGTATATATGTATATATATATATATATATATGCACCCACAGTCTTTTCCACTCACCTGTGTCCACAGGTAGTTGTTGCCATTCTCCTCCAGCTCTCTGCTGCTTATTAACTGTCAGGAGGAGGGAGGCTGAGCACCGGAGAGGTTCTTTCCTCTGTAATCCCTGTTTAGCAGACACCCTGCCCACGTCACATGACATCACTTTGTCTGTTTGTGTACTGAATGCTTTGTGGGTGGAGGTGGTGGAGGTGGTGGTGCATGGAGGGGGTGGGTGGTATCTGCACCTGGTAACCTGGTGAACCAGTCGGCACTGTGAACGCTCTTCTCTGACCATATCAATGATTAAAGAGTAAACCACTCAATTTGTAAAAAGGCCTCTAATCCACATAAGCTACTGATCCTCTCTATAGGATGTGGCAGAATCACTGCTGATCAGCTACACCATAGTCTGTTATCCTGTACAGCTACAGACTCAAGTGAATGTTTATGTCCGTCCTGTCGGGGCCCTAAAGGTCTTCTGGGAAATGTAGTAAATCACCAATTGAGTAGAAGTATTTGGGGCAAGTTGTTGGAGGGGTGTAGACCAAAAATAGCTCCTGGAGTGTATAAACTACTGTTTCCCAAAAAGGGTCACCATATAAATTGAAGGGGCTGCAAGGCAATAAGATTTGACTCTAATATTTGCCTTTTTTTGAAAACCACTGGCTGATTTAACTTTTTTAGTTTCCAAAATGTTTTTTAAAAATGGGCGTTAAAGGTGCAGTGTGTAGGATTTGGGGGCAGCTAGCAACCTCACAGCTAGCAACCAAATAAAACATCTCCTGTGTGCCAAGTATGAAAAACTTGGAAATGTGAATGGCCCCATCGAGAGCCAGTGTTTGGTTTGTCCGCTACTGTAGAAACATGGCAGCTGGCTCCGTGAAGACATAAATGCCTCATTTTAAGGTAATAAAAACACAACAATTCTTATTTTCACGTGATTATACACTGGAGACGACATACTTATCAATATCATATTCCATTTCTACCAGTAGATTCCCCCAAATGCTACGGTCTGTTCCTTTAATTGGTACAATTACGAACAAATATGTGCAAAGGACAGCCATCAGTCTGAGCTGTATTTTGTGTTTCATGCAAAGTAGCAAGAGTTAGCATGCTAACATGCTAAACTAACATGGTGTTCATTTATGACAGATATTTTACTGCTAAACATCAGCATGTTAGCATTGTCACCATGAGCATGTTAGCATGCTAATATTAGCATTTACAGCCTCACAGAGCGACTACCAAGAGGTTGTCATTCAAAGGAAAGATTGAGGTTGCGGATTGCAACCAGCTGAAATTTCTCCCTTGTGCCAAGTCTGTAGGAGAACTATGGTGGCTGATGTGAAAATGTGAAAATGTGAATGTCCCTGTCTAGAGCCAGTGTTTAGTTTGTCTGTTCTGGTTTACTGTAGAAAGATGGCCGCCACCCCCATGAAGAGGACCTGCTCCCCATGTAGATGTAAATGCCTCATTGTAAGCTAACGAAAACACAACTATTCATAATATGATTTTCATTATTTTTAGCCGTCAGCATGTTGAAAGTTGTACAATTATGAACAAATATCTGCAAAGGACGGCAGCTTCAGCTGTATTTTATGTTTAATGCTAATTAGCAAGTGTCAGCATGCTAGCTTGGTAAACTAAGATGGTGTTCATTCATGGTCAACATTTTGCCAAACTAACTTTGTTAATTTTGCTAA
This sequence comes from Pterois miles, assembly GCA_947000775.1. Classification (NCBI taxonomy): domain Eukaryota; kingdom Metazoa; phylum Chordata; class Actinopteri; order Perciformes; family Scorpaenidae; genus Pterois; species Pterois miles. The sequence continues at coordinate 2,585,836 of CAMQGK010000500.1, read as the reverse complement.
ACTAACGTTACTTTACTTTTACTAAACTTCAGCATGTTAGCATCGCCACTGTGAGCATGTTAGCATGCTAACGGCTCATTGTAAGCTAAGCTAATGCTACACACTGTTCCTTTAAACATTTGAATGATTAAAATAAAATAAAATAAAATATTGGGCTGGAAATTACGGAAAACGAAAAGCAAAAATTCCACCAACCATCGCCGGACTGGCTCCCCGCTTCAGGACCGGGGGGCGATCCCGGATGGGAAGTTTAGCGGTGGACCGATCCCCTCTGATGGGTCTGGGGGTGACCCATGAACTCCCACAAAACGCAGACGAAACTCTGAACAACCCTGCAGTCCTGCCTTCTGTTGTGTCTGAGAGTAATAATAGGACAGTTATTTACCCGCAAGGATTTCCTGGATTTGGTATTTCTAGATAGCATGTGATTCGTCAAGCCTCATTTGGAGCGAACTGATGAATTACAGATTGTAGTACTGTAGTATCTTGATTTATCTGCATACAGTAAGACAGCAGTAGCAGGCAGCTAAGTGGGAGTTTTAATGAAATTAAGCACACAGTGAACACATGTTCACACCTCCTGTAATCTTGTAATCTCATTGTGAGGGAGACTCAGCGGTAAACAGATCGCCGTGTGACCGTCGAGGCTGAAGAACTTCTTCTGATGACTAACAGACGAGCCGAGAGCCTGTTGGTTAGTCACACCGTCCAGTCTGTCGCTGTCGTTCGCGTTGCGAAATGCCTCCACCCCGGACCGGCCGCCATGTGCGATGGCGTGACACCGGCGAGCTTTACTTTTCCTGTCAGAGGAACTGAAAACGGCAACACTATGAGTTCATTTCCCCGTGTTATCCTCTGCTCAGCGGTCAGCGTTAACAGTCATGTGTGGACTATTCCTGGATAGATTCGTGTAAACTCAGGAAGTTTGTACCCAGCAGTGTACACAATGTGTACTTTTACTTCTATTTTTCACTATAACACAGGCGTCTAACAGCCGTCCTTTGACAGCCTGATTCTGTTTGAACGACGGCTCCAAATTCATCACTTTGCTTCTAATGAAACACAGTAAAATCACAGAGAGCTGCGAAGATGCTGCTTTGGAAACTTCATTCACACTGGTGGCACATAACCAGGGAAACACTGTAGACTACACAGTATGTGGCGGCTCTCCACGTGTTTTATTGTTTTATCCATCTGTAGCTGGCTTATTCTATTATTGGCCGTATATTACATTACATATATTATATATTAAAGGATGTTTCCCATTGATCCTAGTAAGGTAATGTCAAAATATTTTAAAGGTCCCATGTTGTCAAAAGTGAGATTTTTTTGTTATTATAAAGCAGGTTTAAGTGCTGTTTAAATGCTGTGAAAGTTTCAAAACGCTCAATCCAAGACGAAATCCACAACGGCCCGTGTTCACAAACTGTGCATCTGAAACAAGCCGTCTGGATTTCTGTCCAGTTGTGATGTCACAACTCCACAATATATGGACTGTTACTCAGTTTTGAAAGTAAGCACTGTAAATGTGGCCCAGTTTACTTCCAGCTGCAGCGTATGTGAATGGCATCAGCTGACAGGAAGTAAACATGGACCCCAGCAACGCAATTTTGTTGCAATTTTGTTGCAAATGCGCTAAAACAGAGCGTTTCAGATAGAAGCTGAATACGGGGACTTTCTGGCAGACAGTATGATTGTTTTTTTTAATGTTTTTTGAACGTTAAAGCATGTAAACATGTTCTCGTAGAAACACAAAATACAAGTATGAAGCTGAAAATTAGCAACGTGTGAAACCTTTAAAAAATTGAGACGACAATCACCAGAATGTGTTCAAAATGGCCGCCATGGAGAGGATTTACATCCTGTTGGTCACGTGGTTTTATGTTAGAAACATAGTTGACAGAACTTTTGTGGGCATTAATAAACTGAGATATTTATATAATTTTAAATGTGAGACTCAATTAGAAAATATCGCAAGTATTAATACTTTCTGAATTACTATCAAACAGTGGTATCAAATCATTATTCAACTGAGTCTGATCTTATAATATGCTTTCTGTCAAATATTATATTTTAGAAGAAAATAGTTAGAAAACTATCATTGTCATCTGTGAACATGAACGTAATTGCTTATTATTTTTATGTGCAATAATGATTAAACTGTACAGTAAATTGTACAATAATTCAGCTGTGCAATACTCTGTATTGATCAGTCAGTGATAGCCTACTGCATGCATACTGTACACTTCAAGAAATATGCTTATGTCATTCTTATTCATACTATTTTTGCATTTATATTACTTAACAGATCCCACTTCTCAGCATTTTTATTTATTTATTTGCACTATGGATATACTGTAAGTTGTATGTATTCTTATTTTTATTATGTATTTTGTATTTCTCTGCATATATTGTATTATTTATTGTAGCATTATGCACATCTTTACATGTTACATGCTCCTTTATTTCTATTTGTCTTATATTTCATTATGCTTTTACATGAGAGCAGCTCTTTGTTTTTAAGGTGTGGCTGTTTGTTGTTATTGTCTGTTTGCTTGTTGTTTTTCTTTGTTTTTTAATTTTTTACTTGTTTTATTTGTTGTTGATTTTTTTGTTTTGGATTTTAATTACATATTTGCTTTTATATTGTGATGTAGTATTTTTTTACGGACTCCAGGTAGAGTACTTCCTACCGTGGTAGAAACTAATGGAGATTTCAGGTAAATGAATAAATAAAAAAATAAAATAAGCAATCAAACAAACAAACAAACAAACAGATAAATACAAGAACAAACAAACTACTGAGACCCAACCCTGGATAAGCAGTTGAAGATGAGATGAGATGACAAATAAACAAATAAAGAAAAAAACAAACAATAAAACAAGCAATTAAAAAATATATAGATAAACAATTCAAAATTAATAAATAAAATAAATAAACAACAAATAAACAAACAAATTAATAATCAAACAAACAAACACGACCCAACTCCAGATAAGCAGTTGAAGATGAGATGACAAACAAACAAATCAAGAAAGAAATAAACAATTAAACAAACAATCAAACAAACAAATAAATAAAATAAACACACAAACAACTGCGATGTGACCCTGGATAAGAGGTTGAAGATGAGATGACAAACAAACGAATAAAGAAAGACATAAACAATCTAACAAGCAATTAAAAAATATATAAACAATTCAAAATAAACAAATAAATAAATAAACAATAAATACATAAATAAATAAACAAAAAAAATAATAATCATACAAACAACCATGACCCAACTCCACTCAAACAAACAATCAAACAAACAAAGAAATAAAACAAACAAACAAACAAACAAATAAAGAAAGACATAAACAATAAAACAATTAAATTAAACAATTTTAAAAAACACAAATAAATAATCAAAAACAAATACATATAAAATAAATAAATAAATGAACAATCAAAAAATAAATTAATTAAAAAAATTCATAATCAAGCACACAGACAAACAAACAAATAAATGTATTTGCTGCTGTGCCGTCGACAGTCTGAATGTGTGCAGCTCCAGAGGACGTTTGCGGAGATTTTAATGAGGAAATCAACCAGAAACTGGAGGAGGCATGTCTCTATTTCAATCACACAACACTGACTTTATGTATTTTGTTTAAACTGGTGGCTGTAACTACTGTAGCTCCATTTTACTCCCAACTACTACAGTAGAGAGCGAACAGTGTAGACATCATGTGACCATGTTTGGTGTAATTTCACCGACTGTCCAGCAGATGGCAGGAGTTTACAAGAAGAAGCAGGGGAGTGCTGGACCCTGAGGAGGTCCTCACAGGGCAGCTTCCTGCCTCCCCAACCTCCACCTCCAGGCATCACTAGTAGTTTATGTGCTGCCCAACATATAGAAATGAAATCATACGTTTTGCTCCTATTATTTCTAAGACTGTCCAACGTCAATAACGCCACCAATCTCTTTAACGCATTAACACAGTCGATCAGTTTTAGAGCTAGCTCGTCGCAAAAGAGGTCAAATAATCGTTGTTACGCAACATTTTTGGGAGGAAAAACTGGCATTAGCCATTTTCAAAGGGGTCTCTTGACCTCTGACCCCAAGATGTGAATGAATAATTACCCACGAGTCTCCCCTTTACAGACACACCCACTTTAAGGGGGCATATTTTTTATGCTAAACACAGAACCTGTGAGGGTTTCTGGATATTTATCATTGTTTCATGTTGTTAAATGATTTCCAATAATAAATACATACATACATTTTCATAAAGTAGCATATTTGCTCACTCCCATGTTGATAAGAGAACTAAATAGTTAACGCATCACGATTTAAGATTTTTAAACAGATTTGCGAATAAATTCATCCACTTTTTAATTTCTAAATATTAAAAAAATTTTAAATCTTGTTTTGAGTCAGTTCATCACTTCAAAGATTGTTTTGAAACTTGTAAGTATGAACTGTAAATTGCTTAAATATATATTAAAAAAAATTGCGAGTAATTGCAATTAAATATTTTATTAATTAACAGCCCGATTCACATAACATAACCATAGCTAGTAAGAAGGCTAATTAGGATTAATGTGGCCCTATTAAAACATTAAAAGGCAACTTTTAAATGAAACTGGGTTTTATGGTGAAGAAATTGGACGTCAACCTCAAGGAAGTGGTAATTATAAGACAAGCAGCTACCAAAATAAAAGTAATTCAGTGTAAATCATGAGTTTATCCAGGCTGCTGTAATAATAATAAGTTGAGGGCTGTTTTACAGGACTAGCAGCAGGTTGCTGTGTCCTGTGGGTGCTGCTGGGTGAGCAGAAGCGGACATTCAGGCCATCTTGTGACAGCCGGGAGGACATCCACTCCCCGCGCGACGCCGAACCGACCGGAAGCGCGGATTGATTTCTCCGCGACGAGCGACGGCGAGGAAAAAAAAAAAAAAAAACTCAAAGGAGCGCTTATTAAATGATAATCCGTCAACCCTCGAGCGGGATTTTTCCCACAAAAGGACACGTTTAAACGTGGTTATCCGCTTAAATAAGGGATTATTCCTCCGGATATGGGCTCTGCCTTCAGGGTCCCCACCTGCTGGGCACCGTAATGGTGGTGAGTGGCCTCATCTTTGGAGAACCGTCTGTCAGCCTTTTATTTATTAATTTATCTATCTATTGACGTGACAGCTCATTTTCAGCTAAAAACAGGCGGACTAATGTTTTTTAGAGATTTCTATTTAAGCATTGTGATGTCTTTTGTGTGCCTGAACGCCACACGAGCAGCATATGAGGAATTTAATGTCTCATTTACGGTTATATTTGATATTACTCCGCTAATTGCGTTCGTTAACTATCAGATATTTAAAGGTTAGTCCCCCCTAAAATGTCATTTTCACTACGCAGACATTTAGTGTTCACTTCACAGAGGCTACCATGTCACTAGTGGAGATTGTCATAATTAAAACTCTGATATATTGATTTATCTCCAAACCTACAGAAATAAGCAGCATGACGAACAAACGGGCTTCAGATATAAGCTGGGGGGGGGGGGGGGGGTACCATTTGGTTTTAAAATGATGCCTGTTGTTAACATGTGAAACAATAAGGGCCTACATTTGCAGAGGGGGGTTATTAGCAAGGTGACAGCAAAATCTATTTCTATTTTTGGCCTCTATGAAGGGGATTGATTACAAGCAGACACATCTGGTAAGGACACGCCCAGACTCATTCAGACCATTCAGTGGTTCACGGTGGGACTTCCTGCAACCCTACATCACCCAGCTCAAATCCACTTTATTTTATTGTATAATTTAATTTTTATTTATTTTGTTTTCTTTTTTCTTTTCTTTTTAAAAAAATATTTTATAATATTTTAATTGAGTTCTATTCTTTTATTTTAATATTTATTTTACTCCTTAATTTGATTTCAATTAATTTTATTATATTTTAATTAATTATTTTTTAAATTTAAAATTTACTTATTTTGTCCTGTTGTTTTATTTTGGTTTAATTTAGTGTAATTTTTTTAATAATCTTTTCTGTTTAATTGTACTTATTTTTATTTTATTTATTTGTATTTTTTAAAATGTAAGTTTAATGAATTATTTTGTTTATTTTACTTTATTTTATTTGCAATTTAATTTTGATTTGTTATGTTTAATTTTACTTTAATTTATTTTTTATTTTTAATGTATTATATGTTTTTTTATCAAATTCAATAACTATTTATCATTTGTGTTTTGTTTTATTTTAATTTAATCAATTTTGTAATATCATATTTATAATTTTATTTCTTTTTGTTCATTTTATTTTCATTTTATTTTATTTTGGGCAAATATTTTGACCCTGTTATCTGGGCACTTAAACCTGAAATAGGCAGAATATTTTTGGCATTATTGGGCAAAAATTCCACAATAATCTTTCAGCATATTGTAATTCAAATGTTCTGATTTACAATATTTTTTATTTTTTTTTATTTTATTATTTTTTTTCAGGCGAGACTATTTAAAGCCTTAAAACAGAGCCACGGGGAGGTACAGAAGTCTAGTTTTCTCTCCAAACACTTGAATTACAATATGCTGAAAGGTTATTATGGGATTTTTGCCCAAAGACGCCAAAAACATTTTGCCTACTGCACCTTTAAGTTGTTTATTCAGTATTTAATTGTGTAAAATATATGGAGTATGGAAGTGAGGAGAAAACAAGTACTGTAGTACAATAATATAATAGGATTTTAGTTGAGTTAAAGCACTCGTGGTTGTGCTTGGAACGACCCCGTGGGGACCCCCGGACCTCAGTTTGAACACCGCTTGTTTCCAGGGGACGTTGATGGGCGGCTGCCGCCGCTGGAGCGACTGAGAGCCGCAACCTCGGTCGCTCTCTCACCGGCGTCTGCGTACGCCCATCCGCCTTTCGGTTATTTTTCACTCCGGGCTGTCGTCGTGCTGCTGGTGGCGCAGCTGGAGGAAGAGGAGGAGGGGAGGAAGGGAGGAAGACATGACGGCTAATTCGGCAGGCTTTTCGTGCGTGGAAAACACCAAAAAGTGTCGATTTTCGGGAGATAACGAGGAGACATAATCAACATGGCGGCAGCTGCTGCGGCTCGCTCTGAGACAATTAAGGTACCGTCCGACACCCGTCGTCTCTTTATTTCCAATTAGCATTATTAGCTACTTTGCGACATACTTTCATGCTAACCTCTATGTAGCTGTGAAGCAAATCAATACAGCAGCATATAAACTAGCATACAAGTGTTTGCTACCTATTCCAGGTAGCATAAAACGTCCTCAAAGTGCTTTAAGGTCGAGATGAAGTCGCTGCAGAGACGCCGGTGTCAAACAGTTGAGCTCACTGAAAATGTCGTACAGGTTTCAGGTAGGTTTCTATGGGAGGGTTTTCTCAGGCAGCAGTGTTTCTGCTTCTATAAACGCCTTTTCGGTCTATGTCAGTCAGTTGTAGTCTCTCAGGTAGACGGAGGGAGCAGAGGGCAAAATGTCTGAGCTCTCCACGTTGTTGTTGTTGTCTAACGCTGTAAATGGAGTCTGGTTCCCACTCGTTTCTGTCTTATTCCACATATCTGTGATGTCATTGTGACTAGTAGTCGGGATTCTTATTTTAGTCATCTATAATGTCATTGTGACTACTCCACATTGTTATTCCAGATAGCTACAGTGTAACGTGATTGTGACATGGAGTCTGGTTTCCAGTCGTGTCTTTGTGGTCTCTGCTCTCCCTTTTCAGCACCATGGACAGCGAGACATATTCCGTCTGTTGGAAAGAGAACAAACTATGGCTAGCCCTGTTAACGTTTACTAGCTGAACTTGACTAGCTACAATGAACAGCAGAGATATCCATAAGTACATTTTGACTAGTCATTATAGTGTGACTAGTCTGAATTCTTATTCCAGATGTCTATAAACATCATTGTGACAAGTCAGGATTCTTTTTCTAGATATCTATAATGTCATTGTGACTATTCCAAAATCTTATTCCTGATATCTACAGTGTAACATCATTGTGACTAGTCAGGGTTCTTATTCTAGATATATAATGTTATTGTGACTAGTCAGAATTCTTATTCCAGGTATCTGTAGTGTCATTGTAATTAGTCAGAATTCTTATTCTAGATATATAATGCCATTGTGACTACTCCAAAATCTTATTCCTGATATCTACAGTGTAACATCATTGTGACTAGTCAGGGTTCTTATTCTAGATATATAATGTTATTGTGACTAGTCAGAATTCTTATTCTAGATATGTAATGTCATTGTGACGACTTCAAATTCTTATTCCAGATATCTATAACATAGGATTCTTATTCTAGATATATAATGTCATTGTGACTACTCCAAAATCTTATTCCTGATATCTACAGTGTAACATCATTGTGACTAGTCAGGATTATTTTTCTAGGATATCTATAATGTCGTTGTGACTAGTCAGAATTCTTATTCCAGATATCTGTAGTGTCATTGTAATTAGTCAGAATTCATATTCAAGATATATGTAATGTCATTGTGATTAGTAAGAATTCTAATTTTAGATATATGTAATGTCATTGTGTCTTGTCAGAATTCTTATTCCAGTATCTGTAATGTCGTTGTGACAAATCAGATTTCTTATTCTATACATATATAATGTCACTGTCATTAGTCAGAATTCTTATTCTATACACATGTAATGTCATTGTGACTAGTCTGGATTTTTATTCCAGTATCTATAATGTCGTTGTGACTAGTCAGAATTCTTATTCTAGATATATATAATGTCATTGTGACTACTGCAAATTATTATTCCAGATATCTATAACATCATTGTGATTAGTAAGAATTCTAATTCTAGATATATGTAATGTCATTGTGTCTAGTCCAAATTCTTATTCCAGTACCTATAATGTCACTGTGACTAGACAGATTTCTTAGTCTATATATGTATATAATGTCACTGTGATTAGTCAGAATTCTTATTATAGATATCTGTAACATAAATGTGATGAAAATGGAGAGATATTCGCAGATTCAAACTTCCCGGATCAATAATTCATAAGCAGAACAGTCCTGAAACACAAATATTGGCTCTTTCAAATTGTGGCGAGATAAGGTACAACCTCATTTTAATCCCGACCAGCCGTCCGTTGAGCTGGACTCGTCACCTCGGTCTGTATGCAGCCGGCTGGGAGTCCAGTGGTCAGGGACAGCTGTGGATCACATAGTTAGAAAATGACATGAAGTCGAAGGAGCTCATCTTCAAGGAATCTGTGGCCAACCAGAGCTTCGTTCACTACAGAGCTGTGGTAGAAATCTACAGCGACTTGTAGATTTATTGTCTCCAGACACACTTTATAACCCGTACGGCTGCAGTGCAGCGACTTAGAATAGCTTCACCTCCAGCAAAAGCTTCTGCTAACACTGTTCACACGCTTTGTTGGGCCGATATCCAATAGGAAGCCTTGCATGAGCAACGTCATGCGCGACAATTCTGACTAGTCATAATGACGTTTGAGGTATCTGTAACCGGTACTGAGGACAGTCAGAACTGAATTACACACATCTATAACTGTCCTTTTGACTACTCACATTGACGTTATAGATATTTGGAATAAGATTTCTGACTAGTCTCAATGTAATTACGACAGTCAAAATGTAATTGTGAAAATCGCTAATGTTAATTCTGGATAGTCAAGCTCAGCTATTATATGTTAATATGGCTTGCCATACTGCTGTGGAGATGTGATTTTTACATGCCCACATGTACACTGAAGTAGTATTTGGTGGCTAATTGTTCCTCCTCATCTTACTGTCAATTCTGTCATTCAGCTGAAGTGAAAATGACACAAAATCAAGTGAGTGTTGTCTTTTATTGTTTGACTTTTTGGTATAAATTCCCTCTGTGCCTATCTGTGGATAGCTACTGGAAGATTAGACTGTTGTCAGGCCATTAAAGGGGAACTACGCCCATTTTCAAAATTCATACATGTTATTCCCATGGTCTAAGGTAGCGCTAAAAGCAACCAATAAAACACATTCATTGGCTTGAAACCTCAGGGTAGCTCATTTTCTGCACACTGTGAGAGCTGTAGACATTGGAATTGCATCCGGACGTGATCTCTTCATGCCCAGTACTATTACAGCAACCAGAAACTTCTTAAATGCATGTATGGACATGTAAGTGTATTAAAGAGGACCTTTAATGCCTTTGTGTGTTTCACTTCCCCTTTATAAACATAGTTTTTCTTTAAGCCCAAGTGAGTGTGGCCGAAATCTTAAGTTGTAGTTTTGCCTAAACCTAAGTGTTGTTGCCTAACTCAAAAGAAGTTGTAGTTTTGTTGGCTAAATCTAAAGAAGTTATAGTTTTGTTGCCTAAATGTGGTTAGTTTTGTTGCCTATACATAAAAACGTTGTACTTTTATTGCATAAACCTAAGTGTCGTTGCCTGTACCTAAAGAAGTTGTAGTTTTATTGCCTAAACCTAAGTGTTGCAGCCTAACTCAAAAGATGTTGTAGTTTTGTTGGCTAAATTTAAAGAAGTTGCAGTTTTATTGCCTAAACCTAAATAAGCCCAAACACAATGTTTTTCCATAAACTTGAGTGTTTTATTTGCCTAAATCTAAAGTTGTAGTATTGCCTAAACCTTTGTTGTTGCCTAAACATAAAGAAGTTGTAATTTAGTTGCCTAGACCTGGTTATTTTTGTTCCCTATGCCTAAAGAAGTGGTAATTTTGTTGCCTAAACCTGGTTGTTTTTGTTCCCTATGCCTAAAGAAGTGGTAATTTTGTTGCCTAAACCTGGTTATTTTTGTTCCCTATGCCTAAAGAAATTGTAATTTTGTTGCCTAAACCTGGTTATTTTTGTTCCTTATGCCTAAAGAAGTGGTAATTTTGTTGCCTAAACCTGGTTATTTTTGTTCCCTATGCCTAAAGAAGTTGTAATTTTGTTGCCTAAACCTGGTTATTTTTGTTCCCTATGCCTAAAGAAATTGTAATTTTGTTGCTTAAACCTGGTTATTTTTGTTCCCTATGCCTAAAGAAGTGGTAATTTTGTTGCCTAAACCTAAAGAAGCCTTTTTGTCTGTGTTCAGAACATGACGTATTCATTCAGTTTAGTGTGTTGCGTTTTTTCCCTTTTACAACATGCTAGTTCCCCGAATCGCGTGGCTGAAACCTCAGGGAGGCTTACGTTGATTGCATCAGGAAGTGATCTCATCACGGCAACTGCTATCTGCAACCAAAAACTGCATATAAGTGTCGTATTAAGATGGACTTTAGAGCATGATGGAGGCTTCATTTAGAAGCTTACGAGTGTTGTCTTATTTTGTGGACTTGGTATCCAAGCGGAACACTGAAGGCTGTCTACATGTGAATCAGATTGCATCAGATTTCATAGATACCGGGCTTCGATGTGCAGAAATGTCAGCCGTCCCTACATGTCGTCAGTCTGTCATGTTATATTTGACTCCAGGGATGACCCTGCTGATAGCTGAGCTCAGAGGTGTGGGTGTACATGTTGGGCCCACGGACTCCATCAAGACTCACAACCCCCTCCCTTTTACCACCACAACCACCCAGCAGCTCACGCCAGACAAGCTGTCAGGCCACACATCATAACACTCGGTCCCGGGGCAGTCTTTGGGACACTAGCAGATGTGTTTTGTGAGATGGCCCTATGGGAGAAGCTACAATTAATTCACAGTTTATGCCTGATGGATTTTTAGAAACACAACATTCGCCGACTACTGCGGCTTCCTAATGAGCCGTCACTCCAGTAATAATGGATGCTGTGATTGGCTGCTTATGAGCCATGTCGCTAAATTATCGTCTTCCAATATTGCAAAAAAAATTACAAAAAGCTTGTGTTTAAATTTTCCAGTGGTGGTTACAGTTGAGGGCTGCATGATGGTGCAGTGGTTAGCACAGCAAGAGGGTGGCCAGGTTCAAACCTGGCCCTGCAAGTTTTCTCCAGGTACTCCGGTTTCCTCCCACAGTCTGGGAGACTGGGATGACACAGTGTTCCAGACTTTCCCTTGAGTTGCTCGCTACGCAGGCACGAGCTGAAGGTCAAAATAGCTTAAAATTGTCTCTTGTTCTGCTTTTTGAAATTGAAAGGGAATGAAATTGCCGCTCCTCCATTTCCATTTGGAAAAGGTAAGTAATGCTGACGAGCCAAGGAGACATCGCTTTTGAGACTGTGCCGAAGGGCAGCCTCCTGTTTTCTAGGCGAGTGCAGCGTCCCGCGAGGACCAGGACCCACCTTTGAGACTGATAATGGCTCGCCAGGGTTTTTTGGGAATATCTTGTTTGTGTGCTTTCCCACTATTTCCTGCGGGACCATGATGGGTGTGGAGGGTGGTAGATGGTTACAGGGGGAATCAATAATTACTACATTTGTTTCTCCTGGAAGCTATTGTGAAAACAGCTCTAATTTGAGGCCATCCATCAATTAATTATGCAATAAATTGACACTACTTTCCAAACACCACTTTCTCCATGTAGTGAAATGCAGCAATAAATAGATTTAGACAACAATAAATGGGTTAAAGTGCAGAGACGTATGCTCCTTTGAGAGTGTTTTGTCCTCATGTTATCCATTTCTGGCTATTTCTGTGTCCCTGTACTCAGGCTGCCAACATCAGACCCCCTATATATGTCCTCTCTACAGCCTCCACCCTACCTGTGACCTCTTTCTGCTACCCAGAGGTCAACCTGTCGTATGGCACAATTTTTATGCTGCTTCAGATAGAAACATTAATGTGCCTTTTAGCAGATTTGTCCACATCATGATGATTCTCGTCATTGGCGGTTATAAAACACCTCTTGTGTTATGCACGCAAATCGGTAGTCGTCACTCAGACCCATTTGCATGTGAAATGTCCTCTCTTTTTTTTTTCCTCGTCCAGCCTCTCCAGCTCCTTATCGTCCATACGCTTGAGCCACCTACAGCAAGGAACTCCACCAATGTTATACAGCAAGTGGATAGTTAAAGTTCCCCAAAACTCAAAAACGTGTTCTTCTTCTTGTACCTGCGGTTGAAAGTTTGAGCTTCGCCGTACAAAATGATGTCTCGTCGAGTCTGACGATAGTAGGGTGTTTTCACATTCATCTGCTGAAAGAGGGAAGTTTCTATGAGCTCACTGAAAACCCCATTTTCAGGGGGTGTGGCCTACAAGCATGACTTGTGACATCACAAATCATTTGGAAGTCGATCCTGGTTCAGTATTCAACTAGCAAAAGTGTGATTACATCTGAACATATGATAACGTTAGATCCTCATTTTTACTGAATAGAGCTACATCATCATGTAAACAGAAGGCACCTATATGGAGCTAACAGCTAACGTTAGCTGCACAGTCCTATATGGAGCTAACAGCTAACGTTAGCTAGCTCTCGTCCTGCTGATCTCAACACAGATTTGTTCGTATGTAGGTTAGCATTAAAAGTGAAAAAATAGGGTCCGTTGATAATTTACAGGATTTATGGCATCCCAAACTCATTTGCTATCGTCTCCGGGATGATGGGACGCCATTTGTCCCATAAGTTGGTGGTGCCTACGGTACCTGAAGAAAAACGTAGAGTAAAAGTACCATCACATTTGCGAATTTTGGCGTGGTACCATTGGTTCTCATGACATCCCTACAGTTCAAATTACATTTATAGATTCTGGATTTTTAAAGGAGAAAAAGTAGATTCAAAGATTTTAACAAGAGGATTGAACTTTTGTTTATGAAAAGAACATATCCGATACAATTTATTATTCAAAGTAGAGTAATTTACATACATTAAAACATGACAAATGCATACGGATTAGGGCTGCAATTTAACATTATTTTCATTGTCTTTTGATCTGTCGATTATTTTCTTGATTAATGGATTAGTTGTTTGGTCTGTAAAATGTCAGAAAATGGTAAAAAATGTGGAACCCAATGTGTTTTGCAAAGCCCAAGATGATGTTTTCAGATGTCTCGTTTTGTCCGATATTCAGTGAAGGTAACTCGTAGCGGCTACTGTCCCAACCGTGACCCGTCATTCCCTCCTCGTTGCAGCTTCCCGCTCCAGCTGAGCCCCTCGCTGCCCTCTGAAGGAGCAGGATGACAAGATGGCACAGCTGCTTGTACCGCCCGGACCTGACAGCTTCCGTCCCTTCGTCCCCGAGTCGCTGGCCGCCATCGAGAGGCGCATCGCCGAGGAGGAGGCCCGGAGACCGCGGGTGGAGCGCCGCATCGACAGCGACGATGAAAACGGGCCCAAGCCCAACAGCGACCTGGAGGCGGGGAAATCCCTCCCCTTCATCTATGGGGACATCCCTCCCCGCCTGGTGTCCACTCCTCTGGAGGACATGGACACCTTCTACAGCAATCAGAAGGTCTGTCTCAAAGTTCGAGTCATTTCCTCTAAGGCTTGTTCATGAAACCGTTCAATTATGGACTGACTCAAGCAGTGAAGCTTTTAAGCCGGTAATGCTCTCAATAAACTACTTTAAGGAAATGCATGCAGACGTAGAACCCCCACGTAAGACAAACTTCTGCTGAAAAAAGGTGAATCCATTGACCTCAGATGGGTTTTTATTACCAAAGAGTATAGTGTTGAGTCATTTTCAACCGATTGATGCAGATGAGCAAAATGATGAGCAAAACTCATAGAAGCGGCTTGTAACTTTAAGGAGAAAAGCGAGTCCACCTTAACAGCCTACCTTAAGAGAGTCTGAGCCAGTGTTGCCAGGGCTAACCATCCTCACTTTAGTCAGCAGGTGGCTGGCAAGATGCTAATAAATAAACTGTACACACAGCTACGTTCACAGCTGTAACGGCACCGACAACCCAACACTCACTGCCGCCACACACGTACGGTCTGTCGGAAACTCGCTAAAGTTACACCGTGCTCACTGAGTTCACCAGGCAGACAAACCGCTGACAACCTCGCAGCTAAATGATGTGGTGGAGAGTTTTTTTTGTCTTTCTAGTTACTTAGCTACTTAGGTGTAGTTAACTAGCCCAACTCATTGCATTAGCTGAGGGTTTTCATTTAGTTTCCTTCACCTTAGTTTAGTGGGTTTTTTTCACCATGGCATTTGTGTGTGCCATGAACGGGATAAATCTACACAGTGAATAACACAAAATCCCACCAGCAGAATTGATTATATTATATATTGATTATTAAAGCATGTAAACAAATTCTAGTAGAAATCAAAATACAAATATGAATCTGAAAATGTTATGTCTCCTTTAACAGAGGTCCTGCAGGCTCACAAAAAGTCACAAAAATTTAAGCTCTCAAATATCTTCAAATGTCACGAAATGTCTTAAATCCAATTTTGCCAGGTGTTAAAAATCCATTTATGTTACTGTCATTTCAAAAGAAATGCATTATCTTGCTTTTAAATATTTGGCTTTTTGAGCACGCTGTAACAAAACTATGAAGCGGAACCAAAAGTGAACAGCGTACCCATATCTGGACCGAGAGCACCAACCCAGATCGACCTCCAGACAGCAGATGAAGCTACAGCTACGCTAAAAGCTGAGGTGATCTGGACTTAACGCTCGGTAACGAAGCATCAGTCATTCGCCATATTGATGTTCCAGTGTAGTACTTTGTAGTACTTTCTTTCCAGTATGGACATGCAGTAGGTCTTAAATTGGATCCATAATGGTCTTAAAAAGTCTGAAATTTGACCTGTTGAAACCTGCAGACACCCTGTTTAAGTAGAATAAAGTACGTGGATCATAGTATTTTTACACTTTTGATGAACTAAAAGTATTTCTTCCAACAACTGTAGTGAAACTGAGTTTTTCCTCAGTTAAATTCATTATCATTTGCAGGCGAGCTGCAAAAACCCATTCAGGAGTGCTCAGTCAAGCTCGGAGCCTTTCAAACGTGGGCCAACAGAGGTGCTAAATGCTAATCTGAGCTACAGAGCCAACATGTCCTGCCTGAGGTGGACTCATCCAGCTCCATTAGAATAACAGCCAGCTCAGTCCTCTCTGCTCCGATGACTAACCACACATGACACGATACTGCAGGACACTAGCAGGTTTACAGTTTTATGTCCGCTAACATTTGTTCTTCTGTCTCTCTTCCAGACCTTCATAGTATTGAATCGCGGGAAGGCAATCTTCCGTTTCAACGCCACTCCTGCCTTGTACATCTTAAGCCCCTTCAACCCTCTGAGGAGGGTCGCTATTAGAGTTTTAGTACACTCATATCCTTTCACTGTTTGCTACGGACACAGCTTGATTTGGATTAAAGGGTTTTTCAGACAAAAGAGGGATTTTAATGATTAGGAAGACGAGGCTTCACTACTGCTTATGATGATGGACAAACAGTTTAGACTGTCTATCGTATTACACAGATGTATGAGTAGAGGGTTAATGCTCCATTGTGTTCCTTGACTTTGTCTCTACGATGTTCAGCATGTTGATCATGTTCACCATCCTGACCAACTGTGCTTTCATGACCCTCAGTAATCCGCCAGAATGGGCCAAGAATGTAGAGTAAGTCCCTTTTTTCTCTTATTTCGCTTCTGTAAATCGAAACGTTTTGTGGTTTTATGTTGAAATATACATTTGTTTACCCTTTGAGCCAAAAAGCGACCCACGTCTTCTTATAGCGCGTTCACACCGAGAGCAAAGCAAACCCTTCGTGCTGGGCAAATACAGGCAGAACCAACCTCCATTCAGAAAACAAGCATTTTAAAACCTGTCTGCTTGTCGATTTGTGTACAGACCTGACAACGCGTGAATTCACATTCAAATCGGCATCTTTATGTAGTTATTTCGGCGTCGTTTTGACGGTGTGAAATTTGCGGCATCCGCGTAGCAGTTGAAACATTTAATTTTGAGCGATAAAATCACGTCGTACTACGTCGCGAAAGCCTGTCAGCTCAGATTCTCTTCCTCTTGTCAATGACGTACAGACGCTGATGAATCAGACATGGAGTAAAAAATATCGTAGCGGTCTGCGGTCACCCACAGTTACAATAGTGCATCATATGGGTACAGAGACCGGACCAGACTGTATAAACCGGCTGTATTTATGCCTAGATGATGTTATCTTGAGTGGCACTGATCAATCCAAACTCCATTCAGAAAACAAGCATTTTAAAACCTGCTTGCTTGTCGTCTTGCGGACAGACCTGACAACTCATGAATTCAGACTTTTTACAAATCAGCGTCATTATGTAGTTATTTCAGCATCCTATTGATCCGTTTATTGCAATGAAATCAGAGCACAGTCGGATTACTTTGGGTTCATACCGCAGTAGCGAGGTGTATGCTTGACGCAGTGGTACTGTATGTGAATACAGCTCACCGTCAGGTGATGTTATGAACCCAGACAGGACAGTGTTTGGTTTTCTGACATTTCTGGGACGTGGTTATTTCTTCCCCAGTTGATGGCAGAAATGGAGGCAAGAAATCTCACAGAATATTCAAGTTTTGTTATAAATTTACCGGCATAATCTCAGAGAATATCCAAGTTTTTTCTCATAAATTCGCCACTTTAATCTCAGAGAATATTACCCTCCTTTCTTGGCCCCATACTTTTATTTATTTATGTATTTATTTATTTTTTACCCACTACGGCCCTAATACGCCACCATAAAGCAGCAATAGCCAACAACTCCATGGAAACCTAATATTTTCTGCCCGAATCCCCCCAAAGCATGAACAGTCTCTTCTTTCCGATCCAAACGCAGATATTTGCCTCGAGATGAAAATGTGACATCATTGTGGTAAAATCAAACAATGACAGATTTGATGCAAGACGATGCTCAGTAAGCATTTGACAGATTAGTGAAGCAAGCTGAACCTCAGACCCATTCTCCATCAACGTAGATCAGCACACAAAGATGGACGTAATGTAATAATGATGAAGGATGGTTGACTAATGAGATTAGAGGGTGTGGTGATACATGTATTGTAAAAATCTAGTACTGCCCTGCATACAGTAAGTCTGTCACCCTCTCCCCACACTTCCTGTCTTGTTACCAGGTACACATTCACAGGGATTTACACCTTCGAGTCCCTTATAAAGATCCTGGCCAGGGGCTTCTGCGTGGGGAAGTTCACTTTCCTTCGGGACCCGTGGAACTGGCTGGATTTCAGTGTTATCCTCATGGCGTAAGTACTCTGACAAGCCTAGTTAGGATCATCTTAACGCGATCTGGCGTATATTAAGAGGCCAAATGCCTTTAGTGCTAATCAGCACAGCAGCCTCTGAATGTGAGGAGGGGAACCGAGAGTATGAAGGATAATCTGCAGCTTTGAAATCATGGCCAGAAATCTCAACTGTACTTAGTTATAATGGATGTGAGCCCCCCAAAGCATGGAGCATCTCGGCCCATATCCGTGCCACGCCTCAGTGACTTTGGCTACTACAAAATAAAGCCTTCAGCATTAGGTCACACTGTGAATGATTCTTTCTGATTGTAGTATTTGTTACTCGGGGTGTAACAGTACACAACATTTACGGTTTTGTGTGTACCTCAGTTTTGGGGTCGCGGTTCGGTACATTTTCGGTTTAAAAGGAAAAAAATGTGATTTTTTTTTTTTTCGTTTATGTCAGCTCATTACATGCATACAGTCTTTTCAAAATAAACTTCCGTCTCCACAGGAAACAACTTGGTTAAAGCTACAAAAGTACTGAGTTAGGTTTAGGCAACAAAACAACTTAGGTTTAGGCAACAAAAGTACTTAAGTTTAGACACCAAAACTACTTAGGTTTAGGCAACAGAAGTACTTAGGTTTAAGAAAAGATCAACTTGGTCAGGTTTAGGTCGAGGCAACAAAACTGCTTAGTTAGCTTCAGGCAATAAAACTATGTAGTTAGGTTTAGGCAACAAAACTACTTAGGTTCGGGCAACAAAACTACGTAGTTAGGTTTAGGCAGCAAAACTACTTAGGTTTAAGAAAAGATCAACTTGACTAGGTTTAGGCAAGACAACTACTTAGTTAGGTCTAGGTAACAAAACTACTTAGTTAGGTCTAGACAACAAAACTACTTAGTCAGCGTTAGGCAGCAAAACCACTTGGGTTCAAATAACAAAACAAATTAAGAGTAGGCAACAAAACAACCTCGGTTTAGGCAACACAACTACTTAGTTAGGTTTAGGCAACACAACTACTTAGTTAGATTTAAGCAACAAAACTCCTTAGGTTTAGTCAACAAAACTACTTAGTTAGGTTTAGGCAATAGAACTACTTAGGTTTTTAGAAAAGATCAACTCGGTCAGGTCAAGACAACAAAACTACTTAGGTTGAGGCAACAAAACTGCTTAGTTAGGTTTAGGCAACAAAGCTACTTAGGTTTAGGCAACAAAAAATACTTAGTTGGATTAGGAAAAGATCAACTCGGTTAGGTTTAAGCAGCAAAACTACTTCGGTTGAGGAAAAGATTGACTTGGTTGGCCTAGAAAAAAGATTGACTTAGTTAGGTTTAGTTAGGTTTAGGCAACAAAACTTCTTGATTAGCTTTTGGAATAGATCAACTTAGGTTTGGGTAACAAATCTACTTAGTTAGGTTTAGGAAAAAAAGATTGTAGTTTGAGTTGAAATAAAACCAGAAGTAGCTTAACTCAGTACGGACATTACATGACATTTATGTTCGGTGTTTTTTGACCCTGCGCCTTTGACCCGTCGGTCTTTATACTTCCTGGCTCGCGATGTCATGGATTACATACAAACTGATTTTGTGGTTTATACATGAATTGGTGCGTTACTTTTCCCAGGTATGGCTACTAACAGCTTGTACCGTTACACCCCATGTTTGTTACCTGCTGGTCGCATAATATAACAGAGCGTAATCTTCTTGAAGATAACCCGTCATGCTGCTGTGAGAGGTGGATTTATTTCTCTGATGCACATGTGTTGGCTTTCTGCCTGTGTATTGCTGTGTGGTAACTGTGCATTTGATCCTGCAGGTATATAACAGAGTTTGTACACCTAGGCAATGTTTCAGCTCTGCGCACGTTCAGAGTATTGCGAGCTTTGAAAACTATCTCAGTAATACCAGGTAAGGCCGCCGGCGCCTGCCTCCAGCACTCCTGCCATTTGTCCTCTGTGCGTGACCGTTTGCCGTTCCCTCCTTTCCCCCCTTCCCCTTCCCACGACCCTCCTTTCGTCTTGTCACACCATGTGTGATTGATTTGTGTGTGCGTGGGCATATGTGTGTGCGTGTCCCACACCTTTCCCGAAACTCCCTACCCCCCCCTTCCTCCTCCCCCCTCCCCCCACTTCCCTTACAGATATGTCACAGAGTTTGTGGACCTGGGCAATGTCTCAGCACTGCGAACCTTCAGGGTTCTGCGAGCCTTGAAAACTATATCAGTCATTCCAGGTGAGAGAGCCATCAAGGCCCATAGGGTAAATGAAATGCTAACGGCTAACTGGCGTTTCGCTAACATCCAAGCACCCCCGCCCCCCTCTCAGCTCATCTCACTGTAGCTAAGCCTGATGACGCCCGTCGCCGTCCCTCATGCTGCCTTCGTCCCAAGGCCGGTAAAAGCTGGAATCTGGCTCCAATCTGCACAGATTGACAGGATTCTTAGCTTTTAGATACATCCTTTAAGGCAGATTTCTTTTTGGTTGAAATCTATTCTTGCCTTGGGAGACTTCTAAGTAGATTTTGTGCACTATTTGTTTTTTTCCTTTTTGCATGAGACATTGCAAAAGCCGATTTTCTGGTGGCAAGCACTTGTGTGTGTAGGGTTCCTCCTTACCTTGTTTTCCTGTGCATGTCTTGTTCAATGTTGTGTGTTTTTTGGAGAATTGTGATATGGTGAGTGGTGGTTGGGGCATCTAAACACTAACACTATTCACATCACAAACTAACAAAAAGGTCACTCGTAAACCAACCAGGAAAACGTGTCATTGGCTGTTTGTGTATAAAGGAGATCATCCAGTTATTAAACAGCGTCCGTTACATATTCTAGCTGTCATTTGGACCCACTTTAAACACGTTGGGCTCTTTTTATGTGGCAGTGCAAAGCCTGGTACAAGCGGCGCTAACACATGTTGGTATTTTTCCTGACCACGAAATTTCGCATTTCGCCCGCCACAGAGCGCAGTGCACATGACGCAAAGGTCGGAGAAGAGGTGCAACACGTGATGTATCCTCATACAATGATGATGATGAAAAGTTATTGCTTATTTTTCATGTGTTTTCCTACGAATTACCAGCAACATGTGACACAGGCGTCATTTTCCGCTTGTTACATGTATACAGTCTTTTCAAAATAAACTGCTCACAGAAAACAACTTAGTTGGGTTTAGGAAAAGATGGTGGTTTAAGTTGAAATAACTCTGGGGTTTCCATAACTTCACTATGGAAACTATATGACAAAAACAGCTTAGTTAGGTTTAGGAAAAGATAAGGGTTTGGGTTAAATTAACTCCAAAAGTGATGTAACTTAAGTACGGAAGTTACATGACAAAAACTTAGTTATGTTTAGTAAAAAATCATGGTTTAGGTTGAAATAACTCTGGGGATAACTTCACTATAGAAGTTACATGACAAAAATGACAGTTAGGTTTAGGAAAAGATTTTGGTAAAAATAACTCTGGAAGTGGTGTAACTTAAGTACAGAAGTTATGTGACAAAAACGACTTAGTCAGGTTTAGGAAAAGATCAGGTTTGGGTTAAAATAATTCCTGAAGTGGCATAACTGAAGATGTTATGTGACAAATAAAATGTTGACCTGGTTTCACACAGGATTCAAACACTAGTCTCCTGAGCGAAAGTCCATCCACCCAGACTTCCTCCCTTCACAGTGTTTGCTCTTTATACTTCCTGGTTCAGGATTACGTGGATTAGGTATAGCTCTGAACAGCCTGGTCGTCATGGTAAAAATGAAACTGGAGCCAGAAAGTGATTAGCTTAGCTTAGCATAAAATCATAGAAACAGCTAGCAAGGCCCTGTCCAAAAACAATCTTCCAGCACCTCACTAATTATCACTCTACATCTCATTTGTTTAATCTGTACAAAAACCACAAGATAAATACTGAAAGTTGTGGTTTCGTGAGGAGTTGTGCCGTTGTGTCACCATCCGATATATTGTGTATTGTGCACGGCGCTGTGTCTGTATGGATAAAAACAACATGTGCGCTTGGACACGTCCTCGTCGACCTTGTGCACATTACTTACCGCTGTACGCTGGTTTTTGCGACTGCACTAAAGAGCTCAATTTAAGTTTCAGTGGCATTCTAACCTGAAGACAGCACACATTAAGGAGCGCTTTCCCAGAGCCCAATACCATAGCACTGTAATGGGCATGAGAAAGCTAACTGCACCTCGTGGTTTATCCATGATGAGCAGTGATCTGTGTCAGCCGGGTTCCTGTATGACAGTTCATACAGGAACCTCCACTGCAGATCCCCCTGGCTGTTTGCTACTGTGAGCTCTTATTAGCAGCTTCTTCTCTATACAAGCTTGTGGCTGTAATTAGCAGTCAGTAATCATCCTGCGATGTCCCCCCTCCCCACCCCCGCTTTGCCCTCTCTCCCGTTTAGGCTTGAAGACCATCGTCGGTGCGCTGATCCAGTCGGTAAAAAAGCTATCGGACGTCATGATCCTCACCGTGTTCTGCCTCAGCGTCTTCGCCCTCATCGGCCTGCAGCTCTTCATGGGCAACCTGAGGCAGAAGTGCGTGCGAGTGCCAGTTGGAAGCAACGCCACCAACAGCAGCAACATCACCGACGCCGACGACGGCATGTTCTTCAACAGCAGCCTGCTGGAACTGAACCTCACGTTTGCGCAGAACGCCACGGAGACCTTCAACTGGACGGAGTACATCAACGATGATAGTAAGCCGAGTGAGGCTGGCCAGGGGGTTCACGGGGGTCAAGTTAGTTTCCGACCCCAACTGCCCCAGAGTGCCCGAGTCGCTGGCTAGTCCACCCCAGACTTCCTAAGTCTGGCTTCTCCATATGCAGCAATGGGTCTGGGTGGCGGCGGCAGGGGTTGTGTGTTGGAGGAGGTCAGGCATGCCGGTCTGCTGCCGTGATAAGGAGTGACAGCAATGGCTGGGAGCGGGGGGCTTTCTAACAAGTGCTGGTGGGAGAACGGCGCAAATGTGGCGGATAATCGCCACAACAATACAGCCCTCTACTTTCACCCCCACCCTCACTACCCTTCATCAGTCTCCCATGGCCCATCTGTGTGGCATGAAAGTGCTAGAGGAGGGTGAGTCACTGACCGCCAGCAGGATATCGAGGAGACGTGCACCAGCTCCACGACAAGCTGCTGCCAAGAGCACGAGCTGAATAAAATGGCATAGCTGTCATAAAGTCTGGCATCTTTATTGCGTCAAAGCCCCTAAAAATGTGATTTTGTGATAGTTAGATGAGGACATAGTGGCCGTGGCTGCTTATTCATGCAGACAAAAACACAAAAGGATGACTAATATGGTTGGGTGTTAAATCAGACACATTCCTCCCTGTCGCCCAATCAATGTCCAGTATTAAGCCGTACACTTTCTGTGCTGTTCCCTCATCGATCTCTATCGATCTCTTCTGTTTCCGAACTCCTGTGATGTGGCTCTGACTGACCCGCCCCTCTCTCCCCTTCCTCCTCTAGGAAACTACTATTTCCTCCCTGGCCGTAGGGATGCTCTGCTCTGTGGGAACGGCAGCGGCGCCGGGTAAGGCTTGACATGTTTTATTTATACAGCCAATTAGACGCAGCACAAAGCTGAGCATACGCAATTAGTGTCGACACCGCGGCATTACGGGAATCTAAACTGCTGGTTAACAAGGTGCATTTCATTTAAAGTGTTGCTGAGGGAAGCTCATTGGTTTCAGTTGATATTTAAGCCATTTATCAAAGAGTCAGTCCAGGAATCGTTGCAGATTTGTGATTGAAATGTCCAGAAGCTAGCCCCTGCAACCCATATAGGATGCACAGTGTGCAGTCCTCGTCAGACCTGCCTTAGATTCTTGAAGACTGTATGGCCTGAAGAAACCTACTGGATGAGAGGCAACATGTCTGCAAGAATCTGGAGCAAGTCCTGTTGCCTGAGTGTTTTGATATTGTGTTATGTGATACTGTACTGTTTCTCAAAAACACTAGTCTATCACCGAGTGAGTTATGAAGTTACACGATTGGTTGGGTGAGAGTTGGAGTTTCCTCATTGGCCGTCGCTCTTTCAAAATAACAAGGCAGCGAACCGTCCAGCGCAACGCATCCAGCTCTGTATACAAACAGGGTTCCCACGGGGTCTTAAAAAGTCTTAAAAAGTCTCAAATCCAGTAACCTGAATTTAAGGCCCCCAAATGTCTTAAATCCAGTTTTGGCAGGTCTTAAAAATTCATTCACATTACTTTTCATTTCAAAAGGAATGTGTTATGAAACTATGAAGCGGAATCAAAAGGGAATAGCGGAATTTTTCGGAGCAGTAGGTTTAAAAATGCATCCATAGTGGTTTTAAATGAACGTGGAAAAGGTCTTAAATTGCATTTATAATGGTCTTAAATAGGTCTTAGAAAGTCTTAAATCTGACTTGTTGAAACTTACAGATACCCTCATAAACATTGAACAACACATTTATACTTTTCTGTTATTGTGAAACCAGACTGTTGTATGGCGTTGCATGGTACGCCGAATGCAAAGGGTTGCTCATAAGACCTGTGTGTGCTGACAGGCTCTGTCCAGAGGGCTTCACATGCATCAAAGCCGGTCGTAACCCCGACTATGACTACACCAGCTTCGACACCTTCAGCTGGGCCTTCCTCTCCCTGTTCCGACTCATGACCCAGGACTACTGGGAAAACCTCTACCAACAGGTTGGTACGGCTCATTTCTGATCATGAGTACAGCATCTGCTTGTCCTTTGGGTTTATTTACTGTTATCAGGGTTGCAACTACTGATTATTATCTAGATTAATTGTATAGTGAAAAATGCCCATCCCAGTTTCTCAAAGTCTGAGGTGATGACTTTAAATAAACGTTCTGTTTAAAGGGACATTGTGTAGGATTTGGTGGCATCTAATGGTGTGGTTGAAAAGTGCGACCAACTCCCTCTGCTCACTTCCCTGACTATAGTAACGAAGCAAAGTGAGCCGATCTCTCTAGAGCCAGTGTTTGGTTTGGGTAGAAACAAGGCGGAGCATCATGGCGGCCTAAACGTTGTAATTATGAGTTTATGGTCCCATCGCTAGTGTCAAGTCTTCAATACATCACGATGTTCATTTAATAAATTATGGTCCCATTTAGAGTCAAATAGATCATAAAGCAGGGGATGAGTTAGTACGTGGCTACCTTGTGACTGACGGGTTGCATGAAACCAAGATGGTGACGGCCTTGAGGCTTCAAAATGGCAGTCCACAAACCGTCACAGTGACTACGTGCACTTCTTATATATATATAATATATATATATATACAATTTCTGGTTCGTGGGTGACTGTTTTGAAGCTTCCAGTTTGGCATCTTGGCCGTAGCCATCTTGGTTTTTTGGAGTCAGAAGTGGCCATATTTGGGTGAGAGGGATACACATTGCTACGCCTCTATCCTGATTTACAGGTCACCATGGTAGCAACTAACAACAACAAGTTTCAGGTGATTATAACAATATTGTTATGACTATTATCTTCCATTTCTGCTAATAGATCTCTCAAAATGTTACACACTATTCCTTTAATATAATCTGAAACACAGAAAAGTCATCTATCATCTTAGTCTATCGACTAACTGTATTTACTATCTGTAAAAGTTTTTGACAGTGAACTTCATAGAATGATGTAACTTCATAATACAATCAGTAAATATCTGAAAAAACCCAGATGAGTATTTTCAGGGTGTGTCACTCTGCAGTTATTAACTCGGCCGGTTATGTAAGGCTGTGTTGTGTTTTGTTTTGCACTGCAGCAGCACAATGCAGCAACTTGACATTTGCAAAGTCATTACAGTCAAACAGTACATTGTGTTACTTCAGAGAAACAGGACAAAAAAACACTATCTAACTATGGTATCTGTTTTTCCCTCGCATACTGTAGGTAGACGTTTAATAATTATTGATTATTTTATCATTAGTTTGTGTGATATGAAATGTATAAATTATATATTGTATTATAACTGATAAGATCTTCTGATTACATTACTAATTTATCAGTTTATTGTTACACACATTATAACATGTTATATACTATATTAAGTATTTGTTAATGATTCCCAAATGATTTGTAAACCTCCAAGATTTTTTTGTAAAACACCTATAAACATAAATAGATGGACCACAACAAGTTATTAACCACTGACAAAATATTAAGTATCTATAAATATAATGTTTAAAGTGTATTTTATATTATATTTTATTAATTTATTTCACAAGGTATAAAATCATCTGTTGTAACTTCATAGTAGCATCCAAATAATGGTAGTAGACGGTTTACAAAGCAATTACTGTTATTCTTGTGATTTTAACAATTTGTTGTTACACATTATAACATTTTATGTACTATATTAAGTATTTGTTGATGATTACCAAATGATTTGCAAACCTTTAATAAATTGTTCAGAAACATGGCACAGAAAGATATTTGTAGCACTGGTTTGTAAATTGTCTGTAAACATTATTTGGATGTTATAAAGTTAAAACTGATGAATATAAAACATTGTTAAATGGTTATAAATTATACTATAAAAAAACATTTTGATAGTTAATATTTAGTAAATGGTGACTAAATGATTATTGGTCTATATATCTTTGTAATGTTTATAGACATTTTACGAATGATTTCTTCAAGGTTTGCAAATCATTTTGTAATAATTACAAATACTTTAATACTGTAATACTTTATATAGTATATAAAACGTTATAATGTGTGCAACAATAAATTTGTAAAAATAACAGCATTATTAATAATTAGTAAACATTATTTCATGGCTTGGTGACAGTGAAATAACTACATTTTGCCATTTACAAATGATGGTTATCATAAAGAGTTTTTGCGTTTTTGCTGAGTTCTGTCTGTCTTGGGTCGGCCAGACTTTGCGGGCGGCGGGGAAACCCTACATGATCTTCTTCGTACTGGTGATCTTCCTGGGCTCCTTCTACCTGGTCAACCTGATCCTGGCCGTGGTGGCCATGGCGTACGACGAGCAGAACCAGGCGACCATCGAGGAGGCCCAGCAGAAGGAGGAGGAGTTCCAGGCCATGCTGGAGCAGCTGAAGAGGCAGCAGGAGGAGGCTCAGGCAGGACATTCGTCTTTTTATCTTCCAAACTGAGCATTAGAGTGATTACCACAGACGTTTCAGCTGATTTCATTACTCACTGGGGACACTGAGAAGTCCATTAAGAGAATAATGGTTTAAACTGCTCAAGCAACAGGCACATTTTAGCAACTTAAAATAGTCTGAATGCATATAGCCAAGCGGCTGGGAGAATCTCTGGGGAGGCTTTAAGTCTCGTGCCAACTGTTAAAAGCAGCGTTGCCACTGGCGACCAAGGGATTGGCTGTCCTGTATGACTGACGGCCCTCTGCTGCCCCCTCAGGGGTCGGGAGTCCTTGGTCGACCTACAGAAAGGAACAATTAGCGGCTGGACATTGAGTGAAATGGGAATGCTGGATAACGGGAATGGAAATAACCAGTTATTTTAAAAGCATGTGACGTCAGAGTCAAGACAGTCTATTTCTGTCCTGCTGAGTAAATATGGAGGACAGCCAAAATGCCAAAATCAAAAATAAATCAATGAATGACTCAGTAAATAAATAGATAAATGTCGCAAAAATCATTAAAAATAAATGTAGCCATTAATATGTTGAAAATATGTGACATCAATTGATATTTCTGTTTGAATCTGCTTCTTGATTTGTATTAATTCCTTCATTTGTTTACACTTCTGTTGGATTTTCTCTTTTACTGACGTGTTCAGTTGTATTCATTTTGAAATTTATTTATTTATTTTTGCATTTCTTTTTGTTAATTAATTTATTTTTGCATCATTTATTTATTTAGCATTTAATTTTGATTTATATGTTTTTGCATTTATTTTTTATTTATTTTTTTCTCGCATTTATTTTTATTTATTCATTTATTTTTGCATTCTTTCTTATTTTATATTTACTTTTAAATGCATGTATTTATTTATGTATATATGAGTTTATTTTTTTGTTTATTTCTGCACAGAGTAAATAAATAAGGGAATTTATATAAAGATAAATAGATAAAGAAGCAAATCTCAGAAACATCAATGTATGTCACATTTTATCAGTTAATGAATGGCTCCATTTATTCTTAATACCATGTTTGCTGCTATAATAAGTCCGTTTTCTAACCAGGCAGTATTGTTAGCATTTAGTTCTAGTTTTTATTTCGTTAGTTTTTATTTGAGTTTTAATTTACTATAATAACCCAGGTGGAGTCGCCCCCTGCTGGCCAGTACAATGCAATTTTAAGGCACTTAAGTTATCAGATCTGGAGGCTGCATCCACTGTTTTACTTTCTCTTTGTTTTCTACAGTCTATGGCTGAAAGGTACAGCTGCCAAGGTTGGGAACTACTCATACACAATGGCTGTATTTGAAACTGCACACTATACTAGTACTACAACGTCATACTATAGTAGTAGTATGTACTGATTTCACCAAACTTTGGCTAGCATGTAGCAAGCAGTATGCCAAAAACACCCAGATACTGATTTGGAAAAAATCTCCAATATGCATCGGACCAGTCTACCTCGCCTACTGTATCCCACAATGCAAAGCGCCGGAACAGTACAGGTAACAGTTACAACAAAAGCAGCCAAAACGGTTAGTTATTTACATTTTTCCGAACTATTTCATCAGTAAATTCACTTCTGGACATTTTTGAGGCGAGAAATCAACTGTGTAGATTTTGCATGTTTACAGTTTTACGATATTAGATGGTGAATCGAACATTTGCTCCAATGATTTCGGAGTTTAGAAGCTCCACAAACTGCCGGGACTAGCTAGCGTCTGCCAGGGTCACAGACCGCCATGAACCGGAGCTCTCTAGAAACCGGTCTGCAGACGAGAGGCTTTTATTTCCTTGTAGATGGATAGTTTGTTTAATTATCACAACACAAATGTTCATTATAAATGAACAGAAGTTGTTTATCTGCCTTTTGAGCTGAAAAGCTCCACAACTGCCCATATTTTAAAATAACACTGCAGCAGTGGAACAAGTTCGTTCTTTTGTCCAGAGCTTCTTTGAAGGCTAAAACCTGGTCTAGCATACTGCAAAATACGTCACTTCAGCTGTTTCATACTGCATAGTACGAAGGAATACAGTACCAGGGTTCCCACAGGGTCTTTAAAAGAATCCAATAACCCAAATTTAATGCTAAAATGTTTTAAAACCTCAAAAAATGTCTTAAATCCAATTTTGACAGGTCTTTAAAAGCTGTTAACGTGACTTTCATTTCAACCGAAATGCACTATTTTGCTTTTAAATGTTTTGTTTTTGAGCACGCTGTAAAAAAACTACAAAGTGGAACCAAAAGGGAATTGATCAGAGCAGTAGGTCTTAAATTTCATTCATAATGGCCTTTAAAACGGTCTCAAAAAGTCTTAAGATTGACTTGCTGAAACAGATACCCTGCATATGTACTATATACTGCACACTGCGTTCCTCAGTAATATGTAGTAGGCGGTTTTGAATACAGCCTATGTTTGAAAGGTACAGCGTCTGCCAAGGTTGGGAACTACCGATACACAGTGTGTGGATAATAGTGGACGATCATTCGAAAGCTGTATTTCTTTATGACTCTGCATTTCATATTGTATGACATCCTCTCCAGCTCGTCCTCGTTAGCGGAAGGTCAGATACATCATCTCGCTTCATGTTTCTCTTCAGAGCTCCTTCCCCACCTCTGCTCGGCCCTTCAAAGGCTATTCTGCCAGGCTCAGCGCTGCCGTCTTATCAAGACTGGGCACGTTCACGTTGTTCATGTTGGCTGTGGTTGTGAGTTTCTCTTCATTAGACCAAAGAGAAATGATGAAAAACATAGTGGCGTACTGTATTACTCGCTGGCGAATTTATTGGATTTACAAGCTGGTATTTTTAGCCTAATATGAAACAGGATGTCTGTTCATGCACGTGGTAGTAAATCCTCCTTAAGGTTTTTCCTAACAGTGATTTGATGAATGTTGTTTATAAAAGAAAAAGGCTGCTTCTTAACCCAGCATCCACGCTTACTCGATGAGTAATATAAATGAGAAATTGAGAAATGTTTTGGTTTGCATTAAAAACATCCAGGCGTCCATTTTTAGAAGGTGTCTGAGGCTTATTTGGCTCTTCGTGCTGCCAGGCTCTCTCCTCAGCGAGAGCCTCTGAGACAGGCACCGGGGTAGCCATGACAACTGTGCTTGCGCTCCCATTGGCCAGCAGGTTGCCGCGGCAGCAGCCACGGAGAGCGGGGAGTACAGCGGGAGAGGGGGCCCCACCTCCGAGTCGTCCTCGGGGACGTCTAAGCTCAGCTCGAAGAGCGCTAAGGAGCGGCGCAACAGGCGGAAGAAGAGGAAGCAGCGGGAGGAGGAGGAGGAGAGGGGGGGCCGCGACAAGTTCCACAAGTCCGAGTCGGAGGACAGCATCAAGAGGACCAGCTTCCGCTTCTCCATAGACGCCAACAGGCTTTCTTATGACAAGAGATGCTCCTCACCCAACCAGGTAAACACCTCCCTGACGAATCAGATCTGTCAGTGAGTGTTACCTGATTTCACACAATCCACATCATCCCACCGATGTACTTTTTTCGGCCAAAGTATATGTTTTGCCATCAAAATGCTTCAAGCCTTTCTAAAAATGTTTTCTCACATGCTGTGGACGGCGTTTTAGTTCAGACAAACTGACCCATCGATGCAGCCCCCCGTGTTCTGCGAGGTAAAATCACTGCTTTTGTGAATGGAGTCTGGTGGCTTTGAAGACATGAATATAACAGTAAGGTAAAGCAATATATATTGTAAATATAACAAACATACTGTATACTGTATATATCGCTCTCTCCAAAGCCACCAGACTCCATTCACTAAAGTAGCAATTTTACCTCAAAGAACACAGGAGTATACATACTCCCCCACTTCAAAATATCCAAATTAAATTAGTTATTTCCAAACTTAGCACAGCTAACTTTGACTCACATTACTCTATAACCTTATTGATTAGCTTGCTTTGATAACCTACATTACTGCTTTTTTCCATGGAACAGAATCCAGATGGACCCACCCTTTAAAGCTACAGTACTTGAAGGAAAGAAATAAAACCAGGAATTAAATTTCACCTAATTTGCACCAGTATGCATTCATTCATAAATTAAAGGAATAGTTCGGCCTTTTAGGGAATATTCTCTTGCTGAGATTTCGATGAGAAGATGGATACCACTCTCGTATCTAGCTAGGAAGCTGAAGCTAGCTTAGCTTAGCATGAAGTGTCATAAAGTCTTTATGCAAAAAAATAATAATAAAGGAAAATCTGCGCCAGGCTAGCTGTTTCCCCTTACTTCCTGTCTTTATGCTAAGCTAAACTAAGCTAAGCTAAACTACACTAAGCTGGTTGCAGTTTCATTGTGCAAATACAAGAGTGGTATCAATTTTTTCATCTAACTCTCAACAAGAAAGCAAGTAAGCGTAATTCCCAAAATGTGAAACTTTGTGGGATATTCGTCATACTGCTTTTCCTTTCCATTTCTGTTTACCCTCTCTCTCTCTCTCTCTCTCTCTCTCTCTCTCTCTCTCTCTCTCTCTCTCTCTCAGTCTCTCCTCAGTATCCGCGGATCCCTCTTCTCGCCTCGGAGGAACAGCCGAGCGAGCCTGTTCAGCTTCCGCGGCCGGGCGCGAGACATGGGCTCCGAGAACGACTTCGCCGACGACGAGCACAGCACCTTCGAGGAGAGCGACAGCCGGCGGGGCTCCCTGTTCCTGCCGCGCCGCCTCGAGCGCCGCTGCAGTGCCGTGAGCCAAACCAGCCTTGGGGCGCCGCGGGTCATGCTGCCCGCCAACGGCAAGATGCACTGCGCCGTAGACTGCAACGGCGTGGTGTCGCTGGTCGGTGGAACTTCTGTAACAACCTCCCCTGTAGGTCTCCTGCTACCTGAGGTGACGTTTGTTTCAGGCTTTATTTTCCCATTGACCTGTTTTAGGTTTATGCCACCTTTTATTCCCATCCCTTTGCCCTCATGAATTTATGAATTCATACTTGTTTGCTCAATCAAGCTCAACACCAATAACCTGTTTGATCTCCCCTTCTGTGAAATGTTGCCCAAATATCTTGGCATGAATGTGGTTTTGATGCATTTTTTTTCCAGGGGACGACTACAGATACTGAGCTCAAGAGACGGCGGTCAGGTTTTCACCAGCCGTCCATGGATTATTTAGATGAACCAGGCGGCAGGCAGAGAGCCATGAGTGTGGCCAGTATCCTCACCAACACTATGGAAGGTCAGAACGGGGTCTTAGTCTTTCTGGTCTTATTTCCTTCCTGTCATGAACTGAAATCGAAAATGCCATGACCTCCTACCATGACTTATTTTTTTATTACCGCCATGGCCATTAATATTCCAGAATTCCAGCCATATAGAACTACCGGACATGTTTTGAATACCCATATAATACCTTATTTTTGACGTAAGTGGTCTAAAACATAAAATATTTATTGCTGGTTGGTCGGTCCAAACACCGCAATTGTCAAATTTAAAACAGTGATGGTGTGGCCTGCCGAATAGTTCGAAGTTTCAAAGCTTCGTCTCTGTAAATATCTCAGTCTTCAGTTTAAAAGCCAAACTTTATTAAGAGAACAAAGATGCATCTCTTTCCAAAATTGGAAATGATCACGGTGATGAAATATTGTGCTTCAATCCATATTTGTTGGCGTTTAGCCTTTCAAACACATTTTCACTGTGTTTAAACAGACATTCAAAGCTTCATTCGAACACCTTAATAGAAGCTTTGATTGTTAAAGAAAGCTGTTTGGTACCTGGTGGCTTGGTCCGAGCCACGTTGTTTGTTTCCCATTTACAGAGATGGCTGTATATGAACACCAGCTTTGTTTTTTTCAGCACATTCGCAGAGACAAGTCCAGAAATCAAAATTTATTGAGGAAAAAAAAAAATTGATATAATCATTTCCAAAATTCACAACATGTTGTTATCTAACAAAATATTCTGCTTCAGTCTATATTTGTTGGCGTTTAGCCTTTCAAAGCAACAGAATGGACAGCAAGAGTCTGTGAGGAGATAATAGCTAAATTTGACAAAAGGTTTAATGGATTTGAATCACAAAGGAGGCATTTAAACTTTTGTAGCTTATAGTATAAGTTTATATTTAAGTTGTCTTGGCAGCATATAGATCACACAATATTAGGCTATTTAATATGCAATTAATTAATAAATACATTATATTGGAATATTTCCCAACGGACATTTTGGCCATTGATAATTTCCTCTGCTGGACAATTACACTGCTGTAGTCATCAGTTTAACTGCATTTCATTATAATGAAATGTCATTTCTCCTTTTCCAGAGCTTGAGGAGTCGAGACAGAAATGCCCCCCCTGCTGGTACAGATTCGCCAACACCTCTCTGATCTGGGACTGTTGCCCCGCGTGGCTGAAAATCAAGGACGTCGTCAGCACGGTGGTCATGGACCCATTCGTGGATCTGGCCATCACCATTTGCATCGTCCTCAACACCCTCTTCATGGCAATGGAGCATTACCCCATGACTAAAGAATTTGATAACGTACTCTCAGTTGGAAACCTGGCAAGTATTGTGTGATATGCTTAGAAAGTTAAAGAGACTAAAGAGTAGACTCCACTAATATTTTCAGTATTTGTAGAATTTGATTCTAGTGGTGGCATAGATCTCTGACTTGTGATTCAAACATTTCCAATAACTCCAGTAAGTCAAAAAGTCAAAATTTACTGAAAAAGGTAGATGTAAAAATGTATAAAAATAAAATGTTCTGCTTCAGTCCATATTTGTTGGCATTTAGCCTTTCAAAAAGAAGCTCTTGAGTGGACAGAACCAGAAAACCACTCACGTAAAATATGTCTCATGATGAAAAATTTGTCCTCTGTGATTAGGTGTTCACGGGCATCTTCACCGCAGAGATGTGCTTTAAGATCATCGCCCTGGATCCCTACTACTACTTCCAGGAGGGCTGGAACATCTTCGATGGCATCATCGTCAGCCTGAGTCTGATGGAGCTCGGCTTGGCCAACGTAGAAGGCCTGTCTGTGCTCAGGTCCTTTAGATTGGTAAGAGCGATAGCTCATTACATGATTTATCTGCTCGTTAGATGAGAAAAGTTAAGATGTACCTGCACTTCTAGGGTCGGGACACAATAGCTCTCAATAACACTTATGTTATTAATGAGGTAATGATGTAATGAGAGCTTTTGTGCAGGGCATGAAAGATCCCACAGAGAGTTGGCGTGGCCTTTGGGGCACTATGTGTTTTTTTCTGTTCACCTGATTAGCTTTCTATGTGCTGCTAGACTCCGAGGACACAGTCAGCCGTTGAGACTGAACATATACTCACATAGACTGAAGGATCTGACTAGCTGACACACTTAACTATAGTCAAATTTCCAACATCCAAGTAGAATACAATTTTATATAGATACTGTATATATACGGTATATGTTTGTTTGTGTATTGCCTATTAAAGGGTGGGTCCATTATCCGAACATCCTAATTTTGGTCGTATATGTTTTAGCGTCAAAGCACTATTTTTGCTTCAGTCCCTACTAAAAATGTAACCTGACGTAGGTTTCTACATGATGACGCTGCTACATATACAGTATATACACATCCTTATAGTCAGTGTATTAAGGTTACATAGAGTAACCCAGTAATCCCAGTTTGGAGAGCAGACTGGAGTACCGGCACACAAGCTAAGCAATGTATCGCTGTGGACGCCAAGTTAGTTTGGATCCGAAAGTCACATAAGAACACAAATAAACTAACCCACAGATGCAGCGGTAGACCGGCAACTAAAAATAAATGGTTAAATTAATGCTTTTTGTGAATGGAGTCTGGTGGTTTTTGAAGAGAGTAATATAACGGCTTCAGTTCCCCGTCAGATGGTCCTTTCTGACGGGGAACTGAAGCTGTTGAAATCGCTCTCTTCAAAGCCACCAGACTCCATTCACAAAAACAGTCATTTTACCTCGCAGTAGCATTTACTTATTCCTAACCATATTGATTAGCTTCGATTCGTTTATGGTAACCTACATCATTACTTTTTGCTAACGGCTGAGTGGGCAATGAAAAGATAGATGCCGGATGGAAGCTGGAGCTAACTTAGCTTAGCATAAAGAAGGGAAACTGCTAATCGAGACTGAGATATTCCGTTTTGCGTTTCTCTTTGTGTACAGTATCAGCAAACGATATTTAATGTGTTAATTAGTGAGCTTCAGGGGCAGAGTTTGTTGCCTTCAGACTGAACCCAACTAGCTGCTTCCCCTTGCTTCCAGTCTTTATGCTAAGCTAAGCTACCTGCAACATGAGTGATAACCTACATTACTGCTTTTTGCTAATGGCTGAGTGGACGTAACAGAACGCAATCATATCCAGAGAAATCACACAGTGCTTTTAACTTTCCTTTAAAACAGCTGAGGGTCTTCAAACTGGCCAAGTCGTGGCCCACTTTGAACATGCTGATCAAGATCATCGGGAACTCCGTGGGGGCTCTGGGGAACTTGACCCTGGTGCTGGCCATCATCGTCTTCATCTTCGCCGTGGTGGGCATGCAGCTGTTCGGCAAGAGCTACAAGGAGTGCGTGTGCAAGATTTCCA
This sequence comes from Pterois miles, assembly GCA_947000775.1. NCBI lineage: Eukaryota > Metazoa > Chordata > Actinopteri > Perciformes > Scorpaenidae > Pterois > Pterois miles. Next base: position 2,550,097 of record CAMQGK010000500.1, on the reverse strand, counting down.
GTGAATGTCAGCTGCCTCGCTGGCATATGCACGATTTCTTCCACTCCTTCCTCATCGTGTTCCGGGTGCTGTGCGGAGAGTGGATCGAGACCATGTGGGACTGCATGGAGGTGGCTGGACAGACCATGTGCCTGATAGTCTTCATGATGGTCATGGTCATTGGCAACCTGGTGGTATGGGGTTCTTCCTGCTTTATTCCCCTTTTATAATCTGGATAACACTGTTAAGATTATGGCAATTGTTTGCTTTAGATTTGTTTTTAATAACCTGGAAGTGAAGTCTCTCGTTTTAGAGCTGCTTCTCACCATTGCAATACAAAAATGCACCACGTGGGAATTTTTCACACGAGGACTACGTATGCACACTGGTTCCAGTGTGAATTTTGAATCTTCTGGATTGGTTTTAAAGTGAAGTCGCTCTTTTTAAAGCGGTTTGTCTACAGTGTAATGCGAAAATGCAGTGCAGAAATACAAAAAATCTGCATCCGCATTTGCCACATGACAACTTTGCACACCGGTTCCTACTGCGAATTATCCACGTTGCCATTCTGTCTTGGTTTTAAAGCGAAGTCTCTCACCATTGCGATGCAGGAATCCAGAAAGTCCGTGTAAATCATCCACATTACTGGCCCAATGAGTTTCCTCCTACTCCACACAACAGAAACCATCCAGACAGAGACTGTCTGAGGAGCTAACATTAGCTACACAATACATGAACTAATCGCACCCCAAGTGTGATGCTAACGCTAGCTGTTGTGGCTAACCCATTCTGTGACTAACATATAACGTTAACAAGTGTCAGCTACATTACCATCTTCATCGTATCCTAGCTGCTGGGCGATCTGAAGTCATCTATTGAGGCAGTGTTTGTCGTACATTATTAGGTGTTGAGAAAGGGGACGGCTCATTTATTCCAAAACAATAGTGCAGAAATTTTCCCGCTTGACCAAAAAAGCCCATTTTTCAAACAGTCTCTTACGCTGTCTGTCCAAATATGTTTGCAAGCATTCATAAGAACCCTCAAAATAAGTTTTTATACATTTTTAAAAATTCGTACTTGGTGTAAAACGTTTTTCGAAGTAATAAGGTCAAGTGGAGTTCACCATCCCCTGCCTTATGTCCACTTCCTCCCAGGTTTTAAACCTCTTCCTGGCTCTCCTCCTGAGCTCATTCAGCGCCGACAACCTGGCAGCAACGGACGACGACAGCGAGATGAACAACCTGCAGATCGCCGTCGGCCGCATCCAGAGGGGCATCGCGTTCGTCAAATCCATGGTGCGACAGTTCCTCCAGAGCCTCTGCTTCGGCGGCGGCGGTAAGGGCTCCGGCCTGGCCGAGGAGAGCAAACCCCTGGATGAACTTCACAGCAACGGCAAAGGCAACTGCATCTCCAACCACACGTCGGTGGAGATCACCAAAGACCCCAGTGTGGTGTACATGACCGAGGGCAACGGACGGCCAGGAGGAGGGCTGGTAGTCGGGGTTGGCGGGGACACTACAGGGAAGTACCCAATGGAGGAGTGCGACTACATGTCGTTTATTCATAACCCCACCTTGACAGTTACGGTGCCCATCGCTGTGGGCGAGTCGGACTTTGAGAACCTAAACACAGAAGATTTCAGCAGCGACTCGTCGGACGTGGAGGGCAGCAAAGAGGTAAGACGAAAGATTCTCAGTCTGTGGGAAGGTCACTTTTTCATACGTGTAATAGTTAACACCCAGCGCAAGCCAGTCAACGTATAGTATAAATGTCAAGATTTGCATAGAGATGGCCTTTTCAGAGAGATTTTCCAACAGTCAAGCAGTTTGAAAATAACATACCTGCTGGCTCATTTGTACATGCATGATTCATGCTGTGCTGCTGAGGGACTCATCAGGAGTTTTCACTCAGTTCTGAAGCTGTTAGCAGCAGAAGAAAGAGCCCTGACGACTAGTCTCTGAAACGTTGACCGAGTCAATTCAAGGATAGATGGACTCTGTCAGTGTATTTGTATACAATGCTGCGTGGTTGACGTCCAAGCAAATGCAGATTGGATGATAATTTGCGCAGACGTTTTTGTAATTCATCGTAGGGCTGGGACGATGCCTATCGGCCAGTTCAATACCATCACGAAAACTTAGGTGCCGGTTCGAGTTTTTTAACTATTGTGATTCAACATTACAATTTATTGCAATTTTTGTTAACTTTTTTTAAATACTAGTCCATGGGAAATAGTTGAATCATACACTTCAAGGGGCTTTTATTTTGGAAAATATCTAAATTAATACAGGAGAAATGTTTGATGTATGTAGTCAGAGATGAAGTGAAATATATCAGCAGCCCAAAAATCAAAGAATAGAGACATTTCATAAATTCAAGGTATTTTTAATGTATAAGAGACATATATTTGGAGCACAAAAAGGGTCACGGAAATAGTAATAAAGTCTTTAATTGATTAATATGAAATACGCATTAATAATTTTGTTCACAAATGGACTAAATTACAACGTAATTTATTGTTTGACATTTTAATGGATATTAAAAAGTAGAATTATCGAAATTAAAAAAAAAAAATATTCCTCCTTTATTCCCCCGGGGGATTCTTTTTTTTCTCTCTTTTCTCCAATACATATACATATTATAGAGGGGATGATGAGTGAGGGGCTTCCCCTCCAACCCCCCCAGTTGGGGTTTTTTGCCCTTCCCTGGCCCCCCCCCGCCTTCCCAAAGGTAACCCGCCCCCCCCCCCCCCCCCTTTTTTTTGTTCCTGGGGGATTTGAACCCGGTCCCCCCCTCCTCACCCAACCCCTCCGGACTGAGCTACTGCCCCCCAATTATTTACATTCATCAATAAATCATTTTAAAAATACATTAATGAATTCCTAAATAAATAACTTAATTTCAAGATCTTTTTGAAAAAGCAGTTAAGAAAGAGAAACAACTGAATTCATAAATTAAGAAATATGTGTTAATGCCTATTTTTATTGTATAATTAGTGATTAATCAGTTTAAGGCTTTATTACTATTCCATGACTCTTGTGGTCTTTCATACATGCAATGTTTTATACCTCTGGTGAATATAATCCAATCAATCTTATTTTCATGTATGTATTTTGTATATAAAGTTGCCTTTGTTAACACTTTATTTTGAAAACCAGACGTAACCACACATGTCTACTTCCGCTAACTTCGCCAGGTCTGTCAATAGCTCTCCCATCAGTTCCTCTGGTGTCGTTTGAATGCATTTAAGATAAATGTCTAACATGTGGGTGCTGTACGGTTTCCTGTCCGAGACAGTTAGCATGTAGCTTTAGCCATGATGTCCTCTGCATTTCCTGTAATGTGTGAAACACAAAGTGTTTCCACACTTTACTATATGAGTAGTGTTTACCACGTGGATTTAACACATGCTGGTGCAGGTCGTATCCACGCTGACCCTCCAGTGTTTTCTACTTTCTCGTTTTGGGGAGCTGCAGTTTGTTTTAGTTGACAGATACGGATACCGCCGCATAGACTCAAACCACACAAATATATCAATTCTGGCATTAAAAAAAAAATCAAAATCAAAAAATCGTAACGCATAGGCGAATCGATTTTTAATCCCACCCCTAACTCATTGCTTATTCTAACAGAGAAAATGCCAGGTTTGCTCAAGCATTGCCAGGCCGACAGAGCGCTGGGATCGCGCTCCCCGGTGATGTCAACCTGCCACTTTGGGTGTGGTGTCAATTCCCTGTGATTCAAAACAGCCCAGGAGACTATTTCTAACCACGGCACCACATGTTCCATAAATGTACGAGGCAGTGCTGGTCCAGGGGTTTTTGCACTGTGATAATTAAGCACCAGTTATAAGATATTTCCCACAGAGATAGAAAATATGAGTATAAACCCAGCATCCCACCCTTTGTTGCTTTGCATCTGTTCTGTGACTAACATGTTCTCCCACTGTGCCTTGTGGCTGACCAGTGAGAGCAGACTTGAGGTTGTATGCCGGCTTTTGGTGTGTTTGACTTACTTTGTTTAACCCCCCATTTGTTATTGCAGCTTTGTCACAGACGCTCTCAAGGTTTTCAGTGAGAGGAGAATTGTAAGACCACTTTATTGTACCATAGCACTAACCATGAGGACTGCCTATGCCATTTACAGACAAACAACATGTTTTTCTCATACCTTCAACGGATTGCCCATTTTCGTTCTTTGCCTGGTCTGCCCTCCGTCCCACGCCCCCCTACCCCACCCTCTTTGCTTTATACCCTCCCCTTCCCCGTACAGCAGCACACTCAATGCTGTAATATTTTTCTTTACCCACCCACCCCCTCCCACCCACTTTCATAATTTACCTCCAAGCATCAGGCTGTATTGCAGTAACAAACCATTAGGAATGAGCAACACCACCTTCTTTTCCATCGATAGACAAACTCATCGAACATGTTCTTTGCTTTTGATTTCATTGCTTGGTTTTGACTTGGTTTTGGGACTTGATTGGCATCCAACACTCCGAGCTTGAGAATGAAGGAAGAGAGGAGGACGAGAATGAGGGGAGGAAAAAAGAGAGATGGAATGAATTTTGCTGTAGTTTGACAAAATTCATTTGTCTGGTTCATAGCCCATGCATACACACATGAAATACTTGTACGTACTTGTTTTCTGTGATACTCAAATAATAGCGGAATGATGAAAGATTCTTTATGGAATTCTTTCTAAGGATTTTGAAACACAAATGAATCAACGCTGATTTTTGCAGGGTGGCAAAACAGATAACACATGGCAGGTTATATTGAATCTGACTTATTTACGATGGCTAAATTAGGGTCTTCATTTCAACATAAAATTGGGGAAACTCCGTCCCAAATTACATTGAATCCTACCAGAAATGGTACATGTATACAATTATTGTGGATTAGTTGCAGGGCTGTACCCAATAGCTTATAGCGTCATTAATAATGTTGACATTCAAATTCCAAATTCAATTGCTGTGCTGCGTCATCCTTTTTTGGCTATTGGCGTTTTTGCACCATTGCTGATAAAGATTACGCTACACTAATATTTTTAGTTTTAGACTATTTGTAGAATGAGATTCCAGATGTCTGACTCTTGTGATCCAAAATCTTCCAAAAGCTCATTTTAAAGCCCAAAATATATTGACAAAAGGTAGATGTAATATTTCCCAAAATTTACATGTTTTTTTCTCCTAACAAGATATTATGTTTTAGTCCCTACTTGTTGGCGTTTAGCCTTTCAAAAGCAACATTTTTCACTCACAAAAAACTGTTTGCTTTCCCGCTCGCTGCACACAAAGGGAGGCACTCACTGATGAGTTATCTTTATTTAAATTGTGATCCATACATTTCCAATAACTCCATAGCATTAAGTCCAAAAGTCAAAATTTCTTGAAAAAAGATGTCATAATTTCTAAATGTCACAACATAAGTTTATCTAATTAAATAATCTGCTTCAATTGTTAGCGTTTAGCCCTTCAAAAAATTTTCATTACGGACGAAAAAGTGTTTGCTGTGCTGCTTGTAGCACACAAAAGGAGGCGATGACTGACGAGTTATATTCAGTAAAGACAGTTGATTAAATAATAGGTTTCTGATTCTTGTAATCCAAATGTTTCCAGTAACTCCAGAGCAAGTCCAAAAGTCAAAACTGACTGAAAAAGATATTCCAAAATTCACATTTCTGACAAAATATTCTGCTTCAATCCATATTTGTTGGTGTTTAGCCTTTCAAAAACATTTTCATTTCAGTAAAAAAAAAAAAAAAAAACTGTTTGCGCTCCTGTTTGCTAAGAAAGTTGATTTGATAAAATAAAAAGACTTAACTTAGTTGAGACTAAGTCATTTAATCAGATGAATTGCTTCATTGAAATTGAGAATTTTGTTCAAGGGTTTTTTTTTTTTTTTTTTTTGAGGAAATATGACAACAGACATTCAAAGCTTCTTTCGAAAACCTCAATAGAAGCTTAGAATGTAAAAAAAAAAAATGTTTATATATATATTTGGTACAGCCCTAATTAGTTGACCCTGTTCTATGTGTTTCCAAGCCTGTGTTATCCACTTTCGTTTCACTGCAACTATCTCGTCACCCAACTTGTACAAATACAGTAGAAGTTGCCAACAAAATCTGCCAAATAAAAGCATGTTAGGTTAATAGTAAAAGCCTCAAATAATCCACGCCCAGAAGAGCTAAAATGGGTCTCCTGCTGAAGGAGAGAAAGAGAAACCGGAGGGAAACACCCCTCCAGAAAACGATGCACTTGTGAGCAGCATGCTTCCATCATTCCCATGCCGTATTAGCTGGGTTCCACGGCAATCAGAGCTGCTGCACTGTCTAGGATGACATGTTCCTGTACTCCACACGCCAGACAGATCAGACATGAGGCCACGTAACACCATGTTTGCCCAAAGAAAAACAGACAGGAAGCCTCACAACACCAAAAAGTCTCACTATATGCAGATGATGTTACAATATACATTAACGTTAAAACAAAGATTACTGCATTTTAGGGTTTCATAGGAGTGTTGCCAGGGTTCAAAATCCAGAGTTAGCAAGGAAGACAGAGTAAAATGAACTTGACAACAGCAGCAACACTTGTCCTTACATGTGTTGCATATTTTTGAGAAGAAGGATGAATATCGTTGACTACCACACTTAGTCCTGTATGTTTTCTGGGTATGCATGGGTGCTAATTCAACATGTTTTAGAAATGGGAATAGCAACAAAAAATGCCAGACCACATGCTGTCTTATAAACAGTGCACAGTACTGGTTTTTGCTGGTAAGCTAATGTGGTTATCCGTCTACTTCAACACAAACAGAAGAAGCTTGTACACTGCTTTCAAGGAATGGAAATAACGTGTTTTCATGTCACTCAGGAAAATGTTCAGCGGTTCCTGTGTGGGTGGATTCTAGCTTAGAGGGTGGGGTAATTATTATAATACATAGAAGCAATTTTGGAAATGGGATAAATTATAAGACAAATTGATTTAGGGTCATTTTTCAGTGGACATGAAAATACTTCAGCACACGTTCTGCTTGGTACTATTTCAGGCTTGGATTGATAATGCACTGGAATACTGCATGCACTCTTCCTCGAACTGAGGTCACATCAAACGTACCCACAGAGCATTTCCGTAACGCCAACCTCCCCGTGCCATGTGTTGCCACATAATCTGATTTGAGCCATCAGATAATCCTAATATCAAAGCCTGTAGGTACATTTGATCGATGCTGCATGTGATGATGATAATATAATGATTTTAAAGAGCCCAACTCTGTGAGCTATTACAGTGCCTAGTCTCCACACTAAGGTGTATATAGTTGTGGCACTGGAGTACATGTGAATGGAGAATCACAATGATAACCAGCTCAGAAGGTTGGCTCCTATAACCGCTGAATCTCGGTGGCACTGCATTGTCACTTTGTACACTTCTTCCTCATCCACGCAGAAGCTCGATGTAGAGCCCCAGCGTCTGAGCTCATCGGAGGGGAGCACGGTCGATATTTGGCCCCCAGGAGACGGGGTGGATTCAGTGGAGATGGAGCCAGAGGAGTCCCTGGAACCAGAGGCCTGCTTCACAGAGGGTGAGAGGGATGTGAGGGTGACAGGCAGGGAGGATGATGGGAAGTAGGAAAGTGTGACGAGATGGTGCATATACACAATTATTGTGGATTAGTCGTAGGGCCGTGTGAGTAGTTTGAAGCGTCATTCATAACACCCTTGAATTTTAATTCCTGTTGATAGTAAATAATAACAATTCAGTACATTTATAATATGTATTTATCTATTTGTTAAATAAAGTTAGAATGGCAATGTTTAAGTCAAGCCTGATGTTAATTTACACATAAAAGAAACAGTGACGCGTACAGCTTATTGACTAAAGACCAGTATTGGACCGGTACTCTGCATCAGCTGACACCCAAAGCCCAGGTATTGCTATCAGTATCGGGACTGAAAAAGTTGAATCCATGCATGCCGTATATCTGTACAGTTGCAAATATCAGGCTACACTAATATTATTAGTATTATATTATTGTATTATTGAGTGAGGTTCTAGTGGTGGGTGTGAAGGACTGTTTCTGACTTGTGTGATCCAAGTATATATGATGGTGAAAGAGCCGAACTCTGTGAGCCATTAGTATTATACTATTTGTAGAACTAGGTCCAATGGGTGGCTGCGTAGGATTGTTTCTGACTCGTGATCCAAATATTTCGAATAACTCCAGAGTGTTGTGAAGTTCAAAAAAGATAGATGTAGTCATTTCCAAAATTTACCCCATTTTTTCTAACAAAATATTCTGCTTCAATCCATATTTGTTGGCGTTTTGCCATAAAAGAAAGTTAACTTCATTTAAAAAAAAGCCTGTATGTACATTTGATTGATGGACAGACTACACGTATAACCAAAGATGTAATTATTTCCAAAATTCACCACAGTTTCTCTTATGAAATATTCTACTTCAATCAATATTTGTTGGCGTTAAGCCTTTAAAGAAAGTTGACTTCATTAAAAAAAGCCTGAAGGCGCATTTGATCGATGCTGCATGTGATAGCGCTGGAGTACATGTGAATAGAGACACAACGATAACCAGCTCAGAAGGTTGACTCCTATAATCCCTGAACCCCTGTGGAGGGTGATGAGTGGCGGGAAAGTGGGACAGAGCGAGAAAAGTGGGAGTGGAAATGCTTCCACAGCTCACTTCCAGACGCAGAGTAAATCACATATCTGGCACCGGTGTGTTATACTCGCCGCTGAGTGACAGTGAATGTAAATGCTCAGCAGGACAGAAAGAAAAGTCGTCTTTGGGATTGTCTTGGTTTGTAATGTAACCTGACATTTAGTCTGACACACCTCTAGTGCGATTCTGAGGATACCACTTCAGTGTTTAGAGAGTGGTTTAATGGCACCCAAATGGGAATTTATTTTCTGCATTTTTCTGGAAATTAGGTGCGATTTTGCACTAGAAGTAATGAAACCAGACAGAGTGAAGGTTGTTCTGGTTTAATCACGCATTCACTTTTAGTCAACATGGACTTAAATTCATTCTCCCCACATTTCCAGGCTGTGTGAGCAGGTTCCAGTGCTGCCAGATAAACGAGGACGAAGAGCATTTTAAGAGCTGGTGGACACTCAGGAAAACCTGCTTCATCATAGTGGAGCACAACTGGTTTGAATCCTTCATCATATTCATGATCCTGCTCAGCAGTGGAGCACTGGTAAGTGGGTGTGCATTTACCTCCCGTTTTGAGCCAAAATCAATAATTATTTTTGATGTTTTTTTGATGAACTTGCATGTGGGTAAGTGGTTGGCACTGACATATTGCAGCATGAATCTCCAGGGTTTTAATCTCAGCCCTGGTCGCATCTCATTGTTTCCACCAGCAGGTTTTTACTGTTTGTTCTGTCCTGTACAGGCGTTTGAGGACATTTACATCGAGCAGCGGCGGACCATCAAAACCGTGCTGGAGTACGCAGACAAGGTCTTCACTTACGTCTTCATCCTGGAGATGCTGTTGAAGTGGGTGGCATACGGCTTTGTCAAGTATTTCACCAACGCCTGGTGCTGGCTGGACTTCCTCATTGTAGACGTATGTATATCCAGTCTATATAAAAATACAGCTTTCAATCTAGTGTTAAAGGAATACTTCACCCCCAGAATTATCATTTGCGTATCATGTACCTTGAATTCTCATGCCCCCAAAGTGAACAGATTTTAAAATACGCAGTAAATCTTTGATGATGAAGTAAATCAGGGCAGCGTTTAGCAACAGCAATAACACATCCACATAAACAGCCTCATGCTTGTGCAGGTGCACTACTCGTCCGTGCATCAATTCAAGGTAACTCGGAATGAGTAATTGATATACAAATGGTGATTTTGTGGGTAAAGTATTCCTTTAAATCAAAGATTATATAGACATCGTTTGACATTTTGGATCATGGATCTAGAGCCATGATGCGATCAGCTTAGCTTTGATATGTCTATAAATTAAAGGCGGGTCCATCTGCATTCTGGTTTGTATTTTTTCAAATGGAAACCCCCACTCAGCCGTTAGCAAAGTAAGCAAATCAATAAGGTTGTGAATAATGTGAATGCTAGCACTAACTGAGTTAGCAAATATATATTAGCCACCTAAAGAAATCACTTCTTTAAAGAAACAAGAGATGTATGTTAATTAGTGAGCTTCAGACGTGCTAGGTTAGCAATTTCTTGCTGTTATGTTAAGCTAAGCTAACATCCTCTCGGCAGTAGCTTCATATTTAGCTACAGGTACAAGAGTGGTATCTATCCTCTCACCTAACCGTAGAATGTATATAATAAGTGGACATAGTCACAGTGAACCCATTGGTTTGTGGACTGCCATTGTGAAGCCTTGAGCTCAGCATTTTGACCGTCGCCATCTTGGTTTCGTTGCAACCAGAAGTGATGCAAGAAGACATTTTTATAACCAAAAAGGTTCTAATTAACTTTCACAAACTGAAAACACAGTTAAAGTTATAAGACGAAAACACAGAAAGCACCCAGAAGGGACATCGCCGTGGTAGCGACCTGTCAATCACAAGGTAGCCCCGCCCTAAAGCATCCCCTGCTTTATGGTCTATCTGACTCTAAATGGGACCATAATTTACTAAATGAATGTCATGCTGTATTGAAGAAGAGATAACTAGGCTCATTTTCTCATAGACTTCTAAACAATCAGGCTTCTTTTTGCGACCAGAGGAGTCGCCCCCTGCTGGCTGTCACAAAAAATGCAATTTCAAGGCACTTCAGCATTGGCTTCACTTCTCAGAGTCGAAGGTTGTCCTTTGCTTTGAACAGAACCAGGCTAGCTGTTTTCGCGTTTCCAGTCGTTATGCTAAGCTAAGCTAACCTAACAGCCTCCTTGCTGTAGATTAATATTTAGCGTACAGACATGAGAGTGTTATCTATCTTCTCATCTAACACAAGAAAGCAAATCAGGCCATATCCCAAAATGTCGCAGACTGCTAAGTCATTGTTGTCACCTCTCTTTATCATTTATTCATTTTTAAAGACTTTAAATTCTTTATTATGTCTTGAATTAATGCACAGACTAATCATTAATGCCTAATCAGAGGGACTTTTTTCATGTGTCCATCATTACCGTCCCTCAGGTGTCCCTGGTCAGCCTCGTAGCCAACGCTCTGGGCTACTCTGAGCTCACCGCCATCAAATCTCTGAGGACGCTGCGAGCCCTGCGGCCCCTGAGGGCCCTGTCTCGGTTTGAGGGCATGAGGGTAAGGAGGTCTCAGAATAACAGCAGAACCTTTTGAATTGTAAATGCGTCTGTAGAGCTATCTGCTTGTTCTCTGCTGAGGGAAAATGTTGTATTTACACTCTTAGAACGGTGTCTGTTAAATGGTTTTAGCTTGTTAGGGGGCCTGACTGTAGGCTGCATGCTTATTACTGTAAAGTTATCGTTATACAGTATTTCTTCTATTTGCATGACTTTCTTCACATTGTGTCAATGGGTTACTGTTCTCTGCTTGTGTGGTGCCTTTGACCTGTAATTTTTTCTTTGTTGTGTGTCTTTTTTCATTTACAGTCAAACAAAATGTTGTGACTTCATCCCGCCTCTCTAAGGTTTTTTTCTGTTTTGCTTTATTACCTTATCAAATGTTAACTTTTTCACCGATCCACCTTCTTCTTTCCAACTGTCACGTTGCTAGACGCTCTTTGTTAAGAGCTTTATGTGTGCAGACATATTAAATACAGCATTGAATAATAATGTAGGAACACTATCTTCAAATCTTTTGTTCTGATAACCGTAGCGTTACAGCTCAATCAAATCAGGCCTTTTTTAAGGACACTGAAGTGATTAGATGATCGTAAAAGCCACTCAAATCAAGCAGCTTCTGTGTTTTGGCGAGCAGCGACCTCCGTTTGACCGTCTGTCTGTGTGCTTGGACCTCGACAGGTCGTGGTGAACGCCCTGCTGGGGGCCATCCCCTCCATCATGAATGTGTTGTTGGTCTGCCTCATCTTTTGGCTCATCTTCAGCATCATGGGCGTCAACCTATTCGCGGGGAAGTACTATTACTGCGTCAACACCACCGATGGAGAGGTCTTCCCCATCGAGGTCGTCAACAACAAGTCGGACTGCCTGAACTTGGTCAACGACAGCGCCCGCTGGAAGAATGTCAAAATCAACTTCGACAACGTCGGGGCCGGCTATCTGGCTCTGTTGCAAGTGGTGAGTTCAGTCTTGGTGACACAAGACGACAAATTTTATATATATAGAAAAATTACTACTACTTTTACTCATCCTGTGTAATCATATATATTTTATTAAGTCAGCTCCACTTAATGAAATATTTTTAATATGACAATAATACTGGAGTTATAAAATGATGTGATTCAGTATAGTAAGCACTCATGTCCATGGATGGACTACTGAACTGGGCATAGACCCAGGGGCCCCAGTATCCGGCCCCGTGGCCTTCACCTACAAAATGCTACTGAAAGAGAAGAGGCACATATCAACTAGGATATGCATATAGGATATTGTCAGACTAGTGGGGACTAGTCAGACTGCAGCGTTCGAACTGATGAAGCCACTTGGATAAGGGGTGAAATGTCTTCAGAGACAAACCTAAGTCCAGTTGCCTTTGATTCAATTGTTGCCAGAATGAATATGACCTGGATGAATGAGGACCTTCACAGACATCATCTAGGAAGAAATGACCACAAAGAGACACAAAACAACAACAAAGAGATGCAAAATGGACACAAAGACGCAAAACAACAACAAAGAGATTCAAAATGGACACAAAGACACAAAACAATAAAAAAATGCAAAATGGACACAAAGACACAAAACAATAAAAAAATGCAAAATGGACACAAAGACACAAAACAATAAAAAAAATGCAAAATGGACACAAAGACACAAAACAACGATAAAAAGATGCAAAATGGACACAAAGACACAAAACAACAATAAAAAGATGCAAAATGGACACAAAGACACAAAACAACAATAAAAAGATGCAAAATGGACACAAAGACAAAACAATAAAAAAATGCAAAATGGACACAAAGACACAAAACAATAAAAAAATGCAAAATGGACACAAAGACACAAAACAACGATAAAAAGATGCAAAATGGACACAAAGACACAAAACAACAATAAAAAGATGCAAAATGGACACAAAGACACAAAACAACAATAAAAAGATGCAAAATGGACACAAAGATACAAAACAATAAAAAAATGCAAAATGGACACAAAGATACAAAACAATAAAAAAATGCAAAATGGACACAAAGACACAAAACAACAATAAAAAGATGCAAAATGGACACAAAGACACAAAACAACAATAAAAAGATGCAAAATGGACACAAAGATACAAAACAATAAAAAAATGCAAAATGGACACAAAGACACAAAACAACAATAAAAAGATGCAAAATGGACACAAAGACACAAAACAACAATAAAAAGATGCAAAATGGACACAAAGACACAAAACAACAACAAAGAGATGTAAAATGGACACAAAGACACAAAACAACAATAAAAAAATGTAAAATGGACACCAAGAGACAACACAACAATAAAAAGATGCAAAATGGACACAAAGACACAAAACAACAACAAAGAGATGCAAAATGGACACAAAGACGCAAAACAACAAAGAGATGCAAAATGGACAAAAAGACACAAAACAACAACAAAGAGATGCAAAATGGACACAAAGACGCAAAACAACAACAAAGAGATGCAAAATGGACACAAAGACACAAAACAACAAAGAGATGCAAAATGGACACAAAGACACAAAACAACAACAAAGAGATGCAAAATGGACACAAAGACGCAAAACAACAAAGAGATGCAAAATGGCCACAAAGACGCAAAACAACAATAAAGAGATGCAAAATGGACACAAAGACACAAAACAACAACAAAGAGATGCAAAATGGACACAAAGACACAAAACAACAAAGAGATGCAAAATGGACACAAAGACACAAAACAACAACAAAGAGATGCAAAATGGACACAAAGACGCAAAACAACAAAGAGATGCAAAATGGCCACAAAGACGCAAAACAACAACAAAGAGATGCAAAATGGACACAAAGACGCAAAACAACAAAGAGATGCAAAATGGACACAAAGACACAAAACAACAGCAAGATGTAAAATGGACACAAAGAGACATACAACAACAGCAAAAAGACAGAAAATAACCACAAAGAGACAAAAGAACAACAACGAGATGTAAAATGGACACAAAGAGACACAAAATAACTACAAGGTACCACAGCAAGACACAAAACAACTACAAAGAGAAGCTGAACAAACCAACTCTAACTCTAACTTGAGGAGAGGTTATGGGCCCATTTGCATGGTCTCGTAATCCACCCATGCACTCCGCCCTCTGTGGGCTGTGGCACACCCCTCCGTGGACTATATCGAATCTTCCACTGTCCAAATCCCATGTCACTGTTATTTTATGAGCTCTAGACAAGTGAGGGGAATCACACGTCACCCAGTCTTGGCACATAATATGAAAATATATGAAATATGAAATTGTTTAGATGGTCCCACCTGCTACACAAGGGCTCTTCTCTCGTCTGCTCTTAGGCAACATTTAAGGGTTGGATGGACATCATGTACGCAGCCGTGGACTCTCGAAATGTAAGTCCCTTGGTGCTTGACAGAAGGATTTGTAAGTCGCTGTAAATCACGAGGGTGACGCACGACAGTAACATTTTGAATTCACTCTATCTCACTTCGTTTAGGTGGAGGACCAGCCTGAATATGAAGTGAACTTGTACATGTATCTCTACTTTGTCATCTTCATCATCTTCGGCTCTTTCTTCACCCTCAACCTGTTCATCGGCGTGATCATCGACAACTTCAACCAGCAGAAGAAGAAGATAAGTTGCATTTAGTAACAGTCTCTCTGTCAGATGATGTAAACCACCAAAATGTTTTGTAGATGTATCCAGTAGGATTGTGAACCACATCCATTATCTGATCTGTAACCACTGATCCCATTTGGGGTCATGGGGGGTGGGGGTTGGGGATTCTGGAAGGCTGGGTACACCCTTGACAGGTTGCCAGACTACCACAGGGTTATTCAGGGCCAACAGTTAACCTAACATGCATGTTTTTGGACTGTGGGAGGAAACTGGAGCACCCGGAGCAAACATAGG
The DNA here is from genome assembly GCA_947000775.1 of Pterois miles. Taxonomy (NCBI): domain Eukaryota; kingdom Metazoa; phylum Chordata; class Actinopteri; order Perciformes; family Scorpaenidae; genus Pterois; species Pterois miles. Next base: position 2,534,921 of record CAMQGK010000500.1, on the reverse strand, counting down.
CTAACATGAGGAGAACATGCGAATTCCACACAGAAGGGCCCCAAACCGGATTCGAACCTGTGACCCTGAGGTGACAGTGCTAACCACCGCAGCCCCGGAAACCACATTAAAGTGTCACATATATCAACTTCCTCGTCTCCTCTGGGAACACACCAGAAAAGGAGAAAATATTACATTTTTCGGGGGCTTTTGGAGGTTAATAATAATTCAAAGTAAAGCCGAAATCCAAGGCAACCCCAGGTTGATAGTCCACCCCGCTAGCTGTTATTAATGTTGACATTTCTGCGCTGCGTCGGTGTTGCACTTGCAGTGGAACGCCAACAGGAACCAGTCTTGTGCCACACTGTGCCGACTACACAGCCTGGATACAAAGCAGCCCAGATTTAGCCAAAGCAGACCCACTGCTGTGTTAAAGCTACAGAATAATGATTATCAGCGGCATGGCGAGGACCGACCGCTGCCAAGGATTCAGAGCGCATGAGTCACAGAGAAACACCCAGCCTGCACACACAGTATATAGATATATATATATACATGCAGTGTCACAGGGAATGTAGTCTGGAAATGTGCCAACCAAGCACTAACAAGTCGGCAACGCCCAAGAGAGGGAGGGAGGAGAGGGGGAGGGTTGCACTGTGTTTGCTGCAAGTCTGGCTCGACTGACTGACTATAATCGGCGTGGTTCAGCAGCCCCACGGCCAGCGTCGCAGATGGTTGCTCAGTGTTGACACCAGTCCTCCCTCCAGACACACATCATACACTCTGTGAGCAGCACTCAGAGTGTGATGCGTGTCTCATGCATCACATCATGAGTGGGATTCATCGCTTCGGTTAATGAGAGCACGGTGACTGCGTTGGCTGAGATTTGGGCATTTTTATGTCTCAGCCGATTATGTTTTTGGGTCGTCTGTCCGTCCGTCCCATTCTCGTGAATGCGATATCTCAGGAGCACCTGGAGGGAACTTCCTCAAATTTGGCACATTGATATTTGTTAGTCAAAGGGTCATTTAGTTGCTAATTGTGACAATTTCACAGAGGATAAAAGGATGAAGTGGTGATATTTTGGACAGTTGGCGGTGCCATACAACCAAGCTTACGAACATATGTAGTCCTAGTTTTCATCGGTGAAAGTAAAATTGGCTGCAACTAACAATTACTGTCATTAATGATTAATGTTTCTCCATTCATTGTTTGGTCTGTAAAATGTCAGAAAATCTTGAAAACTGTCTGCAATTTCCTAAAACCCCAATTAACATATGTAAGTTGCTTGTTTTGTCCCACCAAGAGTTCAAACCCAAAAGAAAAAGAAAAAAAAAATTCTTTGTGCGGTTCAACCGCACGTCTGTATAATTTTTCGAACTGTTGTTTTTGTCTTAAGTACTTTCACAGAATGTGAATATTATGCAGCAAAATTATTTTTCAAACCGTGGTCAATTTTCTGAGCTTTTGCACCAAGAATAAAGGCAACCAATCAAGCTGTGCAGAAAGGTTTGAGTTGCGCCTATATTTATGAACGGGACTCCATATTCTGAACCTAGATGGAAAACTTGATTTCTTTCAACTTTGCAGATTAATTTTCTGTCGATCTAAAGAACACAATCTCTTTTTTTTTTTAATCACAGAACCCAGCACAGACAAAGATATAGGTAGTTCTGTTGTTTACATTGTTCTCTGAAATGTCTTCTATTTGGTTATAACCATGTTTTGATGTGCTCCCTTTACTTTGGAGGTCAGGACATCTTCATGACAGAAGAGCAGAAGAAATACTACAATGCCATGAAGAAGCTGGGCTCCAAGAAACCTCAGAAACCTATACCTCGGCCAACAGTAAGACTCTAAATCAGGGCTGCCCAAAGTGGTTTGAATAAAAAGGCCTGCAGGGTCCCAACTTTACTGTCTTTTGGAGGCTATAGCAGGCTTCGTTCTAGAGTTGAAACTAGAAAACCTAAGGAATCATTGGTACCAACAGTGGCATGCTAGCTTGTTGGGAAGGAGGCTGAATAACCCTCCAGATTATGGCTAAAATTTGGTGAGGAAAAACTGACAAAGATTTGTGAATGAAAATGGGATCTATGGGAACCCACAAGTCTCCCGTTTTTGCCTGTTTTAAAAATGGTGCATGTGAATATTTCTGCATACTGGGGTCCCTAAACAGTTTCGGGAATGCATAAGTTGGGTATGACTGGAAATGAGCCCAAAGGTATTCAGCAAGTGTGCATGTAAACGATAAAATAATATTCAGTTGGGGGAGTTTGGGATCTTAGTACCATTTCGCATCTTCACAACACAATATAATAGGTCCATTGAGTTCCAGTTTTGGCCCTCCAAAGGAAAACGTTTGGGCACGTCTGCTGACTGTCAGTTCTTAGTAATGGGCTACAACTTGAGGTGCAAAATGACCCCTTGTCCTCCTTTACCCCCAGAACGCATTTCAAGGCTGCGTGTTTGATTGCATCACGAAGCAGGCCTTCGACATCGTGATCATGATCCTCATCTGCCTTAACATGGTGACCATGATGGTGGAGACGGACGACCAGACGCCAGAAATGGACAAAATCCTCTACTGGATCAACGTAGTCTTCATCGTGCTTTTCACCGGGGAGTGCGTGCTCAAGATGATCTCTCTGCGGCACTATTACTTCACCATCGGTTGGAATATATTTGACTTTGTGGTGGTGATCCTGTCCATCGTAGGTAAGGTGGTGTTCAGGTCGCAGCTTTCAACTGGATTGTGAGTAAACTGGTGTTCTGAATGGTTTTTTTTTCTGCTTTTGCAGGTATGTTTTTATCTAAAGTTATAGAGAAGTACTTTGTGTCTCCAACGCTGTTCCGAGTGATCCGCCTGGCCAGGATAGGCCGCATCCTCCGCCTTATCAAAGGTGCCAAAGGCATCCGGACGCTTCTCTTTGCCTTGATGATGTCGCTCCCCGCTTTGTTCAACATCGGACTCCTTCTCTTCTTGGTCATGTTCATTTACGCCATCTTTGGCATGTCCAACTTTGCCTATGTCAAGCGGGAAGCGGGGATCGACGACATGTTCAACTTCGAGACGTTCGGAAACAGCATGATCTGTTTGTTCCAGATCACCACATCAGCCGGGTGGGACGGTCTGCTAGCGCCAATACTCAACAAGCGCGAGCCCGACTGTGACAGCCAGATAGAGCACCCGGGCAACTCCTACAAAGGCAACTGCGGCAACCCATCTGTGGGCATCTTCTTCTTCGTGAGCTATATCATCATCTGCTTCCTCATCGTGGTCAACATGTACATCGCCGTCATCCTGGAGAACTTCAGCGTGGCCACGGAGGAGAGCGCCGAGCCGCTGAGCGAGGATGACTTCGAGATGTTCTACGAAGTGTGGGAGCGCTTTGACCCCGACGCCACGCAGTTCATGGAGTACAGCAAGCTCTCGGACTTTGCGGATGCTCTGGATCCGCCGCTGCGCATGCCCAAGCCCAACATGATCCAGCTCATCTCCATGGACCTGCCGATGGTGAGCGGCGAGCGCATCCACTGCCTCGACATCCTGTTCGCCTTCACCAAGCGAGTGCTGGGCGAGAGCGGCGAGATGGACGTGTTGCGTGGGCAGATGGAGGAACGCTTCATGGCGTCCAACCCGTCCAAGGTGTCTTATGAGCCCATCACCACCACGCTCCGCCGCAAACAGGAGGACATGGCAGCAGTGATCATCCAGAGAGCTTTCCGCCGCTACTTGATCCGTCTGGCCATGAAGAAGGCCTCAGCCCTCTACAAGGAGCAGCTGAAGGAGGGCATCCGCGACCCAGACAAGGATGTCATGATCATCAGCAAGTTCAACGAGAACTCCACGTCGGACAAAACAGACATGACGCCCTCCACAGCCTCCCCGCCATCCTACAACAGCGTGACGAAATCAGACAAGGACAAATACGAGAAAGAAAACAGGGAAAAGGAAAACAAAGGGAAAGACAGGAAGAAATAGACTTTTTAAATCGGAACAAAATGCGTCACAGACATGAGGGAAATTTGTTTACAGCTTCTTATGGGGGTAGATAGATGTACGCTTGTGTGTTAAGAGTTGAGGAACGTTACACCAGGTAGGCCTGAAACGGGAGTGTGGTTCTGTCATATGTGAATATGTGGGTCTTCTCAGAGGTGGAAACAAATGATCCAGTAGACACTGCCAGAGATCGACTGGAACATGGAAAAGCCTCTCTGCAAAACGCTTGTGATTTTCCTATTGGTTGTTGTTTCTATCTGACACACTTGAGTGTACCGTTAAGTTGTCTGTAGCTAGTGCTGCTGCTACTACTATAAATCCAGTGTCTTGAATTTAACAATCGCTGTATCACTTAACAAATACTCTGCATTTTTTTTGTTTCTTATGTTTCTTTTTTTATGAGAAAAAAATGTTTTCTACTTTTTTGTTTTATTATTATTGTGAGAATGTGCCCACTGCTTTCACTGTTGTAAAATCACCAAGGGCAGACAAAGTCAATGCTGGAAACTACAACAGGCATCTGAAGCTCTCGGTTCACACAGTATACGAAGCCGAAACAAAAAGCATACCGCTGAAGTGCAATGGACAAACACATTGTGTACACTGGTGTGCCATCAGTGATTGTTGAAATCTGTATTGTGCTCCTATCCGGGCTGCCATCTCCCCGTTTCAGTAGAAAACACCCAAGTCTCTGAGTACAGAGAAGCTGAATGTATGCAAGGAATGGACACGTTTCGAGAAATTGTTTGACATTTTGGGAAATATTCTTAGTTGCTGTTTTTGCAGCGTTAGACGAGAAGATTGATACCACACTCGTATCTGTCCTTCAAATATGAAGCTAAACCGTTAGCTTAGCTTATTACATGGCTACTGATTGGTCAGTCACAGCGTTCTGTGGTCTATTATTTCATTACAGCAGACCGTTGCTATGTATAATACGCCATTGTTATGGGAGCAGTTCCCATGTCAGACTCTGGCGGACCATTTTTGTGTCAAATTATTGATTTCTTAAGTAAGTAGTTGTGTAATAAGCAGAATAATGTACATTTAGTGGGTCATTGTTGTGGAATAAACCCCTTCAGGGTGATGTAAGACTCGTAAAACCTGAGGTTTGGCACCACCAGGTTTATTTCACAATGACCATTATCCCTTACTGATCATTATCCCTGTCTCAGCACCTCACTAGGCTTAGGTCCATTATTATTATTATTATTATTATTATTATTTCATTTTGAGGCTTTTATGTCATTCTGTACCTTACTGATTTGGCTAATGTGTTGAAATCTAAACTCAAATTTTGGTCAAAGTGCGTATTAGCCCCTCTAAAATCTTTTTCCCGTGTGACCTGGGACCCGTGTGACCTGCGGAGATTTCCGCATGATGACGCTGCTACATATACAGTATACTACTGTATATACTGGCGCTGAAGCTAAAAACGTACTGCTGTGTGGACACGTCTTAGTTCAGATCCAAATTTCACACAGTACACAAACTAACTACCATGTTTTGCAAGATAAAATTCATGTTTTTGTCAATGGAGTCTGGTTGATTTGAAGAGCTCCCTGTCGAAAATGGCTGTCTGGTGGAGAGGTAAAATGGTGAAAATATTCTAAATATAGTACACTTAAAGGAGCTAGCATTTCACAATGGGTACTGCAGTCCAAAATCAAAACCCTGGAGTCAGAATCACTTCACTGGCTGTGTCTCACTGGTCATTTTATTGTTTTATGCAGTTAATATATAAAATTTTTGTCCTTTAAACTCCATTTATCGTCCGTTGGGCTGACAGCTGACATTGGGCGAAAAAGACATCACACCTACAGACAATTTAGAGCCAACAGTGAACCTAACCTGCATGCCTTTGGACTGTGGGAGGAAACCGGAGCACCTGGAGAAAAACCACGTTAACTCCACACAGAGGCCGGATTAAAACCTGCGACCCTCTTGCTGCGAGGCGACAGCGCTAACAGTCACAACAATGGCCGTTGGCTCCCGTGGCTGTTCCCATCTATAGCCGCTATACTTTGTGGCCTGACACCATTATATTGTCTCCTCAAAGCCACCAGACTCCATTCATAAAATCAGTAATTTTACCTCGCAGCAGGAAGAAGCCCAGGTGAAACTGATAACGACCACATTGCGTTCAGGTGAGCTAGTCCTGAGGTCCTGGCATCGAGCCGACTGTTTCCTGCCTGCTGTGAAAAAGGTATGTCGCACACTTCTTCTTCTTCTTCTTCTCACAAAATGTAGCTTTCAGTAGTGTTTTAGGAGTGAACCAGGCTAGCTGTTTCAGTGTCATGCTAACATGAGCTAATCCTGTCTGTAGCTCTGTAGTTAGCTAACGGACAGATGACAGAGTGGTATCAATCTTCTCATCTACCTCTGGGCAAAAAAGCAAAGAAGTTCCCTGAAATGTCAGAACTATTCCTTTAAGGTGACACTCATCTCCTCGTTCCTCCGCTATTGCAGTGTCTCCTCTAACACATTTGTTTCCTCCCAGAGCTCATGTAAAGAAAAAATATACTTTCTAACTGCTCTCAAGCTAGAACACAACAATATATCCCAGTACGATATCACCGATGTTTGTATGTTGTTTAAATTGAGAAGCGACTGATTTTAATGTAGTGGTTTGGTTTGTAAATAATATAGCTATTTGGGCTCACAGTATGCATCACACTTACATTTTGATGTAAGAGCACTTTTTATCCCCACTGCTATGTAAAACCACATGTGGCGGTCATACATGTAAGTGTGTGTGTTGTATTTGTAAGAGCGGGAGAATGTAATCTATGTGAGCGAGTGTATTCGTGTGTCTGCAGGTTGCTTCGTTCCAGTTATAAATAACATTTTTACTGTAGATACGAGTGCATTTTCCAGATTTTTTTTTTTCTAGAGCTTTTCTTTTCTGCACTGTAACACATGATGGTCCCCATATCTGTAGATACACCATGAAGCAATCAGTAGCCATCTCTCATTGCGCTTGTAGTGTTTTAGTGAACTGCATGCAAGAAGTGACTACTGTCCGCTCATATGGTAATATCATTTCAAAGCCAAAAGAATAAAGGACATATTTTTTGTAAATGCTTTTTTCTCCATTTCCTTTCGGTTGTTCGATGGTTCAAACGGTTTCTGTGTGTCCGCTCTGTGATCTGAACCTGGTTGAACAGGATCATTCATGTGGTTCAAGTACATGTTACACTTAAACTATGTATCAATTTGCAAAAATGTGACAAGTGACATTTTTTTTTGTTATAACCAAAGATGTGGCAACGAAACACGAAATCTAGATTTCCAAAATAAAACCTATTTTGGGAAGCATATTTTGCATGCAGGATGAATTCATTGGGAGGTGAGAGCTGATGTTGCTGGAGACCTGATGGAAGGGGGTGGGGTGGGGATGGGGGCCTATCAATGAAGTTTAAACCATAGACTGTATTTAAAGATGGATGCCATGATAGCTACCAAAATGTGAAGCCAAAACCTCTTGATTGCCCCCTGGTGGCTGGCTGCAGTATGGGTCATAAACCCCTCCGTGTTAGGGATGGGCCAAACGAAAAAATCAAAGATGGTTAGTCATTTTTTGAGAGTTAATTTTTCTCAAAATTTTGTCATTTGATGTTATAAAAATGGGGTGGGGCATCATGATTGACAGCTGTAAGTCTCTTTTGCAGTTGGTTCAAGCGGCTCCACAGCCTGATCAGTTCTCTGCAGACTGGTTCCAAATTATGTCAGAATTTCAAGATGGCAGCTCCCATATCTGGGATATTTTGGCTTCACTTTTGTACAGTGGGAGGAAGATTTTTTATTATTATTTTTATTTTATTATTGATTTTATTGACAGTTTTTAAATACACAGCATGTTTGGCCCTTTTGTCATTTTTGACCTTCCATACTTTTTTAGTTGTACCGCATACCAAATACATATTGTTGCTTATTGATGGTTGGTTGATGCTCGTTTTAGCTGTCTGAGTTTTTCGACCCACTGTCACTTCCTGGGGAGGTGGAGCTTTGGGAAAATACGCTCCTTGTATAATAAAATTGTACTTTTCACTATTGGGTTGAGCTCTAAAAAACTTGACAGTGTGTTAGATTTGGCAGCATCTCGTGGTGTGGTTGCAGATTGCAACCGACCGAGTACCCCTTCACATGAGACGCCGAGTTCAAAACCGTGTTAACGCTGTTCGCTTTGCTCAGAGGCCATCCATACCACAATTACACTCGGAGCAACGGCGGTACCGCGGTTTTACGCTCACATTATCACAGTTTCACAAGCGTGTCGGAGAAATATGGTGTCGTTCAGGTAAAACCTGAAACCCGCTCCCTATGTGGATGCTAAGCTAACGAAAACACAATTTTTAGTGACTATACACAAATCACAACTTAGTTATGAATATTATATTGCATTTCTGCTATGTTACAGACTGTTCCTTTAACTCAAGCTCTACTTTCTAGATTCCTTCAGAGGATAGGGTGGAGCTTTCAGCCACATCTCCTGTCCTTCATCATCCCATATGACCATCTGTTATCACGTGACCAGAGCTACAAGCTGATCCTGAGTGACGGAGCTTCATCACTGATGACGCCCACAATTTGCAGCCGAAAGCCCGTAAGTGGACCTTGAGTTAAAAAAAAAAAAATTATCATCAAACAATAAACCTTTAAGCTCAAAATCAGTTTTGTGTAAACAGACACAGTTGGAGAGAATAAGGGAAATATGGCAGAATTTAGTAAACACACTAGTTGCCCTTTAAAGGTGCATTTTTAACAATATATTAAATATTAAACATAGTTTTTGGCAGCACGGTGGTGCAGTAGTTAGCACTGTCACCTCACAGGGTCGCAGGTTCAAATCCGGCTTCTTTGTAGAGTTTGCATGTCGTCTCTGTGCTCGCGTGGGTTCACGCCAGGCGCTCCGGTTTCCTCCCACAGTCCAGAAAAGTTCATTGATGACTCTAAATTGCGCGTAGGTGAGCATGAATGGAAGTGTGGCGACCTATTCAGGGTGAGCCCCCTTAGCCCAGTGTCAGCTGAGATCGGCTCCAGCCCCCCTGAATAGATAATCGGTTACAGATAATGAGACTCTTTCACTGTTTAGTGTCAGCAATAAGAGTCAGACAGGCCCATAGAGGGAGGAGGAGAAGGTGGTGTTGGGATAGACTGGAGGGAGATGGAGGTGAAAAGCTGAGACTACCCCCACCCACCCAGCAGCACCCCCCCCCCCCACACAAACGCTTTGCTGCTTCTCCCTTCCTGTTGCCTAGCAACCTAACATTACAGCTCCGCTGCCTGTGATTGATCAGCAGCGTCTCTGAGCTTTGCTTACCCACAATACCTTGCTGGCTGAAAGGAAGCAATGCGCTCCAACCCCCAACGCAGAGGACACACACCTTACCGGTTTGATTACATAAGAAAAGGGGGCGGTCAAGTGCCGACCTTGTGTTCCTGATGAAATCCAGTGTGCCCTGGGTGCTGGAGGATCTCCATTGTGCTCAGCACCTGCTGCAGTTGTGTGGTTATGCAACGAGCCATGACAATATGTCTATACATGAATAGGCTGGGAACACAACGCAGGGCTTCCTCCTGCCCGTCTGATCTCGGCCTCACCCAAACGCAGCGTCGTTAGCTCAGCAGCGCTCTCCAGAGGCCGCAAGGTGCAACTAACCCAAACCGGGAGCACCGGTGGAGGGTATAAACAAGACCGGGACAGCAGGGTGACGCAGCAGGTAACCGGAGGGCCACAAGTGTGACGTCTAAATGTCCTCATGTATGCACAGAGGCAAATAATGATTCAGATAATACTTGTTTGCTGGTGTTCGAGCAGAGCTGATGTCACAGGCTGTCCCGAGGCAGCAGACATGTAATCAACAGATTTACTGACGTCAGAAACGAGGATTTAACCCCTTCATGCTGGAGGAGGTCGGCGGCAACCAAGATGGAGTTCGTTGTTAAGCAACGGACGCCATCTGCTGGTAGAGAGGTAGAATACTCTGAAAACCCACTCACTCTTCACAGTGGGTTTTCTGTCCTGATCGAGTAATGATTGTTTTACTTATCAGCATCTGATTTCATCTGGACTTGTATTGTTTCATTTATCTTAACTTACATTTTATCTTATGTTATCTTTTATTTTATCCAGTCTTTTCTTGATTTATTTTCTTATTTTATTTTATATTGTATCTTAGTTTATTTTTACCTTACCTTATTTCATCTTATTTTATCTTATTTTTGTATTTAATTTTATCTTACCTTAATTTATTTGTTTTTATTTTGTTTGTTTTATCTTATTTTATCTCTTGTTTCATATTATCTTATCTTATTTTTATCTTATTTTATTTTTTCTTATCTTATTTCATCTTATTTTATCTTATTGTATTTGATTGTATCCCATTTTATTTTATAATATATTATTTTATTTTGTTTTTTAACCTTATTTAATCTCATCTTATTTCATATTGTCTTATTAAGATAAGACAATATGAAATAAGATGAGATAAAATAAGGTTAAAATAGATTTTTATTTTATTTTATTTTGGATTTTTTTTTTTTACATTATTTTATTTTGTTTTATCTTTATTTTTGTTATATGTTATTTTATCTCATTTTATTCTATATTATATTATTTTTATTTTATTTTATTTGTCCTGTCTTGTGGTATTTTATCTTATATTTCTTTTTTAACAATAGTAAAAACTAACCACCAACACAATGAATTAACCACTTTTAAATGGTTTAAAGTTTTTATTCACGCTCGTAGAATTGTACAGTTGCTTTTAAAAGAACATGAAATATAATTGGCCCCCAGTTTTGGCAGTTATTGAGCGACAAAGTCAATTACTGACAAGTCTTAAAGAGGACCTGTTTTGCTCATTTCCAGGTTCAAACCTGTATTTTGGGTTTCTACTAGAACATGTTTACATGCATCAGTGTTCAAAAACACTTTTGTTTTAGGCCAAACTAGTCGCCAGGCAGGTATTATGTAAATGTGTTACTTGGTGACATCATCATGTCACAAAAGAAAAGGCGGGACTTGAAGCGAGGCGTTTCAGTTCAGGAACAAGGAAAAAGCACAAAAGCTTAAGAGGTCCGCTTTAACTTATCTGAAAACTGAAAAAAGTGCAGTTTTATCACATTGTTCACATTACTGTAAAATGATAAATAACACGTACAGACAAAGTGGTGTGTTTTAGGCAAAATTTATGAAACAGAGTTTTATTATAAGGTCATGATTTGTCATTATGTTCTTTAATTCATGATACTTTGTTGGCAGCGTTTTGACATGTTCACATTAAAGCAGAGTTTACATGTTAACTATAAGACTGTTTTTAAACAACACCAAAAATCCACCATATTAGCAGCCCTAGCTTAATGCTAATGTCAGCATCTTAACATGCTGACATTGGCAATGCTAACATGCTGATGTTAATATTCACTATATTTATTACATGGCTTGTTGAATACTCGTTTCTGATTGGTCAGTCACAGCATTGTACCGTTGCTATGGGTGCAGTTCTGATGTCGGACTCTGGCGTACTGTTTTAGTGTCAAATTACTGATTTCTTAAGTAAGTAGCCGTGTAATAATATTAATAATAAATAGTAAAAAGCAAGATAATGAACAGCTAGTGGGTCATTGTCAGGGTTTATTTCACAATAATGACCAGCTCGCTGTACATTATCCCTTACGGAGTGTGTAACATTAGCTAATTAGCATTCAACACAAAGTGCAGCTGAAGTTGTTGGGAATGGCAATAGTTTTGTGAGTATTTAGTGAAAAAGTATTGGACAAAGTAACAACTGGACCAGATGGCAGGAGATGAAAAACTGCAGTTACTTATTTTCTTAGAGACATCCGAAAGCAACTGTAAACGCAACACTGACTTAGCATCACGGTTTAAGTTGACACAGCTAACACATTAGCAAACATGGCCTTTTTACACATCCAGCAGACACAGAGCATCATTAGCATTCCATTAGAGACATTAGATGTCTTTGTCCAACAGTCATTCTCCGCTAAGCTCCGATTTAACTCCTGAGAAAAATGGCTGGCTCTTTAGCCGCTAAATGCTCCACTGTGTTCACCAGTTAGCTGCTAGCTAGTCTGCCATTTGGTGAAGGACTGGTAGTTTACAGTTGGCTATTTAGAGCTTATTCACCAAAAACTAAGCTGTGAGAGCTGTGGGAGTGAACCAAATCATTAAAATTGCAGGACGTAAAACCAAAACAGTTAGCTAACACGCTCCATTCGCCTGTTTGTTAGCAGGGTCGAGGCAGGCACGATTTTGATGAAACTTGGTGGAAAGGTGAAGAGTGGATCCGAATCACAGGACGGATACGCTGATTATTTTTCACTTATGTTAACATTACATCTTAGCAAAGGTCTGCGCTCTCTAGTTGTTTCTGGGTTTACCACTGCTAGTGACTTCTTTCAAATACAAGTAGTTGTGTGATTATTGTTCATATGAAAATATTTATATCTAAAGTACAAAATGGCAAATCTGAGATATTTAAGTCTGGACCAAAAACTGCCAGCGAGGCTAAAATGTGAGCACAAAAAGGAACAAAAAAGACCTTTAGTCTGAATTAGAACAGTTTTATGCATTGGTAGTAATCCATATAAATGCCAATGACATCATTTATCATTTTACAGTTTGTGTTAAGCCTTGAAACATCATAGGTAAACTGATCACATGCTTTACAGACAGGCATTTAAGAACGATTAGCAGCAACGATGAGACACCAGCACGAAGGAGAATAGTGAAACAATACAAGCACCTCAAAATCTTGATTCGTCATAGATGCCGGTCACAACCAGGAAACATGCTGTCAGAAACTTCATAAGGGCATAAATTATACACCATATAGTTACAAGTAACATACAGAAACACTGTTTTATTTAGGGATGCATCGATACCAATACTGGCTCGGATATCGGGCCGTTACTGGCTCAAATACCTGGATCGGACATCAGGACGATACTAACTAAAGTCAATACGAACTCAAATAGCTGGATCAAATATTGGGTTGATACTGACTAAAGTCGATACCGACAAATAGCTGGATCAGATATCGGGATGATATGGACTAAAGTGGATACTGCCTCAAATAGCTGGTTCGGATATCGGGACGACACACCCAAAAAAGGTTTACAATTGAACTGTAATTCCTGGTGTTTGGAGTTTCTGGTGTTCAGGTCGCAGGTTCACACTCGGCTTGGGTCCCTTTTGTGTGGAGCTTGCATGTTCCTAGCGTGGGTTTACCCTGGGGACTCCGGTTTCCCCCCACAGTCCAAAGACATGGAGGTTAGGTAAAATGTTGACTGTGTCTCTATGTGTCAGCCCTGTGATAGTGTGGCGACCTGTCCAAGGTGAACCCCGCCTTCACCCAATGCCAGCTGGGATCGGCTCCAGCGCCCCCATTGGACAATATCTAAAGCCCAGATATTGCTCTCGAGACTGAAAAAGTCAGTTCGGTGCATCCCTAGTTTTAGTCCTAGAGCTTTGAAATGACCATTTTTTTTATTTTATTTAACAGCCTAAACAACAATCTTAGAAAGGTTTAGAGACAAATTGAGTTAAAATCACCTCTTTGAGTGTCAAAATCTGCATTCTCTCTTTGGGAAGTGCACTTATCAAGAGTAAATCAAGCTGATGGTTCAAGGGCACAATTCTTGAATAAAGATTTCCAAATGATCCCTCTCTAAAGCATCTCCGAACGCGACGTGTCTGTGATTTGACCAGCGTCTGCCTGCTTTTGCAGTGCTGGTCGCTCCTTTATCTGCTCCATTATCTCCTCCTCGGAAGCCTCAGTTTGTGAGTCATGACGGTCTGGATTGCTCTGGAGGTGTGCCGAAAGCGGCTGTTCGTCGGCTGCGCCGGCGGGGGCAGCGTCGCTCTCCCGGGTGTCCAAATGTGAGCGGGTTTGGAGCGTCGGGGACTCTGTGGGGTCGGGGAAATGGCTCTGCGGCTCTGATTGGCGGTGGAGTTTGGGGTTGATCTCCGACTCTAATGCGGTCTCTACTGTGGGGAGCGTGGGGGCGACGGCGTTTGGTTGATAGTGCTGCATGGGGGGAGTGTTGTGGAACGGGTTACTGAGGCTCATCAGTGTGTTGTTAGAGTAACTCAGCACAGAGGGAAGTGGAACCGAGTAGGGCGGTGGACTCGTTCCATGCAAAGAGCAATCCCAATCTTCCTCCTCTTCATCATCGTCCTCATCATCCTCATCATCTTCATCCTCCTCGTCCTCCTCTTCTTCTTCTTCTTCCTCCTCGGGGTCCATTGTGTCCAAGCTGTGCGTGCTGCAGTCCGACAGCCCGCTGCAAACACTGCTGCCATCCTCGTCTTCCTCATACGCTTCATCATCCTCGTCATCATCCTCCTCCTCTTCTTCCTCCTCTTCCTCCTCTTCATCTAGATGTGAATCGCCTGTGTTCTGGAGGTGCATGATGGGAATATGCGGCGCGCCGCTCATCAATGGGAACTGCAGGTTCGGCTGCTGCTGCTGCCGCTGCTGGACCAAGGAGGAGTCGCCATGGTAACCGTTGCCATTGGTTACAAGCTGCTGCTGCTGCTGCTCCGGCTGCTGCTGCTCCTCGCGGCTCTTCTCCAGCTCCAGCTTCATGATGGTATGCAGGAAGTGGGTGCGCACCCGGACCGGGTTGAACTCCAGGCGTCCCGTGTTGTTGCTGCAGCCCTCTTTGGTGCAGCCACAAGGGAAGGACATGCGGTCCACCTGAGGACAAAAAGACAAAATGAATGGAACGGTGGTGGCACAAAGGCTAGATGGTCATGCTTGAGGAGACACTGCAGAGTCCACTGTGGGTGTTATATGTATATACACCTATGCAGCAGAACTTCATGCACTAAACACCCTGAAAATCTCAACTCAAATTCCACTGATATGCATTGATTAAGGGAAATTAGCAGATAGATAGGAGAACTAATACAATGGTAAATAAACGAAGAATAAATCAAAAGAAAAATATTATTTTATGTCACAATTTATAAATTAATTAATGCCTACAGACCATGGGAATAATAAATAGAACAGTAGATAGAGGAATTAATACACAGGTAAAATATATATAATAAAATCTTAGAATATATTTACACAAAAAATAATAATAATACTAACAATAATAATACAAGAAAATAGATGAAAGCAAAAATATCATTGTCATATTTTTATATTACTTAATGCCTACAATTATTTTCAATATTATTTTGGCTCATGAAATGAAATTTAGTTAATTATCACGTTATATACATATACAGTATAGATAATTATATTATTAATAATTATTATTATTTTTTAATTATTGGATTATCACACTATTTATTTCTCACATTTTATACATATACAGTACATATAATTATATTAATTATTATTATTATTTAATTATTAATTATTTCATTATCACAATATCTATATATGTGTGTGAATATATACATACTGTATATTTAAGGAGCTACTTCATCTTCAAGACTTATCATCATTTGTTTTTTAAAAACCCTCCCAAACCATGAAGATAAATTCAATAATGCAAAGCCTAAAGTCGAGACTGATAAATATATATGTATAATGATATACGTAATATAAGAAGTTGTGTGTACAGGTTTCAGAGGGAGAGCACTTGGTAGACAGGTAGACAGTACTACTTAAAGTATTCTTAAAGGCTTTAAAATATACTTAGAACTTTTGTGTTTGGAAATATACGATAGAAACTGCAGATATTTTTCCATTTTGTAAAATGATGTTAAAACCATTTATGGAAAAACATGACGCACACTGTCAACTTCCACTAGCTTAGCATTAGTTATGTAGCCTACTCTTAGCAATATAACACACGTTCCTTAAATCGTTGAACATTTAGACGGACTAATAGATTGACGGCAAAAATGAAGACTAAAACCTGGTAATGAGTTGGAAGTCATTGGGTTTTTTGAATGGGTTGTTGGTAATATGCCTGAAATAAGTTCTGTGGTTTCGCAAGCTGAAGATTTTCAAGTTTTTTGAGAAAATACCCCTCTCGCAAATTTTGAAGCTTAAAAGAAAGTTGCTAACTGAAGCTACTAAGCATCATCACGCTTAGCGGTGGTGACGTGACGCAGCGTGGTGTAGTTCATTTAACGTTAGCTTTTAATTTCTGCCGATTCCATTTACGCTTCAAAAATCATAAAAGTGATGTTCGTGAAGATTGTGAAGTGTCATAAACTTATCACACAGCTTTTTTTTTTTGCAATAATCCAAAACGGAAATAGTTTTTTTTTTTTTTGTCAAGAGAACCAGTGTGATGCTAACTTCCTGGTTGGCCTATAAAAATACGTCATCCCTGCTGCACTCTTCCTAGCTTGCTAACGTTAGCCGTTACTATTTTTTCATGCTATTTCAACACCTACTGAGTTATCAGCAACTATTGTGCACTCAGTTTTGTTCTTGACCCCATATTCTCATCCCAACTCGCCACCCCTTGGCGTAAAAACCGCTACAGTTACCCGTGGCGTCACTTTAGGATTCGGCACCAAAACTGCTATGGTTAGGTTTAGGAAAGAAATACATGGTTGGGCTTAAAACTACTATGTTTGTAGAGTTTGAACAAAGGACACGAATGAGCAGCTGATTGTAACGTGATGCACGGGGCCCAAACAGCAGTGTCCTGGATGGAAAGTCTTGTGTTTGCTGGCTTTAAAGAAGTTCTACTGCATAGACAGACATGAACAACACTTTAGTATTATAGATGGGCCTCACCACAGTTCCATTTACCTGGCACTTAATGCCGGCCAGGCTGCAAGCACAGGTCTCCGGGTCGCATATCCCCCGGCAGCGGCACCCACACTCCTCTCGGGACATGCGCAGGGCACGAAGCTCGTGCTTCTCCTCCACGTCGATGCGTCGGACCCCCGAGGCTCGGAGAAGGGTCCGGCGCCTCCTGGTAGTCAGCGGCTGGAGGAAGAAGTAATCATCCACTTCTGTGTTGTCCACATCCAGGTCATCTTCGGATATGTCATCGAGCGTCAGGGTGTCCGCCTCCACGGATGACACGGTGCCGTTCTTAGTCAGCTGGAGCACAGAAAAAGTTCAATTAAGATTCACATAAATGTACGCCTACACATCCATTTAGACCCTTAGGACAATTATATATAAATAAATATAAACATTTTCACCTGAATATTGGCTGCAAAACATGGAGAATGTATTATTATTGCCCTCACTTACTTTAAAACATGAGTAACGACCATTCTCACCAATAGGTATTCATAAAAATCCCTCAATGATCCCCACAGCAACCATGTTTTGTATAGTTGATTCTGCCCAATTTTAAACAGTGTCTGTTTAGTTGATTCTGTCCAATTTTAAACAGTTTCTCTTTTGAGATGACTCTGTCCAATTCCCCAATTTTGAACAGTTTCTCCATCTTAAAGTCCTGGTTAAAGTGCTGGTTATATAATGGATCAAGCTGTAGCAGAAGATCTAAAAGTTCTGCTACACTTCATGTAAATG
Source organism: Pterois miles (assembly GCA_947000775.1). Lineage (NCBI taxonomy): Eukaryota > Metazoa > Chordata > Actinopteri > Perciformes > Scorpaenidae > Pterois > Pterois miles. The sequence goes on along the minus strand of CAMQGK010000500.1, from coordinate 2,517,446 downwards.
AGACTTTATTGAGTCATCCCACTGACTTTGAGTTTGATGGCATTGAGTTTCTCCTCCTTGAGATGAACCCTCAGCATGTTCCGGTGGCTTCGTTTCTGTTCCATGGCGAACTCCCGGAGCGTGAAGCGCTTCACCCCGCTGTGACGCGGTGACATCCCCAAAGTGCTGCCGCCCTGTGTGGGCACACTGGTGAAGCCCTGCCGACGGTTGAAGTAGTAGACCGTCACGCTTTCAAAGTGCACATTGCGGCCTCGCAGTCGCTTCGACTGCTGCTGGAGAGTGGCTGAAATTGAGACAGATAAGTGGAAACATGCTGAGTGAAAAAAGAAACAATTCAGCCGGCTCTTAATTTCTGACAGACATGACAAGAATTAGGTTATATTAATGGTGTTACCGTCATTTAGTGTTTTACAGCTGTGTGTCATCAGCATAGAATTTAATGCGAAATCTCTGCAATATGTGACTCTGGCAGAATATATTGTATATGGACCCTTTTTGTGTCAACGTCATGATGGTGTTAGCTGGAGACAAAACAACGGAAAGACTGGAGGGTAACACTAGCAGTGGGCTAAAGTCACACATTGAAAATGTCATCTAGCTGTTGTTGGTTGCCAGAATCCAGATATCACATCATTTGAGATGATAAGCTGTGATTCTATGGTCGAGCGAGCTACAATATTGGCAAAAGCTTTCCGGGATAGGAGTGTTGCTAATATTTATCCTCTGCTAATCACAGCCATTGTCTCATGGCAGAAGGCTAAACAATTAGCAACCTTTTCTCTCCATCTCTGAAATACTTTACTGACATTGTATGACTCTCTTTTTGACTAACATTACTGAAGAATAGGTAACTATAGGCATCCAAAGATTTATACACCCCTAAGTTATCTTTACAGCACTGCCATTTGCGGCCACCAGACATTTGGCTATTTAATTAGCTTAGCTTGCTAATTCTGCCATGCTTTCATGCAACACAGAAAATGAGCCGAACAAAGTTGTCAGTCATCTGGCGCTAGTACTTAGTTGATTCTGTCATCTCAGTCCTGGTTAAAGTGCTGTTTACATGAGACCTCAAATGTTTCCAGTGCATACTATCCTTAGTCGCTGACAGAAGCAGTGTGGTATTGTGATCTTACAGTCCAACAACCCAGCGGGGACGGGATGGTTGAGACTATCGCTACTGTTGCCGCTGTCGCTGCAGGAGACCTCATCGTCCGACCCCTGCAGGGACAGGTAGGGGGACGGACCCTCCTCGAGCTTCCTCTTCAGGATCCCACTCATCATGTGGCTCCTCCCACTGGTTGCACCTGCACAAAGGACACAGGTAAAAATCATGGGTGAGTCCTAATTTTGCAGTTCACAAGTAAGTCTTAAGTCTTTGTGCTCAAGTCCGAAGTCAAGGTTGACAAGTCAGTTCCCAAGTCCATTTTAACAGAGTTAAAAAGAGTTTAACAGAGTAATAATATATTCAATTTACAAAAATCATGAATGATTTGTAAAATCTAGATTTATCTGTTGATACAAGTTTGTTATAACAAATTTGACTGGACTAATGTTAATGTTGATTCAGGAAATTAATCAATTCATTAAATCAGATACTTTGAGCTATCTTAGGGCTTGGGGGAAGTATCAAGTATTTTCAAGTCAAAAGGCTCAAGTCAAAGTGAAGTTACAAGTTGTTGGTGTTAACGACTTTGTCAAGTCCGGTCTAAAGTCATCAAATTTGTAGTGATAGTAGAAGTTGGTGGAGAACAAAATGGAGCTTAAAGAGTGTGAATATTGAACTTATAGTCATCAGGTGGACAAAAACACAACTCCAAATAAATGATAATGTAACTGCTGGATGTGTAAATGAGAAATGTAAATGTTCGTCATATCAACTTAAAAATGTATGTCAGTGTTGCGTTTCTTCTGGCTACAAGTGGTCAAAAAACAGCATTATCACAGGTTTAAGTACATTTTTTAAAAAATATATTTTAAAATCTGACTACTATGGTATGCTTTAGAAAATGTTTTGCAGTAAAATATATGTGAGTTCTAGTCAAACCAGCTAAATAAACATGCAAAAGGCCTAGTATGTTCCTTTAACAATTCACTGTGTTTGACCCTCTAATGGCATACATTATATTACTTTACCGCACAACTTATTCCTGTAGGAAAAACTCTCCAGTACATGGACAACGGTGGAATTTACTCCACATAAACACCTTATTTATTCAGTCCTCTGCCTCTTTAATCAGGAGACTCCACTATCAAGTCACCCAGCCAGTGTCTTACTGAATCACCAGTAAAAATAATTGCCTTCTGAAGTGCTGAATTTTCACATATACTAGCTGTGTAGCCACTGAAGTGAACTTAGTGGGCTTAATTTAGAAAGAAAAACCTTGATGTGGTGGGATTGTTGAGATTGTGTGGGATTTCCAAAACATAATACTTAGAATTCAAATCAATGCAATTACATTGCATTGTGGTATTTATAGTGTAACACTCTTTTATCATAAGTTCATTTCACCCAGAGTATATATAAACATTTGTATTGAACTGGCAAAACAGCTGAAGTGAAGTATCTGACTTTATATTTTTGGAAAAATACATTTGTGCTGTTATGTACAGGATGTAAAACATAACAAATTTTTCAAAACTACTGCTCAGTTGAGCTCAAAAACATGTAATCTGTTGGAAAGCTGAGTAAAGTTACAATACTTTTTGCAAACTTGGCAACATTATGCGTTGTTAGGTGACCTTGCCAAACTTTGTGATGGTTCAAAAGTATTTTGTATTGGTCGCTTTTGTGGAAAATTGAATGTACTGGTAAAAGATGATTTGCACACCTGTTAAGTTCTCCCATGTTCCAGAAGTACTGCTGATAATCAGAAGTGTGTCTTTAGGCCCCCGATTCAACTGTTAACAGCCATTAAATAGGTGTTATCAGTCACCATAAGCATAGCTATGGATCGTTAGGGGCCTACTACGCCTACTACGTTGTAAACGTGAAAGTGAAACTTAAAAGCAACATGTTTAATACAAACAAAAAGATTCTTTAGGTTTAGGCAATAAAACTACAACTTCTTCAGGTTTAGGCAATAAATCTATGACTTCTTTAAGTTTAGGCATAAAAACTACAACTTCTTTAGGTTTAGGCAACAAAACTACAATTTTAGGTTTTGGCAAAGAAAAAAAACAGGTTAACAAAAACAACAAAAGTACAACTTCCTTAGGTTTAGGCAACAAAAAAAATAGGTAAAAGCAACAAAACTACAACTTCTTTAGATTTAGGCATAAAAACTACAACATCTTTAAGATTAAGGCAACAAAATGACAACTTCAAGTTTAGGCAAAAAAAAACAGTTAATGCAACAAAACTACAACTTATTTAGGTTTAGGCAACAATACTATAACTTCTTTAGGTTTAGAAGAAACAACAGGTTGAAGAAATATAAAAAACAGTTAATGCAACAAAACTACAACTTCTTTAGGTTTAGGCAACAATACTATAACTTCTTTAGGTTTAGGAGAAACAACAGGTTTAAGAAATATAAAAAACAGTTAATGCAACAAAACTACACCTTATTTATGTTTAGGCAACAACACTATAACTTCTTTAGGTTTAGGAAACAAAAACACTTTGTTAGACTGAGGCAACAAAATGACAGCTTTAGGTTATGGCAAAAAAAAACAGTTTAACGCAACAAAACTACACCTTATTTAGGTTTAGGCAACAAAACAACAACTTCTTTAGGTTTAGGCAACAACACTATAACTTATTTAGGTTTAGGAAACAAAAACACTTCCTTAGACTGAGGCAACAAAATGACAGCTTTAGGTTATGGCAAAAAAACAGTTTAATGCAACAAAACTACACCTTATTTAGGTTTAGGCAACAAAACTACAACTTCTTTAGGTTTAGGCAACAACACTATAACTTCTTTAGGTTTAGGAGAAACAACAGGTTTAAGAAATATAAAAAAAAACAGGTTAATGCAACAAAACTACAGCTTCTTTAGGTTTAGGCAACAACACTACAACTTCTTAAGTTTAGGCAACAAAAACAAAAAACAGGTTAATGCAACAAAACTACAGCTTCTTTAAGTTTAGGCAACAAAACAACAACTTATTCAGGTCTAGGAGAAGCAATGGGTTTAGGCAATAAAACTTCACTTCTTTAGGTTTATCCACCCCTTATGGAGTTTCAATCAGTCTATATTACAGCGCCTGACTTCCACTTATGCTCCCGTCATAATTACGACTAATTACGGACGCTAGAGGTTACTGTCGTGTTCTTTACCTTCTTTCTGTGATCTACCATATTAATAGATGATAAAACCTACTAGTAGGTGTACCAGCTCATATCTATGGGGCTTATAGCGACGGATAACGCCTATTTAATAGCTTGACAACAGTCTAATCTGCTCTAGCCCTCTGCACTTTGTTGATACTGAATTTTCAAATTTGTAAAAACTGTTGAGCCGACTGCTTGGACCGGTAGAGGATTACATCATATGCAGCAGAGCCGAATGCTGGGCCAAGCTTTTCCTCTCTAGGCTTTGTCTCCTTTCTCTTATACTGCAATACTCTGCCATGTCCTTTACTGCCTTATCTTCATTTTCATTCCTCATTTTTAAAAATCGGCAACCTCCTTAGTATTCAGCTCTATAACGCAGCTCACTGCTTTTCAGGAAAAACTGTGAAACCAGAATGATGTTTCGCAGAAGGGACACATCATACTACGTAGCATCTCCTCAGGTATTTGAAGGTGTTGCAGGTTTTCTTGGATCCAGGAGAGTTTCCTGTGCAGCCTCTTTAACCTAGAAGTCCCTGTCATTTAGAGCACCAAACGTGCACACACTCACTACTACACACATGTACAAGCCTGCTCACGTGTCTGCATGCACACTCCCCATACATGTCCACATCCAAACACTAACGGGGGAATTGTTATTGACAAATGGAGATCAGCGTCGCCCTGTGACGTGACGAAACCTCTCAGTATGTGCTTCCTGTGAGCCCGTTTGACCGCCACTGACCTGTTTTCCTCGGCTCGCCTTTGGTTTCCAGGAAGTCCTCGACTCTCTCGTCTGCATCACACAGTGCTCACCAGCAGCAGCCAAACATCCCCATGTGTCGTGATGATGCAGTGAGCGCTGCCATGATGCCTGCTTCCTCTCTCTCTTTCCAGCAGCCTCTGGCACTATTGTGCAACACTGAACATCTCAGCCTCTGTCACGGTCTTATGCCTTCTCCCTCTTCACCCTCATCCTCTGCTCCCACTGTCTGATTCTCTCCTGCTCTGCACCCCCTCTTCCTCTTCCTCTTCCTCTCTCTCTCTCCTCTCTCTCTCTCTCCCTCTCTCTCTCCTCACAAAGACTTGTTAGCTCGATGCTGCTGCCGGCTGGAGCGCTGGAGCTTGACTGAGGTGAAGCAAGCCCTTGGAGATCACAGAGAGGAAGGGGGGTAGTGGATGTGGTGGTGGATGTGAAGGGGTGGGGGTGGAAAAGTGTGGATTCTGTATTGACACAAATATGTACGCAGTACTTCCTGAAATTACAACAAATAAGTGGAAAGACGTCACAGGGGATATACTGTTTATCCACTCACATGTACTACTTTACAGGGTATTTATGAGGCAAATGTGATGCTTTTTGCTTTATGTTCTTCCAATGGAAGATAATGTAAAAAAAATATTGAGATACTAAGTTAAAATAGTGAGATTGTAAGTCAATGAGATACTAAGTCAAAATATTGAAATATTAAGTCAAAATATTGAAATACTAAGTCAAAATATTGAAATATTCAAAATATTGCAATACTAAGTCAAGATAATTACATACAGTCAAAATAATGAGATATTAAGTCAACATATTGAGATATTAAGAAAAAATATTGAGATAGTAAGTCAAAATATTGAGATACTAAGTCAACATATTAAGATATTAAGAAAAAATATTGAAATATTAAGTCAAAATATTGAGATACTAGGTCAAAATATTGAGATATTAAGTCACAATATTGAGATACTAAGTCAAAATATTGAGATATTAAGTCAAAATATTGAGATACTAAGTCAACATATTGAGATATTAAGTCAAAATATTGAGATACTAAGTCAAAATATTGAGATATTAAGAAAAGATATTGAGGTATTAAGTCAAAATATTGAGATACTAAGTCAAAATATTGAGATATTAAGAAAACATATTGAGAAACTAAGTCAACATATTGAGATACTAAGTCAAAATATTGAGATATTAAGTCAAAATATTGAGATACTAAGTCAACATATTGAGATATTAAGTCAAAATATTGAGATATCAAGTCAAAATATTGAGATATTAAGTCAAAATATTGAGATACTAAGTCAAAATATTGAGATACTAAGTCAACATATTGAGATATTAAGTCAAAATATTGAGATACTAAGTCAAAATATTGAGATACTAAGTCAAAATATTGAGATATTAAGAAAAAATATTGAGGTATTAAGTCAAAATATTGAGATACTAAGTCAAAATATTGAGATATTAAGAAAAAATATTGAGATACTAAGTCAACATATTGAGATATTAAGTCAAAATATTGAGATACTAGGTCAAAATATTGAGATACTAAGTCAACATATTGAGATACTAGGTCAAAATATTGAGATACTAGGTCAAAATATTGAGATACTAGGTCAAAATATTGAGATACTAAGTCAACATATTGAGATGCTAAGTCAAAATACTGAACTATTAAGTTAAAATATTGATATATTAAGTCAAAATACTGAGATATTAAGTCAAAATATTGATATATTAAGTTAAAATATTGAGTTATTAAGTTAGAATATTGAGACACTAATGCAGTATTTTGAGACAATATCTAATCCTTCGGCCTGAATGAAATAATTGTCCGACAACCAAAAATGAACTTTCGTGAAGTGAAAACACGCTGAAAGGAAGTTTGAAGACGATAAAACTCTGTGGTAGCGACCTGTCAATCACCAGGTAGCCCCGCCCCTAAAGCATCCCCTGCTTTCTGGCCTATTTGACTGTAAATGGACCATAATTCACTAAATGAACATCCCGCTGTACTGAAGAAGACTGAAACTAGTGATCGAGACCACAAACTGAGATTAACAATGTTTAATAAACCAGAGAGAAGTCGGATCATTTTCTAGAAGCTTCTATCCAACCGGAGGAGTCGCCCCCTGCTGGCTGTTAGAAACAATTCAAGTTTAGGGCACTTCAGCATTGGCTTCACTTTGATTTGAATGGAAGTGTAAAATAAAGTCCAATCTAAAAACAGTCACTAAAAATGGCTTGTTATTATGTACTAGATCTAATGCTATGGAACATTACCATGAATATAAACTACATTTCATTCAGATTAACCACCCAACCCCCACCATGAGCCCATAACCATTGTTGCTATAGCAATACCAGACCCTGGATGGTCTACCTTCCCATCATAGTCGTGCTTGGCTGAAAAATATCAGAAAATGAAGCAACCAAGAGCCTCAGCCTTGAGTTTGTATGTACTGTACGTAGAGAGAGAGAGAGACTGTTAAAGTGATTCATCTGTCAGGAGGACATTTTCTTTTTCCAGCAGTGGGAAAAAACAAGGACTCACAAGAAGCATCTTCAATTAGTTTTACAGCTTTGTGACCTCCTAAAATTAAATTGTAAACCTGGTTGTTACAGTGTGATGATACAGAAAAAGCCAAAATATGATTGTTTGAAACATATCTGTCAGTGGAACATAATTGCAGTGCATCTAGATCTAAGATGAAGAAGCTGATTATCTCTTCTCTCTCTGCATTTATTAGCTGAAAGGGTAATTAAAGAGTACTGAGGCTGTCGGGCTGCTGTTTGCCGTCGGATGAAAACTGCCAGAGCGTGGAGTAAAATGCCCTTGACCATAAGGGCAAAATACACATAACATAAATCAAGAGTTATAGGTATGAATAAATATTCTCACATCATCGGAGAAAAGCCATCAGAGTCAAAATGCTCTTTTTTAATTGTGATGCAGAATATGATTGATGTTTTACTGTTAAACGGAAACGAGTGAAACAAGCTCGTTTTAACGTCACTAATTTCTTTAACGCTTTAATGCAATCGATCTTTCTGAGGTTGTGGCGGCTCAGTTTTAAAGCTAGAGCAAAGGTATCATATGGACATTGAAAACCGAAGGAATCCACCAGCACCAACCATGTCATGCTAGCTTGTCGGGAAGGAGGCTAAATAATAATCCGAACTTGCGCTAAATTTTGGCAAAAATGAGCATTTGAGCATATTGTTTATGCTAAATGCAGTATCTGTAAATATATTTGCATAAAGCAGCATATTTGTCCACTCCCGTGTTGATAAGAGTATTAAATACTTGACAAATCTCCCTTTAAGGTACATTTGAAGTGGAAAAAAATGTGCGATTAATCGCGATTAACTATGAACAATCATGCAATTAATCACAATTAAATATTTTAATCAACTGACAGCCATAGAAAACAAACACTGATGAACACTGGCTAATCTCTTCTTTTATATGTAGTTTATTATTAATATTGTCAGTAACTAAGATCTGTTCGAGGGAGGCTTTTTTTTGGTTCCCCTGTGAAACCAACAATGTGTAGTTTTGTTGCCTAAACCTAAAGAAGATGTAGTTTTATTGTCTAAATTTAAAGAAGTTGTTGTTTTGTTGCCTGAACTTGAAGAAATTGCAGTTTTGTTTTGTTGCCTAAACCTAAAGAAGATGTAGTTTTGTTGTCTAAACTTAAAGAAGTTGTAGTTTTGTTGTCTAAACTTAAAGAAGTTGTAGTTTTGCTGCCTAAACCTAAAGAAGATGTAGTTTTGTTGTCTAAACTTAAAGAAGTTGTAGTTTTGTTGTCTAAACTTAAAGAAGTTGTAGTTTTGTTGCCTAAACCTAAAGAAGATGTAGTTTTGTTGTCTAAACTTAAAGAAGTTGTAGTTTTGTTGTCTAAACTTAAAGAAGTTGTAGTTTTGTTGCCTGAACTTGAAGAAATTGCAGTTTTGTTTTGTAGCCTAAACCTAAAGAAGATGTAGTTTTGTTGTCTAAACTTAAAAAAGTTGTAGTTTTGTTGCCTGAACTTGAAGAAATTGCAGTTTTGTTTTGTTGCCTAATCGTAAAGAAGATGTAGTTTTGTTTTTAAACTTAAAGAAGTTGTAGTTTTGTTGCCTGAACTTGAAGAAATTGCAGTTTTGTTGTGTTGCCTAAACCTAAAGAAGATGTAGTTTTGTTGTCTAAACTTAAAGAAGTTGTAGTTTTGTTGCCTGAACTTGAAGAAATTGCAGTTTTGTTTTGTTGCCTAAACCTAAAGAAGATGTAGTTTTGCTGTCTAAACTTCAAGAAGTTGTAGTTTTTTTGCCTAAACTTGAATAAATTGCAGTTTTGTTTTGTTGCCTAAACCTAAAGAAGATGTAGCTTTGTGATCTAAACTTAAAGAAGTTGTAGTTTTTTTGCCTAAACTTGAATAAATTGCAGTTTTGTTTTGTTGCCTAAACCTAAAGAAGATGTAGTGTTGTTGTTTAAACTTAAAAAGAAGTTGTAGTTTTGTTGCCTGAACTTGAAGAAATTGCAGTTTTGTTTTGTTGCCTAAACCTAAAGAAGATGTAGTTTTGCTGTCTGAACTTACAGAAGTTGTAGTTTTGTTGCCTAAACCTTTTTTTTTTAAAGAAGCCTTTTTGTTGGTGTTAAAAACATTTCATTCAGTTTTACGTTAGAACGTGTTGCTTGTAAGTTTCACTTTCACTTTTACAACATATTGTAGTAGGTGTAGTAGGCCCCTAATCACCCATGTTATGGTGCCTATAGCAACTGATTACAAATATTTAATGGCCTGACAACAGTTGAATTGGTTCCTCGCACCAGTCGCCGTTCCATGCGACTACCGGTTCAAACATTTTCTCGTAAACTGCTCAAACTAAGAGATTTACTTTATTCTTCATTTTCATACAACGTTAATTTATAAATAGATTGTATTTCGGGTCAATGATGCTTCGTGAACCTTGTCTAGTCTAGGAAATGGTAGACATGTTCATCTGATTGTAATGTCGTATATTTATACATTGTACAGTATATACAATGTATATTTACTATCTTTATATTATTATGTATTCAACTGTGCAATACTGACTTAACAATCCAGTAATTTAGTACAATAATATAGTTTATTCTGGCATTAATACTGCATTAGATGTAGTTTTTTTATTATTATGTTATCAATAGAAGGAAGAGAAAACAATATAACAAGCAAAAACTGTATAATATAATAACTAGTGTTATCAAAGTTAACATGATAATGCGTTAATACAGATATGTTTTAACGGAACTAATTTCTTTTTCTTTTATGTTGATAAGTGTATTAAATATTTGACAAATCTCCCTTTAAGGTACATTTTAAACCAATAAAAACTACCATTAATTTAAAAATTCTTTTTTTTTCCCCCGGGAATTTATTTTTTTTATATTTGCAAATAATCGTGATCATCTATGGACAATCATGCATTTAATTGCAATTAAATATAATCAATTGACTGCTCTGTAAAAATGATCAAAAAAATACTGTTGAAAACTGGATCATCTGTATTTTCCATGTAGTTTATTATGATTCAATCAATAATAATTCAGTCAATAACTAATACCTGACCTTCGCCGGCTGTTGGAGAAGGGCTGTTTTTGGTTCTGTGCTCTGAATCGCCTTGTTTTCTCCTGGCAAGGATGGAGTGGCAATGTACTGGAGAGACGGAGTGATCCTTCCAATCAGCCTCCATGGCAACGGGCCACGAGAGGGAGGGGGGAGGGGGGGGGGGTTGAGGAGGAAGAGGAGGAGGCAGCTCGAGGGGTTGTGGGGAGGTGGGGGCTGGGATGTGGCAGCTCCTAACGCTGAAGCTGGAAGAGGCGCGTTGCAAATCTGAACAATGGCTACCAAAATAAAACATTAAAATAACTGTCTGTTCGGCATGTGATTACGCTCTGACCGCCCCATTGTGCTTATTATAATATGCATCCAATATCTTCATCACTATGGGATGGAAAACAGGTATGAATAACACCTAATGGCTCCTGCCGTATATCCATCATGTCAGAGTGGGTGCTGTTAAGGTCACTAGAGGACAACCATCTGTACATGTAACTGGACGGCTATTAAGACACACAGTATCCTGTAATAAATAATGAACAATATGTACTATTGTCTGCAGGATAAAAGACCTAAATAGTAGCAGACAAAGTAATCACTGCAATTATCTTGTATTACTCCCTTAAAGGAACTGCAGTGTGTCATTTGTCGCTAATAAATGAGATTATAGTGACCTTACTGACATCTGCTGCGTGACCTACTACGATATTATAACGTTATGTCATTCAGGGGTATTTTTAATTTTTCTTAATTCCTGATTCCAGCCGGAGGTGGAAGACGAACACGGATCCTTAAAAATGAAGTCAGAGGCATTATTCTTATTAATAATAAGTGGAAGTAATCTGTGTGGTAGAGTAATTAATCACAGGTTTAATGCACCCTTCGCTGAGAAAGGGTCGTAACCGTGAATCGATAAATCTGATCTGAGAGCGAGACTGCCTGACGACCTGTCCTTACCTTAACCATTTAATATCAGGACTTAACTTTAACCATTTAATGTCAGTACTTAACTTTAACCATTTAATATCAGTACTTAACCTTAACCATTCAATGTCAATACCTAACCTTAACCATTCAATGTCAGTACTTAACCTTAACCATTTAATATCAGTACTTAACTTTAACCATTTAATATCAGTACTTAACTTTAACCATTCAATGTCAGTACTTAACCTTAACCATTCAATGTCAGTACTTAACCATAACCATTTAATATCAGTACTTAACTTTAACCATTTAATATCAGTACTTAACTTTAACCATTCAATGTCAGTACTTAACCTTAACCATTTAATATCAGTACTTAACTTTAACCATTTAATATCAGTACTTAACTTTAACCATTTAATATCAGTACTTAACTTTAACCATTTAATATCAGTACTTAACTTTAACCATTCAATGTCACTACTTAACCATAACCATTTAATATCAGTACTTAACTTTAACCATTTAATATCAGTACTTAACTTTAACCATTCAATGTCAATACCTAACCTTAACCATTTAATGTCAGTACTTAACCTTAACCATTTAATATGAACACCTAACCTTAACCATTTAATGTCAATACCTAACCTTAACCATTTAATGTCAATACCTAACCTTAACCATTCAATATCAGTACTTAACTTTAACCATTTAATGTCAGTACTTAACTTTAACAATTCAATGTCAGTACTTAACTTTAACCATTCAATGTCAATACCTAACCTTAATTTAATACTACTTACATTTATTAATACTAACCTTAACCTTTATTAATACCTAATTTAAGCATCCAATGTCAATACCTAACCTTAACCATTTAATATCAGTACTTAACTTTAACCATTCAATGTCAGTACTTAACTTTAACCATTCAATGTCAGTACTTAACTTTAACCATTCAATGTCAATGCCTAACCTTAACCATTTCATATCAATACCTAACCTTAACCATTTAATATCAACACCTAACCTTAACCATTTAATATCAGTACTTAACTTTAACCATTCAATGTCAGTACTTAACTTTAACCATTCAATGTCAATGCCTAACCTTAACCATTTCATATCAATACCTAACCTTAACCATTTAATATCAACACCTAACTTTAAGCATCCAATGTCAATGCTTGGGCTTTGCTGAAAATAAGCTAATAAGCTAAGTAAAAAGCTAACATTAGACTATAAACACGGTCAAATGAGTTCTTGTTAGCAACTGACTTTTTTACACATAAAAGCTTCAAAATGTATGAATGGGATATTTACTGCCATATTTTATATCGTAGCACAAAACGTTAGAATCTCTTCAGCTGACAGTTCTGACATCAAACTAAAAATCCATTCAGAAAACCCATTGAAGTGCTAGAACGCTACCTCATCTCCGGGCGTTAGGACTCATTCCTGCGCCACGCTATAGCCTACTGCAGTTCGTTGTGTAATTGATAATCAGTCCCGGCTTGAGGCCCTTCTGCTTGGAGTCTCCCGTGTTAGTGTGAGTTTACTCTGGGTGCTCCGGTTTCCTCCCACAGTCCATTCAGGTTCATTGTAACTAGAAATCGCCCATAGGTGTGAATGTGAATGGTTGTCTGTCTCTATGTGTCAGCCCTGTGACAGTCCGGTGTTGCATGAGTTGGACGTGAGGGCATGTTGACACTTCATTTTGTAGCATTACTTTAATTTAACCGCTCTATTTTTAACATTATAATATACAACTTGTGTGTCTGAATATAATATTTACGACTGGGATGTTTATTATTTTGTTGAAATTCAGTGATACTGGGAGCAGTTAATGTAATTTAGCATGGTGTCAGCCAGCCAGCGGGGGTCTCGGGCAGTTACACCATCCTTTCAGTGTAAGGTTTTGCTTCAGCTCGAGTCATGCTGCCGACATTAATTCCCAGCTCCTGTCCAGTGCTGCTGCCTGGTGGGGTGTAATTGTTTCCCCAGAGATCCAGATAAATGGCTCAGCTGTCTCGCTGCTCCGTTACCCACAGACATGTGTGAGAGAGAAAAAGATGGGTTGAGGGAGTGGCTTTACCTCAGGGGATCAAATACATGATCTGAATTACATCATTTTTATATACGCTATCTGCTGTATTTCCATTTTGACCATTTGTTAACAGCTGGCATAACAGCAAAACATGATTAAAATAGTGAATCCAGGATTTGTAGTAGGTTTCTGTGATGCCTAGCGTACTAGAATGATGGCAGGAGAGATGCTAAAACCTGCCTTCCTTCTTGGGAGTCATAAATGTCACTTCATTTGAAATGAAGATCTGTAAAAATTCATTTACTTCCAAGTACATAAAGCAGATTACTCACTTGGCAAGTTTTCCTTTCCCACCTGTATCCCTCTCTGGGCCTATGCGCCGTGCATATTTCCACTCGTGTTATTTCATTCTGCTGTAATTAACACATGAAGGATTCATTGTCCTTCTGTTTGGCATCACTCGGGGAACATTTTGACCAAAAAAATTGGACGTAAAACCAAATAAAGCTGCACAAATAGAGGTTTGTGGGACTTAAAGGAACAGTCTGTAGTATTTTGGGGAATCTATCAGCAGAAAAGGAATGTAATATTCATTATTGTATAATCACTTTTCGTTAGCTTAGAATGAGCCCTTCGTATCTACATGTACGGAAACCGCCATGTTGCTCTGCCACAGCCTGGTATGGGTAAACCAAACACTGGATCAATGCATTCTGACTCCCAACTCGCCAAATAGCACCATTTGGATGCCCCTTGGCATCAGCGACCGACACACTGGGTTCCCCTCTTGCATTACTTTTGGACGTACCGGGGATGGCGTGTCTATATATGCTTGTTTCATACATAGTGTCCTTTCAAAATAAACTTCCATTTTCACATGAAGTCAGGTTGAGGCAGCACAACCGCTTAGGTGGGGTTAGAAAACGGACATGGTCAGCGTTAATGGGACTGGCAATACCAACGAGTCACGTGACTAACAATGTATGTGGCAAAATAAGTCTTACTTTTAGTCTCTAACGGGACAGGAAAACTGGTCTGTGGTCTTTGTTTGACCACCACCCCTCCTGCCTGTATTAATACTACATCACTTGACCGTCGAATAATAGCGTGGGTCCACACAGCCCAGAGGAGGGGTCTACTGTAACCACCAGTAGGTGAAAACACCTGTATGTCCCTTTAAAATGCCTTAAATCCAGACCGGTTCTTTTCTATCACAGCAGCTACTCAGCTGGTGTTGAAGGTGTCAATCAGACAACACTAAAGCCTCTTAGCTCCTTTTTAATAGGTTGTTCCCAACAGTAATAACTTCCAGGGTTGCTGTCAGTCAGAAATGTCATTATAAATTACAAGTATTTCTTACAATGTGCAGAAACCTGCTGTTTTATTCACATAACCAGCTATAATAGAACATTTAAGATGGTGTCAAGCAGATATTTCCACCTTTCATACCGTCAACAAAAACATTTTCTGAAAGCATGACATCACCTGTATTTTCACAACCGTGTGTTTCCAGGAAGTCAACACCAGATGGCAGACTTGCATTGACAACAGATTATGGGCCTTTAATGGTGGAATAAAAACAGGGGAACCAGAGAGGGGATTATGAGACAATGGGCTGCTGAGCAGAGACATGCAAAAGGCCCATCACCTCTCCTACATAGGACCAAGACAGACTTTACAGCTGTTCAGCCTCTTTTTGTTGTTGTGTCTCTTTACAGTCATTTTACAACTCTAGTTATTTTGTTTCTCTTAGTGGTCATTTTGAGTCTTTTTATGGTCATTTTGAGTCTATTAGTGGTCATTTTGCTTCCCTTTGTAGTTGTTTTGTTTCTATTTGTTGTCATTTTGCATCTCTCGGTACTTGTTTTGTTTCTCCTGGTCATTTTTAGTCTATTAGTGGTCATTTTGCTTCCCTTCGTAGTTTTGTTTCTATTTGTTGTCATTTTGCATCTCTTTGTATTTGTTTTGCTTCTCTTAGTGGTCATTTTGAGTCTTTTTGTGGTTGTTTTGTTTCTGTTAGTGGTTATTTTGAGACTCTTTGTGGTCATTTTGCTTCTTTTTGTAGTTGTTTTGTTTTTTCTTAGTGGTCATTTTGCTTCTCTTTGTAGGTATTTTGTTTCTCTTAGTGGTCATTTTGAGTCTTTTTATGGTCATTTTGAGTCTATTAGTGGTCATTTTGCTTCCCTTTGTAGTTTTGTTTCTATTTGTCGTCATTTTGCATCTCTTTGTAATCATTTTGCTTCTCTTTGTGGTCGTTTTGCATCTCTTTCTAGTCTTTTGCATCTCTTTCTAGTCGTTTTGCATCTCTTTGTAATTGTTTTGCTTCTCTTTGTGGTCGTTTTGCATCTCTTTGTCGTCATTTTGCATCTCTTTGTCGTCATTTTGCATCTCTTTGTAATCGTTTTGCTTCTCTTTGTGGTCATTTTGCATCTCTTTGTAGTCGTTTTGCATCTCTTTGTAATCGTTTTGCTTCTCTTTGTGGTCGTTTTACATCTCTTTGTCGTCATTTTGCATCTCTTTGTCGTCATTTTGCATCTCTTTGTAATCGTTTTGCTTCTCTTTGTGGTCGTTTTGCATCTCTTTGTAGTCGTTTTGCATCTCTTTGTAATCGTTTTGCATCTCTTTGTAGTCGTTTTGCATCTCTTTGTAGTTGTTTTGCATCTCTTTGTGGTCATTTTGCATCTCTGTAGTCATTTTGCATCTCTTTGTGGTCATTTTGCATCTCTGTAGTCGTTTTGCATCTCTTTGTAGTTGTTTTGCATCTCTTTGTGGTCATTTTGCATCTCTTTGTAGTCGTTTTGCATCTCTTTGTGGTCATTTTGCATCTCTGTAGTCGTTTTGCATCTCTTTGTGGTCATTTTGCATCTCTGTAGTCGTTTTGCATCTCTTTGTAATCGTTTTGCTTCTCTTTGTGGTCATTTTGCATCTCTTTGTAGTCGTTTTGCATCTCTTTGTAATCGTTTTGCATCTCTTTGTAGTCGTTTTGCATCTCTTTGTGGTCATTTTGCATCTCTTTGTCGTCATTTTGCATCTCTTTGTAGTTGTTTTGCATCTCTTTGTGGTCATTTTGCATCTCTTTGTAGTTGTTTTGCATCTCTTTGTGGTCATTTTGCATCTCTTTGTAGTTGTTTTGCATCTCTTTGTGGTCATTTTGCATCTCTTTGTAGTCGTTTTGCATCTCTTTGTAGTCGTTTTGTCTCTCATTTTCTTTGTGGTCATATTGAGTTTCTTCCTGGTTGGTATGTGTCCCTTTGAGAGACATTTAGTAGGTGAAGGCCCGGGACACCCCTGTCCAGTTGGCCCATTCAGTGCCTGAGGCCTTTCAAATAACTGTGTGAAGACTGTATTTCACCCAAACAGCAACATGTAATAAGATATTTTACTTTATCAAATTATTTACAATAAACTATCTACAATATATGTGGACAATATATAATAGAAGAATTTACTTGCTAGAGACCATTTGGAGCCCATGCAGAGACCCCCAAAGGTGCCCAAACCTTGCTTTGCAAACCCCATAAAAACCTCTGCATGGGCTTTCTTGTTAGATTAAATAGGTTATTTTCTCTATACACGCAGTAAATAAGATTTTTGAAGCATGTCAGCCGAGTGAAAGACCTACGCAACCCTACGATTCCTCAGCAGATGATCTAACTTTCCCATACCCATGTTTTATTGCTCCCTTTAAACCGGGGTATAATGCTGCAGCCAGCTGTGATGGATGTGAAAAGTGGAGCCAGTCATTTTTTCCTCCTCAGAAGAGGAGGAGGTGGCTGAGAGCCGGTCAGGGGAGCAGATGGCATCGCCGTCTGTCTGCTCTGTTTAAAGAACACCGCGGGCCGAGCCCCAAGTCAAACAAGCCAGCTACACTGATCTCAGAGCTTCTACTCTCGCTTTCCATCGAGGAGACATCAACATTTAATCCTTCTCTGAGCTCCAGATCGGTGCACGGTGCAGACTGGAAAGGCTTCTCCTAGAATTAACTGATTTGTTATTTTTGCTCTTTCTCACAGTCGAGAGAAACCCCATAAAATTGAGAATAAAGTACTTAGTATAAAATGCGCTCATACATCCAAAATTAGGGGATTACCTCCAGCTATTAACACGGGATTAACATTTGGTTTCCATGCCTTTACTTCAGCATCACCTTAAAAGACACCTGTGTATGTTACGTTCACTGCCAGACTGTTACTACCTTGCATTACTATCCTCTGGCCCTATCAGGTGGCCTGTTGTGTTATATTCAAGGCAGGGTAGGAAGTAAAACCTCAGTAACTGGAGTAGTGTTGCTGTCATCTGACCCGTACTGACTGCTGTGTCTACCAGGGTGCCGAGAAAGTGAGCAGGAAGTACCATAGTGTGTATAGTGGTAGTACACTGGCGTAAAATGCAGTGGGAAGTAAACTAATTGTGTCTGGAGGTGTACACAAAATGATAAATGCTGTCAAGTTTCTGGAGTATGTGTGCATTATTCAGTAGTAGCAGTACTCAGTTGTGAGTACACCTTTATCACCAACCAGGGTCCTCTTGACAATCAATACTGCACTGCTTGAAAAACAGCTCTTGGTGATATTTGCTTTTCTGGGCCCATTTTGTGTTATTGGTGATGTGTTTTCCTCATTCCTCTGGATATCTGGGGTCACAGTTCAAACACCAATAACACCATCCTGAAGCTGTTTCACTGTCATCTACACACTGCTTTGAGAGCTGAGAAAGGACTAGTAACTAGTAAATGAAGTTAACTTAAGTGTGTAGCTGAAGTAGAGGAGGTGGGCTGAGGATAAATGATTAGCTACGCCAAAAAAAAAGCAAATTGCAGCTTCTCATAATAAACACTGTGAGAGTGTCTGCTGGGAGATATTTAATTTAAGATGAGATAATAACATGAAACTTTATTGATCCCCAGCCGCTGATAAATTGGAGCATCTAACAGGGTAAAGACAAGACAAATGAAGTAATATAAAAAAACAACAAAGAAAATTATTAACCATTAAAATATTGAACAACGAGACTATAAAATTCTTGTTAACAATTACTGGGTGCTATTAACGCCGTTGTTGTCAATTATAGGCTGTGGTGGAACCATTATAAAAATATGGGGTATACTGTGACAGTGATATATGATAACTGAATATATTTTAAATGGATTTTTACACAGTATGCATGCACAGCATGCAATGATGTGTTGTGGCCACTGTGGACACAATGACATGTTGCAATGTTGTGTTGTGGCCATTGTGGCCACAATGACATGTTGCAATGATATGTTGTGTCCACTGTGGCCACAGCATGCATCGACATGTTGTGTCCACTGTGGCCACAGCATGCAATGACGTGTTGTGGCCACTGTGGCCACAGCATGCAATGACATGTTGTTGCCTCTGTGATCCCAATTACATGTGGCCACTGTGGCCACAGCATGCAATGACGTGTTGTGGCCACTGTACCCACAATTATGTGCTGCAATGACATGTTGTGGCCTCTGTGGCCACAGCATGCAATGACATGTTGTTGCCACTGTGATCACAATGACATGTGGCCACTGTGGCCACAGCATGCAATGATGTGTTGTTGCCACCTTGACCACAATGACATGTTGTGGCCACTGTGGCCATAGCATGCAATGACGTGTTGTTGCCACTGTAGCCACAATGATGTGTTGCAATAATATGTTGTGGCCACTGTGGCCACAGCATGCAATGATGTGTTGTGGCCACAATGGCATGTTGCAATGACATGTTGTGGCCACTGAGGCCACAGCATACAATGATATGTTGTGGCCACAATGGCATGTTAAAATTACATAATGTGGTCGCTGTGGCCACAACATGTCATTGCATGTTGTGGCCACTGTCACAACATGCAATGATACATTGCATGTTGTGACATTGCATGCATGTTCTCTGTCATATAGGCCTGGGATGATTTTTTTGTTTTCCTGCTTGGAATTGCATACATAGGATTCAGTGCATGAATAAACTTCCTGAATCCATTATCATCCACAGCTGAAAATGGATGGAAATCAATGCAATCATTTTTGCCAGTTCTTCATCAACTGAGTTATGTCTTTCTGGGGTCACAAACTTCTGCACAAACTGTTTCATAGAGCTCTGGGTTGGTTAGGTGGTTGTGGTGGTTTACAGCATGATGCTGTCGATACTACTACTACTACTACTACTACTACTACTACTACAGCAGCAGCAGCAGCAGTAGACACACTGGCGCCTTCATTAATATCACACTCAACTGACTGTTTTATCTTCCCATTGCTCTGATTGGTGGACTGTTCTCAGGTTGTTTACCTGTGCAGGTTGTTTGTGGCTCTATGTGATATTCCTGCAGACTCTACACTCTTCCTTTGTATTGTCAATAAAACTGAAATGGTCCTGGAGTCACTCATTTTCTTTCCTATACCTTCCTAAATGTGTCCATGTTGTCTCCTCTTGTTGTCCCCAGCTCGCTCCCTCTCTCCCTCTCTCTCTCTCCCTCTCTCTCCCCCCCTCTCTCTCTCACTCTCTCTCTCTTGTCTCTCTCTCTCTACCTGTTTCTCTCTCTGTCTCTCGCTCTCTCTCTGTCTCTCTCCCCCTCTCTCTCTCTCACTCTCTCTGTCTCTCTACCTTTTGCTCTCTCTCTCTCTCTCTCTCTCTCCCTCTCTCTCTCCCTCTCTCCTTCTCTCTCTCTCGCCCTCTCTCTCTCCCTCTCTCTCCCTCTCTCTCTCCCTCTCTCCTTCCCTCTCTCTCTCTCCCTCTCTCTCTCTCCCTCTCTCTCTCTCTCTCCCCCCCCCTCTCTCTCTCTCCCTCTCCCCCTCTCTCTCTCCCTCTCTCTCCCTCTCTCTCTCCCTCTCTCCTTCCCTCTCTCTCTCTCCCTCTCTCTCTCTCCCCCCCTCTCTGTCTCTCTCCCCCCCCCTCTCTCTCTCCCTCTCCCCCTCTCTCTCTCCCTCTCTCCCCCTCCCTCTCTCTCTCCTCTCTCTCTCTCTCTCTCTCTCTCTCTCTCTCTCTCTCTCCTCTCTCTCCCTCTCCCTCTCTCTCTCCTCTCTCTCTCTCTCTCTCTCTCTCTCTCCCTCTCTCTCTCCCTCTCCCTCTCTCTCTCCCTCTCTCTCTCTCTCTCTCTCTCTCTCTTCGTGGCTACTGCTGCTGTGAGTGTAACTCCCGCCCCTCCCCCCTCTGCTCAGCACAAACACAAGGCTCAAACACATATTGACCAATCAGGTGCGACGTGAAGAGAAAAAAAAAAAATCACGGCTCCCAATCAGGAGCCGGCTCCCAATCAGGAGCCGGCTCCCAATCAGGAGCCGGCTCCCAATCAGGAGCCGGCTCCCATTGTTCACTTCAAAGAAACCGGCTCTAAGAGCGGTTTAGTTCCTGACCGACCATCACTAGTAAGTTCTTTATTGTAAATGTATTTTAGTCTTCACCAGCTCCTGAGAAACATAACAGCTTGCTAAATGCTCCGCTGTGTTCACTAGCTAGTTGCTAACGTTTTCTGTCTGTTTGGTACAGGACAGTCAGTAGTATGAGCTACAAGCTGCTACAAGCTAGCTGCTACCCACATCCTGCTCCAGTGGATTTCTCCGTTCCAATGGCCACATAAACTCTTACTACTAGAAGATGAAAGAAATCAGAAAGGTATTGTCATTGACCTCATCTTTCTCCTCTGTCATTATGCCTGACATTTTCTGCATTATGTCGCCCACTAGCTAGCTTGCTAAATTGTTAGCCTCTATGGCTTCTAGACTTGGATAGTAACGTTAACATTGCCATTACTTAGCAGCAATGTTCTTCACGACTTCCCACCTCGTAAACACGAGTTTCATTTGACGGCACCATAAAATGTTTTAAAAATGGCTGTTACTCCCCTTTAATTTCAGCAATTACCCCGTTTACTCTGCTATGGCAAGTCAAAATGGCTGCTGTGAATAGGGCTTAAATCAGCAGTGTGTTTAGCTCTTGTTTTACTTCTGTGATAGAAGAACTGCTGAAATATTTACCTGTGACATGGTAAAGTGTGTGTGAAGTTCGCTAACGTTAGCTAAATTCAAATTTGACGTTATGGCTAATGTGTTAGCAGTTGCCAGGCAGTCATGAAGCAATAGTAACGCTAACTTGGAGTCCTGTTTCTGGTCACCTGAAAAAAAATGTAAGTCCGACGCCCTTTTTGTAACTTCATTTAGTCTTCACAGGCTCGTGAGAAATATAGCAAGGGGTATAGCTTGCTAAATGCTCCGCTACGTTCACTAGCTAGTCGCTTTTTTTGTTTGTGGTTTGCAGCTGGGCAGGTTTCACAAAAGCGTTGAAACAATTAGCTGAAAGATGCTGAAATGCTCCATAGAGCTGAGGAAAACTACAGGTTGTAAAGTGACTTCATTTCAGTCCTTTTAGCCAGTGTTGGTGAACTTTTAATGAAAGTTATGGTTTATAGCTCGCAATGGGCAACTTATTCAAGAGTAAAATGATGTACTTAGATGAATGATACTTCCAAAGGCCTAAATGTCATCTTTGGCTGAAAAGCAGTGCTGGAATCAGATTGTATGACATTCCCTTTAATATCAACAAACCAAGAGTGAATAATGTGCGGCGAGCTGCGACAGATTTTCCTGGCTGGCAGTCTTGAACAGTTTTTTCTCGCTCAGATGTTGATATGTGTTTTCTGTATTTCCAGACTTTTTCTTGGGAACCAGGAGGACCTTTTGGCTCTGTGAGTAGACACCACATTGAACTATGTTAAGTTAATGACAGCATCTTTTTACGGTTTACTGGAACATTTGTCATCTGTGTGTACATCTCTCTGACAGAGTAGACAAAACAAAATGAGAATAGTTACTTCCATCTTCTTATCGTATCCGAGGGACCATATTTCAGTCTGTCCTCTAAATAAAATCGTCTGGAGTCCTTGGCCAGGGAATCCAACATGGGAGCAAACACAGAACCTGCAGTATATTTTATTTAATAGAAGCAGACAGTGTTTTTACCCTGGTGGATCTTCACCAGATAGTCTCTGGGAAACCCCACTAGGGCTGAAATAATGTCTTGTTGTATTAAAGGAAAGGAGCTTTGTGTCAAGGGGCATTATGTTTGTTCTCACACTGAATTCCACTCAGCTCGGCACTTTGTGAGTCTATCTAATTTCACTATGCAACAGATAGAGATGCATACCACTACTCCATTAGTCGGGAACGTGTCCTTAGCATCTTTCAAAATTGACCTGAAACGAACTAAGACTGGAAAAAAATGTTCATAGAAATTCAGAATGGAAGCCATAAAAATTAATTTGCAACACAGTCTCACTATTGTGAAATAGTCACAAAATGTTATCTAAGTGATTCGTGTACATAGACACAAATTTCCCCTTTTTGTCGTGACGCCCAGCAGGACTTTCAACAACATATTTTTCATGTCTTTTCCTACAAATGTCCAGCAACACATGATGCACAGGTGAATTTCTGCTCTAGTCTTTAAAAAATGAAAAATAAAACTACTTAGTTAGGTTTAGGAATAATATATGATAAGGAATAATAGGCTTAGGCACAAACCTTTTAGTTACATTTAGGAAAACATGGTTAGGTTTTAACACAAAACTACTTAGGTTTAGTAAAAGATCAACTTGGTTAGGTTAAGACAGCAAAACTACTTAGGTTTAATAAAAGATTGACTTGGTTAGGTTTAGACAACAAAACTACTTAGGTTTAGTAAAAGATCAACTTGGTTAGGTTTAGAACAAAGCTGCTAGGTTTAGGAAAAGATCGACTTGGTGAGATTAGACAACAAAACTACTTAGGTTTAGGAAAAGATCGACTTGGTTAGGTTTAGTCAACAAAGCTACTTAGGTTTAGGAAAAGATCGACTTGGTGAGATTAGACAACAAAACTACTTAGGTTTAGGAAAAGATCGACTTGGTTAGGTTTAGACAACAAAACTACTTAGGTTTAGTGAAAGATCGACTTGGTTAGGTTAAGTCAACAAAACTACTTAGGGTTAGGAAAAGATCTACTTGGTTAGGTTTAGGCAACAATCTATACAGTTACATTTGGGAAAACATTGACTTGGTTAGGTTTAGACAACAAAACTACTTAGGTTGAGGAAAAGATCAACTTGGTTAGGTTTAGACAACAAAATTACTTAGTTAGGGTTAGGAAAAGATCACGGTTTGGCTTTAAATAACTATGGAAGTGTCATTCCTTGAGTATGGAAGTTACTTGACAAAAATGACTTAGCCTGAGAAAAAGATTGCGGTCTGGCATCAAGTAACTCCAGAAGTGACGTAATTTCAGTACGAAAGTTGGCCAGTCTCCTGGGCGGTCCTGTGTTTGTTGACCCACCCATCCAACCTCCTCGGTTAAATTAAATTTCATGACTACTTCATGAACTGCTGTGCGACTGGGTTGGTGAGTAACTTTTGTAAACTGAGTGGCCTCCGTGGACACAGGATCCAGCTGAAAGTGACACACATACCTTTGGTCCTCGTTGAATAATGTATCTGCCGCTGGTATAATTGGAGTGATACTGTGTCCTCCAAAGTACTATCAGATGCATATATCATGACCGTTCATTCATTAAGACTGGATTATCTGGATTGCCTCTCAGCTCCTTTCTCTCTCTCTTTATTGACGTTTCTATTGTGGTTCTGACTGACTGTTTCAGGCTCTGCTGTCTTTGTTTCGACCTGATCCTGTAACTATGCTGTCAGTCTCTCTTGGCTTTCCCTGTCAGCCCCTCCATACTCGTCTCTCCATCATTTGACCCCTGCTTCTCTTTCTCCACTGCTGTGACTGTAACGGGGGGAAAATCTAACAAAGCTCAACTTCCTCCAGTATAGCGAGAATCATACTATACCCGATATGGAGGACCAAACATGCCAAAATCAAAAATAAATAAATAAATAAATAAATTAGGGCTGTCAATCAATTAAAATATTGAGTCGTGATATATTGCACGATTGTCCATAGTTAATGTACCCTAAAGCAGATGCAGGTATATATTTATTATTGGAAATCAATTAACAGCACAAAACAATGACAAATAATGTCCAGAAACCTTCACAGATACAAGATTTAGCATGGAAACTATGCCCATACTGCATGTGATTATCATAATGTGATTATCATAAAGGGAAGACTCATAGGTACCCCAAAACATACATAAATAAATGACTTTTAAATAAATATGCCATTAAATGTACTAAAAATAGTTCATTAATAATTAATTGAAAAAAATTAATTGATATTTACCATTATGTTAATTCCCCTATCCATCTACTCATCTATTTAATGTCTCCTTTTATTTATTTAGTGAATTAGTTAGTTAGTTATTTTTATATCAACTTTTAAATTTATTTATTTTTGGAATGGAATTAAATGAAATTTTATTTTCAATTTTTATTTATTTATTTTTATTTATTTTGTTATTTTTTTATTCTTATAATGTCTTTATTTATTTACCTTTGTATTAATTCCATTCCAAAAACAAATAAATATATTTAAAAGTTAATATGAATAAACAAATACGGAAATTAAATAGAATAGATAGGGGAATTTATATAAATGTAGATAAATAAATAATAAAGAAATAAATGAAAATAAATAAATAAATAAATAAGCTAATTAAAACAAAAATATACATTTAGTTCATATTTTATCAATTAATTTTTAATGGTACTTTAGGTACATGTAAGGGAATATGTATTTATTTCTTTCGTTATTTATTCATTTTTTATTTTGGCAGTTTACATCTTCCATACAAACATGACAAGATGAGCAGAGCTGACATGTGAATCACAGAGGAAGCCAACTCTCTGTGTTAAATTTATTTCCAGGACAGACTGCAGGAAAACACTCCCAAGTAGGCATTGGTCTGGTTAGTGAAAAGTGAATAATAAAATTAACAATACCATCATGGATGCAGGCCAGCGGGGTTAGCTGTAACGGGCCTTCCTTGATTTGTTCAGGAATAATGAGCTTTCCGTCCCACCCCAGAGCTGGTGTTAAAGGGAGGATGGGTGAGGTAAAAAAGCTGTTAATCTGTTTCCTGAAAGCCAGCAGATGTTCAGTTATGTCCAGTTGATGAAAGCGCAAAGCAGATTTTATTATTGCCAGCTTTTAATCCTCATGTTTTGTTGATGCTGGCTTTGCGTCATCACTTTTTGGGTTCCAAAAGTCCTTAATGGCTAATTTTTAAAAAGATAATAACTGTAAAACATCAACCATTTATTTTCCTTTGGATGTTTTTTCTTCTCCTCCAACCTTATTAAACCTAATAAAAAGAAAAGACTGGAGGTAGTAATCATGATGAACTTAGCTTCACCCTCATGTCACTTCTGGTTGCAAAGAACCAAGATGGTGGTGGCCGTGGTAAGGGGAGAGTTTCTTTGCTTCGAAATTGTTTCAGGTCAGCTAGCTGGCTTTAGCATTAGCACACCAGGGATTAAGCTTCTGGGTCAAGTTAGTTCGGTTTCAAGCACATATTTTAAGTAATTACGTTTTTTTACTCAAAAGCAATTTGTTCTATTACCAGCTCCATTACTTTTGTTAGCACTGTTAAAGGTGCCTTTAAACCACCAAAAACTCAATACTCACAACAAGTCACATAATCTGTATTTACCATGAGTAGAAACAGAAAATTAGACATTATGGTTTGACAAGCAGTCAGCCTACAGTTTGGAAGTATTTTCAAACCTTTAGGAGCTAGCTCAATGTTAGCTTAAAACAGCAGCACGCTAGAGTCACATCCTCACACAGTCTGCAACTCAGGTGATTCGCTAACCAGTTGCTAACATTAGCGGCCTGTAGAGACTACTCTGGGGCAAGCTGGTTAACTGTTAGCTGGCGAGCTAACGGTATCTCAGTTACAATAGCTTCCAGGGATTCTTTCTATTACCTTTCCACTGGTCTGTTTACCCATAGATATATATAGCATTAGCCTTTGGATTCTACATCAACGTCGCCGCCATATTGGAGAGGTCAGGACTGGCCTGTAAACATACAAACGAAGGGAATGCTGCAGATTTTAGTAGAGCTAGCTAATGTTCATTACTGTTCGCTAATCCTCGACCAAAGCTAATGTTAGCTTATGGTTAAAGCTTGAAATTCACGATATGTGTCTAATATCGCAAACAATGAAGCTGATGTCGTGACGTGACATTCACTCTTTCCACCATGTTAGTAATTCATTTTATGTGCTTGGCTTGACCTTCCCAATATGGCGGCAACGTTGACGTATCGCTGTCTTTTGCATGTAAATCTTAATCTGTAAAGGCACCAGTAACTATAGCTGTCAAATAAATGTGTTTAAACTTTTTGTAGTTGTATGGAGAAGAAGTATAAAGTTGCATAGAAATGGGAAAGGTAAAGTAAAAGTACAGTATGTTTTCTCCTCTTTCCTCCTTCGTTCTCCACTCTCTTTCTCCTTTCCTTTGCCGTCACTTCTTTGGCCGGCTCATATCTTAATTTGCTTTCCGAGCCCACATGTGAGTTTACATAGGCTTCTGTGTGTGCATGCATAATTACAGGGCAGGGAAGAGAGGAAAAAACTTTTTCTTTTCTCCTCCTCTTCCCTCCAGCCACTCGGTGTGCCTGCACAACCCGGCGAGCCTCCCAGTCTGAGAGCAGCTCCTGCACCTCCATCTCTCCCTCGCTTCCTCACCCCTCCTGGTTCACCTCACACAATAGACTTCCTCTCCGAGCACCAGCCTGAAGGGAAAGGAAGGGGGAAGCCGGCGGAGGGGGTGGGGTGGGGGGGGATACGGTTTCTCTACAACAATGGAAATTCAATCAGGAAATGGAGAGGAGGTGGCGAACGCGGTGTCGGCGACCTCGGGCCACGTTTCCCGTAGTCGCTGCGGGCCGCAGGTGGAGGCAGCAGACGATCCGGTGCTCAGAGAGGACCTGCAGGCCGCTAAGAGGATTGAGAGGTTTGACATCCCACTTGATAACCTGAAGAGGATGTTTGAGAAGCCTGCTGTGGCAGACAAAGTAAGTTACTACAACTGCAATTTTCATTTTTTTTCCACTTTTCCAGGTAAATGTTGTCCTTGTCCTCTGTGCTGAATGCAACAAAAGGCTTCAAAGAAACTTGAAAATGTAAAGTCAGTAGTGGTGACATGACTTTTTGGTCAGGCAAAACAGACCTGAATGGTGAAACTCTACACTATGAAGATTTCACCGTCTTCTTTATGTAATGACTGTTGACGATGATATTGCTTGAGCCCACTGTTTACTTATTTGTGGATATAATTGGAAACACAAAACAGGATGTTGCTTATCCCTCCATTTGCTTCACATGCTGGCAATTTGGGTTTTTTCCGTCATTTCGTTGGTGAAAAACGCTTACAGCAGACATTTCTTTACCAGAAAGGAGGGTGGCCTTTTCTCTCCCACTTTGTTTTTCCGTCTCAGCTGGCTTCTCTTATAGGAAAATCTAAGTCTGTTGTATGTGAACAGGGTCATTATGAGAAATTTTACCAATCTGATGATGAGACGAACTGGCCCACGACCTACTTTTTGCTCTGAACGTGGCTGTGACATCAAATCTAACCCCTTGAAATGTTCCAAGGATAATGAGCTCAATGGAAACGTCTCTCTTCACATTATCCCTTAAAACTCTTCAAACAAAATCTGCAGAACTGCTTGGTTAAATTAAGGCAACAAAACTACTCATAGGTTTAGGCAGCAAAACTAATTGGTTAGGTTTAGGCAACAAAACTACTTATAGGTATAGGCAGCAAAACTCCTTGGTTAAGTTTAGGCAACAAAACTACTTATAGGTTTAGGCAGCAAAACTCCTTGGTTAAGTTTAGGCAACAAAACTACTTATAGGTATAGGCAGCAAAACTCCTTGGTTAAGTTTAGGCAACAAAACTACTTATAGGTTTAGGCAGCAAAACTGCTTGGTTAAGTTTAGGCAACAAAACTATTTATAGGTTTAGGCAGCAAAACTCCTTGGTTAAGTTTAGGCAATAAAACTACTTATAGGGTTAGGCAACAAAACTACTTATAGGGTTAGGCAACAAAACTACTTGGTTAAGTTTAGGCAACAAAACTACTTATAGGGTTAGGCAACAAAACTACTTATAGGTTTAGGCAGCAAAACTCCTTGGTTAAGTTTAGGCAACAAAACTACATATAGGGTTAGGCAACAAACCTACTTATAGGGTTAGGCAACAAAACTACTTGGTTAATTTTAGGCAACAAAACTACTTATAGGCTTAGGCAGCAAAACTTCTTGGCTAGGTTTAGTCAACAAAACCACTTGGTTAAGGTTAGGCAGCAAAACTCCTTGGCTAGGTTTAGGCAACAAAACTCCTTGGCTAGGTTTAGGCAACAAAACTAATTGGTTAAGGTTAGGCAACAAAACTACTTAGTTAGGTTTAGGTAACAAAAGCACTTGGCCAGGCTGAGGCAACAAAACTATTTGGTTAGGTTTAGGCAAGAAAACAACTTGGTTGAATTTAGGCAACAAAACTACTGAGGTTTAGGCAACAAAATTACTTGGTTAGGGTTAGGCAACAAAACTATTTCATTAAGTTTAGGCAACAAAACTACTTTGTTAAAATTAGGCAACAAAAAGTACTTGACTAGGTTTAGGCAACAAAACTACTTGGTTAAGGTTAGGCAGCAAAACTCCTTGGCTAGGTTAAGGCAAAAAAAACTACTTGGATAAGTTTAGGCAACAAAACTACTTGGATAAGTTTAGGCAACAAAACTACTTTGGCAAGTTTAGGCAACAAAACTACTTGGATAAGTTTAGGCAACAAAACTACTTGGATAAGTTTAGGCAACAAAACTACTTTGGTAAGTTTAGGCAACAAAACTACTTTGGTAAGTCAACAAAACTACTTGGTTAGGTTTCATAACACATAATGATTTTGCTTATATAAATAAGCGTTTTTTACGTAACTGAAGTTATGTACATAACATTAAACGTTTAGTGCAACATTAGAATGTGTCAACGTTGACTTTTGGTTTATGTCTCCATTTACTTCAATGTGAATCACTCGCTGGGTTTTTCCGTTACTTCGTCGGTGAAAAACGCTGACAGCACCCATCTCTTGGCCTTTTCTCTCCCACTTTGTTTTTCTCTGCCAGCTGGTTCTCTGAGAGGAAAATCAGTCTGTTGGAAGTGAAGCGGGTCACAATGAGAAATTTCACCAATCTGACGATGATGAAATAGTTTTTGCACCGGCCGTGGTTGTGAGATCAGATCTAACCTCCTGAAACGTTCCGAGGATAATGAGCGCGATGGAAACCTCACTCTTCATATAATCCAACCTCTTAAAACAAAATCTGCAATGCATTATGGGGAATGTGGTTCTCAGCGTGTGCCAGCGCCGACTGGTGGCACACCGGCTACATCTGCGCAGTGCCGCTTGGTTGCCGATATTCGACACCCTGTTATTTAAGAGCTATTTTGGGGGGCTTCATGGTGAAGCAGGACTTTAAAAATAACCCTGTAATTGGTACGTCGGCTGCTGTCGCTGGTCAGGCCTGAAACAGAGTAGAGAGAAATCTGGCTCCAGAGAAATATTTTACAGATTACGGTGCTTAATGATCCACAACACTAAAGCCAGACAAAGATAGCACCCTTTGAGGTTTTCTTTTGCTTTTCAGTCCAGCTGTGCAGGCTAATAAATCCTTATTTTTGTCCATCCTTATCCATCAGACGTGTGTTTGGGCTGCTGTGGGATGAGCCATAACTGTCTCAAGAGATAAGAGCTCCACTTTGGTTTTATTATGGCTGTTGGCATTAGGTATGTGTAAAACTCTCCTATCTTTGGCTCACCATTAGGAGAATTTTCTCAGCCTTTTGACAAAGTGTCACTGAGCCATTTGTGGGCTTCTACAGTGAATACTTTTATATTACTCAAATGGCTGTGTAATGTGACTCATGGTTACAAACCTACATATCCACAGACTCAGCTCTGTCTCCTACAAAATGACTTTCCCAGATAACTAAATTATGAGTACTTACATATGGATACATGCTGTTACTGAGTATTGATATGAGTACTTAATAATACCATTACAGTTCTAACTATGATTTTGAAAATGTATGACGTGTCCACGGCAATGCACAACAGTTGCTTGTTTGTGCAACAGGTTATCGTTGCAGCTAGGTTGTGAAATCATAAACAACTTCTGCCGCTATGCGCTGCTGAGGAGCTAACGTTAACGCTAACGCGACACAATACATAAACTAATTGGATCCTAAATGTGATGCTGTTGTGGCTAGACCTATTCCATTAGCGAGTGCATAGGCAGCTACTCGGGCTGCTTATTGGCCAGAATCTGGCGATACGTACAATACGTACGATACGTACGATACGTACGATACGTATCCTGATACAGGGGATGCGATTCAATATATTGCAATACAGTAAGCAAGGCAATATATACAACAATGAGATCTGCATTTGCATTGATCACGGTGCCTGTAACATCCAATATCATAGCACTACTTCGAGATGTCTTTGCTATTGATATAAAGAATTGACTGAGTTAATCATTGCATGTAAACTATTATTTAAAAATCAACAGTGTTTTGAGAATCGATACAGTATCACAAGGCATGATATGTGATATTCAATATTTTTGATATAGTCTTATACCCCTAGCAGCTACAGATGGGGGATTTTCAATTTTTCAAAGTGTTAAATTATTTTTTAAAATATGAGTCGTATTTTTTTCCTTCTATTAACCGTTGCAGGTGCTGGCAGTAATGTTTTACCAGTAAAATGTGTGCGACATGTTCAGTTTGGGTTGTGGGTATGTGTCAAAAAATAATTGACTAATTCCCGGTGATTTTTGAATAGTATTTTTGCTTGGAATGCATATCCCTACTGGCAGCTACATTACCATTGCGCTACATTACTGGGTGTTGAAAAGGGGACGGCCCATTGTTGTTCCGAAAACACTCCAAAAACTGTGCCACTCCAAAAAAAATTGCATTTATCCGACAGTCTGTTAACCCACAAAAAACGTCTCTTGTCCAAGATACAATTTCCTGGTGTGACGAACAGAATCACGCGGCTAAACCAAATATTTATCCCTGCATGAATGTTCGATAGCGGCATGCAAGTATTCACATGAATCCACAAATTCAGGTTTTAATAATTTCTGTTTCAGGCGAAAATCTGTGCTTGGTGTGAAACGACTTTTTAATTAATAACATGACTTTTAAGTCCAATCAGTGTGAAATACCAAATACAGAAGGGTGCATTTCATCCATTTTTTCCCAAAAAACAAAGACAAAAAGGATTAAATTAAAACATAAATAAATAAAAATAATAAATAAAAGTGAAACGATAAGCTGAATCATCACATAAACCACAGTATGGCAAAAATAATATTAGTAATAAAGCATAGAATATACTGTATATTTGCAAACATGCATAAACAATCAACAAAAACGATTCTAGTATAGAGGGACAGATTAGCCACAGTAGTCTATAGCCAATCTATATATACATCACTTTGACGTTTTCCTGTCGATATATTGACTTTACACTCATCTCCTCAGATTCTTCTGTTTATTTTCTTCGACTTCCAGCTTGACTCATCTCTGTTTTACCCTGGGGAGAAAAATAGATCATTTATTCATAGTCTTTTTTTAAACAACAAGCTGTACAGCTGGTCCTAATGTCTGCATGTCACATGCTGTATCTTGGCATTGTATGAGTGCTTATAGTCGGTTCCTATCGTTTCTCGTTAAAAAAAAAAAAAGGTAGTCAGTGTTAATGAAGCGTATGGGCAGCGTTCCCAGATTCACAGATAGAGGAGAGGACCAGAGCTCTGCAGCCGGCTGGTTATAAAACATGACCTTGTCTCCGAGTCATCTCTAAGGCTGGGCTTAATATTTGATGATGCGCTGTATTTTTCTTTCTGTGCCCCATTGCGTTTATTTAAAGGCTGCGATGTCATTGGACGGCCAGCCATAACAATGACTGATGGATTCCCAGGTGGCCGCCCGCTCAGCTGTGGCCGAAATCCTCGGCGGGGGAGAGTCGGCGTCCTCGACCACGGTTTATCCTGAGTGCAAAGACCGTGTTTTTCCGCTGGCGTAGCGGGCCGATCCTCGAGGGACGCCGGCTCCTGTTTACAACATCTGTCTGACCTTCTGGTCATGACTGTGGCACACGGGGGGAGGATGCGCACGTACTGATGCACATGCATGAGACAGATGAGGTGACATGGTGTCATTTCCCATCATGCAAGAACGCCGGTTCAAACCCGGCTTGGGGCCCTTGTGTGGGGGGTTTGCATGTTCTCCCCATGTTAGTGTGGGTTTACTCCAGGTGCTCCGGTTTCCCCAACAGTCATGCAGGTTATTTATGACCAAATTGCCTCTAGGTGCGAATGTGAGCATGAATGGTTGTCTGTCTCTATGATAGTCTGGCGACCTGTCCGGGGCGAACCCCACCTTCACCCAAAGTCAGCTGGGATCGGCTCCAGTCCCCTCCCCCCGCGACCCTGAATAGGATAAGCAGTTACAGATAATGGATGGATGACCTGACTTGGCATCCACTCATGTTGTGAGGGCCGCTGTTGGCCATAGGGTGGCAGTGTAGCATCTGTGAGACTGGGAGTATGGATCAGTCTATGTGAGGGAGGATCAATGTTGTGCTCTCAATCAGGAGTTCATCACAGCGAGACAATTACTAATCACCTGGTGTTAATTGGAGTTCATCTTTAACGCATGGAGGTGTCTCAAACTGCCTTTTCTCTCCTCTCTGAGGCAGATTATCAGGATTTGCATAATTGGCAAAACATCTAATTCTGATGTGTTTGGTAAATATAACAAAACATAAAGGAATTTAAAGGGATTTCATACTATGGGATAAAGCCAGTCACACCTGGCTAACAGGATAACATGGACCTTTTTTAGGTGGAGTGCTCACATGCTCTGACTGAGGTGTCTACATAAATACAGACAGTGGCACCAGAGGTCTGGAATGTTGCCTTGGTTTATTTTCATAACTTGGATCGTCACTGTCACCAACTCGCTCGTTTTTATGTGTCTGGCTCATAGATTGTATATATAGAGGGATGATGTGTCTCCACTTCCTCCCACTGTACAAAAGTGAAGCTTTAAGATTTTGACGTCATTTGGAGTACGGCTGCACAATTAATGAATTTGAATTTATCAAAATCACAATATGGCCTTGTATTTGTTAAAACACAAAAATAAAAAAAATGTTGAAGGCGAACTGTGTGTCAAAAATAGGGCTGTAAGTTGATTAAATATTTAACTGTGATTAATGTACCTTAAAGCAAGATTTGTCAAGTATTTGATACCCAACACAGGAGTGGACAAACATGCAGCTTTATGCAAATGCATGTATGTATCTATTATTGGGAATCAATGAACAACACAGATCATGGCAAATATTGTGCAGAAACCCCACAAATACTGTATTTCCTGGGGTCAAGGGACCACTTTGAAAATGGCCGTGCCAGCTTTTCCTCGACAAAATTTAGCATAAGTTTGCAGCATTATTTACTGTCCTTCTCAACAAGCTAGTACGACCAATGGAGGTTTTCTAGTTTCATGTGATACCAGTATCTGCATTCTAGCTTTAAAACTGAGCCCGCTGGAACCTCCGAAATATCAACTTTGCAAGTTGCGTTAATGCATTATTGTTGTGTTAACTTTGACAGACCTCGTTGCAATACCATTTTAAATTAAATATTGTTGCAGATATGTCCTCTACAGGCTTAAGAAACTGTCTTAGTTTGGTACAGATCCCTGCAAAAATCACACTATCATCATTTTCATGTATTTCCATGAAAATGAAAATAATGACATAGAAATTATTGTTCCCGCTAACATCGCAAATCATTGGTCAAAATGATCACAACTAGATATTTTTTCAAATCTGAGCCGAGCGGGGCTGCAGCTTCTCGGTGTGAGCCACCAAGCTGCTACATTAGCACCACATTGCCTAGAGACATAACAACGAACCATAATATCTCTATAACTACATTATGATCAAGTTGACACATGTTCTATTACCAACCCGGCTTCTCGGGAAGGCATATAAATACCATGATATTACACGGACAATCTGCCTGTCATGGGTACACAGATGCTTTGCGTTTCATTTGAACGCCAAACAAACCCCCTCAGTTTGGTTCAGGCAAGGAGACCAGTTAGGTTGATGAAAAACATCAAAATTAGTTCGTAAACTACAACTACAATCGTAACATGACAAACATAACGTGACAATTTACATGTGACAATTGTAACATGACAGTCGTAGCATGACAATCGCAACATTGCAGTCGTAACATGGCAGCCGTAATGTGACAGTCCTAACTTGGCAATTGTAACTTGACAGTCAGAACGTAACAGTCGTAACATGACAAACATACCATGGCAATCATGACGTGACAATCGTACCTTCACAATTATAACTTCACTATCGGAACATGACAGTCGGAATGTGACAATCAGAACAAGACAATTGTGGCTTGACAATCATAATTCGACAATCGTAACTTGACAATCGTAACTTACAATCGTAACTTACAATCGTAACGAGGCGGCCGTAACGTGACCATCGTAACTTGACAATCGTAACGAGACGGCCGTAACGTGACCATCGTAATTTAACAGCTGTAACGTGACAATCATAACGTTACAATTGTAACATGGCAGCCGTAATGTGACGGCTGTCACATGACAGTCGTAACTTGACAATCGTAGCGTGACAGTCGTAACATGACAGTCGTAACTTGACAATTGTAACATGACAGTCGTAACGTGACAGTCGTAACATGAGAACTGTAATATGACAATTGTAATGTGACAGATGTAACCAACATAATTTACAAGTCAAGACACAGGTCAACAACGGCCTCAAACACTGGCCTCCCGGTTAAAAGTCATGTGCTTGTTGGACCGTCTACATCCTTACTCTCTCACTATAAATGATCTTTCTCGCTTTTTTTTGCAAATGACATGCAGAAATCAATTAAGATGTTCTTGTTTGCTCAATGCATTATCGTGGCATTTATATGCCTTTTTGTGCAAATGGGTTGCACAGAGTGATGGAAAGTTAAAGTTACATCATCTACTACTTCACTTAGAGCAGCTGTCAATCACAGCTGTCAATCATGACGGCTCACACACTTTTTATAGCATCAAATAACTAATTAAAACCAAAGAAACCAGAAAAAATAAACACTTGAACATACGTCAGCGTGATAAGAACTATCTAAATGACACAAACCATGTTTGGGTAAAAATGTGTTTGACATGTAGTTTGGCTTTTTAGTTTGGCCCATCTGCTAACATAGAGGGGGCGGGGTTTATGACCTATACTGCAGCCGGCCACCAGGGGGTGATGGAGATGCTTTGGCTTCACTTTTGAGGATCTGTCATGGCGTCCATCTTTATATACAGTCTGTGAACTGAAAAGATACTCTTCCTATAACCACATTTTCTCCGTAGTGCTTTTATGCTCTGAACGTACGGCCTGTTTTCAAATGGCACTATTCAATTTAAGACATCAAATGGAGCAATGCATTAGACTTTTCATGTTCTTCCTCTTTATAGCTTTTCTTAAGTCACCTTTCTCCAGCATTTAAGCAGAGTGTGGATTTTGTCGCTCTGCCATGTTGAAAAATCTCACTTTAAAGTGTCAAATGACAAGTTGAACGATGAGAATGAGACAGCTAATCGTGAGCTATTTCCCTAAAGAGGAAAAAAAATCAATCAACATTCACCACCGTTCCTAAACGCACTTCATTGAACGTTAAATAAACTAAAAGCCACAATGTGTCTGCAAGAAATTGATCCGGACTCGATGAGGACACTCGTAAAAATTCCATTAACTTTTACCAGGCATCTCGTTCGTCTCACTTTCACAGATTCAGATGTTTTAATGGAGCTGGCAGCGGCGACGCCACGTGGGTGACGCATCGCTAGTCTGTTTGTGTGATGACGACTTGTTGCTCGCCGCCTTGGCTCTGAGAATAGTTGTGTTTTTTTCCCCATTTGACTCGTTCAGAAAACTACCTGTTTGCTGTCAATACATGTTAAGACAGCCATGAGCTTATTCACTCCTACGTATGATAATCCATTCCCATAGCTGCGTAATGAATGCATATCTGCGGGCCTTCTTCGTATACAGCCCGTTGTGTGACTCAGTCTGTCTTTTCTCTAATGTGGTTTGACACCCACAGCCCCACAAAGAGCATATGTGTTCAACAATTAGCCAAAGACCTCGAGGCTTTGCTTCTTCAATCATTTATTATGGCGCTATGTCGATGTGAAGGCAGCGCTACGCCATCTCTGCCATTCATTGTTGCCATGGCAAAAAAGAGGAAGCGCTGTTCAGAAAAAGGTTTCCAATGCAAATCTTTTTGGCTCAATCATTAAACCTTATGACAGCAGTAAAGAGAAAAACAGCAACGAGTCCACAGCAGACACATCTACATCTTGTAAGTACTGTTAAATTCTCAATGCTCAGCACTTTTCTCTTCGCAGATATTTTAGGAAGTCACCGCATTGACCTTCATCTCATAATTTTGTGCATTAAATAGCAACATGTTGGCTGCTGTTGGTAGAAACTGGCCCCAGTTGTCTCATTAGCTGTTACAGGTGCTGAAAATACTGGGCGAGAAGTCAGGACGCCACATCATGGCACCATGTTAGCATTAATAGACGGAGGCACAGAACAAAACAAAACATTTTAGGGGCTTTTATACGTCTAACGGAAACATTTGAATTTGGCTTCTCATCATACGCTCAGTGTCCACATTTGATGTAGTTTTTACAGGATCTGCCTGAACCCAGCTGGACTGTAATTTCCCAAAATACATTCAGGCTTGATTCAAGTCGGGTTCACACCAATTTTTTTTTTTTTTTTTTTTTTTTTTACAATATGGCCAAAATCTTCAATTCAGATATTGGTAATTTCATATCTCAATAACAATATATATCATAGCATCTTTGTTCAGTCAGTGAATAAAAAGTCTAGATGAAATAATACAGTAAAATCTTTTTTATGTGAATTAAATCCTTGAAAAATGAAGTTTTCTCATTTATTAATACAGTTTCAAGGGAAATTATAGAGAAAATAAATATTTACACATATACACCTGAGTAACGTAAAGTCTGATGGAAAAGGAAATCTTCAAATTATATTCCCTCAAAATATTTCTCATCAGATTTTCTGAGGAATTTGAGTTGGCATGTGCTCGTTATCAATTTAGACGACATAACTGTGTATCACGACATCTCCATATATGATTTCATCATGATATGAGTCTACTGAAAGATTGAAATTATCAGCGAATCATCACTCAGCCCTAGTGGCCATCAACCCATTATAAATAATAAATAAATAATAAAAAAAACATAAAAATAAAAATGTTGATTTAGATTCAAATTGGGAAAGTATCTGCTCACATACTGTACAC
Organism: Pterois miles; assembly: GCA_947000775.1. Lineage (NCBI taxonomy): Eukaryota > Metazoa > Chordata > Actinopteri > Perciformes > Scorpaenidae > Pterois > Pterois miles. The sequence continues at coordinate 2,479,421 of CAMQGK010000500.1, read as the reverse complement.
AGACTCCAGTGCTATAATCAATAACACACAATAACTGGCCCAGGTCTAAAACTGCTGTCGTAGTTCAGACTCGGGTCGAGCTTGTACAGAAACTATACATGTTCATGGGTCGGCCCAATTTTTCGGGCCGACCCATAGCTCAGCTTAGGCCTTGCTAACGTGCTCATAGTGACAATGCGACTAAGCAGACGTCTATCAAGTATATTGTTTACCATGTTTTTCATCTTAGTTTACTGTTAGCATGCTAACATGCTAACACATTTTTAAACACAGCTGAGGCTGATGGGAATGTTATTGGTTTTGCATATTTGGTCATAACCCAAAATATTGGACAAATTTAATTTTATCACTGGATGCAAAGCTCAGTTATTCCAATTCACCCTGTGGGGAACGTAAATGTTAAAACCATGTTTGGTATTAATTTTAATTTTATTAAAAAGTTTCCTGTTCTTTTGCATAGAGAAAAGGAGTTTCGTTAGTTGTGTTGAGTTCATAAATAGGAATTGATTTCCAGAGGCGTTTCCTTTAAAAAAAAAAAAAAAAATGCTCTTAAATCCAATTTTGGCAGGTGTTAAAAATTCATTAACATTAATTTCAAAAGAAATGCATTATCTCGCTTTTAAATGTTTTTTTTTTTTTGAGCACGCCGTAACGAAACTCTATCCAGACTTGTGCCAGTATGGATGTGGAGTAGATTTTAAATTGGCTTTAATAGGCTTAAAATAGTTTGAAAAAGTCTTAAATTTGACTTGTGGACACCTGCAAATAACCTGCTTAGTTTGGTAGCAGCATGCTACACATGAGGCTGTTTAAGTTTTGCAGATATTTGGTCATAAACCGAAATATTGGACAAATTTCACTGCATGAAAAGCTGAGGAATCACCAAGGTTATTACAAATCATCCTGAGGGACACGAATGTTTGTGCCAAGTATTTTTTCATTTCCTAACAAGTCTCCTGTGTTTTTGCATTAGAAAAAAGAGCTCCATTAATCATGAGTTCATAACTGACTGTCAAGTCAAGTAAATATTCAAAATGTGTTATTGGAAACTTTATTCTTCATATATGTCGAATGCTTGCCCGTGGACAGCTTTTATATCTTCAGCTGTCTGAAAGCAAATAACTGGAATTAATTAACTGTAAGTAATAACTATACACTGTCTCTACTCCCTGTAATTAATACCAAATTACATAATTATTTCCAGAAAACTCCCTGGGAGTTATCATGCCAATCCATGCAACAGTTGTGGAGACATTTCCGTTGAAACCACGAAGCTCAACCTTGACGGCGCTAGAAGAGAAGTCGAGGGTTTATAACATCCATCCAGTAGCTGTTGAAACATTTCAGGTGACGGGAACTTCGTCCACATGCGTGAGCTCGTATTACGCGTTTGAACAATTATAGACTTAAATCCCCAGAATATCAACGAAGCATGCAGCGCGTCAGCCGATGTCGGTTCCCTGGTTCAGAGTCTATTTGGAGAGGCTGAAAACAGAGCCGAATCCCGAGCCACTTTAGAGTCGTCGTGTATAAATAGTAGTGCTGGGTGATGTTGGCATTGCTCGGTGAACATTACGAGCACTGAGCCTGATGAAAGAGACTGAAATGCGATTTACATTCAGTGAGCATAGGGCCATATTGTGAAAGAGAGGACTGGATGGGAAGGGAAGGCAGAGAGCGAGGAAGATGAAGATGGATAGGGAGCCGTAGAGACTCAGGGCGACTCAGCCGGGGCATTAAGAGAGAGGACGCGGGTTCATATTTTAGCAGGTGAAGCAGGTCAGCGTCTGATTAACAAATTATATTCATGTTTCAGTAATGATAAGCTTCATCAGACCCCACTTCACCACTTCACGGCTGCACTCTCTCCAACACTGACAGTTTCTTTTTTTTAACTTTCTTCGCAATTTGCTCTTTCCCCACAACTTTCCGTCCTTGGAGACGAGCTGTCAGATTTCAGCCCGAGCTAACAGCACCGATAATCAGGGAGAATGAGGAGCTCTGCCATCGACACTAAATATAATACTAAACACTTTCATACATATACAGGGTCTTAAAAAGTCTAAAATCTAATAACCTGGACTGAAAATGTCTTAAAATCTCATAAAATGTCTTCAATCCAATTTTGGCACATCTTAAAAATTCATCAACTTTCATTTAAAAAGAAATTCATTTTCAGCTGGCCGTAACAAAACTAGAAAGCGGAGCCATGTCACGTACAGTGTGTGGTGTGTTTATATAGTGAGAGTAACGTCGCCGACGTTGGTTTAGTCAAACTTGATTAAGATAAGATAAGATAAACCTTTATTAATCCCCGTAGGGAAATTCGGGGTCATAGCAGCATCAACACAGTACAGATAGATACAATAAGTAAAAAGTAGAAGAGAAGGTGCAATGAAGGAAATTGGCAATAAAATAAATAAGTAACAGTAATAAGTAAAGTGCAGCAGGTGGTGGGTATTGTATATGCATAGCATATATATGTGTAGTTATATAATTATATGTAATTATATACATTTGGTCCGGTAATAAATGTGGAGCAGATGATCACAGAGTCACATGGGGGTCAGACCTTGGTTATGGAGCCTGATGGCCACGAACAGAAAGGACTGACCCAGACGGTTTGTAGTGGGCCGAGGGGGGATCAGTCTCTGGCTGAATGTCCTATTAGCTACGTGTAGAGAAGAGCTGCAACCGCTAACTTTGAAACTTGGACGATTGTTTCTGGAGTCACAGGCCAATAAACAGCAGCAAACACCTGCAGTCAGACCGTATTGATCCACATCAGGATCTTGAGCATCAACTCCAATCGACCTCCAGGCAGCGTTTGGAGCTCTCTGGGTTTAAAACTCTGTAATGGAGCAAAAGAAAGTCCATCGTTAATGTGTTATTGGAAACTTCATAATTCATGTATGTTGACCTGCTGGCCCTTCTTTCATATCCTGAGTACTTTCATGCCAGTATGGACGTGAAGTAGGTCTTAAATTGTACTCGCATGTCTTAAAAAGGTCTTTCAAAGTCTTATCAGATACCCTGATATACATAATGAGTTAAAGAGGGGGTCCTTTATTAGTAGTAGTCGTATTTTTAGGTTTTAATATCATTCTGTAGCGTCCTGTGGTGTTCCTTATATATTGTATATGTATTGTAGTAATTGTGTAATTGTGGCCATTATGTTTTAGCATCAAAATGCTGTTTTCAACATGACCTGACGTAGGTTTCTGCCTGATGATGCTGTTACGTGTACAGTATATATATATATATATATATATATATATATATATATATATATATATATATATATATATATATATATATATATATATATAGACAAATTGAGAAAGCAGCTTTCCGAGTTATTAATCACGTTGCCACATAAACGTTGTGTGCTGCCGTCCGCTTGTTTCCGTCCTTGTCTAAAGTTGGCGGTTTGTAAAATATGTATAAAATGTTCTAATGTGTGCAATAATAAATGGTTGAAATAACATAGCATTACTAATAATTAAAAATAAAAATTAAATTAAATATTATTAATATCGTTTCTTTGTTTGTTGACATTGAATATCAGTCGACTAAGTCTAATTAACTGTCAACTTACTATGTATAAATGATGGATAGCATAAATGTACACATATCTATCCTCAGTAAAAGCAGAGCACACCTCCAGCCTGCATTAATGACCTGCTAATGTCCCTGTTCATTTTCAGTGCACACTGGGAGTTTCCGCAGCCAAGCTTTGAAACTCAAAATCATTGGATGTCTGTCAAGCTCTAATTTATCTGCCGCTCGCTAGATCTGGGTCAAATTTGTCATTTGCTAATGGGCCCGGTTGGCCGAGCTAAATGACCGTCCTCTCCTTTAACAGCTTCAACCCCGGAGTGACTGAGCAGGAAGTTAACCCCCTAGAAAGGCGTGGAGCGCTCAAACCCGGACTAAAACTATTGTCGAGACATATTGTGGTTTTATGGATAAGGCACAGCAGAAGACATCTTTGTGAAATGTTTGGTTCTTGGTGATTACTTGCAGTATTACCCCTCTTTATGTGCTATATCTTTTGGTATTATTGATTTTACTAATGTTCATGCATGTGTTTATTAAGGGAGGATTAGTTCTCCCAGCAGCATCTTACCCAGATACTTTGAGAGCTCCCCAAACAGCAGATCCTTTCCTTCCAAGTGTAACTGAATAACCATTAGCTATAAATGGTCAACTCCTCTGTGTACTGTAAGCGCCACTGACTGAAATCCGCTTCACTGAATATTTCAAATAAATATTCATTTTGCCACTATACTGGACTACCCCCCTGGCTTTCCTGTAGCAAGGCTGCCCCATGAGGAGTGCTGGTAATGCTAAAAATAGCAGCAGGTTTAGTCATAACCTCCAACTGGTCTGGTGAAGCTGCTCAGAGGCCAGCAGTAGACAGCTGTGCTTGTTTTGGGCAGATTCTAGGTGTAAATGTGTGGGGATCAAACCGCCGAGTATGTGAAGGTGAAGTAGATATATATAAGTTTGAGTCTGTGAGGTTTTCAATGTCAGTACAAAGTCTTGGTCACTCCTGCAAACAGTTAAATTTCACACTGAGTTCAATTTATTCCAGGGATGAAATATAGTTGCTTGAATTTTTTTGCTTCAACTTCAGTTTTGATGCCACAAATTTGCACCGTTGATCAATGACGGGAGGTATCAGAATCGTAGTACATTGTTACACCATCCGATTTTATTATCTGAGCTAGGAGATAATGAGATCAGATGTGCGTGTGCATCTCTGTATTAATAAAAAGCTAATTATTGTCACAGATTGCATTTCGGCCAAAACGTTCTGTCTTTTTACCTGCATTCAACCAAAGCCTGCTTGAATGTCCATCCATCCATCGTCAACCGCTTTTCCCGTTAGGGGTCGCGGGGGGGCTGGAGTCGATCCCTGCTGGCACTGGGCAAAGGCAGGGTTCACCCTGGACATGTCGCCAGTCCATCGCAGGGCACATAGAGACAGACAGCATAGAGACAGACAACCATTCACGCTCACATTCACACCTACGGGCAATTTAGAGTGATCAATTAACCTAAACAGCATGTCTTTGGACTGTGGGAGGAAGCCGGAGTACCCGGAGAAAACCCACGCTACACGGGGAGAACATGCAAACTCCACACAGAAGAGTCCCAAGCCGGAATCGAACCTGCGACCCTCTTGCTGTGAGGCGACAGCGCTAACCACTACACCACCCCTGCTTGAATGTGATTGGTCAATACTACTCGGACTACAAACGGAAACCAAAACGCTTCTGATGCCAAAATCTGTTTATAGAGATTAGCCGTCACCAGCTACAGCAATTCATCAGCTAGCCCTGCAAGGATAATTGCAACGTCGCCACCTCTTTCAGGTCCAGTCAGGCCTAAACACAGTACGGCGCCTGTCGCAACATAAATTGTCCAAATATTCATTCTAAAACTTTTCAGCCAGGTTTTTACCTTGCTCCGTGAAGCAACGGTTTAAAGATTAAAAATATAGAGGAGAAACTGCTGCTTGAAGCAGACACTAGGGAGGAGGGTTTTGACAGGACAGAACCACAAATACAACGGCGGGAAAACTGACTAAATGTTGCATCATGGACCCAGCGTTTTTTTTCATGGGATGCAAACTCATCAACCAAGTTTTTATGCTTCAAAAGACCAGAAATATATGTGCCCTTTGCTCGTATATCAAGACAGGTTGATGCACCGGAGAGATTCAGCGTGAGAATATCCCATCTGTTGCTGCCTTGTTTGCTACCATAACTGTAAATCATTTATCCCTGTGGGCTTTGTTCTGGCTTGCTGTATGTCCTTTCTTCTTCTTTGCTTCCTCTGCCTGTAGTTTCTCGGTTCTGTCTGCTTGTTTGGCCTTTAGATAATCCGCTCTGTACCAGCTGGCATAGGTAGAAAATCTCAAATCACTACTACGAACCAGACTCCCCCTCCCACACTCTCTTTGTGTTTTGCTTTTCCTGTCTGACTTTCCATGCCCTATACCATGCCCCCCTCTGTCCGTCCATGTGCTTTTACTCTCTATTTCATATTCTTCACTTCTTTTTGGCCTGTGGCTCGTCTCTTTCTCTTCTCCCTCTCTGTTTCTGGACCGTGTCTCTTTTGCGTCCATGTTTGCCCACGAGTGCCTGAAATATTGATGTGCCTCTGTTTAGTCATAATGAGGACAGTCGATAGAGGTTTGAAAAACAAAAACAAAAAAAAATGTTTTCATACTTCTATTGGCTTCTACTGGTTTGCACCGGGTGCCGTAAGCATCCGGCGCAAACAACAGCGCTGGCTAAAAGAAAGCAGCTGCCAAACAGTCGATGGAGAGGGAGGGAGTGAAAGGGAGGATGGCACGAAAGCCAGGATGACCTTCAAATGAACAATGCACACTGTTGCATAACACAACCGAGGAGGAGGTGGTAGAAGAAGGCAGTTGATAAGGCATTATAAGACTTGTCGGGGATGTTTTGTATGGTTCTGTGCTGCGTTTTGGTCATGTCTTTCTCATATACCACATAGCACACACTCTGTGGAGTTTGCATGTTCTCCCCGCGTTAGCGTCGGTTTTCTCCGGGTGCTCCGGTTTCCTCCATGTAATCCAAAGACATGCGTGCCCGTAGGTATGAATGGTGTCAGCCCTGCGATAGTCTGGCAGCCTGTTCACAGTTCTGTTCGCCCGATGTCAGCCGCGATTGGCTCAAGGACAAGCTAGAGGGCAACTTAGAAAAGGTGCACAGAGGAAGAGGAAGCATGACGAATCAGGTCTTCATCACGGCCAGCTGCCTCGACTGTGGCATGCGACTGTAATTGCACCCTCGTGTTCAGATACAAATCTTTAAAGGCCTTTTTGTTTGTCCAACCTAAATCGGACATTTCAGAACATTTAGAACCTGTGCTGCTGCAGATTGTATGATGAATTTCTGCAAACCACATGGTTCTAGGTACAGTGATGTTGGTAGGTTCTCGGCCCATTTTAGTCCGGACTGAAATTCCTCAACAACTACATGAATATACATGAAATTTTGCACATACGGTCATGGTCCCCAGAGGATAAATCCTACTGACTTCTGATCCCCTGACCTTTTCTCAACCGGGTCAATACTTTCACACATTCAGCGAAATTTCCAGCCTTTTCTCAAATACCGAGGCTTTGTTGGCTTTCGGTACCGCCGCGCAAGGCACCTTTTAGTGCCGGTATGAAACAGACCAGGCGTTTTATTTAGTAAAATATAAACCCATTCGCAGCAGCCGTAAAGACACACCAGTTGGGAGGGAGGGGAGGTGGATGGGTCCAACAAACACAAGGCTTTCATCCAGGAGATCGCTGTTCTTGTCCTGTACATCATATTACTATCAGCTGTTCATTCATGTTGCCTGTTCCCAACTTTCACTGTACAATTTTGATGCCGGGTGACTCCAGAGGATGTGATGAAGCGGTGGTATGTAACGAGCTGGGATGACTGGCACAAAATTCAGTCGATTACACTGTTATTAGGACGTAGAATAGGCGTTATTGCTAGTTATATCCCCCATAGCCTACTACACCCACTAGTAGATTTTGTCATCTATTCACATGGTAGATCACCAAAAGAAGATATGACAGAACACAACCTCTAGCGACCGTAGCAAGTAGTCTGCAGAGGCAGAAGGGGTTTGATGGGGCAGAAAAGACTGGGTTTTCACCCAGGAGACCACAGTTCGTATCCCGTTTAAAACCAGCGACATGTAGTTTCACATGTGATTCACTTTTTAAATGTAGTTTTTGTTTGAAACGTATGAGGCAGCTGTGGCTCAGAGGTAGAGCAGGACGTCCACCAGTCGGAGAGTTTGGAGTTCGGTCCACATGTCATGAGTGTCTTTGGGCAAGACACCTAACCTCGAACTGCTCCCAAAGGCTGTGCTATGATTGTATGATTATTATTTCGTATTAGGTTGGCACCTTGCATGTTAGCATGTTGACATTAATATTTAGCCCATCTCTGCTCGAGTCCTCCCACCAAGGTTTATGTCACTCCTGGTTTGTCTACGTCGTGTAGTTGGAGGTAAAACGCTTTGGTTTCATTTGCTACCACTCACCACTGCACAGCACATACAGTAAAGCAACGTCCCCAACGAGTGGCAATCCATCACAACAATCATGCAGCTTAAAGAGACACTTAAATGAAATTTCATCATGCTCAAATTTAATGTCTCACCATCAATCATCTGCCATTCAGTTGCCTGAAAGAACGTATTTTCATATCCATCTTTTATGGTTGGATGTGCTGTAACAGCTGTTTTTAACCTTGACTTCACACTGTAGCATTTAGATTACAATATCAATGTGCATAAACGTATTACACTGGCAAACATATAATGATGTGAGTAAATCTGAACTACATTTAAATGAAAGTAAATGGGCTGCACTGTGTATGAAACCTATTAGATCTTTTAGCGCATTTTCTCTTTTCTCACAATAGCTGTCTTTTTCAAGGTGACAATTATGTTGCATAATGATCAAGGCCACTCATTCATCCATTCACTCATCTATTTATTCACACAGCCTGAATGATTCAGCCCCCAGAGATGGAGGCATTGCCATTTCTACAACCAGCTGCAACCATGAAGCTGCAAAAACCGCAGATTGTATTGAATCTATGTGGGCTGTTATTCTATTATTGAAACAGATATAGCAAGTACACAGCAAGTAAGCAATGATACAATTTATTTATAGAAATATGCACGTTGACACCAGCCTTGTTTAGTACGGTTGATCCGAACCCTGGAGCGTTTACCTCCTTGGTGCGGTTCGTTTGGGTTCAGCGCTGGACTCGAACCCTGATGGGGAACAAACCGCTCTCTGGTCCGCCTCAAAGAGGTGGGCTCGGTCCACTGTCAAGTGAACTCTGGAGCGGTTCATTTCATGTTTGTTAGCAAAATGTCGAGTGGCATGGGGCAAACCTGGCTCTGGACCGTTTGAGTTTTGACTTTGTGAACACAACCCAGACCAGCTGTCATATCATTCTTGCATTGGGTTGGTTCAGAAAATGGAAATTTAGCTGTGAACCCAGTCTTAAGGTTGTTTATCAAAAATGCAGTATGGGAAAGTCTACATTCAAATTTTCATTGGCAACTATGCACATCGGTTCCTGTGTGAATTACCCACGTTTCATCAATTAGGCCAATGAGTTTCCTCCTAAACAATGCCGTGTCCACTGCAAACAACAAAAAGCAATCCAGACAGAGAATATCTAATGGGCTAACGTCAACTATGAGATATATAAACTAATCAGAAACCAAATGTCAGCTGATGTGGCTAGCCTCGTTTGGTTGCCAACATATAACGTTAGCAAGAACATATCGTATCTCAGCTACCGGGCAATCCCAAGTCACATATTGTGGTGTTGAGAAGGGTCATCAATAGTTAGAAAAATGTCCCATTGGACCAAAAACAAATGACCATTGTTTGCAGAACCATTGCTCTGCGTGCAACAAACAATCACACAGCGAATTATTATGAAGAATGACAGTGATATTGTTTTATATTAGCTGGAGGAAAGGATTTCATTGGTCGAACACAAATGTTCTGCAGAGGTGTGTGAGCATCCATAATAACCCCAAAATCATTTTTTGGAAATTTCAATGCAAATTTGTCAGCCAAAAATCAATGCTTGGTTTGAAATGCTTCTATTCTTTTACTGCAGTTCAGTATATCTTGTATTTTGTTTGGTTCACCCAGGTTTACTAACTCTTTCACACATCGTTCCAAATTCATTACTGCGATACCCTTTCAGGTACTAGTAATTTGCACTGCTCACACATGAGATGCCTGAGATGTTACGACGTCTTGATGTGGGAAATTCGTGGTACAGATTTGCCTGATTATCAAACCCTGCCCCCATTCACACATGTAGGAAATGTTCCTGATCATTTCAGAGATACACCGTATGTGTGAAAGGGACTAAGACTGAATTGGACTTGCTTTGCAATTCAGTGCAGCAACTAACACAGACACATTGTGTGCTGCATAGCACTGCAAGAGTTTGACTGCTAAGACCTTTGGCTCACGGCGTGGAATCGTTGGACAATGTTCGGCGTGTTTAGAGAAACAGGTCCGGAGCAACTGGTAGCCTCATCAGTCCAGTGATTTGTTTGCCGTTTTAGAGTCTCGTGAGTCATGATTGAGATCAGCCACTTGTATGTTGTGCCAGCAAACCCATACGGCAGCTTTCACAGCCAGAAGCATTCAGTCCAAGAGCTGACAGAGGGAGTGTGCATGTGGCTGAACTGTATGTAAATACAGAGTCTGTGTCCACATGCTCGGATTCACTCGTCTACGCGCTATTTGCCGACAAAGGATCCTTTGATTTGAAAGGAAGTATCTCAACAGTGAGTCATGTCTGACTTCTTTTCTTGGCAGGCCTTTCAGTTGCTCGCCATGCACCAGCTAGATGTACATTGCTACTCCAGAGACACCGACATAGGCATTAAATGAACTGAGGTGTGCTAATCCAACGCAGTCTCTCAGCACTTTGTGAAATAGTCATGAAATGTAATCCGTTCGATTCAGCTACATAGACAGAAACATATTTTTCATGCATTTTCCTATGAATGTCAAGCAACATGATGCATGTGTTAATTTCAACTCGTCTTTTCAAAATAAAATGACTTAGCTAGGTTTAGGAACAGATCGACTTGGTAAGGTTTAGGCAACAAAGCTACATAGTGAGGCTTAGGAAAAGATCAGCTTGGTTAGGAATAGGCAACAAAAGTACTCAGGTTTAGGAAAAGATCAACTTTGTTCAGCTTAAGCAACAAAACCACTTAGGTTTAGGAAAATATCAATTTGGTTAGGTTAAGATTAAAAATGACTTAAGCCTCGGAAAAGATCCACTTGGTTAGGCTTAGGCAACAAATACTTCGATCGATTTTGTTAGGTTAAGATTAAAAACGACTTAGTTAGACTTAGGAAAAGATCGACTTGGTTTAGATTAAGATTAAAAATTACTTAGACTTAAGGAAAGATTGACTTTATTAGGAATAGGCAACAAAGCTATTTAATTAGGTTGTAGTAAAAGACTAACTTGGATAAGTTTAGGCAACAAAACAACTTATTTAGACTTAAGACAATATGGATTTGTTTAGGTTTAGACAATAAAACTACTTAATGAGGCTTAGGAACAGATTGACTTGGTAAGGTTAAGATTAAAAGTTACTTAGTGTTAGGAAAAGATTGATTTGGTCAGGATTAGATAGCAAGGTACGTGGTTAGGCTTAGGAAAAGATCGACTTAATTAGGCTTTGGTAACAAGCTACTTAGCTAGGTTTAGGAAAAGATCAACTTGGTCAGGTTTAGGCAACAAAACTACTTAGGTTTAGGAAAATATCAACTTGGTTAGGATTAGGTAACAAAACTTAGTTGAAGTCGGTTTAGAAAAAGATTGACTCAGGTTTAGGCATCAAAGTAGTTAGGTTGAAGAAAAGATTGACTTGACTACTTAGTTAGTCTCCGCTCTTTATACTTGGCAGTTATGTGGGTTACATACAAATTGGTTTCATGCCAATCATCATGAAAAAAAAAAGTGAAATTCATGTCTATGTTCATGAATCAATACTTTTGACAATTTTGACAGAGTGCTGTGCGACTGGGTTGGCTAATCAGTGACGCCTGTGAAAGGATTTGTGTGGAAATTTGTGTGAGGAGGGTCAAAAACAGAGGAGCAGAGAAGCCCACCATTCCCCTATAAGACGATCAGGATAACAAGCTGAAGAAGCAGTCAGGCAAGCCGAGACGCCGTCTCCTCACAAAAACAAAGTAAAGAGAAGGTAGAAAGATTTAGGATAAGGAAAACAGCAGGACAATGAAACAGAAAGACATGGCGGTGAAGAGGAACACAGCAATCCAAAAATAAGATCTTAAAAATGTTCAAGGTGAGGCAGGAGCCCTCTATCCTCCAAAACATCACACCTGATATCGAACCAGCGGACCTTATTGATTTGCTACTGAAGCTTCACCAACTCCTGCAAAAGCACTGGGAGCCATTCTGAGCTATCTGAGGCCAGAGTGGTAGGAACAGAAGAGATGGAGAGCTCTTAGTTTTGGCAAAGTGGTATTGTATTCAAACTAGTCAAAATCACATTAATTTGCCCAATTTATACATTTAATGATTATAATCCGTTTTACATAGCCATAGCCTTGAGTGAATGAGCATATTAAAACATAACAGCTGGATAATGTGCTATCACAATAGCTAAATATGATGGAAAGGCACTGTTTAAATGTGTCTGAAAACTTCTCACAGTTCAAAGCTCCGTGCAATCTCATTTAGCTTATTCTAACTAGTACTGACGAGGCGGAAAAAAAAGTAGGCTGGACAGTAGTCTAACGGGGAAAATGACAGATTTTAACTCCATGCATGCAACAGCACCTCAGAAACCTTTAATGTACAGATAAAGATTGGGGTCAGCTCATGCTCGCATTTTTTTGAGAGTTAAGGACTTTTTCCTGTGTTTTAATCCATCATCCAAGAAAAATCATTATGCACAGGAATCTTACACACTGAGTCTGATGAAGACAAATCTGAATTTATTACGTGGGTGCAATGGATAGCGCTAGCCCCAAATGAAGCTAATAAATGAATGACATTAGCAATATTGGCTAATCTTTCCTGTATCCTTTGTTTTGGGATCATCTCCGATTCCAAGCTGTTGTGCAATCACTTGCCACAAACTGGCTTTATATCTGTATTTCTGTATTATTTTATTTCTTTGTCGTATTATCCGTTTTGGCAACACTTTTGGACAAAAAATAAGGACTTTGTGTCCAAAGGCCCTTACATGGGAATATTTATAGTACTCTGATATCTGTCAGATATAATGCTACAGACAGAAAGCAGTTAGCTTAGCTTAGCATTAAGACTGGAAACAGGGTAAACAGCTGGCCCTGTCCAAAGGCAGCAAAATCCACCTACCAGCACATTTAAAGTTCACGAATACCTCATTTCCACTGCATAGTTTGGTTCGACTCAACATACTTTTAGTACCGGGTCCTTTTCTCTAAGCTGATGGTCGTAGCGGTACGACATGAAACTGACTGTGGCATTATCTTCCAAAGTTGCTTATCGGCAACCAAACAGAGGAACATCTGCACTTCGTCAGTTGTACAGCGTAGTGTATGGCATAGGTTTGCAGGCTTCCATTTTAAAAAATCTGGGTTGAGTGAATAAAAAAATTGCAGTCGCTATTGACGATACCTTGGCTAGAAATGGCGACTAACTCTACCTTCTAGTATTGCCTTCGCTTGCTTGGAACCTCGACTGTGGTAGTACCACAAAAGGTACCAGGTAGGTACTATCCAAAACTTTTGCTGATGCCGTACCATGCAGTGGAAATACGACACAAATACATTATATTTCATTTGGCTGGCTAATTGCCGGCTATCTCACGGTGACAAGACTTCTTTGTAGAGATACATGAGCTTTAGAGGTGCTGATCGGCAGATCTTGTATGCCCGTACGATACGTTGTGTGATCATATCTCAAGACAAATATAAAAATCGTGTTCCGAATTCAAAGGCAGGGCAAAAAGCCTGTTGTCACAAAGTGTGGCGAGATGTACTCATACTTCAAATGGGGATCTGAAAGTCTTGGAAAGCGTTGCTCTTATTTGTGCATAAAACAAGGTAGAAGTAATGCGTAAATGATAGGAAGTACTCTCAGCTTCACACACCCGGTCAGTCGCTGCATGAGCTGAGTATGGACGAGGCTTTAGTTTAATCCTTGGATCGCCAAATACCAAATGATCCTGCGCCAATCCGATCCATCGTGATTCAGGTGTCAAGTCCAGGATTGACTCAGTGGACAGTGTTAAACCCACATGATTCAGGTTAAGATAATATCACACCATGTAAGAAGCTGTTACATCCTCATATCTCACTTGGGTTGATACAAATGAAAACCTTTGGACTCATTTCCTGACTAACTGACTTATTAGTACTTACTTTTAAACAGTGGGATGACAAGAGGGGAGAGGGGGAGGACAGATAGGGAACATTTGAGTCTAGCGAGGCAGACAGCTCTCCCCAGAGACCCTCCATGCTCCATGGCATGTCATTAAAGCACAACTAGACGCTGCACAGCTTGTTAGAGGACGGAAATGTCAACAGCTGACATAAGACAATCAGCGTAGAATTGCGAAATCCCGGCATGTTTGATGGTGAGCTCGCAGTTTCCTGGAACAGTCTGGCGATGTCTTCCGCTAATAGGCACCAATGCAAGGTTGGAGGGTGTCACCTCCTAGGCTAGTAGTAATATTTCCTGTTACCATGGTTTCCACATCACAGGTTCGACTGGCCTCTTTGTAGGCATCTGTCACATATGTAATGGTCCCAGATGGCCAGCACTGATTTCATTAGCTGAGTGTCTTTTAAAGAGGATCCAGTGATTTTTGTATTCACAGGGATTATCTCTGGCGACAAGCTGGCAACATTTAGACACATTTCACCAAGCGCTGTCCCTTATTAACTCTGTCATTCTGTAGGAGATACGCAGCAGCAACCCTCCCACCACCACTACCGCCCTCCCTCTTCCTCCTTCCTCTGTGGCAGCTTGCGCCAAAGAGAACATATGGCATGGATTCGAAGCTAGATAGCACTTTGACAGTTGCATGAGACACTGGGCTGTGACACTGCTGCTGTTCATCTGGTTATTGTATTTCATCAAATGGATAACTGGAGATTGTGAGGACACTTAGAGACACTATCAATCAGCAATGTGATATCTGTAGAATCAAGTGATGTGACCACAGATTAGTTCCTGTTCTTAAAAATCTTAATAGAAAGCTCCCAGATAACAGATTCAAAAGCCAATCCTTGCTACTCCATGCTATTAATGTACTGTTTTTCTCTATAGACCCCTTTTCTGTTAGTAAACATGATGTGGAGCATCAAGCGGAGGCAGAAAAATTCTCTCAACATGTTGGTTAACGCTGCCTAGCAAGTATTGTTGTAATATTAACCAGTGGGAACAGGTTAGCCAACCCCTACGCTGACTTTGGGAGTAGATGGGTGGCTAACGTTTGCTATGGCGTCTTCAAATGGGGTTGTGTTTACCGTGTTCAAGAGAGTCCACCACTAATGTGGTAGTCACAACCTCGTAAGCGGAAAGTTTCAGAAAGCTCAGAGTTCATGAGTTATGAAGTGTTTGCTGATGTTGTCAGAAAAGGTGGAGGCGATGGACGTTAGTTTTTCAGTGCATAATAAGTTAGAATATTGTTTTAGTTGTATCCATCCATCCATCCACAACTGCACTGTTATTATTGACATTGTTTAGCAGCAGCTAAACAGCATGCATATCATGTTTACAACTTCCCATGTTGTAAACACAAGCTCACAAATTTAATTTGAAGGCACCATTAGCTAGCCAGATCGTCTGTCTCTGGAACCAACAAGTTAGCTAGCTCGTCCGGAGACTGACGAGCTAGCTAGCTAACGTCTGCTCTCCTTCCGGTGAAGTAGTCTCCTTGCAGCAAGCAGTGAGGCAGAGGCAGTGGCAGTATTAGCAAGGTCGCTAGCTAACTAGCCAGTCGCTAAATGTGTGACGTGAAACAACTTAATGCTTCACCCACACACTCTTGTCACAGCGTAGGAAAGCACAGTGCTGTCGTCAGATGAGTGACAACTTTGTTTCTTTTCTGTGTTGCATGACAGCATGTTGGACATAGCAAGCTAAGTGGCCAAGTATCCAGCCGTCCGACCAGGGAGCTGGTAGCCGTGGCCAATGTCAGCGCTGTAAAGATAAACTGAGGGAACATAAATCTTTGGACGCCTACAGTTTACGACCCTTCAAAGTCAGTTAAAAGAGTCATAAAATATCGGTGAAACACTTCAGAGAAGGAGAGAAAAGGATGCTAATACTTTAGCCTTCAGCCATTGGCTGCAGTTAGCAGAAGGTAAATATTAGCAACATTTACTCTCTGAAACATTCAGTCAATATTGTCGCTTAAAGCTAAAGCCTCAAATCACAGTTTGTCATCTCAAATGTATGTGATATCTGGATTCTATCACCTTAACAACACAGCAAGATGACATTTACGAAGTTTAGCTTTAGCCCACTGCAAGTGTTTGCCTCCAGTCTTTCCTTTGTTTTGCCTCCAGCTTACACCACGATGTAATCATGACATCAGGAAAAACAGGGTCCGTAACACTCATCTGAAAATGAATGATCTTGTTTTAATGCACTGTAGCTGATGCTGTTTTCTTGAAATGACTGTGTTCTGTGAAGCTCTTTCTCTGTGCCCTTGACCAGCTTAGTACAGTGGTCCATTGGTTTTTGTCAGCAGAATTACTGCACATCAATCTCTCCTGGCAGACTCGCTGCTTTGATTTGGCTTTTGAAAATTGCCTTTATATGTCCTCTTCTGAAAAACAAAACATTCACAATCTTTATGCCAGTAGCACAAATAGTTTCAGAAAATAATATCCAACTATATTTTTGAAACTTGTTTACTTTCTCAAATTTGACTGGCTTCCATTTTAATTTCAGTCTGGCGTCAGTGCCAAGTGCAGCATTTAGATGATCGATGGATGCTCGAGAATATCCATTTTGGTACCTTTTGAGCTGCATTTATTGCATTTAATAATGCAGGCATTAAACAATGAGAGCTGATAAACTCTTGTTGGGCTTTATAGAGTACAGAAAGGGTTGAGACAAATACCCATTACCATTTGGTAAGCGCCCCCTGGCATCGTAAACTGACGCAAGGAGGCACCCTTTAGCAACGGTATGTCACAAACCAGGCTTTCAGCTAGCTCCAGTTTACACCCACCCATGGTGTTATTCAAGGTGGGTGGGAGGGGTGATGGATGGGTCAAAAATCACAAGATTTTCAACCGGTGTTTGTGTCTCGTGAAACTGAAAGTAATGTTGATTTATTTTGTCATGTAAGTCTTTAGACATGTGACTCGTCGGTATCGTCAAATGGCCATGCCAGTTGTTCCTCACCAAAAGTTAGCGTAAGTTTGAGGTGTTATTTATCCTCCTTTGCGACAGGCTAGTTGTGTAGTTGGTACGAGTTAGCTTTAAAACTGATCGCAAGTTGTGTTAAAGAAATTAGTGGCGTTAAAACAAATTTGTGTTAATCCCTTAACGTTGACTTTGACAGCTGTGTTTGTAACGATAGTCCACGGAAGTCCATGTAGGGAGGAGGTCGGGATGGTGGATGGGTCAACAAACTCAGGACTCAGGAGACCACCACTCGTGTCTCGTATAAAACTAAAAGCCAACGTTCACTTATTTAATTTACATCCATAGCTTGATGATGTAACAAATGTCCGTCTGTCCAGTGTGCTTTGGGTCTATCCCGGGACCGCTTACCAGTTGGATGCGCCGGGAAAACCTCCAAAGGGAGGCATCCAGGAGGCATCCTGATCAGATGCTGGAACCACCTCAGCTGGCCCCTTTCAATGCAAAGGAGCAGCAGCTCTACTCCGAGCTCCGAGTCTTAGCTCCTCACCCGATCTCTAGCTTCGCCACCCTTCAGAGGAAACTCATTTCTCTTGTTCGATCACTACCTTGTGCTCGGTCACTACCCAAAGCTCAAGATCTTAGGTGAGGGTTGGAACGTAGATGGACCAGTAAATCAAGAGCTTTGCCCTCCAGCTCCCTCTTCACCACAGTGGTCCAGTACAGTACCCGCATAACTGCAGACCAAAACTATACCAAAACTCCCTGGCTTGGGGCAGTGACTCCCCACCTGTAGGGTGCAATCCGCCATTTCCCAGCAGAGAACCATGGGCTCAGACTTTGAGGTACTGACTCTCATCCCGATCGCTTCCCACTCGCTGCAAAACCACCCCAGTCCGTGCTGAAGGTCTGATGAGGCCAACAGTACCACGTCATCTGCAGTCTGAAACAAGCATTATAAACCAAACCATGATGGGTTTTTTTTTTTTTTTTTTTGACCAAACCAAATCCTAACTCTAGCCAATTTCAGGCAGGGCAGAGATTTAGGGACCTATAATCTCAGGTACTGTACCTCCTTTTTCCTTGCCTGGTTGTGATATACAGTATGTGAGCGCTGCCAATTCTTCAGCGAGATTCAACCTTCCTCCATCTGCTGCGATGCCACTGAGAAAAAAAAAAAGTTTATTAATGTACAAAGAAAATCTTTCAAGATGTGTTCCCACCCACATACCACGTGTCCTCGATGCATAATTTACTACCAACATTGGCTTTAAGTGAAGTGTAAACAAGCCCATCAGACAACCAAAGAGAGATAAATGTTTCAATCCCATTAATGGCTTTCGTTCACTGACATTCACTTTTGTAACAAGCTGTAATGAAGCCACACACACTTTTCACACACTGGTCTGTAAAACATCCTCGTGCACTTAATCATCCCCTGAGCAAAGTAACACCCGGTTGTCGACAAAATACTCTGTTTAATATCAGCAGAGCGCTGGGGAGCTGTGGTTAGCAGCCGGTTTGTGCTTTTTGCTCCTCGCAGCTCACTGATTTGAGCTTCATTCGATGTGAGTGCTACTTCAGCGAGAGAGAGGGAATGACAGTGACAGAAAGGGATGCTTACATCCCTGTTTTGTTATAGTGTGTGTGTGTGTGTACTGTAGGAAAGTATGCAAATTACCATGCGTGTCTTTCAGGGATTTGCTAAATGGGATTTTTGAGGACAGTGTTTTGTCCTTTGGTGCATTTCTGAAATTATGGTTGACACCTTCCTCAGAGAGAAGACCGAACTAGACAGATTTGTGTGAATGCGTTTGTGCGCCATGCGGTTATACCGTGTGCAGTGTTTGTTGTCACTCCGCGGCAAGACGCCGTCGCAAAAAACGCCACTGGGAATACATTTGATTTGCAAATGAAAAACATTTGCACACACACATAGACACAGGTGTGTTTGCTCCCCGCGGGGGATGATTTGCAACTGAATAGGCGTGTTGCACCGGCTGACAAAATGCTTCCAGGGGAACAGCAAGCCTGTATTCACCAAGGACACGCCGTTTACCAATGTTGTACCTTTTATCAATAGAAGCCTGTGAAAACACCTTTAGTTACTGCTAGAGTGGCTCCATTAAAATTCAACCAAGTGCTGTTTACACTAACTTTCCAGTCAGTGTGCACATTGCGTTCAAGGTCGTCTCTCTTTATACTCGCAGATGTGTGTGTGGTTGTGTGTGCAGCTCAGTCAACAACTGGAATCCAGAGCTCACATGCTTGACTGTATCATTTTTCAGGTATGTGTGTCCATGTTTGTGGGCGATTCGGGTACAGCCCAGCTGGTTTCGGTGACCCGCGGCGTCACCTCTCCATCTCCCCGTCAAGAAAGCACAGGTGTTTTCTCTGATAGCTCTCTCTCTTTCCCTCAACCAGGAAGTGACAAGCGTCCACACCTCCTCCTCGCCCAAGAAGAGAGTGACATCCGGTAGTCTCACTCGGGCTGACCCATCAAAAGATCAGACCATGGCCTCGCCCAAGGACGCCGCTCTTTGCACGGCCTCGCCCAAGGAAGCCACTCTTTGTGAGTACTTTTTCATTAGGGATCTTAAAAAGTTTCAGAAAGCTTTGATGCAACATCAGATAATTTATGACAAGAGGCCTTTCCGATTGCATCGCAGTTGCACCAGTCTGTCAATAAACAACCGCCGCATGGTTAATGCAACACGGTGTCGCATTTGTCCTGCGAGATAAACATTTGGCAGAAAGCAGCTTTTGAAAACTAGATTGTTCATTGCCAGATAAGGCTGCCTCCCTGGCAGGTTTTTAATGGGAAGCTGGGGGCTCGCTAGATACTGAGCTTCCATTACTGCGATAGCGACGCAGTGGTGGCTACCTCCAGTTTGTTTTCCACTGATAGCGGTGTACACACAGATGGAGCTTACAGTGCAAGGTACAGTCCTTCTTCTTACCATGAGAATCACAAACTAACTAAAGGGAACAATTTCTAACACACTGGCCTTTCACGTATCACAGTGATCATGGAGTATTACTTTTGCAGACTAATAAAAAACAACAAACTACAACTTAAATTCTGTTATAATTAAAAGTAAAAAAAAATAAGGAGCCAAGAAACTTGAATTTTCTTGAGATTAAAGTGGAAAACTCACAAATTTAGAAGATTATAAAACCAGAAATTTATTAGAAAATACCTAAAAAATAATCTTAAAGTAGTGTTATTATTGTATTGTAAAGGCTGGCCACTGAGACGGGCGAAGGTCCTGAAAGATACGTACAAGTTTTCTCCCATGTAAATGTGGGGCGGTACTTAGGCACAGTGATGCTAAATATTAGCTTTAACATTCTAATATGCTCACAGTGATGCTAACGCTAACATGCTGATGTTTCGCAGGCACAATGTTTACCGTGGTCGCCATCTTACTTTAGCTTTTTAGCATGCTATCATATGCTAAGTAGCACTAAACCAAAGAATAAGTTAAGTGTGTGCTGTAAAACCAAAACAATGAGCTTTAGCAACGCTAAGAAAAAGCTCTGTGGATCTGAATGGAACCACAGTTGATTGCTAATTCTCACACAATTACATGTTACTAGTTACTTGTTATTATACAAATATTGAGTATAGGAGCTTTAAAGAGGAGCTATTATGCTTACTTTCAGGTGCATACTTCCACCCCCTCCCTCCCAAAAAGCCCACTCTGCTCTGATTGGTCAGCTGGCCCACCCTGTTGCGATTGGACAACCAAACCAAACTCTTCGGACTCTGCTCCGCTCTAACTAGCTTTGTTTGATGGCGTGCCAAACTAACCCTGACGCACATGTATTACTTGCTGACATCACCGTGTCACGGAAGAAAAGGCGGGACTTCAAACGAGGCATTTCAAGTGCAGCGATTTGATTGGCCGAGAGTAACTCCCGTTGGCGGGGACTTTGGACTTTGCAGAACTTTTACATGCACAAAAAACTATATAACACACTAACGGAAACGAAAATCATAATAGGTCCCCTTTAATGTCCACTGTGGGTAATTATTTTCTTACATAACCCATTTTTTTTTTGTCTTTCATTTTCTCTTCTATGCTTTGGCAACACTGTCACACCAATGCAAATGGAAATATGAAAGGTGGTGATTATAGATAGAGAGAATCTACAATGATGGAAGTGTTGACAGGCCTCAAAGTGGCATAGAGGTGTTAAAAACACACACATTCATAAAGTCAACCATGCACGCTCAGCGTCTATATATTCACACACTGAGAGCCTCTCCATCTCTACCTGAGATCAATCAGGATTTCTCGTCGCCCTGCAAGCCTCTAAATCTCCATGACGTGTCTAAAATTGGAGCTTCTTGACAATCCTGTTGTCCTGACCGACGGACGGCTTTTGTCTTTGCTGACAAGTTGTCAGCGACGACGGCGGGTCAAAGCCGCGACGCGCAACTAACTGAGCTTTAAACAGATGCAAAGCTCGCCTCTAAATCTCGAGGCTGCCGCTCTGTCTAAACAGGTGTTTACTTGTTTCCTCTGGTGTTACACTACAATCACCACCATCACCGTGGCTGTTTGGTATATCATTTAAAATGCATGTTTGTATATATATATTAGTCTGTGCCTGATTAAACTTGTCAGACACACTTGGCCCAGGAGAATTTTTCTGTGTGCAAATGCTGCCAATTGGAGCTGGATTTGCCAAAAAGCGTTTCTTGTTTTAATTAATCTCCTCCCAGATTACCCTGCCAAATGACGATGTCTTTATAACATTATCCTTAAGAAAAACATTCTTCCTGTCAGTTTCAGGATTATCCCTTTAGACGCCATCATGCGACACAAATTAGCCCTTAAGATGTGATTGATGTTTGGAAATTGAAAATTGAGGTTTGATTGTGTTGTGTATTGAAGTGAGGCCGGTGTATGGTTCCTCCGGGTGAAGCAATACAATGTCTGCACAGCGTGGAGGTTTAGTGTGCACAGTAACGGCTTTTTATCACGATTACTGTATCGACACCTTTGGTTCCACCTTAAAGGGCCACTAGGTGTCGCATTCTCCCTCCCCCAGTCCATTGCATGCACTTAACAACAAGTCATAGCCAGACTTTCCACACTTATACCACATTATTCCAGCATTGTTATTCTATTGGTGGTAATAATAATAATAATAATAATTATTATTATTATTATCATTATATTAATAATAATAATAATAATAATAATAATATACTATATAATATATTGATAATAATAATAATAATAATAATAATAATGACTTTTGTTATTATTATTATTATTATTATTATTATTATTATTATTATTATTATTATTAATAATAATGATAATAATAATAATTCTTATTCTTATTATTATCATTATTATATATGGTCATAACTATTCTATACAGCATTTTTCTAAAAGCTGTGTGGATGTATTATTTTTAATAAGATTATTTGTCCACATTAAAATGTTATGCGTTATGTTCTAAGACCTTTAAAAGATATCTGCTGTTCCTCATGCATTAATGTCTAGCCCTAATATAAAACAACCAAAACAAAAAAACGTAATATCAAGAAAAAAATATGATACTTGTGTTTGGGCCGATGTGAAAATCACTACGGCTGTCAATTATGATTAATTGTAAATTAATGTCACATTTCATTTATTTCTTCAGTATCTTCATTGGAGATTTGTCAAGTATTTAATACTCTTATCAACATGGGAGTGGGCAAATATGCATCTTTTGGCTAATATATGTGTATGTTTATGACTAGAATTCAATTAACAACACAAAACTATGAGAACTATTGTCCAGAAAGCCTCACAGGTACCGACTCTATCATCAAATTATGCTCAAATCATAACAAACTCAAGCCCAACAGCTGTCAGTTGACTCCTATGACTTCCCCCAAAGTGACTGATTATCATAAAGTGGGCATGTCTGTAAAGGCGGGGACCCAGAGAACCCATTTACATCCACACATCTGGAGGTCAGAGGTCAACGGACCCCTTTAAAAATGACTGTGACAGTGTTTGGAGCGTTATTTAACCTCCTTCCCAACAAGCTAATCTGACATGTTGGTACCAACAGATTCTTCGCGTTGAGCCGCTACAACCTAGAAAATCACAAGTTGCATGAATGCGTTAAATAAATTTGTGGCTTGAAAATGAATTTGCGTTAACGTTGACATTTCACTTTTAGACGAGTGAAAATGAAGCTGCTCAAAAGAGCATCCAAAGAGGTGATTTATCATTATTTCCAACAACGCCGTGACGCTGCTTTATCACTGGCTTCTTAAATAATCTCAGTGGAAGCACCAGTTGAATGAAATTGTTAAGGACTGGAACACAGAAACACCGAGTGAAATACCCCTTGGCTCATTAGCATTGATGAGCACATCCCTCGTCAACCCAGATACAGTATAATAGCCTTATTGTTATATAATATGGAACGCTAAACCTCTTTATTGGCAATTTACTCCAACAAATTAAATAAACTAATCGCACTTTTTTCTGAAAGTTATTTCAGTTTGAAACTTGAATGTGGACTGTGGACAGTTGGAGGATATTGTGAAGCCTCTTCATTAGGTATTCTACTGGAGTATGTTTATTTTCCACGTTAGGAACAGGAAATCCATGTGCAATTTCAGTGGGATTATCAGCAGTGTGCAGCTTCCCCACAAGCCTGATAACCGAGCTTTTCTCTCGTCGATGTGCTGGGGTGGGCTCCCACAGAACACCCTGTGTTTCATATACGAGGTCGGTAAACAGTCTCGATCACAGCAAATAATATGGAGAGAACAGACGTAAAGGCGTCCTGCAGGGTTATATAAAGCAGCTCGTCCCTCGTATGGAGACGGATGATGGTCGGAAAAGAGCGTAAGGTCACCGGTTTAAAAGCAGACCTTTGCCGTTGCTTGAGGGCAATTCATGTTCAAGTCAGAAGGAAAAGGGGAGACAGATAATACGATATCCGATCGTCCACTCGTCTTCACAGTGGTTACCTGTATCTTTACCGCTCTATTCTCTGGAGCCTCCGCTCAACAGGAACTGAATTGCCTCATTTTGCATTGGCTGCAGCGCCCAACCGTCGGTCTTTGAAAAGGCTTCAAAGACTTGATGGACGGCACACGGTGCACAAGATGGGTTTTAGAGGGAGCAAAGGTTTCTCCCAGAAAGGTACACTCAGCTCCTCTTGGCAGGCTGCTTTAAATCATTCACCACATCGAAAAAGACGTTTTTACAGGCAACAGTTTAACCTGAGAGCGTGAATCTCAGGCCGATGCAGGTTTTTATCATATTAGTTTAGGAGCTATGGAAGCTCATTATTGTCAGATACTAACACTCATATGACATTTTGTTATTATTTTGACTGACAAAGTGATTATTTTTTCAGTTTCTCATTATTTTCCAATACCAAGTCATTATTTTTGAAAGTTTCTAATAATTATTATTATTAAGTCATTATTTTGAGATGAGCTAGTCTTTATTTTCTGATACTAAGTCAATATTTTGAGTTTCTCATTATTTTGAGATACTAAGTCATTAATTTAATATTTTCTAATTATTTTGAGATACTAAGTCTTTAATTTAATATTTTCTCATTATTTTGAGATACTAAGTCATTATTTTAAGATTTTCTCATCATTTTGATACACCAATTAATTATTTTGAGACTTTCTCATTTTTGTGATACTAACTCATTATTTTAATATTTTCTCATTATTTTGAGATATTACACTCATTATTTTAATACTTTGCTCATTATTTTGAGATACTACCTCGTTATTTTAATATCTTGTCATTATTCTGAGATACTACGTCATTATTTTAATATTTTCTCATTATTTTGAGATACTAACTCATTATTTTAATATTTTCTCATTATTTTGAGATACTAACTCATAATTTTAATAACTTGCTCATTATTTTGAGATACTAACTCATTATTTTAATATTTTCTCATTATTTTGAGACACTAACTCATTATTTTAATATTTTCTCATTATTTTGAGACACTAACTCATTATTTTAATACTTTCTAATTATTTTGAGACACTAACTCATTATTTTAATACTTTCTCATTATTCTGAGATACTAACTCATTATTTTAATATTTTCTCATTATTTTGAGATACTAAGTCATTATTTTAATATTTTCTCATTATTTTGAGATACTAACTCATTATTTTAATACTTTCTCATTATTTTGAGATACTAACTGATTATTTTAATACCTTCTCATTTTGTATTCTGAGTCATAACTTTGAAACATTAAGTCATTATTTTGAAATATCTTCGGTCATTATTTTGATATACCAAGTATACTTTAGAAAGGTTCTGATTATTTTGAGACTTTCTCATTATTGTGATACCTAAGTCATTACTTTGACTTACAGAGTAATTACTTTGAAATACTGAGGCATTACTTTAGTACTACGTACTTAATTTGTGGTGCAACTTATTCTTTTGAGATACTCTGTCATAATTTTGAGATCCTACGTCATTACTTGGACTTAGAGAATAATTATTTTGAGTAAGTGATTATATTTAAAAGTTTCTCATTATTGTAAGTCATATTTTGAGATCCTAAGTTAATATTTGGAGACGGCTTTTGATTATGACCTGCAGTATCAATGAAAACAAATAAGCATGCTTCCTAATACTGTACGTAGAAGTATTCTTTAAAATCTGAGCTTCACGTCTTGTTTTTCTAACATGTCACAGTATGAGTATACGCCGTCCGGCTGCCTATGAAGCAGTGCGTGTGAAACCTGTCTCCGCTGTGTGTGCTGGATCATGAAATGCCATGATATTTACAATGCTAACAAGCAGCGATTCCAAATGCCAAACGTCTTCCTGCTCTCGGCTGCGTAAATGAAGGATGTGCCCAGTGTCTGTTTTCCAGCTCACAGTGTGGGACGTTTGTGTCCATAAGACCGCTGTGACATAAGGTTAAGGGCATGTCGGGTACCTCGATACCCGACACTAAAAAAAGCCAACCCACATCCACCGTCCCTCTCCCCCCCAAGTCACTCTTTTTTTTCGAAGGGGGCTTCTAAAATAAAATCAGCTGTCACTGGACGCCCGGGCCTCACTGAGCTGTGGAGCACATTGCTGGAGCTGGTCTCCAAGCCTCGCTGTCTGTCTCTGCCCAGGATCTGCTCTCTGTGCTGGGTTAAGGCTGAGCGACTAAGGCCCTTCCTGTTACTGGAGATCCAAGGTCTTTTTCTATTGCGCTGGATTCTATTGTTTGACGTACAGAGCAACCCACACAGTTGAAGAAGGTAAGTTGTGCAAGCAGTATTTCAAGGCCGGTAGTTGTATCAACATACTGTCGGCACAGCTCTTTAAAAGGGATTTTCCAACGAAGCGGAGGGAGACAGATTGGAAATAGTAGAAGACATTTCAGCTGATAATGAATCGGTTTGATGTGCTCTGGCTGGCATCTTCAGTGTAAAAACGGGAAATAAGATGAAGCGGTTGAGAGTTGAACACAGGTGCCGGAGCGCCACAAAGAATGAGCCGTGATATTGCGGTATGTTTCTAGGATTCCTCTAGGATTTGTCATAAAACATGCATGGGCCCTTCCTGTTTCCTTCCACCAGACGTAACCAGCAGCAATCTGATCTGGAATATTCTCTGAGCATAGCAAATCGGAGACAAAGTGCTTAGCCTAGCATGAGGAAGCGCCCGAGGGCAATCCGGCCTCCATGTAAAGAAGTTATTTTGATAGATTTGACAGCTCAATTATTGTGCCTGTTTTGCTTTCGCCGGTGAGGAAGAAATCGCCCTCCACGACTGACATTTCAATTAGTGGAGCTCGATTTGGCTCTCCTGTCAAACCTCACCAGCCAAAGCTTTGGCCGGTAAGCACTGAACTGAAAATTGGGTTGCTTAAGGCTTCGGTTGTGAGGAGAGGGCAGAGAAGGGGGTGACACCTCTGTGATTAGGGGATGGCCTCTGCTTGACACAGATCTATGGGCCTTGATTTAGCTTTGAGCTTGCGAAGCCATGCTGCCTTCTCATGCACTCTGAAATTACTCTCTTGTTCTTTTTCTCTCTCTTTCCTGGGCACATTCGCTTCATCGTCTCTCGCCCTCACATCCCAGTGCCGCCCTTCACCTCCTCACTTCTAGCAGCGCCTTGCCTCGGATCGCTTTAGCTCGGGAGGCAGCGACAGCGAGGTCATTAGCCCCTGGATTGGCTCTATATAGCATCCGCCGTTGACTTTCCCTAGCCTTCTATCGCTTCCATCAG
Organism: Pterois miles; assembly: GCA_947000775.1. Lineage (NCBI taxonomy): Eukaryota > Metazoa > Chordata > Actinopteri > Perciformes > Scorpaenidae > Pterois > Pterois miles. Next base: position 2,452,215 of record CAMQGK010000500.1, on the reverse strand, counting down.
TTTAGTGTGATCTCTATGAAAAGCACAAATATATGGTTATAAGTGTAACTGGGCTTCCGCATACAGTAGATGGTTTGCAGAGCGCCCACCGCTGGGTTCAGCACATCCTGCCGTCCGTGGTGCACCACGAGCTGCGAACACCGCGAACTGTGCGCTGCACTCGCGCTTCGTTACTGCAGCTTAAAGCTGTTGTTGCGCCACGCAAGCCAGTGGAAATAACTGGTTTCAGAGTGCAGAGCTGCTGCCGTGTTCTGCGTGAAATTCATCTGTGCATCGTTACAAAATACAGCATGTGGTTATGTCACTTTCATCACCCCCCCCCCACCCGAGTGCCATCACTTTCTGTGGCATTGAAGAAATAAGAAGCTAATTCTCTGAGATGAAGAAAATAATAGTGCAGTAAATATAGCACTAAGAAGTTCAGTATGGTCTCTCTCTATGAAAAGCACAAATGATAGTTAGAAGTGTAGCTGGGCTTCCACATAGATCCAGGCATGCGGTGCGACTGGGTTCAGCACACAAAGTTCAACCTGGCTGAAAATTCAAACAGAACACAAACAGAACAACTTGGTTTTACAGGAACTTGTGTTGCTGTTTCTTGGCAATTAAGTCCCGGGCGCTGTTTGCCAAGACATAGTTCCATCATATAACCAGATATAACCTTTTTTATTTTATTTTTTTTTTTATTTTGACCTTGGATAGGCTAACTGTATCTAACTGTTCTTAGTCTATATGCTAATATAATAATAAGCTAATCCTTTATTTTTTATTTTTGAACTTTGGAGACAGCTGGGCTAGTTGTTTTCCCAAGCTCCCAGTCTTTATGCTAAGCTAAACTAAGCTTTTTATTATTATTTTTGAACTTTGGAACAAGCTTAGCTAACTGTCTCGCCCTGCTACCAGTCTTTAAACTAAGCTAAGCTAATCATTTATTTTTTAGTTTTGAACTTTGGAAACAGCAAGGCTATCTGTCTCTCGCTGCTCCCAGTCTTTATGCTAAGCTAAGCTAATCATTTTTTTTTATTTTTGAACTTTGGAGACAGCTAGGCTAGTTGTTTTCCCAAGCTCCCAGTCCATATGCTAAGCTAAACTAAGCTTTTTATTATTATTTTTGAACTTTGGAACAAGCTTAGCTAACTGTCTCGCCCTGCTACCAGTCTTTAAACTAAGCTAAGCTAATCATTTATTTTTTAGTTTTGAACTTTGAAACAGCAAGGCTATTTGTCTCTCCCTGCCCCCAGTCTTTATGCTAAGCTAAGCTAATCATTGGACTTTGGAAAGAGCAAAGCTAAGTGTCTTTCCCTGCCCCTTTATGCTAAGCTAAGCTAACCGGCAGCTAGCTCCAGCACCACAAGTCCACTGCACTTGTGCTTTGCTTGCCACAGCTAAAAGCTGTTGTTGCACCACGCAAGCTATTGTAAATAATTGGTTTCAGAGCGCAGTGAGCGCTATTAGCCTGAGAAAAAGCTGTTCTGATATCAGTAGCATGCTGTAAACAGAGACTTGGCCTTCATTATATTGGGGCATCTTAAGCTCGCAGAAAAGCTATTATTAAAGCTAATTACACATCCTTTAGTGCCAGTACTAATTAGTGGCAGCACACAGAGAAGGTGACTTTCAAATCTTAGAAAATATCTCATTAGAAGTTCTTTAATTTGACTTTGTTTTCCTGCTTTTATTTCTCTCTCACACATGCTTCCACTCCATAAATCTGTCTATCAGGTGACATGACGCTGCAGATGGTTATAGAAAGGTCGGGTTTATTTTTTTCCTCCGGTCAGCCCCCTCGGAGGCCTGGTTACCTCACCTCCCTGCTATGGCAGCTTTGCATACGGCATTCCCTTCGCAGAAGTCAGAGATATCCACGGCGCTGTTGTCACCCACTCTCCGGCATCGAAAAGCCTCTCTGACAGCTCCACGCCATGACGTGGACGTTTGTCTCGGGTGATAAACGAGGGCATTATCCTTGTGTTTCTGTCATCAAGCCGGTATGAGGTTACACGTCAGCCTCAGGTGTAGGATTTCTGACCCATATTTATAGCATGTTGCCACTGTTTATTTTCAGACGCTGCTGTCTTGGGCTGCCTATTTTCTGGTGGGTTACTGCTTACATTAGCATGCCGGACGTAGCAGAAAGCTAAAATTGGTGGGATGAGGAGAGCATGCTCTTGTCAGTCTTGTCTGTATTAAGGTCACACCAGTAACTGGCACGACGAAATTCATCCGTGCATTGTCATAAAAAACGTGGTTATAGTGACTTACGCTGAGGAACGTCACTCAGACTTGGAAGCCCTCATTATGAACGATTAACCATCAATTAAAAGCCAACATAAAGTATATTTGTATTTAATTGAAATCATACTTAACAATTGATAGTTAAACTAAGTTATTTTACAATGACGTTATAATTGATAAAGTTCACAAATTATTAATAATGCTATAATTTGTTATTTTAACAATGTTGCACACATTCTAATTTGTATCACTATATATTTGGTATCAATTAATATATTATCTGTAAACCTATAAGAAATTGTTTAACTGTAAAACCTCTATAAATAACATTACAGAAATATGAGTCAGATATTTGTAACACTTTGTTAATGATTAATAAGTGGTTTGTAAACCGTCTATAAATGTTACATGGATGCTGTTATAAACTCACAACTGATGATTATGATACCTTGTTAAGTGGTTAATAAATACTTTGTAAAGCATCTATGAACATAACACAGAAATATATTTGTAACACTTTGTTAATGGTTAATAATTGCTTCCAACGTGGTGAAATTTAATTTACGACATAATAAATGTACACTAAATGTAGGTGAAGCCTCAAGTAATAAAACTTTACTTTTTTCCTGATCATAACTGCTTCAATCCGCCCAGTTTAATAAAGACGCCTGCATAGCTGCTGATACTGTAGATGTTTCCACCAAGAAGTGGCCAGAGGCAAACAATCCATAACAAACGTTGACACCAAACCGAAGCGGGACGCTCATCAATCTCAAAGCACGAGCGTACGATACTTGATATTGCTCGGCATATCCCTGCGGATAGCCAATTAGAGAAGACCACTGATTTTACATTTGACTTTTCTGTGCTACAAAGCATCATTAGCAGCAGAGAAGGCTCCATTAAGGCTCAGCATACACCCACACTGGACCTTTTAGCTCTTGGCATGTTCTCTCTCTCCGGCAGCAACACCGTGGGATGATCGAAGACCCTAAATAGAAATGATTCCCTCTCATTATGTGTTCATGCTGGAACCTTTTGACATTTTGAAAATCCTCCTCCTTGTTGTGTTTTCCCACTAGGTTAGTACATATTTTCTCTCCACATGTATGCATACTAGTATAGAGTAGAGGTTCAGTTTGAGTTGTACTTGAAAACTGATTGAGAAGTCTTATTGCGGCTGCTTGTTGAATGCATGTGAAGCTCCTCTGCTGCTGTGGTAGGACCGAGATTAGTAACTGATTCAGTGCTTGGTGGTATAGGACATACCGTTCATGCTATCTTAACGCTTCTCCTAGCCCACATATAGTGTATCTATGACGACACCGGCTTGATATAGCCCTTCTGGTCGCCATATCTGCAGCCTAAAAGAAGAAATAAAACACCCCCTGGACTTTGGTCTCTTTGTGCCATTCAGTAGAACTGGGAACTGGGAGGAGCTGCTGGTTCTGGAAGTCCATCCATCGTCAACCGCTTATCCCGTTAGGGGTCGCGGGGGGGCTGGAGCTGATCCCAGCTGTCATTGGGTGAAGGCGGGGTTCACTCTGGACAGGTCGCCAGTCCATCACAGGGCACATAGAGACAGACAACATAGAGACAGACAACCATTCACGCTCACATCCACACCTACGAGCAATTAAGAGTCATCAATTAACCTAAACCTAATCTTTGGACTGTGGGAGGAAGCCGGAGTACCCGGAGAAAACCCACGCTTACACGGGGAGAACATGCAAACTCAGAAGAGTCCCAAGGCCGGAATCGAACCTGCGACCCTCTTGCTGTGAGGCGACAGCGCTAACCACTGCACCACCCTGCACCACCGTGCAGCCCGGTTCTGGAAGTGTTTTAGCTATTTTCTAATCCCATTAAAAGGTGCTCGATACCAGTGGTTCCCAACCTGGGATCCACCAACGATCACAAGGGGTACGCCCGGATTGAGGCTGACAAAATTAAATTTGCACATATATAACTATAACTATAACTATAACTATATATATAACTATAACTATAACTATAACTATATATATAACTATAACTATAACTATAACTATATATATAACTATAACTATAACTATACATATAACTATATATATATATATATATATATATATATATATATATATATATATATATATATATATATATATGCTACTTAGTAGGCCACATTCTGTTTATACCTGGTATTTCTAACTAAGTACTTTTGTTGTATAAACCTAATCAACTCTTTCTAAGCCTAAGTAGTTTTATTTTGAAAAGACTGGAGTGGAAATTGATAGGCATCATGTGTTGCTGGACATTTGTAAGAAAAAAGCACAAAATATACGTTGATTAAAGTCGTGCAGAGCGTCACAAAAAAAGGGAAACTGGTGTTTATGTACACAAATGAAACATTTCACTGCAGTGTTTTTGAATTGCCGTATATGTCCTTTCAGCTTTGGTGCGATTATGTGATATTTCACTGAGATGAGCCTTATGTCTTTGTGTTGGTGTAGCTGCAGACGGCAGATCCACGCCAGGACGTCCCGAGGACAGGGCCCCCGGCGGCGAGGACCAGGAGGGCGAGCCGGTGTCGGTGAAAGAGAGGCTGGCCATGTATCAGGCTGCCGTGTCCAAAAAAGAAACCAGCTCTGCCGCGGTAAGACGATACTTCCGCATGGGTGTAAGGAGAGACGGCAGGGAGGATATGCAAGCAGCCAGGGAGACACAGATAGGTTTGGATTCGATTATTGAAAAGGCAGTGTGGCATTGATGATGTTAAGTATAAATCTGCTGTCACTGAACGCTGTCCTGCCTGTAGGCTGCTCTGTTGAACAGGAAAAGGTGGAGGGGGGCGGCGGTGCCACGGGGCTCTGGTGGGGTGGTAGCATTATTTGTCAAAGTGTCATAAAGCTCACTACTGAACAGAAGAACCAAACCTCCAGAGTGTGAATGGGAGCCAAGGGGAACCATGGAACAGTCATTTCATACAAGGCTGCAATTTCAGCACGATACATCATCCATTTCTCAACATAAATTCAGACAATTTACGTAAATTTCTCCAAATAGATATGTTATTTGAAAGCAGAATTACTTAATTTTTCTTTTGGTTTTGTGTATGAATTACCGGACCCCTTACACAAACGCTCCGTGTCATGATTCAGATGTCTATAGCTGTGTTTCCGTTCAATCGGTCCAAACAGAAATCTTGTTGTGAACCAGAAACCAAACAAGTCAGCTTGGCCATATAACTATATGAGAGATAAAAATGGACAGAGGTCTTCAGGACTTTGCTTCAGTTGGGCAAATTGTTCATGTCAGTATTGGTCATGTTTCATGCTGACAACGACAAGCATTCACACGCGGATCCTCCAAAGAGACGAGTCAAAGTCAAATTAGCCAATATGTCCAACAAAAAAAGATTAGATAAAAGTCCAGTATTTACCTCCTTTAGGTGGCTGAAATACGTTTTTCTGCCGCTCCCGTCCACAGCTGCTTTACCTCGCGGTCAGACGGCGACGTGGACCTGAAGCGGTTATGTTGATCTCTACTAAGCCACCAGACTCCATTCACAAAAACAGTCGTTGTACCACGCAGAACACGGGAGACAAAGATCTGGACTCTTTCACGTACTTCCAAACTTAGCACAGCTAACGTCGACTCGGCTAGTGCTAGCATTCAAATTGTCCTCATTTATTAGCTTAATTTGGTAACTTTCATCACTCCTTTTTGCTAACAGCTAAGTGGGCGTTTCCATTTGAAAACCCCAGAAAACAACGCAGATGAGTCAACCTTTAACAACTGGATATTGTAATATATGATAAGATATGATAAATATATAATTTTTCTGCAGAACCAGTACTATTACGTTCGATACTGTAAATCCATTTTACACTGCTGTACTTTTATTTTGATAAGATTTTGAAGGCTGGGCTTTTTAGCCTCTGAGTACGTCTTCCACTATTGATCTTTACACAAATTTAATGCCAGTAATGTCTTTAACGCAAATTGTGGTTTTTAGGTTGTAGCTTGTGGGGAAGGAGGTTAAATAACGCTCCAAACTTTGGCGAGGAAAAGCTAGCATGGCTATTTTCAAAGGGGTCTCTTGACCTCTGACCTCAAGATATGTGAATAATAACAGGTTTTATGGGTACTCCCCCTTACAGTCATGCCCAGTATTTGTCTAAAGCAGCATATTTGTCTACTACCATGTTGATAACAGTAGTGAATATATGACAAACCTCCCTTTAAGGTACATTTGGAACAGATAAAATGATTAATTTGCGATTAACTATGAACAATCATGTAATTTAGCCCGAGTTTTATACGTGTAAAACTTTCATACAGTCCCTTTAAATGTGAAAAATGATATATGATGTAATATTCAGAGAGTTGATTATATCGTCCATACTGATTATTTGTGTCATAATGTGAACGTGCAGCGGCTGGGATAACCACACACACATCTTATTAGAAAGAGCCATCAATCACCATGTCAGAGTTTTAACTGCACCTGCAGAGAGAGAAATCAGCAAATTCAGACGAAGTCACACAGCCAGCACATCAGCAGGCCTTCACACTTTAATTAAACACGAAAATATGTCTGAATATCCCTGAGTCACTAGTCATTACCAAGAACAAAAAAGCCTCGTCGGCTTTGAAGAGCCAGCGTGCACTTTATGAACCCGATAATTCAACCGTGTGAGCAGTTAGTCAGCCAAGGCCACTGCAGTAAGTCAGCTCAGTATCTAAAACAAAGGCGTATACTTACTGGAGAATGCCTGTTCTCTACTACAGTAGTACAGCTTGGTCCTTATTTACTACAAAAACACACATCTGGGGCCTTTGTACCGTCAGAACAGCTGTATTTTACAGTAATTATAAAAAAGCGGTGATAAAAAACAAATGACTAATTAAAGCTAAATTAAAAATCTTAAGATAAAGGCTTTTAAAATGAATTCATAATAACATGAAGTGAACGTTGTCCTCTGCTGTGCAGCGTAATTTGATTTTATGAGTGGTGATTTTCAGTGAGTGCATTAACTGTCACAGGTCTGCATAGTAACAAGCCACTCGAGGCCGAGCTTTACAGCCTTTTTAGAAGCAGATGAGAGGCGCTGTTAACATAACACAGAGTGCGCGAACATCGCCGTAAAGCACCGCCTCGAGTGGCCGCCTGCTTTTAACAGCCATCGGACAAATTCAGCAAAGCCTCTCTTATTTTATTGACAGTTTATTAGTACCAATAGATAAGCATATTCCACATAACTGGGCGGCGGTCGCCCCGGCCTCATGTGGCGGCGACCGACAGCTGAACAGCTTGTTCTTTCTCTACACCTTTGCAGCTGTTGTCTGCATGTCCACACACAAGTGACAAGGTGTTTAAAGATAGCAGGAGGCTTGATGGACACCATTCAGTGTCCGGTCTGCAGCCCGGTCTACTCAACTCTCAGCACGTTAGGCTTGGTGAGCGGCCCTCGGCGCCTGATACCGACGCACCGGGCCGTCAACTAACTCAGCCCATCAACGTCATTATTAGACCGTAGCAGAAACTGTACATTTCCTGTGAACACAGAAGTTTATTTTGAAAAGTCACTGTCTGCCTGTAATGAGCAGAAACTGTGCGTTTCCTGTGAACACAGAAGTTTATTTTGAAAAGTCCGCTGTATGCGTGTGATGAGCAGAAACTGTGCATTTCTTGAAAATATGGCAGTTTATTTTGAAAAGTCAGTGAGTGCGTGTAATGAGCAGAAACTGTGCGTTTCCTGTAAACACAGAAGTTTATTTTGAAAAGTCGCTGTGTGCATGTAGTGAGCAGAAACTGTGCGTTTCATGTGAACAAGAAGTTTATTTTGAAAAGTCGCTGTCTGCGTGTAATGAGCAGAAACTGTGCGTTTCCTGTATACACAGAAGTTTATTTTGAAAAGTCGCTGTATGCGTGTAATGAGCAGAAACTGTGCGTTTCCTGAAAATACGGAAGTTTATTTTGGAAAGTCAGTGAGTGCGTGTAATGAGCAGAAACTGTGCATTTCCTGTGAACACAGATCTTTATTTTGAAAAGTCGCTGAGTGCATGTAATGAGCAGAAACTGTGCATTTCCTGTAAACACAGAAGTTTATTTTGAAAAGTCGCTGTATGCGTGTAATGAGCAGAAACTGTGCGTTTCCTGTGAACACAGAAGTTTATTTTGAAAAATCGCTGTCTGCGTGTAATGAGCAGAAACTGTGCGTTTCCTGTAAACACAAATTTATTTTGAAAAGTCGCTGAGTGCGTGCAATGAGCAGAAACTGTGCGTTTCCTGTGAACACAGAAGTTTATTTTGAAATGCATGTACCCATGGAGGACTGAATCTGCCATAATCAAAAACAAGTTAATATATAAATAAATGGCTCAATTAAAAAAATGCAATGGGAATGTCATGCAGGAACAAATAAGTAAACATATAAATACATAAATAATAAAAAATAAATGCAAAAAATGAAAAATACATCAATAAATAAAAGGGAAAATTAAACAGAAGATTAAATAATATGGAAATTAATACAAACAGAAATACATAAAGAAGCAATTAAAATAGAAATATCAATTAACGTCAGATCTTAGGTTTATTTTCAATATTATTTGTTCTACATTTTATTTATGTATTTACTGAGTCCTTTATTTATTCATTTATGTTGGTATGAGATATATTCCTGCCGTTTGAACCTGCCTGAAGAATGAACGCTCAGTGAACATTGTCTATATGAGCAGATGTTGATTTCCTGTCACATCACTGCAGCTGTTATACATCATGAAGCAGTAAAATATTGATAATATTCCATAAAATGTCGCTGACCTGAACTCCTCTGCAATAACTTGCAAATTGCATTGTCCCCCGCATTTGCATTAAAAAGGAAAGTGTGTGTTCAACACCAACACAGCAGTGAGCTTCACATATTGCAGTTTCCCAGAAGCTATATATATATATATATATATATATATATATATATATATATATGCAGAAGCGTACATATGAATGTTTTATTAAGAAAGTAATTGACACTTCTGAAAGGAGATTATTGTATCAAATAGTCGGTGTATATTGGTGCCCAGATCTCATACCGTGAGGACTGCATCCTCCATACTGATGAGGTTTAGAAAGTCTCCTCTTGCTAAAGAAACCCAGCTTTTGTAGTCTCCAGTTTTAAGGAATAATTCCTTCTGCGGCTCAATGGAAAGTACTGAAAGGCCTTTTTGTTCCATTAAACTGACTAATCTGAAAGACTGAGTTTTCTATTGATGTTTCGCTCTCTGCTGCACGATAGATATGGGGAAACTAAATCCATTAAAATTGGTTGCCTGCCATCTTTGCTATTTCTGAGATAAATACACAAAAAAACATTTATTTTATTTCTTGTCAACTAGTTGCATCATTGTTTGACTGCTATCTTCTCGGTATTATTGAAGGTACATTATCTTCTGCTTTCTACACCATCATAAGGGAACCACCTCACTCCACTGTTTGACCGTTACAGCATTCATGTCACGTATAAAAGAACACAAACACTTTTGAAAGGATTAGCATAATGTCGTTGCATTCACTTTTATATTAGCATAAGTGCATGTATAACATATTCATAATCAATAAGAGCAGAGAATAGTTGACCTCGGGTCAAATCCAATCTGGTAAATCTCACAGAACACAGTGTGTTTAATCTATAACGTGTCCAGATGGATGTCCAGGTGTTGAGGTTATCTGTTCTCTGCTGATAGGTGATGGACGAGTCGGAGGCCTGTTCGCTGCCTGGTGGCCTGGCCAGCGTGAAGAGGCAGTTCGAGAGCCAGGAGTTCGCCTCTTCGTCGTCTCAGTCCAGCGTCGCCCAGTTTCATTTCGAGCAGAGATCCGTGCAGGTGAGGATGGAGTCACGGTCACTGTCAAGCAGGTTTTTAAAGATACTATGAGGAACTTTTATAAAACAGTTTCAGTGGTGCCCAAACGGAGGTCCGGGCTCCCCTAGGGGGGACGCCACGGATTACAGGGGGTCTGTGAAGGTTCTCATTCATCCAGGTCATATTCATTCTGGCAAAAATTGAATCTAAGGCAACTGGACTTAGATTTGTCTCTGAAGACGTTTCGCCCCTTATCCAAGTGGCTTCATCAGTTCGAACGCTATAGTCTGACTAGTCCCCACTAGTCCACTGTCAGACTAGTCCAAGTCCAGTTGCCTTCGATTCAATTTTTGCCAGAATCACAGGGGGTCTGCTCTGAGGTTTGTCAAAGATTTGCTCATGGTTTACTAAAACCCTAATAACACATGTACTGGATCATTTATACTAAAGTTTGTATTTGGGCTGTCAAAGTTAACGCGATAATAAACGAATAAAGGCGTTAACGCAGCTCGTGCTTTTCAGGCTGTAGCAGAGTGAACTGGTATCATATCATGTTTTTACGTAAGTTTACGTAGTTTTTAGGTTTACCTTGTGTCCTATGTGACTTATTTAACTTTACTTTTCTTGCGTAACTTCCATACTTAACGCCAGTTACGTAGCATTATTTTACATTTTAAAGGGGACCTGTTATGCTTTTGTGAGGTTTCCCTTTCCTTAGCGTTATGTAGTTTTTTTGTGCATGTACAAGGTCTGCAAAGTTACAAAGTCCACGTCCAAGGGAGTTAGTTTTCCCCACAGAAGCGCTGCTCCTGAACTGCCTGAAAAGCCTCACTTGAAGTCCTGCCTTTTCTTCTGTAACGTAGTGATGTCACCAAGTAACCACACTTTGCCTAGCAACTAGTTTGGCTTGTTTCAAGCATACAGTGTCTTTTCAAAATAAACGTCCAACGCAGGTTTATGTAGTTTTCCGGTTTACCTCGTGTCCTATATGAAAAGTCAACAATGACTTCTTTGACTCTTACGTAAACACTGCACTGAAACTACATAAACATGGAACATAGAAACATGGTGATGTCACCAAGTAACACACTTTGCCTAGCAGCTAGCTTGGCGTGCCCTCAAACAAAACTAGTTAGAGAGTTAGAGCATTTTTTTATTCTAATTATGACTTCTGATTTTGGTTCTGTCCTCCATAGTTACATGCATAGTGTCTTTTCAAAAGAAACTTCTTTGTTGACAGGAAATATACAGTTTCCGCTTCATAAAGCATACAGTGTCTTTTCAAAATAAACTTCCAATGTAGGTTTACTTAGTTTTTCGGTTACCTTATGTCCTATGTGAAACGTCAACGACTTATTTGACTTTACTTTTGCTACGTAACTTCCATACTTTATGAACGCCAGTTATGTAGTAACTGTAGTTATTTTAAGTAACTAACGTAAAATAACAAATGTAACGTTATAAAACCAGAGTGAGTTCCTCTCCCCCACAGAAACGCTGCTCCTGAACTGCCTGAAACGCCTCGCTTTAAGTCCCGCCTTTTCTTCTGTAACGTGGTGATGTCACCAAGTAACACACTTTGCCTAGCGGCTAGCTTGGCGCGCCCTCAAACAAAGCTAGTTAGAGAGGAGCTGGAGTGGAGTCCGAAGAGTTTGGTTTGGTTGACCAATCACAACAGAGTGAGCCAGCTGACCAATCAGAGCAGACTGGGCTTTTTGGGAGGGGGTCTTAAAGAGGGTGCTTAAACAGAGGTGCTGTAGCACAGCCGCTTTGAGAAAAATAAAGCGTTTTTTTGAACATTAAAACATGAAAACATGTTCTAGTAGAAACCTGGAATACAGGTATGAACTGATAGATGAGCATAATACAGTAGGTCCCCTTTAAAGGCAGAGTGCTGCTGTTTTCTCTGCTCACAGCTCTGCATAAAGTGAGAATCATATAAATGCCACAGAGTGATTTACATTCTAGTGTAGCTCTTTATTGGAAAAACTTAGCTGAGGCGTTTCTTGCGGGTCAAATCAAAGAGGGCACCTTGAACTTTGCTCGAATACGTGGCGCTGTTGTTGGGTGCGTGAGGGAAATGCCAGAACGCATTAGCAGCATGCGACGGGTTGGGGGGGGGGTGTCGGCGAAGTCGGGTCAATTCTGCCCCTCCATGCGTTTTCCCATCTGCTCATTGAGGCGGGAAGCTGAGTGGATTCATCGAGCGCGAGGGCCTTTCTGAATGCTAAATTTTACAGAGGGAGGAAGTGTCTGTTTGATCGAGCTATTGCTTCTTCTTCTCTGCAACAGCAAACCACTTTCCGCTCGACTTTCCCTCTCAGGTGTAATATCGAAAGTCTAGTTTTAAAACATCGGGAAAGATGTTATTATTCTGACATAAGTGGCTCCAGAAGTACAGAGCAGCCTCTCCCTTTATATATCTTTCATGTTAACAGCAGCAGATACAAGCTCAAATATTATATTTCTCTTTCATCTCCTTCAAATTGCATGAATCTTACAGGAGGAAAATGTACTTCTGTACAGTTTTTGTCATCTATTGCTTTTTTTCTTCAAATCCTCTTTAAATGTCCCCAGGAAGCAGCTCTGTAATGGGAAAACATTTGTTGCCGGCCACAGAGGGGATTATTAAGCTTTTTCGCGATATAAAGATTATTGACTCGCCCACTGTGTCTTCCAGTCATGAGGTGATAAAACCACAGTATGGTGTGTGCTGTCCATGCGAGCTCCACAGTCTCATTTCTGGGTTTGACAGGAGACGTCCAGCTCCTCGGAGGTGACGGTGAGGAGCAGCGCCAGGGAGGTCGTCCCCTCCACCACCGGCCTCCACAGCCAGGAAGAGGTACGACGGCTTACCCGAAATATCTCTGCCAGGGGAACGTCTGAAGGATCCGTTCGGACGAGTATCAGGGCCACACTGAGGGGGAAAATCATCTGAGACTTCAAGAATGAAGTCATAATATAATGAGATCAGAATCATAATTTAATGAGAATAATGCCATAATATTTCAGGGGGAAAAAAGTCCTAATATTATGAGAATAAAGTCATATTATTTCAAGGAAAAAGTTGCAAAATTATGAGAATAAAGTCATAATATTTCAGGGGGAAAAAGTCCTAATATTGTGAGAATAAAGTCATAGTATTATGAGAAAAAAGTTGTAACATTATGAGAATAAAGTCATAGTATTATGAGAAAAAAGTTGTAACATTATGAGAATAAAGTCATAGTATTTCAGGAGAAAAAAAGTCCTAATATTATGAAAATAAAGTTATAATATTTCAGGGGAAAAAAAGTCCTAATATTACAAGAATAAAGTCATAGTATTATGAGAAAAAAAATCTTAATTTAATGAGAATAAAGTCATAATATTTCAGGGGAAAAAAAAGTCCTAATATTGTGAGAATAAAGTCATATTATTTCAAGAAAAAAGTTTTAACATTATGAGTAAAAGTCACAGTATTTCAGGGGGAAAAAAGTCCTAATATTATAAGAATAAAGTCATAGTATTATGAGAAAAAAAAATCTTGATTTAATGAGAATAAAGTCATAGTATTTCAGGGGAAAAAAGTCCTAAAATTTATTTAAACTTTTATATTTTTTTTTTAAAAATTTTTTTTTTTAAATCCCTTTTTCCGGGGGAAAAAAGTCCATTTTTAATAATTCATTTTTAAAAAATCTATTTATTAATAATCATTTTCAAAAAGTCCTCATATTATGAGAATAATCCATCCCTTTTTTGGATACTTTATCTTTCAATATACAATCTTCATATATGTTATGAATATTACTAATTATTTTTATACTTTGTTTTTTGTAAACACAGCTTGCATTGTATTATTATTATTGTATTATTTATTTATTTATCTATCCATCCATTATTTTTGGATGCTTTGTTTTTAGTATACTATCTTGTTATCTGGAATTAACAGATTTTTTTATTTGTTACGTTGTCATTTTTCTTAAAGGGACAGTGTGCAGCGTTTAGGGGGATCTCTTAGCAGAAATGGAATAATATTATATTAATAACTATGTTTTCTTTGTAGTATCTGTTTACTGTATCATCGTTAACTTAAAATGAGCCGTTTATCTACAAACCAAGCGGGTTGTCTTCACAGAACCAGACGGTTTCAGCCCGTTGCCCCGTCTCATTTACCATTCTTACACAGTTGTTTACTAGAGCACCAAGATGTTCTTCCGACCCCCCTAGAGGGTCCAAGTCCACCCACCACAGTAAACAGGAAACACTGTATTAGCCTATGGTACGTCATCCAAAGCTGGTCCCCCACTTCAGTACTCATCCCGATGCTCACCACTAGATGCTAATAAATCCTACACACTGCACCTTTAAGTGAACATTAAAAGGCAAGATTCAGTTACTTACCAGCTGTATGGTAGCATCTTACCACCGACAGGCTGCTAATAAACTGCTTTATGTGCCCTATATAGAGAATTAGCCTCATGCTAAACCTTTAACTGCTCACTGATTGAAAACAGTTGGAGGCTGCAGTGCAGTTGCCAGTTTGCTAATGATTTATCTCTTCACAGGTGATCCACGATCAAAGAGTCCACCAGAACAACGTGGCCACCAGTTACGGGAACCATTACAATGAAACAGGTTATTCCGCTCATGGCTTTTATATTGTAATGTGCAAGTTTTTATCACAGGGCCGCTTGTGTCCTGTATATTAATGATTGCTCCGACTACAGCTGAATAAGGGATGAGCTGTGAAAATGAGTTGGAGTGCGGATGATTTTCTATTCAGCGCATAGCAGCAAATCTAATCAGGGCAAAGTCAGGAAGGTAAAATATTGGAAAGTGGAAATTGGGCAATCACCACTGCATGGTTTCAGAAAATGAAAACTACTCAGGTTTTTAATGAAATGATTTATTTCTCTTTGCAATCCCCCTGAGCTCCCTCACTGCGAATGACTTAATGAGGCAGCCTTCTTCTTGTGTCTAATTCAGTTATGCTCGTCGGAGGAGAGGACCTACCGAAGGTTTCCACTCAGTCTTTGAAGCAGCAGTATGAAAAAACCATAGAGGAAGCCACACCAGCCAAGGAAATTAAGGTAATGATGCCATCTGTTTATCTAAATAGATGATAGGTTGACTCTTTTCATGAAATATCAGTGTGAAGACGAGGCCACATCATGAAATAATCAAAGAGAAAATTGCCCATGCTACAGTGCGAGTTGATAGAGAATGAATTGCATTGGATAAAAGACCTCATGTCATTACACAGCCAAGTGTTAAAAGGAAACCCAGACTAAAACAGACCTCACATTACTGTCAGAAGTTTAAGTGATCTTCAATGAATATTTCAATAGGAACAGAAAATGTCTGGGTTTGACAGACTAGAGATGTGTCTGTTTTTGTTAATGTACATCCAGATATTTCTTATTAGATTTGGAGAAGAAATTTGCAAAAATCAAAGAAATAACGGTTATAATGATGATTATTTTCAGGGATGCCCCAATACTGATACCGGCTCAGATATGAGGCCGATACTGACTCAAATAGCTGGATCAGGTAGCATGATGATGGGATACTCCTATGTTTATATAGCAGGGCTGTCAGAGTGATATTGGATCGGTACTTGGTACCATCTGATACCCAAAGCCTTGGTATCACAATCGGTATCAGGACTGAAAAACTCAGATTGGTGTAATCATTTTAGGTTGAAACTTGATACTTCATTTCCATCTAAAAGACTCAATACTTCAGAGCTGTCCTTATCTGTGCTTTTCATGACATAAATGTAATTATTTGAGTTTCCTCACTTCAACACAGCCTTCACTGTCCCTCTCTCTTTAACTAAAACCAATTCCAAACCATAGGTTGATGTGGATTTCAACCAGTTTCAATGGGCACCAGTAAGTCAGTCATCCAAAGCTTCAACCATGACAAGTTCCTCTACCGTAAAGACTGCCACTGCCTCATCAGTAGCGTCGTCCTCATCAGTGGCTTATGAGATGATGGATCATTTCCCTCCCCCACCGTCACACCTGTTACAGGAAACCTCTGTCTCTTCCCAGCCTCAGGAGCTAGCCCCTGATTATAAACACACTGTTAGCAAGGAGCAGTACTTTAAACACAAGAGTACGGCCGAACTGAAGCGCCTGTACAAGCATATTCACCCAGAAGTCCGCAAGAACCTGGAAGAGGACTTCTTGAGTGAGCTCACCGAGGCCGAAAAGAAGGACTTGGAAAGCGAGCAAATGGTGGGAGACGTCCAGCAGGCATGCTATATGTTTGAAAATGATGGCAATGGCTCAAGTAAGTGCTCAAGCCCTGATAGAGAGTCCCTGGAATGGGAAGAGATCCTCAAAGGTGAAGTGCAGTCCATGCGCTGGATGTTCGAAAACAAGCCACTAGATACGATCAAAGATGACACCCCAGATGAGGACGAGGTGGGGAATATCGCCCAGCAGGAAATCATTGCTGGCAAAGATGTCAGACACACCGCTTGGATGTTCGAGACTCAACCCATGGACACTCTGGGAGCAGAGGATGCTGATTCTACCGAGCAGCCACAAAAATCAACTGATCTCGCGAGAGGGGATGTCCGCACTGCCATGTGGCTTTTTGAGACGCAACCGCTTGATTATCTGAATAAGATCTACCAAGAAGACGAACAGGAGACAGATGCTGTCATCACCAAAAGCATCACCGGCGGAGATGTGAAAACAGCCAGATATCTCTTTGAGACCCAGCATCTGGACTCCCTGGGTAAAACGGAAACCATTGAGGAGAGCCACTTCCTGAACCTGAAGTCCGAACTGGAGGAGATTAAGGGGGACGTGAAGACAACCACTCGCATGTTCGAGACCCAGCCCATGTGCGTCATCAGGGGGGATTCGGGAGAGATGCTGGAGATCACCACCATCCGCCGGGAGGAGACTGAAAAAGGAGATGTCAAGACGTCACGCTGGATGTTTGAAACCCAGCCTCTGGACATTATCAACAAAGACCCTGCGGTGGTGAAGCTGATATGTGGCATATCCATGGAGGACAACATTCAAGGTGGTGTGAACAAAGGTAGGTGGCTTTTTGAGACCAAGACCCTTGACACCATTAAGGATGAGGAGTGGGAGAGTTCCAGGAAGCAGAAAGAAGACATAATTGGAGCTGATGTGAGGAGGTACTGTCTGGTTTTTGAGACTCAGGCTATGGATACTCTGAAAGACAACGCCAATGCGAGACCTTTACCTTCAGAAGAGATTGTAGGAGGGGATGTTCAATCAGCCAAACATCTGTTTGAAACAGTGCCCATGGAGAATCTGAAAGAACTGCTCGAAGTGGGGAAACTTAAGAAAATGGTTGCATCTGAAGAAGAAAAGGGTGATGTTAGACGCCAAAAGTGGGTCTTTGAGAGCCAGCCACTGGAGAATATAAGGGAGGAGAAGAAGGAGATCACAAGAACGGTGAACGTTGAAGCTCTTGACAAAGGAGATGTGACGAATTATAAGGAAAGGTTTGAAAGTATGGATTTGAGTAAGTGTGAAGGAACACAGAAAATCCAAGTTGAAGGCGTCACAAGTGGATCTGTCAGGTCCAACAGAGTACTTTTTGAATCTACCCCTATGTATGCTATGCAAGACAGCTCTGGCCATTACCACGAGGTGAGGACCGTGAGGCGTGAGGAGATCGTGAAGGGAGACGTGCGCAGCTGCAGGTGGATGTTCGAAACACGTCCTATTGATGAGTTTGATGAAAGTATCAGTAAGTTCCAGATCATAAAAGGTATATCCAAGCAGGAAGTTGAGTCAGGGGATGTCAAAACAGCCAAGTGGTTGTTTGAAACTCAACCTCTTGATGCCATTAAATGTCATGTTGAGAGCGAGGAACATAAAACTAAGGAAGAAATCGAGAAAGGGGATGTTAAGACATGCAGGTGGCTATTTGAGACACAACCGATGGACCTTCTGTATGAAAAGGTGGAAAAGAGCGAAGCTGACGTTAAGGAAGTTCAAAAAGGCGACGTCAAAACGTGCACTTGGCTCTTCGAGACCCAGACGCTTGACAACATACGCGATCACACAGAATCTGAGACCATTCTGAAAACTTGCACTGTGAATCAAGACGACGTTCAAGGAAAAGACGTGCGACTGGCCCGCTTCCTTTTTGAAACCGAGAACCTGGAAAACCTCACAGGGGAGGACGGCGGCTCTTTCAGGAGGGTTACAGAAATCGACATCCAGTCGGGCGACGTTTCCAGGATGAAGTACATCTTTGAGAATCGCTCCTCTGACATTATGAGTTCCACCTCCGAGGAAACAATGCACAAGTTAAAGACGCAGCAGGCCGAGGACATACAGAAGGGAAACGTGGTTAACTGTACATGGATGTTTGAGCATCAGCCGATCGACGCCATTCGTGACGAAACCGCAGAGGTGCGGGAAAGTCGCACTGTGACTGACGTTCAAGGGGGTGACGTTGACAAAGGCCGCTTCATTTTTGAGACATATTCTCTGGATCAAATCAAAGAGGAGTCCAGTGAGACTGATATTACCAAACTCACTAGTATCTTTAGAGATGAAGTAGAGAAGGGGGATGTGAAAAATTATACCATGATGTTTGAAACTCAGCCACTGTACGCCATCCGTGACAAAGAGGGCCATTATCATGAAGTAACTACAGTTACCAAGGAAGAAATCATGAGAGGAGATGTGGTGGGGGCTCGATGGCAGTTTGAGACAAAGCCTCTGGATTCAATTAGAGATTCAGAGGAGGTCTATGTAATTAAAGCTGTAACTGAGGAAGGCATCAACAAAGGAGACGTTAGCTCCGCGAGGTGGAGGTTTGAAACGCAACCTCTGGATGAAATCACAGAGGAAATAAAAGTCAGGTCAAAAACAGTCGCAGATATCCAAGGCGGCGATGTGAAGACAAATAAGCAGCGATTTGAGACTGATGAGATTTCTCAGAGGTACATCAGAACCGTTAGCGTGAGCGAAATCCAAAAAGGCGATGTCAGATCCGCCACGTGGATGTTTGAGACGCGCACGATTGATGAGATCCGCGGTGACGGCGCAGAGTATGATGGCATGGAGAGAGTGACAAAAGAGGAAGTAATGAAAGGGGATGTCAAACAGTCTGTGTGGCTCTTTGAGAAGCAGCCTCTCGACAGTATCAAAGACACTGATGGTACAGAGCTTGTTGTCGCAAAGGAGGAAATCCCACAGGCCGATGTGAAGACGACAACATGGCTATTCGAAACCACTCCGTTCCACGAGTTTAATGAGAGCAGCACGGAAAAGACAGAAATAATAGGTAAAAGCATCAAAGAGACACTTGAGGAGCTTTACTGCCAGAAAATGGTAGATTCACAAGGCATTCTTATTGAGGCAGATGAGATCGGCGACGTCCGCATGGCGAAGTATAAACTCATGAACCAGGAGGCTCCGCAAATCCAAAGAGAGGAGATCATTAGAGGGGATCTGAGCAACATCATGATGAACCTCCTGAACCGCAGAGAGATCACTGAAAGGGGGATAACTATTGACAGGGAGGAGCGAGGCAACATCAACACCACGGTACAGCAGCTGTTCAACCAGGAAAGGGGAATCAACGTGGAGAAGGAGGAAATTGTCCGCGGTGACATTCAAGAGGCTGTGAACAATCTGCTTAAAAGTGAGGGCTCCGCCAAGCGTGGCATTCTGATTCAAGAAGACGAGAAAGGAGACGTGAGGATGACTATCTACTCCCTCTTGAATAAAGGGGAGACTTCTAGCATGGAGAAGGAGGATATCATTCAAGGAAACGTGAGCAGGACTCTGCATCGTCTTCTCTCCAACTCAGGAGGTGAGGAATCTAAAAAGATAAAGGTCGGAGATTCAGAGAGGGGGAACGTCAGCTTTTACTCCACTTGCATCGAGTCAGGAGCCTTGGATTACCTGAAGCAGCTTCAGTACGAACCTGGTGAAGCCCAGGAAAAGGTGGCAAAGGAGAATATCATAGGTGGTGACGTCCAGGAGACCAAAATCTTGCTGCGGAAGAATCAGCAGCAGATTGGTCGCACGGTGGCAAAGGACGATATAGTTCCTGGTGATGTACACAGCAATGTTAAAGTCTTTATGACTCAGCCCGCTGTTACCTACAGGAACCTTGAGAAAAAGGATATTGTTAAAGGTGACCTTAGCGCAGCTCTGGATTCACTTACCCAAGCCATCAATCAGAAAGTGGTAATAGAAAAAGAAGAGGTGGTGAAGGGAGACATACCTACTACTCTGAGGTCTCTGGAAGAGGCCCAGCGTCAAGCCAAAGAAATGGAAAAGCCTGAAATTGTCAGGGGAGACATCAGAGGTGCTCTTGAGTCCCTGGAGAAATCTGCGACCACCAATACGGAAGCGACCATCGAGGATCTAGTGCCAGGCGATATCAAAGGTACCCTGAAGTCCCTGGAGGAGGCCAAGCAGGCTGTGAAAGAGGTGGAAAAAGAGGAGATTCTCAAAGGTGACATCCACACCGCCATGCAAAGTTTACATGAAGCGACAAGCGAGAAAAAGATTTACCAGCATCAAGTGAGTGAACAAGGGGATGTTAAAGCCACCATCCAACTCTTGCTAGAACCAACCACTTCAACCAGAATGCAGCGCAGGGGGAGCATCGAAGGAGACGTGAGAACGTCCATAAAATGTCTCTATGAAGGACAGGAGACAACACAGGTGGAAAAAGAGGAGGTAGTAAAAGGCGACGTTCAAGGGGCTATAAAGAATCTCATGCAAAGAAAACAATATTCAAATCCAAAACGCATGCATCCCCCGAAGAAAGCAAAAGTGCCCGTGAAAAATCCATTAACTGTAAAGCAAGCGGAGCATGAATGCTTACATGAAGCCAAGAGTGAGAGCGTGGCAGTCGATACAGCCCCCGCTGTGAAAAAGCTCTCTCAAAGCGGTGAGTCACCGAAGCACACACAGAGGCACAACGAAAGCAAATCGGTGAAAACGCAGGTAATAACCCAAGAGGCCCACTCTGTTACTGTAGCCAAAACAGAAAGCACCACTAGGGCCTCTCAACAGAAAAGCATGAAAGAGCTGAATCAGAAAGCGCTGCCCCCGCAGAAAATACAAGCTCTTAAGCCTATTATGATAAAGACTAAACAAATGAGTAATAATGATCAAACGGAGACGAAAGCAGCTGATGTGAATGTGATGAAAGAGGTGCAAAACACATCACAGACCAGCATTTCAAGCAAGCAAATATGCGAGACAAAGACAATCAAACAGGTGCAGACTACAGTGACGGAAAAAAGCGTCGCGCATAAGCAAAATGTATCAGAGCAAACAGAGAATAAGGCTCTCACACAGAAGCACAACATGAAAAATATGAATTTCCGTAACCTTGACATGAGAGGGAAAGGTGTGATCAAGAAGGCAAAGCCGGAGATTCACTTCCCCCCTCCTCCCTCTTCGCCGCCTCCACCATCCGAGTCGGAGCTCTCCCTCCCGCCGCCGCCGTCGCCAGTGCTGGAGAGCCCAGCGTCCCCTCCTTCTATCATGAGGCAGGACAGTGACCTCCCACCTCCGCCACCTCCGCCTCCAATGGAATGCAAGTCTGAGCCTGAGTTTTTCCCTCCTCCTCCTCCTCCTCCTCCTCCGCCTCCACCCTCCATGGCTGGACAAGATTTTCTCCCTCCACCTCCCTCACAGCAAGAGCTTAATGCGATGCCTCAGCCTCCCGCTGCAAAGCTGGGGAAACCCATCGGCAAGCCTTTATTCAAAGTGCCCAAGCAACCAGAAACACAGAAGCAGCCCATACAAGTTAAACCCAAATG
This sequence comes from Pterois miles, assembly GCA_947000775.1. Classification (NCBI taxonomy): domain Eukaryota; kingdom Metazoa; phylum Chordata; class Actinopteri; order Perciformes; family Scorpaenidae; genus Pterois; species Pterois miles. The sequence goes on along the minus strand of CAMQGK010000500.1, from coordinate 2,430,356 downwards.
GCAGAAAAAGCAACCTCCACCACCATCACCTCCACCTCCACCTCCCCCCCAGCTCCCTCCTGATCAAGAAGTAACAGAGCATAAAGAAGAAGCTAAAGTTCAGGAAGTGAAAGAGGAAGCTACCCAACGGATTGAAACAAGCAAGCAGTCTGAATTAACAGCAGTGTCGACAACAAGAATACCAAGCATCCCGGCTGTGAAACAAAAAGAGAGCCCACAGCCACCTAAAAAACGCTTTGTCCCTCCTATTAAACTGCCTCCACCTCCTGAGCCCACTCCGGCCTCAAATCCTAGGCCTTATGCCCGCAAATTTAAAACCCCTCTGATGCTGGCAGAGGAAAAGTACCGCCAACAACAAGAAGAAACAATGAGGAGCACTGTCACAACTCCCACTTCTCCACCAACAAATATACGCTCCTCTGTTGCCAGTCCTGAGCTTCCTGCAGCACAGACCACGGAGACAGTAGTGACCATGGAGGCGACAAAAGCAAAGAACGAAGAAGCTAAGATTGTTTCCAAAGAGGGAACGTCACCTGCCAAGAAAACCCCCTCCCAGATCCCTTTAAGCAAGCCCTTGATCTCAGTGGTGAATAAGAAATCAGCATCTGGAACTTCAGATAAAAAGCATGTTGCCAGCGAGCACTCCTCAGAAAATATACTTGCCTCGACTGATAAAAAGAGTCAAGCCGCACCTAAGAATCTGACTGTTTCTGTTTCTGAGGCTTCAAATATTGAATCCCAGTCATGCTCGAGTGTGGTCACTTCTTCAGTCACAGAGCAGCAGCAGTTGATTAAGAAATCCAGCACCAGGTCTATTGCCGCCACACAGAGCACTGTCCAAGGAAATGAAAATCTCCAAAGCCAGACTGCAGTCACACTGAAAACCCAGGACGTAAAGAATAGAAATGCGCCTCTGACACAGGAGGGGAAGATGAGTCCCTCTCTTCCCACTAAGATCCCAAAGGTGACCCCGAGTTTCAAGGTGAAAACCATCAAGATGCCAACAGAGAAGAAAGAGGAGACATGTGAGATGCATGTACAGCAAGAGAAAAGTGACGTGTCACAGAAAAGCGAAACAAAAGTGAATCAGAAAAGCAACCAGATGAAAACAGAAATGAAAATAAATGAGGTGAAAAGTCATGTGACCCCACCTAAAAAGGAAATTGAGGTGGAGGTTCATGTGAAAAAGGGAAAGCAGGTGCAAAAGAATGAGACTGAAGTAAAGCTGTCACCATCAGTTACTGTTTTAATGCCCAAGGTAGCTAAGATAACATCTGGAGCAGCTCATCAAGGACAAGGCCATGTATCTGTCTCCCACAGCCAGCAGAGCATGAAGACAGAGCACGTTCAGCGACACAAGGAGGTGGTCGTGACTGAGAGTGTGGTACAGCAGCAGAAACAAGAGGCTGTTCACATGCAAAAGCAAATAAATGTGCAAGCAGCAGAAAAAATACAGGTAAAAGCAGCAAAGCCAAAAGGTGAGCTTAAGGATGTGTCCGCACAAGGGACGGGCAAATCATCCCGAAAAGATGAGGCCCATTCAGGAGAAATCACAGATTCAGAGAAGTGTAATGTAATGCAGAAGCTGCTCACTCAAATGAAAGAGCTCGAGGGCACACCAAGCAGAATAGACTCCAACGCTGTCAGGATGATTATAAGCGAACTCCCTGACTGGGCCATGGGCTCGGATGAGAAAAGGAATTTAAGCGAAATTGCTAAACAGCAAAGTAAGAAAAAGCTGAAAGAGATGATGGCCTATGTGAAAAATATTTTTCAAGCAAAGCTCACTTTTTTGGAGGAGAACTCATCGGCCATGGAAAAGCAGGAAAAGGAAGTGCCGCCGGCACCTCCGAAACCAGACACGAATGTTTTCAGTGATAGATCAGTGAAGATATCGAAGATCAGTATCGGCTCATCCAAATGTGAAAAGAAGGTGGTGGAAGAGAAAAAGTCACTTCAGGAGAGGAAAGTACATCAGGAGCTGAGCGAGGCAGCTGATCAGAGAGTGTCCTCCCCGTTGGCAAGCATCCGCACTCCGTCACCCACTTTTATAAGCATTGAGTCCCGAAGGATCGACTCGCCGCTCAGGGTGACCCCTTCTCCTCCACCATACAAAGCAGTCGGGACTCCTCCACCTCCCCCTCGCAAGTCATACACACCCACCTTCAGCCGGGCCACTCCCTCCCCCACCCTGAGCCGCTCTGAGAAGCTGATGAAACTCAGGGACACCACATCCAAGCTTTCCCGAGGCATGACCCCTCCACCTCCCATGGCGGTCCCAGAGAGTTTGACAGCTGAAAGAGATCGCTCATCCCCTCTTTGTGACACTCCGACAGAAAAAGACGAGCAAGGGTTGGTGGACGTCACAGAAATGGTGGACTCCATGATGACTGTGAGGGATAAAAAGTCTTTCTTCGAGGAGGCTCAGAAGGCAGAGGTGAGCAGGATGTACATGCGAAAGGATCCCATTGATATCCCAGAACGTTTGGGACCTGACACCGAGGAAGGCACCGAGGCTGTGACTATAGACCTCTTGAAAGAGGACCTTCCAAGAGTTGATCTGTCTAAGCTGGTGAACAGATTTGAATCTCCACAACCAAAAGTCTACACCAGAAAAGAACCTATTGTGATCACAGAGAGGCTGGGGAGTGATACGGAGGATGTAGAGGCTGACCCGCCAAAAAGCGAAGACATCCCCGTGTTCAACGTTAAAGCGATAACGAATGTGTTTGAGACAGGAGAGCACAGCTCTCAGGCGGCCCGAGAGCTCAGAGAGCAAATAGAAAGAAGAGAACCCGAATCAGCCCGTTCTGAGCCAGCGGGTTACTCCGAAACGACAGCGGTCACTGAGCAATTCTGCAGCATCGATGACTTCGGGAACATGACAAGCAGGACGACGAGCGAGATGCGTTCTGGGAGCTCCCTGGCCCGCGGTAACCCGCCATCCTACGCTGACGTGGTGAGAGGCGCCGTTCCAACAGTCGCCGTGCCCCCCGAGGTCTCCACAACCGAGGAACTGCTGAGAAACTTCCAGCAGTCGTGGGCTGAAAGCCAAGGGGTTTTCCAGAACCTGGGTTTCAGCGTCAGCGAGCAGAGAAGTTCGCAAATTGTGACGCACCAGCAGCAGACCGTCATGACGGGTAAACCTCGCTGCGCAGCATGAGGATACTAAACAGGCGTGACGGTGTGTTTAACATGCTTTGTGTGCGAGAAGTTTAAGGCATCAGCTGCATTGTGTGGAAAGAAAAGAAGCATTAACATCGGTTTGACACCGTTATCTACATGCTGTGATTTCCTTTGATGTGTTTCCTTTCATTTGAAACATTCACACTAAAGCTTGGAGCTGCTCGCATTCAAGGTGCTGTCAGCTTCACAGAATTTAATATTCACAGGTTACACTTTGTCCTCTTTATTCATGCTTGTGATGCGTGAAGCTGGCAACATGTTGGACTAATATTTCTGGGTATGTGGTGCAGAGAAGTGCGTGAAATGTCTCCAGTAAGAAGAAAACAATCTGTTTAATTTATTCTTATTCTTCAGTTGAACATCCACCTTTTATTCCTGTTCAGAGTGAATTTCAAAACAAAGTAACTTTTGAAAACACTGAATTAATTACATTTTCAAAGCGTTTGCGGTAATTATGAAAATCACCCTCAGTCCTTCAAAGACAAAGTATTTTTAGAAAATTGATTGCAATTCTAATGCTGATAATAATACAGTACATTTTCTAACACCTGGAAGACACACTTACAGTTTTATTTGGTTTGCTGTCACCCCTTAGAACTCGGGTAAATTAAGTGTTTTGCCCTTTTGGTAACACTTTTTGGTAATCACCTAATAATATTCAAGCTTTCATGGAAAGAGCTCTGTAATTTCATAGTAATGATAATAAATAAACCCCAGTAAATATTCATTCTTACTCAGTGGTCCCACGATAAATTAGAGGGGTCACAAGATAATTTAAGGGATGAAAAAGGCCAAAAAATCATTTCTGTTGCATAAAAATTCTGTTAATTTTTTCAGACTTTACTACAATTTGGGGATTTTGGGATTCTTGATACCTAATTCCATCCCACGGTAAAAAAACGTAAATCCCATCCCATTCATCACTGTTTGTATACAGTTTTTTCCTAATTTATTATTAAAGGTGCTACATACAATAGCGAGCGCATTAATATAGTAGCAAACAACTGTTGTCTATGTAAAGACGTAGAGGCGTAATGTCTACCTGAGCGGAGAGTAAAGTCTGTCTCCAAAAATCCAAGCTTCTCTGTGGTTTGTTGACATAGCCGGGCCAAGCGTGCATGCTTTTAGTGCATGTTCGTGTCTGTGAGCGTGTTCCGCTGGCTAGCTTACAGCCATCGGCGGTACAGCCGACGGCGTTAAGCGGCGTTCACGTTGTTTTCAAGTTTAGCTCTATTAGCACTGCTAGCTGCAAGCCGCTAACACAGCCGTCAGAGGCAACAATGCTCCCAATCTTGCATTAAGCACCTTTAATCTCCGATGATCCCCCTCAAGTTTCTCACCAAAAACATACATTTTATAAGATGACATTTGAACACATCATAATAACGGTCTTTGCCCAATATTCATTTTTACTGAATGCAGGTTAAATGTATCAAAACTCAATGCAACCTCCATACATTAGCTGTTATACCTGTATAGCACTGCACGTTTTCTCCTTTTTAAAGCCACTACCCACCCTGAGTCACCAAAATCTCACGCCCCGATCCCATGAGCACCATAATTTTCACATCAACTTTGTACTCAAGTATCAGTTCTCGTGACTTCTCTCCTTCAATTATTTATTACTTTATTATTTATCCATGTACAAGCACACACTACTTAAAGGGGAACTACTCCCATTTTCAAAATTCATTAATGTTATTCCTATGGTCTAAGACTCATTTGGTTATAAAAATGAAAACATTCTGCAGGTCCACAAAATCAGCCTCCCATTCATAGTTGATGCACACTCGCATCACAAGGTTGAGACGTACTTCTCTCAGGTTTACAAATACTGATTTAACATTCCTCAGCTATGGAAATAACACATTGGAATCTTAATTTAGGTGGAGTTCTCCTTTAATTTGAAGGGGTCACGAGGCAAATAGATCATGGAAACTGATCTAGGTCTCACTTGCATTTAATCGGAATTAAATCGTTGGAAATGTACCAACTGAACATCTTGATTTTGCTTCTTTCCAGGACATTTCCTAGGAAATTAAAAGAAAATGACGACCTGTTACCTTATTTCTTCGTAGAAAATTCGAGTTCCAGAGTCCGAACTGTGCAGGGTGTGTCGGAAGAGGGTGTACCCGATGGAGTCGCTGATCGCCGACAAACAAAACTTCCATAAAAGCTGCTTTCGCTGTGAACACTGCAGCGGCAAACTAAGGTAAAGCTACATCACAAAGCGAAATCTTTCTGCTGTTTTTTTCTTTCTCTCTTTAACCGCTTGCTTTCTTCCTTTTTCATTTAATAGTCTTGGTAACTATGCCTCTCTCCATGGACGAATGTACTGCAAGCCACACTACACGCAACTGTTCAAATCCAAAGGAAATTACGACGAGGGATTTGGACAGAAACCACACAAAGAACTATGGAATAACAAGAACCAGGAGAACTCACCTGAAAAGACAAAAGTCAGATCGCCGTCGCCTGAAAAGAAAGTCATGGAGTCCAGATATTCCCCTGCTCAGAGCACATTAGTTACACCGGATGATGACGTGAGGAAACCAGAGGATGAAAGCAAAAAGCTCACAACTAAGATTTCCGTAGTGTGGCCTCCTCAATCAGATTCTCCAAAGAAATCCTTCGCTATAGAGGAGGAGTTGAAGTTGGTTAAGCCATCATGGCCCCCTAAGGAGGGCTCAGCTCAGGAAAATGAACACCTAAATCAGCCTGTGAAGCCTTCATTAAAGGAGACGGATATCCCCGCAGCGAAAGCGCAAAATGGACCCCAGGAAAATGACAAGGTGCAAGAGAATGTGAGAAAACCCGAAGAGGCTCCGGCCTCCAGCGTAGCAGTTGCTGAGGAACCGGCGAGCGGCACTTGCACTCGAGAAACTCAAGAATCAAACAGTGGCGCTGAGGCTGACGCAGAAGTGGGTTCGGAAATGGACTCTGAAGTGCACCCTGGAGTGGAGGAGGAGGAAAAAAGTGCAGGTGATGGTGGTGGTGGAGCTGTGGAAAGCACAATGAAGGATGGAGAGGGAAGCACAGAAGTGGCGGAGGAAGTGAAAGTAAATGGACACGACGGGCAGACAGAAAGTGCGGCGGGTGATAAGGAAAGCCAGGAGGTGACAGATAAAGGAAATAATGATGGTATAAACAATGGGGAGGCGGTAAAGGTCACCGTAATAGATGAGGCGGCGACAACAGGACAGGCCCTGAATGCAAACTCCAACAATAACAATAATTACAGCCAGACGCCGCTAGATCATGACATCCTGTTTCAAGGGCCAAGAGAGGACGAGGAAAAGTTCTTCCACGGCGAAGAATCAAAATGGATGCCAAGCGAAGTGCTGCAACTGGCACAGAGGGATGATGCTTTTGTGCCAGCGGGTGCCAAATGTACCGAAGCCACAGACAGCTATTCAGATACAGATGTCTTCACAGACACCGCCGGGGGAGGGTTTACTTTCAAAAACCAGGCTGCCGAGCCAAAGATTAGCACATCAAGCTTCCTCGAGGACATCTTCGCCGGCCTGAGCGCCAGCAGCTCCAGCCTGCTATCTGATCTCAGATGCGACATCTTCAGTCAATCGCCTCGGGCGTCGGCGCTGGATGACCTTTTGGATTTGGGGACGGAGGCGAGGGGGAGCGCGGATAAAACGGGGGGTGCAAGCCGGGAGGATGACAGCTTGGCCACAAACTACAGCGTCGATGGTTCATTGTGGGCAGACGGCGACGGCGCCCTGACAGTGGAGGAGCAGATCAAGAGGAATAGATACTACGACGACGATGACAGCGACAACTCCTGAACTTTTCAGCCCATTCAGCTAATAATCAGGCACTTCTATGTCCATGGAGAGATGAACTACTCTGAATTTTTGTACTGAGTTTTAAAATCCTGCTTTTATTCAGTATCTAGTTTGATTGAATGCACCTGGTGTGCAGAGAAAGAGTATCTTCTTGTATATCTATATTTTTGCTGATCTAAACAAGGCTATATTTTCAAAATAAGTGCATTAATTACATTTTTTTTTTGAATGAATGCTTTCTTTTTCCATTTCTGTCATGTCTTCTGGTTGAAATAAAGCTTCATGAACTCAACAATATATGAGTTTTTAATCAGTGATTGCACAGACAGTAATGGTGCTTAGCTGTATCGCCTTTGTGCGGCTGGCTAGTTTGATATATGACCTACCGAGATGACACGGCCCGGCTGAGATCTCTTTGGCGAAAGGCGTATTGATTTCCACTGATAGCGCAGGCCTCTTGTAGGAGTTACAGATTTTTCCATTAGGTGGCTTTTGTCACCTTCTCAGTTACAGCTTGAATATACTACGACGTTAATTACACGGGCAAAAAAGCTACTTTAGTGTCAGAAAAAGTGATGGCTTAACAAATTTAGCATGGCGACATTGTGCTGACAGCTCCTTTAAGTTGGGGAAGCACTGTTGCTGGTTCAATAATTCAGCATCCTCTCCTGAAATGCAGTTTGGCATCTTTTTAATTGGGCTATTTCCCCCCTGTAATGTTTTCATTGATGCAGTTTTGTACATTTTAATTGTTTTATCCTTCTGTCGAACAATTAGAAACCCAGACAACTGCCCACCCAATCAGATAGGAGAGACAATAATAATAAAACTGCCCATGTACAGCTGTCGAAGATACCCAAAATGGTGTTCCATTTTGCAATGAAAATGCAGATTTATCCATAAGCCCGCCGGGGTCTTAAAGTGCACGTTCACATGTTTTCAAGTCTGTCTTAAACAGTGGCCAGCGGGGTTAGCTGTAACGGGCCTTCCTTGATTTGTTCAGGAATAATGAGCTTTCCGACCCGTCCCAGAGCTGGTGTTAAAGGGAGGATGGGTGAAGCAAAAAAAAGCTGTTAATCTGTTTCCTGAAAGCCCGCAGATGTTCAGTTATGTCCAGTTGATGAAAATGTAAAGCAGATTTTATTATTGCCAGCTTTTAATCTTCGTGTTTTGTTGATGCTGGCTTTGCGTCGACAGTTTTTGGGTTCCAAAAGTCCTTTATGGCTAATTTTTAAAAAGATAATAAAACTGAAAAAAAAAAAAACATAAACTGAGTTTATACATTCAATGGAGGTAAAAAAAAATATATCATAAAACACTGTCTGTTATTTCACCAAATAAGTGACTCATTACATATTACCAGTGGGTAACCTCCGGGTCTGAAAAGTGAAGCCAATGCTGAACTCCTCTGGTTGCAAAAAGAAGTCAGATTGTATAGAAGTCTATGAGAAAATGAGCCTCCTCTTCTGATTTATTACCTCAATAAACATAAGTTTATAGTCTAAATCGCTAGTTTCAAGTCTTCTCCAATATAGCATGATGTTCATTTAGCTCCAGTCTCTCGTGTCACTGCTGGTTGCAAGAAACCAAGATGGCGACCAAAAACCAAGATGGCGACGGCCAAATTGCCAAAACTCAAGGCTTCGAAATGGCAGTCCACAAACCAGTGGGTCAGAATGAATACATCCACTTCGTATGTACAGTCTGTGGTCTGGAAACAGTCATCATGAGCCCATATGTCCTCAATAACAGCAATGTTGCTGGTGGAATCTGACCAGAGACCTTTGTGGCGTGTCATGGCCGACCTCGCTTGCCCCTCATTTCCTGTTGACTTTCTAATAAAGGAAACACTGTTTGGGGAAACAATGAAAACATTCAGACAGTAACCACTTTATCTTTCCAACTCAAACATGCTGCATGTAGGAAGAGAGGAATGATTTAGGGCTGCAAGTCATGAGTATTTTTATTATCACTCAATCTGCCAATTATTTCTCACTAACCGTTTAATTCGTCATTAAGGGTCATAAATTGTGAAAAAAATTGCCCTCACAATTCTCTAAAGCCCAAGGTGAAGTCCTCAGAGTGATTGATTTGGTACAACATCCAATATATTAATTTACTGCTGTAAAAGATAAAAGTGTATGAAGGACAGAATCTGCCAAAATAAAAAAAATAAATACATCAACAAATAAATGATCTGACAAAAAATAAATCATTAAATGAAGCAAAATAATATTAAAAAAATATATGTAGCTATTAATAATTGATGAAATGTGATCAAATTGATATTTCAGTTTTAATTTGCTTCTTTATTTATCTTTGTATTATCCCATTATTAGTTTTTTGTTTATTTATTTTATTACGCTTCTGTTTAACTTTTAACCCTAACCAAGACACAATATTTCACATCCCACTAAATATTTCAGCTCTAGAGTGATCCGAGTTCGAGTGTTAAATTAAGATGGACTTGAAAAAAATATGGACTTTCCCTTTAATTTTGTTCACTCAAATAAGCAACTAATCAATTTCTTGACTAATTAGTTCAGCTCTAGAGTGATGGCAATGACCAATAACTGTTCCAACACACATATGAGCATCTGAGTGTTAAATTAAGATAGAATTGAAAAAAATATGGATTTACCCTTTAACTTTGTTCAATCAAATAAGCAACTAATCAATTTATTGACTAATTAGTTCAGCTGTAGAGTGAATACAATGACCAATAACTGTTCAAACACACATATAGGCATGTGAGTGTTAAATTAAGACGGACTTGAAAAAATGTGGACCTTCCTTTTAATTGTGTTTAATTAAATTAGGAGGTAATCAATTTATTGACTAATTAGTTCAGCTGTAGAGTGAATACAATGACCAATAACTGTTCAAACACACATATATGCATGTGAGTGTTAAATTAAGACGGACTTGAAAAAAATATGGACCTTCCTTTTAATGTTGTTCAATCAAATACGCAACTAATCAATTTATTGACTATTAGTTCAGCTGTAGAGTGATTACAATGACGAGCAACTGTTAAAATACACATCTAGGCATGTGAGTATTAAATTATGAAAGACTTGAAAAAATGTGGACCTTTCCTTTAATTGTGTTTAAGCAGGTAATCAATTTATTGACTAATTAGTTCAGCTGTAGAGTGATTACAATGACCAATAAGTGTTCAAACACACATATAGGCGTGTGAATGTTAAATTAAGATGGATTTGAAAAAAATGTAGACCTTTCCTTTAATTGAGTTTAATCAAATGGGGATGTGCTCAATCATTTTACTCCCCTGCTGTTAAACCGGGACGTGGGTTTATTTCCGCCCAGATCCCGTCAGATCGGTCGGGCATGACAAGCCGCCCGGTCCGCTGCCTCGGAGCGGATCTCCGTTAAGCGGAGCCGCATCCTGCTCCTCGCTGCCGGCCGGGACCGATTGGCTGCCGTCGCTCCCCGCCAGGCGGCCGCTGATTGGTCGGCTCCTCTCCTCTCCTCCGCCGGCTGCAGCCTCCCCCGCCCCCCTCCCTCCTCTCTCCCTCCGCGAGCGTGCGGCGCGAGACGCCGAGCAGAGCAGGAATCCGCGCCGAGTGGAGCGGTCGGTTCTCGGCCGCTGGGACCAGTTGGACCGACGGGACACGGAGAACAGCCCCGGTAGGTGTTCACCAAACGCTGTAAACGCTGCTTGTAGTCGGTGCGCGGTGAGCTGGACGCTTTCTGCCCACTAATTGGTCGCCTCTGCCGGTCTCCCGCCACCGGACGGACGCTGTTCGTGGAAGTGAGCTCGAGTTAAAGGTGCTCCATCATGTCTTGTTTTGTTGACCGATGCTATGCTAATTGACCCCCGCTGCGGGAGTTCATGTCCGTCCTCCACTGCGGCTGTTTTAAAGAACCTCCACTGAACTCTGCTGGCATTTAAAGTTGTTTTTAGGTTTTTAAAGGTTTACTTGGAGCCAGTTTTCCTTTCAGGTGCTCGGCAGCCAGTTAGCTGTGTGGAGCTGGAGGTTAGCGTGGAGGCATTTCAAGTGCATGCAGTCCTTTTAAATTTAAAGTTATTGTCATTTCTGAGTATGTGAGACAAAGAGAGCAAAGCAGAGACGGGATAAACCCAGATAATCACCTGAGAGCATCCCATAATGCTTTGCACTTTATAGCCTAATATGAAGTACAGTGATTTATCTGGCTGCTAATCCGCATCACTTAACATGAACTCCATCATTGCGTGAAGGGATGAGTGTCACCATGCTGGGCTTCATCACTCCGTCAGCTCCGCTACCACGACGACGAAGCTGGAGAGCGTCAGCCGGGGATCATATCATATCTGTGGCGAGCGTCTCAATGGGATTTTACATCCAGGGGTCACAACAACAATTCAGTCCCCGCTCGCCCGAAGCGTCTGAAAATCCAAGATTTATTTTGACACTTTGAGACATGAATGCCACAGATTTCAAGTGCATCTCCGAGACTGAGCCGCTTTTTCGCGATCACTCCGTTTCCTTGAAGTGGTTGCATCAATACTCCACGCTGTGTCTTGTCTCTTTTGTGAGCGCCGTGGCGTTCACCCTGGGTCGTTAATACCGGCAGACCTGCCAAATTCTCTCATTTAAGCCTGTGGTGGTGATGTTGGTGGGGGTTTCCATTTAATTTCAACAGTCCATTCATCTCCTGTGACATGAAATACAGGGGTTTAATCTCAATTAGCCAATGACATATCAGAGTGGGTGCCCCCCAAACACGGGTGATTGCAGACGACAGTGATGAACACAGGTTTGGAGGTCTAGTTGAAATGAAGGCGATAGAAGAGCCGCTAAAAAAAGATTTTAATTGATCTCCGCTTGCTTGACTTCATCTTACCGTTTCCGTTTGTCTCCTGGCAGACCGTGACTGTAAAGCCGTTTGATGCAGCCGAATCTTGATAGAAGTCATTTTCTGTCACTAACGCTCCAGCGAATGTTCAGATTTAGACGCCGTTTCCAGAAGTACTCGTCAGATAACAGCTAATAAGTTCCTCGTCATACCACAGCTGCTTGTCTTCAAAAAATCATTACTATAATGATTCAGCCCGGTGTCACGCCGAAGCGATTAAGAGACCCGTTGACCCGCTAGAGAAGAGTGTATCCGAGTCAAGTTTGGCCCGTCAAGGCTTGAATATTACAAGCTTGTGTTAAGGTGCAGTACCAGCAGGGGGCGATAAAGCCAGTCACGTAGGTTGAGGCAACATCTTTATGTTTAGGAAAACACGTCATGAATGTCACTAAAAACACGTCGTAACGTCACTAAAACCACGTCACAAACATCACTAAAAACACGTCGTAACGTCACTAAAAACACGTCACAAACGTCACTAAAAACACGTCGTAACGTCACTAAAAACACGTTGTAACGTCACTAAAAACACGTCGTAACGTCACTAAAAACACGTCACAAACGGCACTAAAAACATGACGTAACGTCACTAAAAACACGTCACAAACGTCACTAAAAACACGTCGTAACGTCACTAAAAACACGTTGTAACGTCACTAAAAACACGTCGTAACGTCACTAAAAACACGTCACAAACGGCACTAAAAACATGACGTAACGTCACTAAAAACACGTTGTAACGTCACTAAAAACACGTCGTAACGTCACTAAAAACACGTCACAAACGTCACTAAAAACACGTCACAAACGGCACTAAAAACATGACGTAACGTCACTAAAAACACGTTGTAACATCACTAAAAACACGTAACGTCACTAAAAACACGTCACAAACGGCACTAAAAACATGACGTAACGTCACTAAAAACACGTCGTAACGTCAGTAAAAACACGTCACAAACGGCACTAAAAACATGACGTAACGTCACTAAAAACACGTCGTAATCTCACTAAAAACACGTCACAAACGGCACTAAAAACATGACGTAACATCACTAAAAACACGTTGTAACGTCACTAAAAACACGTCACAAACGTCACTAAAAACACGACGTAACGTCACTAAAAAGATGTCATAACGTCACTAAAAACACGTCACAAACGTCACTAAAAACACGTCACAAACGTCACTAAAAACATGTCATAACGTCACTAAAAACACGTCGTAATGTCACTAAAAACATGTCATAACGTCACTAAAAAGATGTCATAACGTCACTAAAAACACGTCACAAACGTCACTAAAAACACGTCACAAACGTCACTAAAAACATGTCATAACGTCACTAAAAACACGTCGTAATGTCACTAAAAACATGTCATAACGTCACTAAAAACACGTCACAAACGTCACTAAAAACACGACGTAACGTCACTAAAAAGATGTCATAACGTCACTAAAAACACGTCACAAACGTCACTAAAAACATCACAAATTTCACTAAAAACACGTCACAAACGTCACTAAAAACATCACAAATTTCACTAAAAACATCACAAACGTCACTAAAAACACGTCTCAGATGTCACTAAAAATGTCACAATTGTTTCTAAATAACAAAAACACTTCATTGTCACTAAAAATGTCGCTACACACAACAAAAATAACCCTAAAACACACATCAAATGCATAACTAAAAACATGTCACTCACGTAGTTCACAATAACAGCAGTGGCCTCCTGGCTGAGAGTCCTGAGTTTGATGGACCCGGCCATTTTTATTCTACGTCGCCAGCTCTGAACGTAGCATGTGGACGCATTGTCGTTGCAGTCAGTACAGACCACCCAGCGTACAAATGACACACCAAGAGCAAGAACGGCGTTCGTATTGCCACATTTTCCTAATGTGTTATTGTGTCCCGTATGATTGTGGGTCAATAAGAGCCCTGAGAATCTCCTCCTGTAACTTCCCAGAAATCAATGCTTTCCCCCGTTTTAAAGCAGTAGTTGTAGTACTAAATCACTACTAAACACTTGTGAGTCTCATCACAGCCCTGATATCTGTAAATAGGCTGTTTACGACTGCTGTGTTGTGAATTACATCGTATTGACATCCTGTGAGAGGAAGCGAGCCCCTGGGCGTGCATCAAACGGGCTGGTTTTAACTCATTTAACCCCACGTGGGGGTTTATATGTGAAGGCATCCCGCCTGTCAGAACTATCGGGTGAATGTGACACACAGAATTGATCTCTTTGAAATGCTCCACACTAAATAAATTGATGCCATATTCACTTGTAGCACAGAACAGGAAATTGGAGGTTTTTGGGGGGGTGAAATGAATGTGGAAGAAGCCCTCAGGCCAGACCAGATCCTCTTAATTACATCACATTTTTGTCCTGGAAGTCGATTTACGGCGCAGCAACGCACAGACGAGATAAACTGTATGTGACAGTGATTAATGGCGTTCGTAAGGAGCGCAATAGAAAAGTATATTACAGACCAGCTTATTAACTCGTTCGCAGTTTCAGCGCCCTCCGCTGCTTTTGTTGTCGACGCCGTTTAAAGGGAAAATCTGTCAGTTTGTGGCCTGCTGTGTGATGAGGCATTTTAATGCCCTCTGGGAATATCGCTGCTTTTTTAAGACCTTTAGTTATGTTATTAGCATTTTCCCCCCCTTCACCACCATCGATTTAATTTTTATCAATCCTGCTCTGCCATTTATCATCAGGTTTTAGCATCAGTCACTTTTACATTAACATTCAGCCATCATACAGTGTCGGGAGGAATCCATCATAGAGGAGGAAGAGATACCAATTTCTCCACTGAGTGAGGGCCACGGCTGCAATCATAGATATATGATTGTGGACTAGTTGGCAAGCATGTACCGCATACCGGTATGGCCACCTGTGATGGACGTCAGGTTCAGGTTCATTCTGACGTTGTGGGAAATATCACGACTCGGGGAAAGTAAAGAGAAAGATGGTGACTTTCACATATTCATTCTGTGTAATGCTCAATGCTCAATTTCTTTCCCTGTATGCAACCAGGGGGCTGCTGTGCTGCTTAAAGGGATAGTTCAGGTGTTTTGAAGTGGGCTTGTACGAGGTATTTAGCCATAGCAGGTGTATTTCCTACATGACATGGTGGTCAGCACACCTCCAGCGTGGAGAAACGCACAGAGCAAAGCAATACACTGCTGTGGACGGGGACGGCAGCAAAACGTAATTAAGCTACCTGATCACCGAAAACAATTATATATTAATGTATTGATAATCAGATAGTGAAACTGACATTGACACTTAGTATAAGGTATCAAGTATAATGTTTAGATAAAGGGATGTCCCTGTCCACAGCAATGTGTTGCTTTGCTCCTGACGATGACCGTCTACTACTGTAAGTAATAAATCTATTATGGATAAGGACCTCATGCAACCCCACTTATAAACACCCCAACTATCCCTTAAGTGACAGAATGACAAATTACTAAGTATTTATAGAGGATTATTAGTTATCAGCTGTTATCAGCTGTGAGCCAAATGAAGAAACACGTCATAAACGTCACTAAAAAAACAAACACATAAACACCACTACAAAAGCAAAGGCATCACAAACATCACTAAAAACACATAACAAACCACTAAAAACACATAACAAACATCACTAAAAACACATAAACCACTAAAAACACATAAACCACTAAAAACATGTTTCAAACGTCACTAAAAACACGTCGCAAACGTCACTAAAAACACATCACAATCCTCACTAAAAACACGTCGCAATCGTCACTAAAAACACGTTGCAAACGTCACTAAAAACACGTTGCAAACGTCACTAAAAACACGTTGCAAACATCACTAAAAACACGTTGCAAACGTCACTAAAAACACGTTGCAAACGTCACTAAAAGCACGTTGCAAACGTCACTAAAAACACTTTGCAAACGTCACTAAAAACACGTTGCAAACATTACTAAAAACACGTTGCAAACGTCACTAAAAACACGTTGCAAACGTCACTAAAAGCACATTGCAAACATCACTAAAAACACTTTGCAAACGTCACTAAAAGCACGTTGCAAACGTCACTAAAAACACTTTGCAAACGTCACTAAAAACACGTTGCAAACGTCACTAAAAACACGTTGCAAACGTCACTAAAAGCACGTTGCAAACGTCACTAAAAACACGTTGCAAACATCACTAAAAACACGTTGCAAACGTCACTAAAAACACATTGCAATCATCACTAAAAACACGTCACAATCCTCACTAAAAACACGTCACCAACATTACTGAAAAGCAGAAACGTCACTAACAAATCCGTAATAAACGTTGCAGAAATGTGTCAAACATCCCTTCAGGCTGGAACATCGCTGCTGTACTTCGTGTTGTGTTCAGTGTGCCGTACAGGCTTCTCACCAGTTGTTTTCTTCCACTTTAAATGTGTTCATGACTGCGTTCAAACATCAAACATCAAGCCATGGTTTCAGTTCTACCTTAAGAGTGTTTTAACAAACTGTAGCGAGAGAAACTTTCAGCGAGTTGGACAAAGAATAAAAACGAATGTGTTGCTGTCCAGTTAATGAGCGCTCTGCTCGCCAGCGTCTGTTCATTTAAGACGGGTTCTGATAGAGGGTTAGGTTTTGGATTTGGTTCCACGGTTGGCAGTGCACTTGGATTTGTTGAGCTCTGACGCTAACTAATCTCAGATCAAACATTTAATCTCTCAGTCTTCATTAGCCAAAAAGCAATAGAAAACACATCGGTAACAGCTTTCAGTAGAAAAGTAGACTTAGCAGATTAGACCTTAACGTTTAAAGGAAGCGTTAATTGGCTGTTTGGTCTGGTTAATGTGTGTCAGCATGCAGACGCAGATGTACGACTGCTAGAGGACTAGATGGTTTTTGTAGTTCAACAAGGACCAGGACTATAGAGAAATGATCCAGCTGATCACCTCACGGTTTTAGCTAAGTTTACATTTCAAGCAAGTATTGCCCATTTGCTTTCATTTGATGCAGGTCGTATTATTTCAGGGTATTGTGAACACAGAAATCAGATTTTCTTCCGATCAAATCTGGGCCACTTTCATATGTAGATCTGAATCGGATACGTACGATCATTGGCAATGCGACCGCTGAGAGAGTGATCTTATCGGAATCGTGAGGTTTTCCCAGTTCGTTTGCACGAAAATGAATAAGGCAATTAGTGTGCGGTAAGTACACCTTTATTGATTTTTGCATGTTATTTGTACGCCATGTATCCTGATGTAAACATGTTAGCGTATAAATGCTGCTGATGGAGCGTAGATGGGGAGGCGGATGAGTCCAACAAACACTGGACTTTTTAGTAAAGGCAGGTGTTCAGGACTGTTGTTGACTGGTGTTTTGTTTTGTAAGTTACGTTAGTGACCTTTTTTATTGTTTGTGGATTGTGACATGTTTCCGTAGCTGGATTACATTGTTTTTATACGTGTTTTATGTACTTATTTTAAGCCCAACCGTGCTGTTTTCCCTTACTCTAAGTGGTTTTCTTCCCTGAACATAGCTGAGGACGTTTAAATGGTGTACAAATAACACACGAAATGCGGCTTACAAATGACGTGAAAGGGCTGAAATGCGTACTCATGACGCGTGGAAGTGGACTGGTGGCAGGTTTCGAAGCTACGTTAGTGACGATTGTCATGTGATGATTGTGATTTTTTTTTTTTATTTATACATTTGTGACCTGTTTTCTGGAGTTGAGCAACATTGTTTCCATATGTATTTTACGTACCTATTTCATAAGCCCAACCGTGACGTTGTCTTCTCTGAACATAACTGAGGATGTTTACATTGTTACATTACATTATTGACAATTGTTATGAGACAATTGTGTTTTTTTATTGACATTTGTGACCTCTTGGTTATGTTGTTTCCTTTACGTATTTTATGTAGTTTACGTACTTATTTTAAACCTAACTGTGATGTTTTCCATTATCCTTTTTTTTTGCTTGAGCGTAACTGAGGATGTTTGTAAAATGACGTGAAAAGGCTAAAATGCGTATTCATGACGCCGAATGTCTGTTTAACTGATCTGTTTGTCAGTGACGTTATCACGTTTTTATCAACACTTGTGACCATGTTTTATAGTTTATAGTTTTGTTACGTTGTTTCTGTACGTATTTTACTTAGTTTACATACTTATTTTAAGTCCAGCCATGACATTTTCCCTTCTCCCAAGTCGTTTTCTTGCTTGAAGATTACTGCAGACCTTTGTGTGGTGCACAAATGACAAGTGAAAAGGCTAAAATGTGACGTCATGGCGCACCGAATGTCTGTGGATGTCAAAAAATCCCAGACTTTCAACCAGGAGATTGGTGTTTTGTTTTGTAAGTTACGTTAGCATTTTGTTGTTTTTTTGTTGAACTTTTGTTCCATGTTTTCCATAGTTGGGTTACATTATTATTATTTATTATTTCCGTACATATTTTACTTAGTTTATGTACTTATTTTAAGCCCAACCAGGATGTTTTCCCTTACCCTAACTAAGTGGTTTTCTTGCATGAACCTAACTGCAGACATTTGCGTGGTCTACCAAGCTTAGTTTATCTAACTTAGCTCACAGAAGAGCTGTTAAAGATAAATATCAGCCACAATGAAAAGTCGTTCTTTGTCATGTGAAGTCAAACATCATGATGTACGAGTGGCGCCTGTGTAAAAGGGATCTCAGACCTGTTTAATTGAACAATATGTTAATGGAGTCTGGCAGTCACTGGACTCCAGCAACTCCGGTGTATATTTTCGGAGCAATGTGCCATCAAACGGCGGTCCCCCAGGTGTGTTACGTCATCGGCTGCATTTCAGGGCAGAGATCCGCTCACACTGCCGTCAGATATGAATCACTTCAAACAGTCTAGGCAGACAAACCAGAGCTGAGGATTAAGCCCTGTATTGTGAAGCCTTTGACTCACAGCAGCATTTTCATCGCAGCAGGTTTCAGTATTTCGAGGTGGCGGCTGCTGAACTATAGATCCATTTAATGAATCTGGGACTCAGAGCTGTGAGGAACCTCATCCTGTCAGTCTGTGAAGCTAACGCTAATGTTAGCTTAAGCAGCTTAAGAGCAGATCTGTTAACAGCAGCATTAGGGGTCACGAGTCAGATATGAAAACACTGTGAGACGCGACTTACAAAGCAAATACACGATTCTGTCTGAGGCAGTGTTTGTGATTATTCTCAGAATCATATCTTGTATAATAGATCACAAACACAGAAGATTATTGTAATTTAAATAGCAATATTGGTCAGAAAAATCAGAATCTGATTTCTATATTTTCTGCACGATGCCCTTTAAATGCTCCCCGGCTCCTTGAATGCCTCTCCAGGGGGGCGCTTGAATCCTGACCCTGACCTCTTCCTGAGGCATGGCAAACAAAAAGACCATTTCTTTCTTAATAATTCATGACGGAGCTGTTTAATTTAATCGCGACATGGGGAGCAAACCAACCAGTGCAGGAGAGCACTGCCCGGTCGCTGGTTTTCCTGCAGAAGTTATGGTTTCAGCACAAGTCCTCATAATTTACAACGCATTAGATTTTACGAGTGCCGGGCTGCGCTGTAATTACTGATAGGAGGACGGTGTAACCGGTGAGGCTGTCATCTTTTATAAGGTCTTGTGCTGCGGCGGCTGCAGGATTTCTCTGCTTTCTCCGAGGGCGTGATCTGGTTTCACAGTGATGTGCTCTGACCTACACCCCCCCCCCCCCTTTCAGTCTCTGTGGAGAAGCTCAGCTAGTCGCGACCACGTCTGTGACCGCCGTCCAAAGTTTATTTCTCATTTCATAATCTCGTTGGCCGGAGCTCAGCCACGCGTGTCCCCAGATCTGCATCGGCTCAGATGGTGAATCCAAACGCCACGCTGCGATCACGCTGGTTTTTACCCATCAGTCCTTCCAGCAGCATGGCACAAAACAGTTGGCTCATTATATCTGACTGTGTTTACTGGATTTGACAACACAGTTAAAGTAACAGTGAGAAGAAACTAAATAACATCCATTTTGCTGCTTTTGTTTACAGAAATGACAGATGATAAGGAGTGATATGCGGTTATTATCCAAAATGCTCAGCCAGCAGACGTCCTGTCTGGTTGTTATTGAAGACAAAAAGCCAGCGCGGTGTGAAAACACTGACCCTTCACGTCCTCATCGCTGGCGCATTTCAGGCTGATGAGGTGAGTCACTGAAGCCAGGCCTGATAAAACAGCCAGGTGATTACAGTTTGTTGGGGGGCTGAGAACGACCTCACTGTCTCTCAGAGGCTGCAGCAGGTTAATGCAGATATATATATTTTAAATACAGAAATAAATAAGTTCTGGGAAATAAATAAGGGGTGAAATGCAACATGAAAATCATGCATAAATAAATAAATCTATAAATGCATAATTCATGAACAAATACATACATTTATAAACAAATATAAAAGAAAAAAATCTAGCATAAATAAATGAATAAGTAATGCAAAAATAACAAAAAACTCAATTATACATTCAAGTAAATAAATATGTAATAAATGCAAAAATAAATAGATAAATAAATAATTCAAACAAATAAACCCATAATAAATGCAAACATAAATAATTATAAAATAAATGCAAAAAATAAACAAAAGATAAAATAGCAAATAAATAAATGTAATCATAAATTAATATGAAATAATTGCAAAAATAAATCAGAACAAATACATTAATTAAGAAAGGGGAAATTAAACAGAAGAGTATATAAATAAGGGAATTAATGTAAAGGTAGATTAATAAAAAAAAAGCAAATTAATACAGAAATATTAATTCCTGTCACATTTTATCAGTAAATGAATGGCTGCATTTATTTTTAATCCTTTTTTTGCTACATTTAATGACATTTATTTCTTTACTTATTGAGTCATTTATTTATTGATTATTATTTTTTTTTATTTTGGCACATTCAGTTGAATTCATGTGTGATGATGTAATAGTACACGTCTACGTGGGAATCGCCTCGCGTGATAGGCTACCGTCCGGATACTAGGCACCTGATTGGATAAACGCTATAAATAGTTCACCAGAATGTGTCTCTGCCAACATTTTAAATATAGAAATAATATAAATAATCCACATAACCGAGCATGGTCATAGACTTCCATCATAATGTTCTATAAACCCTTAGACACTCACAATTTATTTAAAATTACATGTTTATTTCTGATTTATGACCAGAGCTGCATTTTAAATTAATCTTCAGGTTCCCAGCTTTCAAATGATGTTCACCACTTCTATGTGACATCTACTGCTGAGCTGCTATCCCCCCATAAAGACCCCCTGTAGCCCCCTAAAAAGACAGAAAACGGTCTGTTGTGGGTCACTCAGGGTCGGGGCAGTTTGTTTTTACGATTGCAGTCGTATCACAAAGCTGGTTTTAGCATCCCGTTATCTCATCCTCCACCAGCTGTGGTTGCATGTCGGCTTCTCATTTCCACACGCAAGGCCCTGCTGCGAAGCTCGCCATGCCGCTTGGCATGGAGTCCAGAGGAGTCTCCTCGCCTAGTTTTTATACAATCTGGTTCCAATGAAGGGACTGGTTTACCAATCTGGCGACCGTGACTACTCATGTCTCCCAGCTACCCCCTGGGTCAATAGATCATTGGATTTTCATCGGGGTAGTCCAACAGCAGGGGGGATATAAAGGTGAGGATCCTATCAGCGTCCCCCGTCTACCTCGACAGGCTGTTTGGCCTCCCAGAGCGCTGCATTTATAATACAACCAAGCCTTGTTTGTGTTTGTGTCCACCTTATCTCCTCCACCCCACTGACAGCTTGTCACCCTGATTTTGGCTGAAAGATTATGTTGAGCATATTTGCAACTGTAATGAAACACATTGAGAACCATCTGGTTTTAAAATTCAGAGAAGTACAAGTGTAAGTAAATATTGATACGCATGAGTATCGCATTGTAGCAGGAAAAGAAGGAGGTTAAATCACGCTTCTAACTTTGGTGGCAAAAAACTGTCATGTCCATCTCCAAAGGGGTCCCTTGACCTCTGACCTCCAGATGTGTGAATGTAAATGGGTTCTCTGGGTCCCCACCAGTCCCCACTTTACAGACATGCCCACTTTCTGATAGTCCCAGTCAGTCTGGATCAAGTCATAGTCAAGTCAGCTGTTGCTATTTTTAACTTTAAATGCAGTACCTGTGAGGGTTTCTGGATAATATTTATCATTATTTTGTGTTTTTAATTGATTTCCAATAAAGATTGTATATATGACAAATTATCCTTTTAAAGTACTGTACATTTTGAACAGATAAAAAAATGTCATTAATTTGCGATTAATCGCAATTAAGTTTGGACAATCATGCGATTAATCGTGAATGAATATTTTACCCAATAGACAGCCCCAATATATATATATATATATATATATATATATATATATATATATATATATATATATATATATATATATATATAAAAATGAAAAAAATAACAAATAAATACAAATAAATAAAAATGACATTTATAGTATACTAAAATTTTAAAATTGCAATATATTACCTTGCTTAAAGTATCAACATATTGAATCGTTACCTCAGTATCATGATACGCAGCATATTTCCAGATTCTTGCCAATACACAGCCCTAATAAGAAGGCTCAATTAGTAGAGACGTGATCATTTTTTCTTTCCCAACACCGATTCTGATATCTGAACTTGCGGTATCCATCCATCGGCCGATGTAATATGATTACTGGCCTGGCTCGAGTTAACAAAGAAGGACAACTGATTTTGGGTAAACCCTGTTGATTTTTTTCTGGGTTAATAAATTACGTTATCGGATACAGATGCACCAATCTGACTTTTTCAGCCCTGATAACGATTTGGATATCGACCGGTACCGATCCGATACCGGTGTTTAATCCACAAGCTGTATGCCTCGCAGTGTGGAAGTGACCGGGATCATTCTCTTAAACATTGCTTAATTTTGTAAAATAAATACGTAACAAATTAGTACTGAAAAATATACAGAATCATCGTACAACAGCAACTTTTTAAAAAATCTTCAAAATTATTGTAATGTATGTAGTATATAAACATAGACTTTAATTGGATAGCTCGACCCGAAATCGTCTTCAGTACTGATCTAGCTGTTAGAGTCAGTATCGGCCCGATATCCGAATTGGTACCGATGCATCCACAATGGAAACAAAGAAGAAGAAGTCAGTTTTTTCGGGGTTAATCAACTGTGGTGTCAGATTGGTGCAGTCTTTGGGCAGAACGCATTTCCGATAGTGGTATCAGAGCGACTCACATATCATATTTTTGTAGTCTGATTCCCCTCCTCACCCTCATGCTTTGTATGGAAGGCCAACATATTTCCATTCCGATATTACTATACTGCAGGGTGCCGTTTTTACTTCAATTAACTGAATGCAGAGCGCAGCTTGCCCTTCGCTCGCCACAGAGCAAGATATTTACTTTCCTTTTCCGCGGCTGTGTGGATAACATTTTGCACTGCTTGCGGCGTAATCCAGTCGGCGATATTAATATCTCACCATGCGCACGGTTGATCTCAATCAGCATCTGCTCTCAACGAGTCATTCCTCAGCGGACCTGACTAACCCATTTGAATAGTGACTCCTAGGCCTAATTATAGAGTACGCGCTATTACGTGTGCACAAACACCATACAGAACACCATTAATCTCTGACAAACTAGATGCAGCACAGGTAGGTTAGATACACTCGACGCCTGTTTAAGGGTCTTTATCCTTTGAGGCCCATATGTAAATTTGACATTTGCCTCTTAAAATTCTTTCCACCAAATTGATTTTGAGGGCAGGCAGATTTAATGTGGAGCAATCGCATCCCCATCTCATCCCAGTTGGTCTTGTTAACTGCCTCCACTCTCAGCCGTAAGACAAAAACCCTATTTACATGAGACTGACAGACCTAGATAATAGTTTCTCAGCTGACCTTCTGGCCCGAACAGACGGTTCCAGTCGAGAGGTCGATCTTGATATCTCCTGGTCCGCGCTGTAACGCTCAATTTGAAGTCCGTCTTCCACATCAGATTAGCGCCTGTGAAGCTCTTGTGCTGTTTGAAACACAAAGCAGCATTTCGCTGTGGTGGAACGTCTCCGAGAAGTTTAAGTGGAGTCGATATCCGGCTCTGGCTGCTTCAGGGATTCACTGCCACCGCTCACACTTTTTCCTTCAGCTCTCAGTACTGACGACTGGAAAAAGAATGAATAACTCGCGGAAAAGTTACAAGTCCTGGAATGCAAGCCAAAAAAGATAGAATATGTATTATTTATTTATTACTTCCACTTAGAGAGTTACATTGTTTGCAACAGCTCACAAGATAACATCTACAAAATAACATTTCAGCGTATTATGAATGCTATAATTTACCTTCACCCAATACTAATTCTCACTGAATAGAACCTGACCACATCATAATGTATGGCTCCTCCTCCAGAGCTAGCGAACGTTAGCTGCTAGCAGCCGCTAAGCAGCACAGGCCTGCACGGAGCTAACAGCTAACGTTAGTTAGCTGTCATTCTGCTGATTTCAACACAGATTTGTTGTTCACATTTCAGCGTTATCAGGGAAAAAAATAGTACCTACGGTGCTGAAGAAAAACGATTACTGTCACGTTTTATGAATTTTGGCGCTGACTTGCTACCGAAGTATCCTGAGATTGCGACGTTCAACCACTACAGGTCACAGAATGTGCCAGGTCATTGAATACGGTCGAACCAGGCTGAGGCGAGCGCTTAAAATGTTCTTACTTTCTATATATATTGTCATCACAATATCGATAAAATATCAATATATCGGCCAGCTCTAAAGGATGGTAACTACGTATTTAAGTGAGACTTTTGGTTCCCTACTTTGAGAGCTGTTACTGTATAAGCACCGTGGCAACAGGTCATTTTTCTTTGCAGTGTGTGGAAGTCTCCCTGTTGTACATACATAGTAGATTGCAAGGTTAACATACTCTATATTGTGTATTAAGTGTATCGTCTCCATTTATGGAGCCCTGTATGCACTTAAAGCTTAGACGACATACAGAACAAGAGTGCGTCTGTAATGTTGGTACTGTGTTCTCAAAGAGTTTCGACTCATTATTTCTTTTCTTCCCGGGAAACAGCTGTGAGGAAGCCTTAAAAGGTCAAATAACAGTAAGTTAAGCCGCCTGAATGTTAATAATAGAAGACCTTTATTCAGCACTCGTTCTTGCTCTTGTTTCATTTTGTCTATTTTTATTGAACTAGTTCTGGGTCAGTAGGATGGAAGAAAAGTGGAGATCATGCACGTGTTCAGGTGCTGCAAATATTATATTATGTATATTTTATATGATATAATATATACATAATATAATATTTTGACAGCTGACCTTTGTAAAGTGTGTTACATTGAGGTGACATAATGAATTGGTAATTGGTTAATCAGCAGCAATTTTGATAATTGATCAAGTGTTCAACCTATGTGTGTCTGCAACTGAATTTTTTAATTTTTGTAAAAAGAAAAAACAAACAAAAAAATTGCTGAAAAGTGAGTGTTCGCTAAAACGTTATAAGAACCATCATTTCTAAATTGTAAATTGCAAATTAAACTTAGTTAATAGTTATTTTACTGTTAACACACAATGAAATGATGAGTCATAATAATTATTATTATTAATAATTATTATTTTTGTTGTTGTTATTATTGTTTATTTAATTTCAATTTGTCCTATATTGTATCATAGCTGACCAGAGACCTAACAAACACATTCAGATAACATTAGTAAAGTGTTTATTATCAGTTTATTGTTGCACACATAACATTGTATACACTATATTAAGCATTTGTTGTTGTAAATCTTTAAGATTTTTTTTGTAAAACATCAATCAATTAATCCAATTATTAACCATTAACAAAGCATTACATATATATATATATGTGTTATGTTTATAGATACCTATTTATTAATAATTTAAGAAGCTTTTATAATCATCATTTATAGGTGGTTTACAAACCAATTATTAACCTTTATGTGTTAAATATCTGTTATGTTTATAGATGCATTTCAAAGTATTTATTGACCTTTTAACAAGGTATTATAATCATCAGTTGCAACTTTACAACAGCCTCCAAATAATGTTTATTGACGGTTTACAAACCATTTATCAACCATCAAGACAGATGTTTTTCAAGTAACCTCTTAATCTTGAAACACATACAAACATATAGTATATTATGTGTGCAACAATAAAGTAATACTTAAACAAACATTTATTATTTTGTTGTCTGTGAACAGTAGAATAAATGTTAAGTATGTTTAATAACTATCAATTTACCAGCTTTTGTACTGGAAAAGTAACCTCTATTTCTCAACGTTTTCTGATTTTTTTTTTTTTTTTTTTTACACCAAACGGTTAATTGAAAAATAATCAGCATTCCTAGCGGTAAATGACAACTGCAAAACAAAGTAGATACAGTATGTGTTATCGTCATGTCGACCACAAAGGCCTACGCGGTTGAAACACTGACAAATGAAAAACAATATTGGGAGTATATCTGAGCGCACTCGATTTTTCTCTTCTGTTTGCAGCAGACATACAGTAGTTTATTTGTTGTTTGACTGCTTTCACCGTGGCACAGGGGTAGAAACAACAATCCTTCCCCCTGAGCACCGAGAAGACACGGGGATAGAGGCAAAACACATTGAGGTTTGTTTGCTATAATCTTTTCTTGGAGCGTGTTTATTCTCAAGGCACTTTTCTTTGTTAAATTTGTACTCCAGGCAAGCAGTGCACATTTATCTTTCCAGAAAAGCCTATGAATATGTTGTGTATGGATTTGAATACTGCGTGTTGCACTCCATTAGCCACTGTTTCTGCATACATGCTCTGCAACATGAATGCTATGATGTGAAAATAATGAACGACTGGTCTGAAGCTCGGGCTCCGGAGATCCTTTTATGTGCTTAGATTACTTAAGGAATGTCTGTCATATGTAGTTGGCTTCGTAGAAATGTAACAGGCTAATATGAGTTCTGGTTGGATGCACAATGTGTCCTCTCTAATATGTGAACCCCATGCATTTTTCACGATGCGGTTGATTACATTCTCCGGTTGATTTTTCATATTTAATCAGCTCCAGGCTCTATGGGTTTTTACTTACACAAGAGTGGTCATTAATATTCAGTGTATCCACATTACAGACATGCATTTAATGTGCCTTTTATTTTGTGGATTTATAGACTCGTTTTTGTAGAAACTATGTATTTGCTACTTAGCATTTGGCGATATGTAACTATAAAGCGAGGACTCTGATGTTTCCGCGACAACAATGAACGTTAACGTGACGGTAAATCTTGAACTGCAAGTCTCAGAAACAAAATTCTGTCTTCTCTGGATTATGTGGGTCCAGATAAATCTAACCATTTACGTCTTGTGATCGTCTGCCATTTTTTTGCTACTCCTCGTACACGTTTTGAGCAATCATCACCAAATTTGGTCTCTTGAACGCTTTGTGTTATTGGGACTATATTTGGTGGACACATGTCGATATGATGTCTTAGTGACCATGGCAAACTTGGTGCCATTTGGCCAACAGGTGCTGCTGTAGTCGTAGCATCTAACTATAAAGCAAGTATGCTGCCTTTCTGTCCGTGTGCATGGACAACATCTCGCATATCTCGACAACTGTTCAAACCAATCAGCTTCGCTCTTGGCAGTTTTAAGCAGCCATTCTGTGGTTCTTGACAACACTGCGAGCAGAACTTCTTGGGGCCAAGCAATCGGCCCGTTCCGGGCACTGCACTAGTTACCCCAAAGTCTGGTTTTTAGGGATTATTGTGAAGCCTCTGGTGTAGCTGTAGTATTTTCATCCTCTGTAAGGAATTGTAATTTATCTAGTCAGTGATTCATCT
Source organism: Pterois miles (assembly GCA_947000775.1). NCBI lineage: Eukaryota > Metazoa > Chordata > Actinopteri > Perciformes > Scorpaenidae > Pterois > Pterois miles. The sequence goes on along the minus strand of CAMQGK010000500.1, from coordinate 2,402,576 downwards.
CCAAATAACACTGATTTAATCACATTTTATATTGAAAGGTTGCCGGGAAAACGGCGAAAGCTGGAATGATAATGAGGATTATAATTGCACCTGAAAGCAACATAACAAAAATACTGTAATAATGTGGAACAGAAGCTGTCAGATGGAAGGCAACTAGTTTCTGTTAATGTGCCTGATTTATGCAGCAATACAAAAAACATTTTCTTCATGTGAGTGGATGTCAGCCGGCTCACCAGTCTCGATATTCGGATCATTTTTCATTCATTCGTCACTGTCACCGTCCGTCTTTGCCTGAGGGAAGCAGCGTCGGCTCAGTCGTGGACACCTGGTGACCTTTCCGGCAAGAATCCGCTGTGGGGAAAATTTGTTGCAGAATCATTTCAACTGAGCTATCACTGATGCATCCCAAGCATGGAAATGTTGCTGCATCACCCCATCATGCTATAGACACACTTGACCTGTTATTATACAGAAAGCAGGACAGTCTGACACCATCGTCTGTTTGCTGCCGCCATTACAGTCCAATGAACCACAGGATGATGGTGCCGCTTTGCAGTTTGTAGGATTGCAGCTCTGACTCCCGACTGCATTCGAAATGTGTTGTGATGCCTAAAGATGCTGCAATAGTCCTGCAGGTCTAAAGCCAAGCACACACAGCTTTCCCCCATGCATGCCAGACAACAAGCTACACTTTACCCGCCACTCTGTTCAGCACTGATGATGAACAGCTTGGCTGTTAATCTGAATCTGTCGTTGAATGAAGATGTGGCGATTAGGGCTGCCCTCTTAACGTCAGCTAATAAAATGTCAGTCGAATCAACTACCTTTTTTTTTTTCTGCTGTCATTGTACACAGCAACACAAGAAAACAGCATGACAGGGTGTAAACTGTGGTGTAACTGGGCAGAGGCCAAAAGCATTAGTGGTGTAGTAGTATTTCTCATGACTCTGAGCAACAGTCGCCGCCAGAGGCATTATGTTCTCAGGTCAGCCGTCCATCCTCCCTTCATACGTCCATCCATACCTCCGTACGTCCGTCACATTCTCGTGAACGGCTTGAGGGAATTTCTTCAAGTTTGGCACAAACGTCCACTTGGATTCGAAGATGGAACTGATTACAATTTTCTGGTCAAAGGACAAAGTCACTGCGACTTCTCATGTTTTTGTCCACAACTCAAGAACTGAAATGCCAACTGACATGGACCTGCAACTCGGCTGGTTGGTGGAGGAATACAGTCGCGAGACGGTAATTCTAGTTTTCAAGATTTTTTGTGAGGACAGTGTAGAAATTAGGGAAGAGAGTGAGGCGAAACTCCCAAAAAGTTTAGGCCCTGACCTTGAATCGTTAAGGTTAGGATAGTTCGTCGCGAAGTGAGTCGTTATGAGTTATCTTCTAGATACAGTTCTAGCCGGAATCGAACTGGGGGATTGGTTGTAAGGCAGGTACTGTAACCGTTTGGCTACCAATGTGTATTCATGAAAAGAGGCTGCACTCAGACATAGCTTTGAGCTAAATGCTAATGTCAGCATGCTCACAATAGCCAATAGCGCAAGAGTCAAATGTAGGCAAAATACTCAAGCAGGGGACTGAGGTAAAATCACCCAAACATTTAAATTTTCATTCCGTTTTTAGCGATACCTAGGCTTTGGGTATTGACCGATACCTAGTACGGCTCCAATACCGGTGTTTAATTAATAAGCTGTATGGGTGGGATCATACATTTATGTGTACGGCTTTACTTAAACATTGTCTTTAAATGAATTGAACTGAATTGAATAGACCAGCCCCATTGTTGCGATGTCCGATCCAACAGTTTGACTTAGTATTGGGCCTGTTTCCATTCCAACGGTAGAACGACGCCAATACACCGTCCTATACGCAACTCTTTCTCTGTTGCTGTTGTAGCTGAGAACTTGGAAGAGACATGACAAAATCTTTTATTTACAGCATGCAAATGTGGCACAGACAAAGTCAAATAAGCTATAACGTTTGTTGTGTATGCTCCAGCTACCGTCATATCAGGTAAAGATATGAGCATATACCTTTTATTAGATTATTACTGATTTTAGTGTTTAGTACCTTCCACAACGTAGAAGGCTCCCATGATGTAAAGTTATTGCTCCCTTCCATCACTGGATCCGTGGAAGTCGGCCTGCCGATTCCCGTACATTCATCACCATTAAGAGATCAGCTTAGGCCATAGGAAGCACACTGTGTAGATGGTCCAGATTCACCCCTCCTCCCCAATCACCCCAACCCCCCCATCACTTTATCGAGCGCTATGATCTATTGAGGGAGAAAGCCGGAGTCTTGAAATAAAAGCAATAACTCTGGCTGTAGAGAAGGAAATCAGGAGGCAGGCGTGTCCTAGCTAGCCATCCTTTGCCGACCGAGCCGCGTATACCGGCATACGTTCCTCCCCCACCCTCCTTATGTTGCTGTCGTCTCACTCAAGTTTATCATCAGCTGCTCCCCGTAGATTGCTTATTGCCTTTTCCACCCTCATCTGTCTGCCTGGCTGAAAAGGCCTCCCAGGAAGAGATTAGCAATCCAATAACTTGTGGAGCATCCACCTCAGCAGCAGGTGCTCCCCAGAGTGAATGCTGATGAGAGCAGCCAGGGCTCTATAATAAGAGTCCAGGCAGTGTTTGCTAACAGCGATCAGCCCGAAAGCCTCGACCTGCTGCTCATCCGAATTTGTTTTTAAGTTATAGCAGGTTTCAATGTCATCTATTTCACACTAAAATTCTGCTCAGCTGGTCTGCAGTGATTCCTGAATTGAGATTGTTGTACTTACTGATATTACTAGTCCTATTACTGAAACTAATTAAAGTAGCAAGTATTTTTAGCATGTCAAGGACAATGTGTCAGTGTTGATAAATGTACTGACTGAAATGTCTTTGCAGTTCTCCATTTACAAAGCTTTCAAATGTCAATGCGCATTATGTTACCAAATTTAATTGCTTGATAATTACTGATTTCCAAGCACTTCCATTATTATGATAATCAATTAGGGGAAATTAGACAAATGTTATACCCATGACACCCAGTCAGCAGTTTAATGAAATCTGCATCTCACATGTGAAATCCTTCGATTGCTTACCTAAAGTGATCTCAGCCAGGCTCCTTGAGGATGTTGAAGAAATAATCAAAATCTAGACCCATTAAAACTATTTTATAGGTTAGAATTTTAAGCAAAAATTATGTCTGTTGCAATTAATCAAATTTCAATTACAGTCACGACTTTGGCTCCAAAGATTGTGAAAACTAGATAATCAACATAAAGTGATTGTTGTGCAGCATTTCGCAATGACGCTCTTTTTTTCTTGTGCTAAACCCAGCACACTCTATAGTGGTGCACTTTTGTGCTGATCAACATGGGGGGGGGGTTTCCTCTGTGGTGGTGCCCTGCGACCGATGTATTTCCTCGGTGGTGCACTGTGATCGGTGTATTTCCTCTGTGGTGGTGCACTGCATCTGCCGTATTTCCTCCATGATTGTGCACTGTGACAGGTGTATTTCCTCTGTGGCGGTGCGCTGCAACTGGTGTCTTTCTTCCGTGGTTGTGCACTATGACAGTTGTATTTCCCCTGTGGTGGTGCTCTGCGACCGCCGTATTTCCTCTATGGTTGTGCACTGCAACAGATGTATTTCCTCCTCCTTTCCTGTATTATTTGCTACCACAATAGTCCACTGTTATGCAGATGATACCCAGCTTTACATCTGTCTAAACCTAATGAAACCAGGGACCCTAACCTCACACTACAATGTTGTTGTAATTACTATTTGCAGTTTCTGTTCTTCAGCTCAATACTAAGGGGATTTTATACTTTGGGGATCTTCAGCTAAGGAACCGTGCCAGATATGTATTTTCTCTTAAATCTTGCTAATGCTTTTATGATCCTTCTTACTGTCTCTTTGTCATTTTAATGACCTCTGTTTTATCATTTGAACTTTTATATACTCATTTTTGGCTCCATATTTATTTAGTTCATTGTGGCTTGTTTATCCTTTTTTGCCTCGCTCCTCGCCTCAGTAGTTAACTGTCACCTGTGGTTTTACGGAGCTGAACAACACTTTTTACTGTGGTGTTTTGTTACTCCTTGTAACGGCCCATGAGTATACAGTAAAACACTTGTGTCTGCTCTGATTTAGAAAATTACGTGTGTTTTAAAGCTTGGTAAGAGGCCAGGTGATGTACTGCAGACTTAAATAGGAACTGAACAGTTAACCATGGATTACACAGAGAAAATGACTGTTGAGCTTGTATGTTACAGAATATGCCATCAATAAAGAAGCAGAAGAAGAAAATCTAGGAAATCTCTATTGGGTGTGTAGGTCCACTAAATAAGATAATGCATATCAGTGACCCATTTTGAACACATAAAAATTGAAATATCAGTTAGTATTTATCTACAGTGCAAACATTTTTATGAACTTTTTTGAGTCCTATACTGCAGCTCCACAGCTCTTCTCTTACATTATTACACCTGCTTCTGATATCAAGCCTCCAACAAAAGACTGCACAAACACAAACTCAGCACAAAACAAACCGAGGATGTGCGTATTTTCTTTTTATGGGCAGCACAAAAGGACTTAAACACCCTATAGCGCGACTCTAAGTCATCTCTCTTGTCCATAAATCCCCTCCGGCTTCCTTCTGCAGGGTGTGTAGTGAATCTCCGCGCTCTGCTTGTGTTATCTGTAGTTTGAGTTTTCTTCAATTTCACGGGGGCTTGTGTTTCATGATAAAGAGTCAGTCGGAGTCAGTTCCTCAAGGCCAACTAAACGTGATAGGCCGCTCGAGTGTTGTTTTAATGAGTGAATCACAGTGGAGGCCGGCTCTTTTGTCTACCCTCAGCAGTAGGGCTGGGTAGTGTTTAAAGTACCCAGAACATCAGTAAGTGATACTGATGCTAACTTCATTTGATACCTTTTTTCAATAATGCCACAGGCGTTTAGGAGAGTATTACCTCTAAGCATTTTAGAGGCATCTTGGCTTGCTGAACTGCCAACTCTGCCAAATACAAGGCGCTTGGCTTCACCACACCACAGACTGTAGGGTTGTAGCTACTGCCATTGTGGGCCAATCACACGTTGCATTAAATCCAAGCTGCGAGCGAAATCATACAAATAGTCATTTTATTCCAGATCTGGGTACAAAACGGATCAGATACAGGTATCGTCTGCCTGGAGATGTTTTAATACTACTTGGCACAGGGTTATTGATTATTGATTGATAAATACCGATACTTGGGATGCACCGATCTGACTTTCTCAGTCCTGATACCTTATATTGCTTGTTTAGGCACGACTGCTATTCTGTATTTCAGAGCTTGTAGTCGGTTCGGTCTTAAAGCTACAGTGAAGATCCTGGTATCATGTGAAACTAGAAAACCTCGGGAATCCATTGGTACCAATCATGTCATACTAGCTTGTCAGGAAGGAGGCTAAAAAAATGCCTCAATGTTGCACAAAATTTTGGTGAGGAAAAACTGGCATGGCTATTGGTGATTCCGGTCCCTAATCAGGCCTGACTTAAACGTTGCTTCCTTAACTTCGTGAAACAAAACTGAACAAATAAATACATAGATATAAATTTACTGAATTCATTATTAAAATAATAAAGGAACTTTGAAATTAACAGGAGCTATAATTCATGTGTAGACCTTTTAATGCAGCAACAAATTGGTTGAAAATTAATCAGGAATTAATTCCAAAATATAATATTTATAGAGCATAAACATAGAATTGAATAGATTGGCCCTATTGTCACTAATAGCCAGTCCAGCTCTTCACATCAGTATCAGTCGGATAGGTGGTGTCATACCTAACTGATACTAGAGTATTGGCCGAGGTTTGTCTTGTTGTCTACCATCGGCCCATCAGCATATTAGATGACATTCGCCAATGTTTATCTGTTGCTTCATCTGCTTCCGAGTGGCGTTCTGCCACTATTAGTCTAGTTAATCGATCGCAGATGGCATCGTTCTCTTTGACGGATAAGCAATGAAACATGCTAAAATGTGTCGCCGTATACATAGGTGGCTCTCAATATACGTGGGCAGCATCTGTGTGGGAAACTTTGTTGGGCTATGTGCTAGGGGTGGGCACAATAGTTGTCAATGTGCCCTGCGACCTGGCCACCTGTCCAGGGTGAACCCGCCTTCGCCCAATGCCAGCTGGGATCGGCTCCAGGCCCCTGCGACCCCTAACGGGATCCGGAGCTGGTTGCAGATGGATAGATGAAGTGACACAAAAGGGACAGAAAAACTAAACCAACAAAAACATTGCTATCGGTACTGAGTATTGGCCAGATTGTTATTTTAAACATCAGTACAGTCGTAACCAGCAGTCACTCTGTCATCTGTGATGATGAAACGGCTGCGTTTCATACACTGATTGCTGGGGTCAACGGGGATTATTTTTAGGATAGAAATATAAAAATGCAACTTCAAAAAAAAAAAAAAAAAAAAGATTGACAGTCACTCATTTGAAATAGGTTTTCTCCTCATCGTCTTTCAACGCAGTCACCTGTCGTTAGATTTCACAGGAAGTGGCAAGCTGCGGGTTTGTGTTTTCCTACAGTAGGTGCTGCGAGAATCATTCAAAGAATCTATTTTTGATAACTGTTTGCAGTCTAAATATCTGAGCGGTAGGGAGACAGAGACACGACGAGCTGGGAGGGAGATAAAAAGAGAGACGATGATAAAAGAGCCGTCTTTGCTATGCCGTTGGATGTTTGCCAGCGAGGGAAAAGGGCAAGCAGAGACTGGTGAATGGGAGGCACAGGTGCAATGACGGATCTTCACTAATTGAGTGACGTACAGGAGCCCAGGAGGGACGGTCCAGGTGCAGAGCCGCTAGCCAGGGTTAGCCGAGGTCCGCGACGACCGGAGAGAGTCCTCCCCTTCACCGTTCTCCTGTAATTTGGCTAGCCTAATCTGTCCCCCGGCTTCCTGTCTGCGAAGCTGAGCAGTCATCTGGCATCAGTCGACGGAGGCCGCTGCGTCGGCTTGGCATCCGCCAGCCTTGCAAGATGAGGAACAAATGAAAACCAAATTACGAGGCAGAGAGATTAATGGAGAGAAATGAAAAAGGATGGATTTGGGCTGTGCCGAGACGGCAGCCTTACAGGTGTCGCGGGAGCAGAGACGGATGCCAGATTTGAGGCTTTGGCACCCAGAGGTGCCCCGTGTTCCAGCAAATGATAGGCCTGTGTCATAATAAAATAGGCTGCTGGAAAGTAGTGTGATATTAATTGTGACAGGCGTCTCCTCCTCCTTCGTCTGCAGCCACTGAGAGTGTCTTCATCACAAGGAGAATCCATCCTAGACGAGTTCACAGAACGTGAATGAATATCTGCTGAAGCTAGAACAACGAGGCACTGTTCACCTTCTCAATGAGCTTTATTTTACTGTCAATTAACAGCCACAATGCAGAAAAATATTACAACTTTCTGTTTATACTCAGACTGGGATAATATCTCCCAAATTGATACGATCACGATACCTGGGTGCCAATTTGATGTGTATTGAGAACTTTTTTTTTAACACTAGACCATATAAAAAAGTTGAATAATACACTTCTAGGGACTTTTACTTTGGAAAATACCTAAATAAATATAGTAAAGATGTTTGGTTTTCAGCATGTATGTAGTCAGAGATGTCCTGAATTCACATATATGGGTCATTGTCAGGAATGCTGTATATGTATGTTGGGGCTGGGACGATACATCACCAGTCTTGGGTGTAGATTGGCAATTCAATATTACGATATTTTGTCATTTTTGTCGAGATTCAATATTATCAGAGTACTTGGGTACGTCGGTGCCGATTTGATATTTATTGCAATTTTTATGTATTGCGATTCTACAATTAGTCGTGGAGGAATTATTTAATAATTCCCCCCCCAAAAAATAATCAGAGAATAAAGACATTACCCTCACAAATTAGTGGCATTTTGTTTTTAACTTATAAGGGGCATGTAATGTTATATACTGGTGAATATAATCCAATCAATGTTATGTCCATATGTATTTGGTATATTCAGGTCCCTTTAACACCTTATTTTGAAAAGCAGACCCGTGTGTGTACTTCCTCTAACTTCACCAAGATAGTCCGTAGCTCCGTCGTCTCTACATCCATGGTCAGCTCCATCAGGGCCGCGATACGATAGCGTTTCCCGTCCGTAACGGAGTTAGCATGTAGCTTTAGCCGTGATGTCTCGCTCTGCTTTTCCTGCGACGTGTGAAACCCAAAGTGTTTCCATCCTTTACTGGATGCGTAGCGTTTACCACGCTGGATTTAACATGCAGGTCGTATCTACACGGAAAGTCTGCCGTTTTCTGCTTTCTGGTTTTGTCTCGCTGCCGTTTGTTTGGTTGACGGATACGGAAATGGATTTGACATAATAACTTCCTTCTACTCTGCATAGACTCGAAACAAATACATTGATTCTGACATTTAAAATTGATTTTTAAAAACTCTAGTATACATAGGTGAATTGATTTTTCCCCACCCCGAGTATAAGCCCTTCCTGGATGTCAGCACCGGAGTGATTTTCTTGGCCTTGCAGTGTCCACTGTTTATGTTTCGTGGGATTAATAATGAATCAAATGTCATAGATACGACTCTTGGCTCTGTTTTATTGACCATATGCAGGTGTTATTTTTGAACAATATACTGAAGTGCAACAGTCTGTTTCCATAAGCCCTAAAGCATGTTTTAAAATGTCACTAATACTGCAGATATTGCCTTTATTCAAGGATGGGATTAGAGGCTTTTTACTGAGCTATATCCTACTAGTCCACCAAGCCTACATCGCAAACTTGTTATCACCCACCCCAGCTTGTTATTATTTGTATCGAGACTCTGGACAATGAATGAATGAACGCTTACAGAAGCTTTCCAGAAGCGAGGCGTCCCCTCCGTGTGCCTCTGGATTATAGATTGGGCCTTTAATAATCAATGACAGCGTGCTTGTCGGAACAGATTAGTGGCATAATCTCCAGTCCGCTTTATAATACTCTTTACAGTCGAACTCTCAGAAGCAATAAAAAGCCCCGGCTTAATGCGGCTGCAGCTAATGTTTGCCACCACATTGGTTTTCATTGCACTAAACCCCCCCGGCGTCAGTCACTTGCTTTGAGGATTTCATTTGAGGTTATTTTTGAAGTGACATTTTCAGAGGAACTTGACATTTTGATCAAATTGATAAAAAAAAGATTATCTGACAGTCGAAATCCCAATTACAGCTGGTGTCGCAGGCTCAAACTAAATAAATGCAGACCTAATTTGTTAACTCTTGTAACACACACTCCATCTCTTCACAAGTTTTTGTGAGCGATGCCCTCTCCATTTACATTTCCTCGGGTTTATTGAGGTGTGAGACGCCGGCATGCAAACACCATTATTCTCCCTCTCCCTGGCTGGTTTCCCAGCAGCGTCGACTAATAGAGGTGAGCCGAAAAACAGCCCGATGGAGGACGAGCCGCGACTCTGTGGGCGACGAGTGTAACGGCGTAATTATGAGAAACGGACAGCAATCAAGCCCGGACGTAGGCCACATCCTCGCTGTGAGACATCTCAGTTTATATTCAGTGAATCGGTGGGAACGGCTCTTCTTTCTGAAAAGCTCTCAGTGTGAGAGGGATTGTAGCTGGATTGGCAGCCAGGATTTACAGGCTGAGGTTCACGGAAAGAGTCTTTTGGGGGAAAGGGATGAAGCCAGTTTGAAAACATAGATTGACCCAGCTGTGCCCTCCTTGGTTTATTCAAAGGCAGCATTTGAGGATTCAGAGATAAAGTTAGCTCATATTCTTCTGCCGGAAATCAACGTTGATCCATATGATCTCATTCCCTTTTTAATGAAGCGTTTGCCAACAACTCCATCTTTTTGTCCACATGTTGCTTCTTTGAGCTCTTCTACCCATAAAGTGGTTTACTCCAGGTGCTCGGGTTTCCTCCCACAGATACCTGGATGTTATTAAAGTGCTGCACATTGGTGCAGTAGATAGCACTGTCGCCTCACCGCAAGAGGGTCGCAGGTTCGAATCTGGCTTCTGTGTGGAGTTTGCATGTTCTCCGTGCGTTAGAATAGGTTTACTTCAGGTGCTCCGGTTTCCTCCCACAGATAACTGGATGTTATTAAAGTGCTGCACAGCGGTGCAGTAGATAGCACTGTCGCCTCACAGCAAGAGGGTCGCAGATTTGAATCCGCCTTCTGTGTGTTGTGTGGGTTTACTCCGGGTGCTCCAGATTCCTCCCACAGTCCAAAGATGTGCATTGACCCTAAATTGCCCGTAGGTTTGAATGTGATAGTCTGGTGACCTGGTTGAGATCGGCTCCAGCTCGAATGGGATAAGCGGTAACAGATGATAGATGATAGATGGATGAATTGATATTTAACACTATTCACAGTATTTTTTCAAACATTTTTTGCAGTGTTTTACAGTATTTTTACACAGTTAAACTGTCTATGTTGATGTTAGTTTGGTCAAGCTTGCATTGCACTATTAGAGCATGGAGCTACCAGCTAACGTAAACGGCGGCTGCATTATGATGCATTCAAGTGCTATTCAGTAAAAATAAGTACAGGGAGAAGGTAAATTACAACTTAGTCATGATGTGTTCAAATGTAATCAGCTTAAATAATACAGCTTAAAGGCAAGCAGCCAATTAAATTTTTCTTTAACACAATTTCTTTATTTTCTTTAACACAATAACAAAACTTACTTTTTAAGGTTGTAGCAGTTTTAAAGGTAGAATGAAGACACTAGTATATGAAACTAGAAAACCTAAAGCATCCATTGGTGCCAACCATGTCATAAATAATGTCCAGAAAAACTGGCTTGGTCATTTTCAAAGGGGTCCCTTGACCTCTGACCTCAAGGTATGTAGATAAAAATGGGTATATATGGATGTAAACATAAAGCAGTATATTTGTCCACTTGTCCACAGGATCAAGTGACCTACAACAGTGCAATTCAGCAGCAAAGAGCTTACAAGCTTCCACAGCCCTGTTGGGAGTTTAAAAGACAAAGTAGGCTCTTTCTCCCCAGTCAGACTGAGGTTGATTTTATTTACTTTCAGACATTATCAAACATAATGATATTTCAGTCAGTGTAAGGCTAAATGACAAAACACTATAGTGTGTGAGCTCTCCATTAGCTCGCGAGGACTCAGCCACTCAGGAAGTTTCATTTGTTGGCTGTCTGGGCGCTGTGTTTTCAGGTTAACTGGCCACACAGGCCGGGACTCGGGGGGATAGCTTGTTTGTTTTTCCTCTGTTGTATAAGTGCAGTGGAGCTCAAATCCTGTTGTGTCACAAGCTTTTTGCATAACTCGCACAAACCCTCTCTGCTGCAGCGGAGCTCGGAAATTATTGAATCGAACTAATCTCAGTTCGTGTTTGCTGCATGCGTGCTGCATTATGGGATTTCAATAGAACCCCAGTCCGATCTGCACAATTAGAGTTCAAGATCTCACACAGGCCGAGGCAAAAAATAGCACAATCGTACTGCACACGGGTGTCTGGAATTAATTTTTTTGGTAATTTAATGAAATCCGAGTGGCTCGTCCTCACAGCTCTCATCCCAATTAGAAACTGTGAACACTAGAAAATTATTAAAAGAACAGCTGGGTGGAAGTGGAAATTACAGAAGGCTCTCTGAAAAGTGAATGTCAACGGAACTTTGTTAAGCAAAGGTTAACGCGGTCATTAGCATTCAGCACGTAGAACTTCTAATTTATTCCCAAAGCGTCGGCGTTCATTTATGGATCCATTTTTAGGGCGAAGGAGGTGACGAGATTTCCATAGCGGAATGTCACTTAGAATAATCTAATACAAGACACTTAGCTCGGCGTCTTTGTCTTTGACTCACGGGTCAGGGATTAACACTGGCAGAGCGTCGCCCTGCTGTCACTTCCAACCTCAAATCTATAGCGTCTGAATAAAACATATTCAAACTAGTCGGTTCAGATGTGTCAGCTTTAAAGCGTCTGGCCTTGATGAAGTCTTCCTTTTCTAAAACACAGGAGCAACACCTGTCAGCCTGATGCTCTTCTTTTAGCTAACTCTTTTATATTTTTAGACATTTATCTGTTATCTTTAGCTAACTCTTTCATACATTTATACATTACTTTTAACTAACTCTTTCAGACATTCATCCATTACTTTTAGCTAACTCTTTCATACAGTCATCCCTTACTTTTAGCTAACTCTTTCATACATTTATCCATTACTTTTAGCTAACTCTTTCATACATTTATCCATTACTTTTAGCTAACTCTTTCATACATTCATCCCTTACTTTTAGCTGTCTTTCATACATTTATCCATTACTTTTAGCTAACTCTTTCATACATTCATCCATTACTTTTAGCTAACTCTTTCATACATTCATCCCTTACTTTTAGCTAACTCTCTGACATTTATCTATTATCTTTAGCTAACTCTTTCATACATTTATCCATTACTTTTAGCTAACTCTCTGACATTTATCTTTTACTTTTAGCTAACTCTTTCATACATTTATCCATTACTTTTAGCTAACTCTTTCATACATTTATCCCTTACTTTTAGCTAACTCTTTCATACATTTATATATTACTTTTAGCTAACTCTTTCAGACATTCATCCATTACTTTTAGCTAACTCTTTCATACATTCATCCCTTACTTTTAGCTAACTCTTTCATACATTTATCCATTACTTTTAGCTAACTCTTTCATACATTCATCCCTTGCTTTTAGCTAACTCTTTCATACATTCATCCCTTACTTTTAGCTAACTCTTTCATACATTCATCCCTTACTTTTAGCTAACTCTCTGACATTTATCTATTATCTTTAGCTAACTCTTTCATACATTTATCCATTACTTTTAGCTAACTCTCTGACATTTATCTTTTACTTTTAGCTAACTCTTTCATACATTTATCCATTACTTTTAGCTAACTCTTTCATACATTCATCCCTTACTTTTAGCTAACTCTTTCATACATTCATCCCTTACTTTTAGCTAACTCTCTGACATTTATCTATTATCTTTAGCTAACTCTTTCATACATTTATCCATTACTTTTAGCTAACTCTCTGACATTTATCTTTTACTTTTAGCTAACTCTTTCATACATTTATCCCTTACTTTTAGCTAACTCTTTCATACATTTATCCCTTACTTTTAGCTAACTCTTTCATACCCCCCCATTCATCCATTACTTTTAGCTAACTCTTTCATACATTCATCCCTTACTTTTAGCTAACTCTCTGACATTTATCTATTATCTTTAGCTAACTCTTTCATACATTTATCCATTACTTTTAGCTAACTCTCTGACATTTATCTTTTACTTTTAGCTAACTCTTTCATACATTTATCCATTACTTTTAGCTAACTCTTTCATACATTTATCCCTTACTTTTAGCTAACTCTTTCATACATTTATATATTACTTTTAGCTAACTCTTTCAGACATTCATCCCCCCCCCCATTACTTTTAGCTAACTCTTTCATACATTCATCCCTTACTTTTAGCTAACTCTTTCATACATTTATCCATTACTTTTAGCTAACTCTTTCATACATTCATCCCTTGCTTTTAGCTAACTCTTTCATACATTCATCCATTACTTTTAGCTAACTCTTTCATACATTCATCCCTTACTTTTAGCTAACTCTCTGACATTTATCTATTATCTTTAGCTAACTCTTTCATACATTTATCCATTACTTTTAGCTAACTCTCTGACATTTATCTTTTACTTTTAGCTAACTCTTTCATACATTTATCCCTTACTTTTAGCTAACTCTTTCATACATTTATCCCTTACTTTTAGCTAACTCTTTCATACATTCATCCATTACTTTTAGCTAACTCTTTCAGACATTTTCCATTACTTTTTGCTAACTCTTTCATACATTCATCCATTACTTTTAGCTAATTCTCTCAGACATTTACCCATTAATTTTAACTAACTCTTTCATACATTTATCTATTACTTTTAGCTAACTCTTTCATACATTTATCCATTACTTTTAGCTAACTCTCTCAGACATTTATCTATTACTTTTAGCTAACTCTCTCATACATTCATCCATTGCTGTTGTCACTCCCAGCCGGAAAAAAAAAACCCATATACATCATTTGACTAAACCACAGTGGGATAAGCTGGTTCAGATGTCTGGGCTTTAAAGCATCTGGTCTTGACAACACCACTAAGTCTTCCTTCTCTAAACTAGTGGAACAACAACACTTGTCAGCCTGATGCTCTTCTCAGCTGAGGAAAAGGCAGAGGCTTTCGGCGGCGCCTCCGTCTCCCACTGATTAATGGCTAGAGGTGGAGGACCCATGTTGTGGCTTTGATGAGGCAATTTGTACACTTCTGCAAGAAAACAATGGCGGTTCATTTTATTGCAATGCGTCTCCGGGGATACATCAGCTCGGCTGCGACATCGTACAGTGAGGTGCTTAGCCCAATAATAAATCCAGAGATGCCGGCGTGCCAGGGAGGGGCGGTATTACAGCTCACACTTTAATGGCCCATGTGCTGTTTGTAGCTCCATTTGGATGCAGAGTTTGACGCGAGCATCTTATTGTGTTCAGTTATGACTATAAAGCCAGGGACTGTTAACACTGTTGCTTTCAATACATCCCTCTGGGTGTGCAGGAAGCCAGCAGTTGATCATTTAGCCGTCGTGCTCCAAACAATCATATTATTCAGCTGAACAAAACTGTAGCAATGCCTGGGAGTTACAATTCCACCAGTATAGCCATGCCACTTGATGGTCATCAATAACGGGAAGTTATCAATAAACCACAATTAGTTCTGTGGATTCCAACATCCATTACGCTACATGAGCCCTTTGTCTGCCTGAAGACAAGCCGTAATACATTTCACTGTTTTCCTGCTGATAGACCAGCACATCTGCTGTTATACGAACAGTATCACAATCAGAGGAGGTTCATTAGAGATTAGAAATAACAGCTGGGAACAAATGTGACAGCAGTAAAATAAGAATGCAATAAGGAAGTAAAATAAAATGTACATGTACAAGTTCTGAAAGTTGTAAACAAATATATAATACAAATAGTTCAAATTAAGTACTGGATGGATATACAGGGACTGGATGATTATGTACAGTGTACATGTGGAGATGGAGTCTATATACTGTATGTACACTGAGTAGGATTTATATTTACAGTGAGAGGTACAATGTACATCTTACAAAAAAGTGCATGAAAGACTAAATTATGATCTAGAAATGGGCAAAAATGTGTATTAAAAACTTTAAATTCTAATCTGAAAGTGTGCATTAAAGAGTATAAATATAATCTAAAAATATGCATTAAAGAGTATAAATCATAATCTAAATATGTGCATTAAAGAGTATAAATATAATCTAAAAATATGCATTAAAGAGTATAAATCATAATCTAAATATGTGCATTAAAGAGTATAAATATAATCTAAAAATTTGCATTAAAGAGTATAAATCATAATCTAAATATGTGCATTAAAGACTATAAATTCTAATCTAAAAATGTGCAAAAATGCATTAAAGACTATAAATATAATCTAAAAATGTGCATTAAAGACTAAAAATAATCTAAAAATCTAAAAAGACTGTAAATTATAATGCAAAAATGTCATTAAAGACTATAAATATAATCTAAAAATGTGCATTAAAGACTATAAATTACAATCTAAACATGTGCACCGAAATCATAATCTAAAAATCTGCATTAAAGACTTAAATATAATCTAAAAATGTGCATTAAAGACTGTAAATTCTAATCTAAAAATGTGCATTAAAGACTGTAAATTATAATCTAAAAATGTGCATTAAAGACTGTAAATTATAATCTAAAAATGTGCATTAAAGACTGTAAATCATAATCTAAAAATGTGCATTAAAGACTGTAAATTATAATGTAAAAATGTGCATTAAAGACTATGAAATATAATGTAAAAATGTGCATTAAAGATTGTAAATATAATGTAAAAATGTGCATTAAAGACTGTAAATTATAATGTAAAAATGTGCATTAAAGACTGTAAATATAATGTAAAAATGTGCATTAGACTGTAAATCATAATCTAAAAATGTGCAACAAAGACTAAATTATAATGTAAAAATGTGCATTAAAGACTATAAATCATAATCTAAAAATATGCATTAAAGACTGTAAATTATAATCTAAAAAATGTGCATTAAAGACTGTAAATTATAATGTAAAAATGTGCATTAAAGACTGTAAATCATAATCTAAAAAATGTGCATTAAAGACTATAAATATAATGTAAAAATGTGCATTAAAGACTGTAAATTATAATCTAAAAATGTGCCTTAAAGACTGTAAATTATGTAAAAATGTGCATTAAAGATTGTAAATATAATCTAAAATGTGCATTAAAGATTGTAAATATAATCTAAAAATGTGCCTTAAAGACTGTAAATTATGTGAAAATGTGCATAGATTTGGTGTTAGACTTACTGACAGCGTGGCTGATTAAACGGTCATCAGAGTGACGCCTGAGGGAAGAAACTGTTCGTGTCTGTTACTGATGCAGACCGCCAGCTGCTGTCTAACTGGGTGACGTCACACGGACTGAAGAAGAAGAACTCGCTGTGATTCTCTGCTGCCTCCACATCTATGCTGCATATTAATTCCAAAACAAGAGAAAAAATAACAGATTAGTTGCAGATTAGAGCAAAACCACAAATACTGAAATGTGGATATTGTCTCGTACGTCTACTACAACAGAGAACTGAGTGTCTCTGACAGACAACACAAGACATCACCTCAGGTCCTGTGATAGACCTGGACTGTAATCATATCATATTGAGCCACAACAGGGACCGGACTGGTTTACCGTATTCTACCACGAGCAGCCTCTCCACCGAAACTCACATTGTCACTACAATGAGAGTAGCTGGTCCACCGTAAAGGTCAACCCACCTGACCAAAGGTTAACCCCTCTGACTTTAATCAGCAGGCCAGCAAACCAGCAAAGTGTGTTAAAGGGATAGTTCAGGTCTGTTTTGAAGTGGGGTTGTAACACACTATATATTAAAAGAAAACACAAAACAAAGCATTTGTAAACTGATTTGGAGGTCGATTACTATGGCAACGGTTTTCAGGTCAGCCCGACTATATTTTCGCCAGTTTCTGACGGAGAACTGAAGCCATCTATGCTCTAGCCAAAGCAACCAGACTCCATTGCAAAAAAATCAAGTTTTACCTAGCAGAACACAGGAGCTGCTGGTCTACCGCTGCCTCTATCGGTGGCCGTATTTTTATTATTGTGTGACTGTGCTTAGTTCGGATTCACCAAAGTCTCACGATAGCACAAACAAACTAACTGATGGAGGCAGCGGTAGACCAGCAGCTCCTGTGTTGTGCAAGGTAAAATGACTGTTTTTTTCAATGGAGTCTGGTGACTTTGGCGAGAACATAGATGGCTACACCGGCTTCAGTTCCCTGTCTGACAGTGAGGTAAAGCAGTGAAAATATTCTAAATATAGCGTACACGTAAACTGATTTTTTGTCGGTCTGATCTGTTTTAGCGCTGCCTTCGTCCACAGCTGTACGTAACTTTACTCCTGCCTGTTTCTCCGAACTGCCGTACTGACAGTCATCGACTGTAGGTAATACACGGACATTTCATATGAAGGTGATGGTGGTGGAAAGGCCTGTCGAACACTGACAGTGACCCTTTTCTGTTCATATTTATTCAGGTGTTTAATTGGTCGTCCGTCTGCGTCCATTCAGCCCAGTTTTACTGCTACTGTCATTACCGTCATCATTATTTAGTTGGTTAATGAGAGCAATGGGAGACTTGGCGTTCCTCCCTGAACTAGACCCATTTTTCTAAGCTACTGCTTCACTGAGGAAGTGAATTAACTACAGCAGCTTCGGACTTGTTGTAGATCACATGGTAATATCAGTGCTAACCAGCACCTGCAATATGATGAATATTGATCATGCAAATGCTGATAATGAGGCATAATATTCCATCTTTTTCACCAGCGAGTGTTTTCTTGTATTTTATTAGAAATCTGCAAGAAATCCCCAGAAGTGAAATGCTAAGTGCAGCATATTTGTCACTGGGAGTTTTAAAAGGTGTCCTCACACTCTGGCTGAGTTTGCATAACGAGTTGATTCTTCAAATCCACATTCAGTGAGGGATTCGGATGGTAATATTTCCCACGTTAACAAATGCAGCAGCGAGGAGGCGTTAAGGTTTGTGCCAGGGCCGTCGTCGCTGGGTTAGTGCAGGATACATGGGCAGCAGCACAACAGCTCTGCAGCCATCCGCTCAGACTCGAGCAGGTCCACTTGATTAACTTCACGCAGATTTCCATTTGTGGAGCTGTGGAGGCCCTGCAGGACTCGGCAGCCCTGCTAAACCTGGTCACCTTTAATTGCAGGGTTTGACATGAAGCTTCGGGCAAGTGGCTGAAATGTTGTGCTTGCCCGACAGCCAAACCTTAATCGTATGCCTATTAAAAAACAAATTAAATCAGCAGGGACTTTGACAGTTACTATGATTAAAACATACAATTAATATGCTCTCCTCAAAACCACCAGACATTGACACAAACAGTAATTTTACCTCGCTGATCCCTATCAAGCACAAACTCGACAGAAACAAAACTCATCAAACGTCTTGGTTCACATAAGATAAGATAAGATAAGATGAACCTTTATTAATCCCCGGAGGGAAATTTGGGTGTCATAACAGCAGCAACAACAGTACAGATGAATACAATAAGTAAAAAGTAAAAGAGAAGGTGCAATGAAGGAAATTGGCAATAAAATAAATAAGTAAAACAAAAGTGCAGCAGGTTGGTGGGTAACTTTGTTCACTGTTCCGACAACCGTCAACTCTGGTTGCTTTCTACAGAAGCTTCGCATTAGTAGTTTAATTAAACCTACATAGGCCCTGTTTAACCATTGTAAGCTATTTTAACATATTACATGTTTATAATAATAAAGTAATTGCAAAAAAATTGAGGTAAACTGGTAACTGGCTGTATCGGACATTACGGAGTATAATGTTGAATGTGGTACAATATGGCAAGTTGGTGGCGCTATAACAATGAACTGTACATTTCAGCCTGTAACTTCTGAAGCACGGTCAATTCTTGTTTCCTGGATTATGTTGTCCATCCATCCATCGTCAACCACTTATCCCATTAGGGGTCGCGGGGGGGCTGGAGCTGATCCCAGCTGGCGCTGGGCGAAGGCGGGGTTCACTCTGGACAGGTCGCCAGTCCATCGCAGGGCACATAGAGACAGACAACATAGAGACAGACAACCATTCACGCTCATCCACACCTACGGGCAATTTAGAGTCATCAATTAACCTAAACAGCATGTCTTTGGACTGTGGGAGGAAGCCGGAGTACCCGGAGAAAACCCACGCTTACACAGGGAGAACATGCAAACTCCCCACAGAGTCCCAATTGGTTCTGTCTAAATAAGCCATGGTCATTTTCATCTAGATTTTCTGCCATTGTGAATTGTATTCAAACCTGTTTTTTGCTACTCCTAAAAATTTTGAGCAGTTGTCACCAAATTTGGTACAGAGCATCTCTGGACCTTGGCGGAAGTAGTTACCTTTCCGGATTTTGTCCTTACCGTTTTGTCCCGCAAAATTAACTCAAATACTGTCGTTA
Source organism: Pterois miles (assembly GCA_947000775.1). Taxonomy (NCBI): domain Eukaryota; kingdom Metazoa; phylum Chordata; class Actinopteri; order Perciformes; family Scorpaenidae; genus Pterois; species Pterois miles. The sequence goes on along the minus strand of CAMQGK010000500.1, from coordinate 2,382,887 downwards.
GGACTTCTATTACAAAAAATATCACATGTCCTGACTGCTTTGTTGCAACCATGTCTGAGGGATCATGGCAAATTTGGTGCCATTTGGCAAATAGGTGTCGCTGTAGCAGCAGCATCTAACTATGAAGCGAGGGAATCGCTGTGAATGTATGCAAGTATGACATCCCTTTGTGTATCTCATGAAACGTTCATCCAATCAACTTCACACTTGGTGGATGTAGTTGGCCATACTGTGGTTCTCACTTCAGCATTTCTGGGGACCAAGCAACCGGCCTAGCTTTAATGCCACTCACTGTAGCCTCTGTTAACATTAGCTGTTAGCGCTGAACGTGAACGTGTTGCCTGCCCAATTTGAATCAAATTTAACACTCTATCATTGGTTTATTCAAAGTTTATTAGTACTGAACATGTTGCGTGTCCAAATTGCATTAAATTCGACACTGAACATCTTTGGGTCCTCAGCAATACATCCGCCAAGTGTGAAGTAGATCGGATTAATGGTTCTCGGGATATGCAAAGGACACACGTACACATATACAGATACAGTACATACTGTTCGGAAGGGGTCGATTGGCTCCTGGTATTGCTGCTTTTAGCGTTGTCGGGTCGTGCCTGTTCGGAGTAGCAGTAGCGGAGTAGCAGTGTCGAGCACCGCTCATCACTCGTTGAGTTGGGTGAAGTGAAGAAGAGGTTGCAACGCCAGTAAATCCAGCACAAAGCAGCAAAAGTGACATGCAGCTGTGGCCTGTAAATGCCCACTGCCGAGACCTGCTCGACTCAGTCCGCAGAGTCCCAAAGCCCTGCCTCGGTTACCGCACAGAACACGACGCTTGTGTATTCAAGATTTATTAATATTGAACAGTGTCCAGATTGCACCGAATTTTACACCGCACGTCCTTGGATCTCCGGCAATACACCCGCCAAGTGTGAGCTCGACCGGATGAACGGTTCTCGAGATATGTGAAGGACACACAGACAGACAGGGATGCCTTTGTCCTAAAGTCCAAAAATGAAGCCTTGAATAGAAGGTTAACACATGCAAATGGAGAAGACATTTTGACATGTCACAGCAGAATAAAGACAAGCTAATAAAGTGAATAATGGCCAGTTTACTGGAACATGTTCAGGCATGTTCAGACACGTTTTGTCTTTTTCCAAACCAACATCAAAAATAAGGCCCATAATTGAGAGAGGAGAGTAGGTCTGAAAGCCTGACGATCATGTGTAATGCACATCACTTTGCTTTCTCTCTCTCTCTCTCTGAGCCATTTTTGTTAGTATTCATAGTAAGAGTGTTGAACAGTGGGCGGCTACGTGGTAGCGTTAAAAATCCCCAAACAACAATGTACTCCTTTTAGTCTGGAATCCAACACAAAAGAGCGACAAATTGCGAATCTTGAAATGTTCTTTCCGGCAATATTGAAGTGAATGAGCAAAGGGAACGATGACTTTGGAGACACAAGAGATAGTAATAGTGAGAGGTGAATGCTGAGAGAGACTCTATGAAGAAAAAAATATTCTGTTTTGCACACCACTCATGCTCGGCGGTCGCTCCGCGCATAAATGAATACAGATAGCTGGGTGAAATCAGTACTGATAACTGTAGCTTGGCACAAGATGTTGCTGCTAATCAGTCCCCTCAGCCACCGTCCAAACCCTGCATACAAAACCACCTCGCAACACACCGACCTAAACAATCACTTTGCCTGGTATTTCCTCTCCGAATTGCTTTCCTCCATCCATTCAACATCCATGTAGAATCCAGTGGAGGAAGTATGCTGCTCTGCAGCTTATTACAGAATACCGGATGGTGTTTTGCATATTGACAACTTTGGCTTGTGTATTATTCTCTCCTGGCATATGTCATCATTAAATCACTTATTTCAAGATGTTTTTTTTTTCCCACCAAGTCTGTCTGCCAAGACCGAATCAGTGTTGTCGACTGGAGCCACTCTCTCCACCTAAAAAGAAATGAGTCGGTCCTGTCATTTCGTCAAAATGAGAAATGTGTGGTGGCTCCTGAGAGAATACATTAGGAAGAATAATAAAGGTGACAGAGAGCACCCAGGAGGAGGATTTCCTGGGGTGTATTTTCTGCTTCATAAATTCTAATGCTGCCATCAAATGAGGCAGGAAGTTATGTATGTATGCATAAAAAAAATCCTATATAAATAAATAACATTACATCTGCAGAAGTAGGAAATAGTAGCCAATTTCAAATCCATTTTAATTAGGAATGTAAGAAAATATCACTAAAGTTGAGTATGCCGATATTATGGTTTATGATACTGTCAATCTCTGTTGTGATGGGTGAGTAGTACTTGTCATCTTCTGACATTTGTACCCTTTAAACAGAAAACACATTTTATATTGTGGTATTTATTGGAAGTAACCTACAATATCGCAAACTTTGGGACCATCTCCCTCCAGCCAGCTGCCACTTTATTTAGGTTTTTGTACTGAAATAAGGAGGTATTGTATAGGTAACTTTAGTATATATTTATATATCACTGTCTTTTTACATTTTTTATTGAGTGAATTTGTTTACCTAAAGAATCCTGCAAATACTTTTATTTTTTGGAATGTTTTTGGCATCATTGGTCAAAAAATCCATAATAATCCATCCATCCATCTGCAACCACCTATCCCGTTAGGGGTTGCGGGCGGAGGGGGGAGCTGGAGCCGATCCCAGCTGGCATTGGGTGAAGCAGGAGGTTCACTCTGGACCTGGACAGGTCGCCAGTCCATCCCAGGGCACATAGAGACAGATAACCATTCCCCTATGAGCAATTTAGAGTCATCAGTTAACCTAATCTGCATGTCTTTGGACTGTGGGTGGAAACCAGAGCATCCGGAGAAAACCCATGCTAACACTGGGAGAACATGCAGAACAGAAGGGCCCCAAGCACCTCCTCATGGCTCTGTTTTCACGCTTTAAAAAATCTAGCCCATGGCGGGAGACTTTGGCCAATCACATTTCATTTCATAACTTCTCCGTATATTCACAGCAAACTTTCTTTACGAAAGAAAGAAAAGCTATCTGCCAGCTATGATTGGTTGTTCCTCGACACGTGAGTTAGCTAATGCTAATGTTGCTACAGCTAATTGAGCTCGAGCTAGGTAACATTACAGAGCATGCCTCACCAGTATTAACCAACGTAATGAATCAGATCTGTTAAAACATCTGAGATGTCAATAGTTCAATATCCTTGCAGACAAAACAACCCTGGGCAATGAAAGTTTCGGGCGGTAAGGGTAGCGTTACCTCTGTTCCTTAGCACTCTGCATGGACTGTTGAGATGAAGCTCCCAGGAAGAGCAGCGCTCATTGTTCCCAATGTTCGTAGTGGCCACATGGTGGTTCTACAACTTCGGTGTCCATCATGACGTCGTTGGGCCCAAAAAGACTTTTTCCCGTAGACATTGAGAAAGAGGCGGATCATCTCAACAGATTATTTTTTATTTTTTTGGAGATAATCCAACACTCCAATAGGCCTTTTTTAAATTATTAGGTCCCAACAGTTGTAAAACGCACTGACTCCAGATTTACTTGTGGAAACCCAGATCGTGTCGACAGCGTAAGCCGTGACGTTTGAAAGCTGTGAACGAGTCATGTGACCGAGCGGACGCTACTGCAAATATCAGACATGCACAGTACGGATAAGATAAGATACTTTTCCAGACATGCACCACTGAGTACTATATTATACTGATAAATTACTCCTACTATGGTAAACTGATGGCTTTAACTATTAATTTACATGCAGATAATTAATTTTTAAGCACATCTTACAGTTATTATGAAATACTGTAAGGTACTGTAGTAAATTTACAGCAATTCACTCCAGTGTTTGACCGTTTGATCAGTGAGTGATTGACAGCTGCTCAGAGACGGCAGGCTACAGGTCAGTTTACTCCGACTTTGTGCATATGGCAGCGTGTTCGTAGTACTATAAGTTTTCCTGAAATTAGATGAAGAAAATTGCAGTATATCCCCTTTGCGTACAGTATTGCCATATATATCGCAGTGTATTGAAGCATTCTATCATGATACGTATAGTATCTCTAGATTCTTGCTAATACACAGCCCTAGTTTTGATGTTTGTTTAAATACAGACCAATGTAATCCCTAAATTAGCTTGGATGGTTTAAAGAAAACGTAATTAAAAACCAAATTGTATATCAGCGTACATCTGCTCTGAGACATTTCCTATTAAAAATCTATGTCAGGCTGGTGTTGAAAGTGTAAAACAATACTCAACTTGTAATAAGCTGTCTGCATCTTGTTTGCTGTCTTGCTGTTTTTATCCTTAATTGGAAACCCATAATGCTGAAACCTGATCCATGAAGAAATACCTCATTTTCACTTTTACACTGGTCCGTCTCATCACTTCCTCGTCTTGTCGGCTGAGCTCTGGTCACCGTTCACCCGGCTGTTGTGGAGAGGTGTTTTTCCTGACTAGCGCAGCACAGCTGGCAACATAATTTTGCCTCATCCCTGAGAGATAATTTGCAGACTATAAAAAGAGAAAACTGCAGTGCTTGTTCCACTCAATAAGTGAAAGTAATTTTGAAAATGTGATTTAAAAAGTCACACTCTGTGAATAAAGGTGTGCTTTGGAGTCAAGGGCCTCGACAAATGCTCTGAACTTTAATATAGCTGACACACAGTTCCAGAGAATCTGGAAGGTTTTAAGCTTTTCTTTTGGGTTCCTCATTTTCACCGGGGCTGGGTTTCAGTATATAGACAAAAATTAGATCACATTTTCAACCCGGCCTCATAGGAAAGCTATACTACGACATTACATGTCAGGAGCATGGATTTTAGCATTTTCACGCATCATTTGTACGCCACGCAAACGTCTGCGGTTAGGTTTAGACAAGAAAACCGCTAACCTACGTTAGCGGTTAGCGGGCAAGAAAACCACTTCGGGTAAGGGTCATGGTTGGACTTAAGAAAATCAGCATAGTAAAACACGTACGAAAACAACTAGCGAAAACACGTCACTGATGCAACTTACCAAGTCGATAATGGTCTCAAACAAGGGTCTCCTGGTCCAAAGTCTGGGCCTCAGTTTGCAGGTCTAAGAGTATTAAATAGGACAGAACACTGCTGTTCAGCCTGTTGTTAACCTTCTCTTTACCTTTCATAGAGATGTAGTCATTTGTATGATCAACATCTCGATGACTTCACTTACTATCCTAAAAGTTTCTACTTTTATTAAAATAATCCCAACGGTAACGTCACGTCTATCTTAGCTGTGGGAGCTTACAAAAATAAACAACACCCTAACAGAATGCTTAATGCAACTTTGAGCCCAATGGCATATATGATCATAGCTGCATGGAATTATGATAATTTAGATTTAAAGTCTCGCATAAATAAGATATAGCCTGTTTATCAGTGTTGTGAAACTCTTTCACTTTAGCAGACAGACTCAATGATGTATTATTTTACTTCCCATGTTTTCTTCTGTGTTCTCAACATATGTTTTTTATTCATGGCCACCAACTTCAGTCTGTTGTGGACAGTTGGTTTACCTCAGGGTTTGCATTTTGTTATGTATTTTGGACATACATTTCCACTCTCCTATCCAAAACAGGAGAATGAAAGAACAAGAAAAGACTACCCTGCGTTATGAATATGGAACAGCGCGTACAGAGTCACTAGTTTTGAGTAGCAGAGTGAGTTTATTACTGCTGCATCATTCTGTCATACAACTGTTTTTGCTGCTCGCAAGAACTAGTTTGCAGTATTTTTGTATACACGTCACCTAAAACAAGTGTTCATACTGCAATAACTACCTATGTCTAGTTATCTCCAAGTTTCAAAGCCATGTATGATGCTTGTGTATTAACACAACAATCAATTTGTATGTAACCCACATAACTATGAACTAGGAAGTATAAATACTAAGTGACAAATACTAAGTTTCCCCTCGCTGTTCGTACCCCCAGTGAAACCAAAGTCAGTCCTGATTTATTTGGCATGTAACTTCCAGAGTTATTTTGACCCAAACCATGATCTTTTCCTAAACCTAAGTCATTTTGTTGTCTAAGTTGTAGCTCATTCTGTAGGGAGTTGGCTTGGGAACCGGAGGGTCCCATCACCGGTTCAAGTCCCGACATGGACCAAGAACTGAGTGTGAACTGGTAGCTGGAGAGGTGCCAGTTTACCTCTTGGGCACTGCCGAGGTGCCCCTGAGCAAGGTACCAAACCCCCAACTGCTCGGGGCGCTTGTCAGGAGCAGCCCCCTCACTCTACATCTCTCCATTGTTGCATGTTTGTGCATGTGTGTGTTTCGGGTCTGCACGTACCGTGTATAAGTTAACAAACAGAGTGTAAAAATTAATTTCCCCTCGTGGACTAATAAAGACTATCTTCTTCTTCTTCTTCTTCTTCTAAATCTAACTAAGTTGATCCTTTTCTAAACAGATCTAAGTTGATTTGTTGCTTCAACCTAATGAAGTCCATCCTTTCCAAAACATCTAAATAGTTGTTGCCCAAACCTAACCAAGTCAAACCTTCCCTATATAGAACTAAAAAGTTTTGTTGCCTAAACCTACGTAAGTCAAACTTTTCCTAAAGAGAACTAAGTAGTTTTGTTGCTTAAACCCGGGTCGATACTAAAAAAAAAAAAAAATCGAAGTAATTTTGCTGTTTAAATTTAAGTCGATCCTTTCCAAAACTAATATCTAAGTAGTTTTGTTATATCAACGTGAATCCTTTCAAAAACAGATCTAAATAGTTTTGTTGGCTAAACCTAACAAAGTTGAACCTTACCTAAATAGAACTAATTAGTTTTCCTGCTTAAACCTAACCAAGTTGAACCTTTCCCGAACAGATCTAATTAGTTTTGTTGCCTAAACCTAAGTTGATCCTTTCCTCAACAGAACTAAGTAGTTTTGTTGCCTAAACCTAGCAAAGTAATTTTGTTGCTTGAATCTAACCAAGTCAGTCTTTTCCTAAACAGATCTAAGTAATGTTGTTGCCTAAACCTAAGTTGATCCTTTCCTAAACAGAACCAAGTAGTTTTGTTGCCTAAACCTAAGTTGATCCTTTCCTAAACAGAACTAAGTAGTTTTGTTGCCTAAACCTAAGTTGATCCTTTCCTAAACAGAACCAAGTAGTTTTGTTGCCTAAACCTAGCAAAGTAATTTTGTTGCTTGCATCTAACCAAGTCAGTCTTTTCCTAAACAGATCTAAGTAATGTTGTTGCCTAAACCTAAGTTGATCTTTTCCTAAACCTTGCTAGTTCTGTTACCTAAACCTAACCAAGTTGTTTCCTGTGAAGATGGAAGTTTATTTTGAAAAGACTGTATGCATGTAAACGAGCGGAAACCGCCACGTTGCAAAATGAGGAATAATTTTTCCAAAGATATCACACATTGAAACTCGATTGCAGCCGATCAATCGGACATATGACCACCGGGCGACTGTGACACAGCGAATCACTGGTGTGTTTGAAAGGTGCCGCTTTGCCTTCTCTTATGAATGTAGATTAAAATACATTATAGATGATTTGTGATGATCAAACGGCTCAGACTGACAGCACAAAGGAGGGAGGAAGAGACGGGATGACACACTTTCATTCATTCACACCCCTTATTAGCTGCTCTGTGTGCATCAAATCAGTTTACAGACCGATAGAGACATAAGGAGAAAGAAGAGCCGTTCACACTCGAGTGCATTCATTCTCATGCGCTGCTCATTTTGCGTAAGAGTTAATGTTGGATGTGTTTGTATTATTTGGCCTCCATCTGCATTCCACCCCCTCAACTCCCACTCCCTCAGCAGCCATCAGTCTCATGAACACATGTTTAGTTTTCATTGCAGCAACGCATCAACCACCTGGAGGGGGAAATGCCTGGGTGGCATTTTGACATGCTGTTTGCGGCTGACAGGTTCAGGATAATCACTTCACGACTCCCGTGAAATTTCCTAATAAGCCGTTCGCTCAATGTGAATCTGGCTTTACCTGAGTGAGGTGCGACTTTATGAATTCACATCATTTTTTTTTTCACCCTCCCCTTCCTTCCCCTCCGTCTTCTTCTTCCGCTTCATTTTCTCCTGCTCACTTCGCTGACTGAATCGACAGCTGTTCTTCTTAATTTTCTCCCTGGCTATTTCGCGAGGATCCATCTGGTGCTGCCGAGAGTGATCGGCTGATGTGGGAGCAGCGAGTCGGACGCACACATGCACAAATCAGACACACCTTGGCAAGAGTTACGTTTCTCCATTGGTGTACTGTAGATGTGGATACATTCAGTCCTCCGCACAACGAAGATCGCAACACAAGTCAATGTCTTGAAACCAGTGGGCTAAAAACGGTTCTGAAAAGTGAAGCCAATGCTGAAGTGCCTTAAACTTGCCAGCAGTGGGCGACTCCTCTGGTTGCAAAAGAAGTCTGATTGTATCAAATCACTATTTCAAGTCTTCTTCAATACAGCATGATGCTCATTTAGTAAATTATGGTCCCATTTAGTGGCTAGCTTGTGATTGACAGGTTGCTACCACGGCATTGTCAAGTCGGGGAATTGTCTGTTTTTCGTCTTACGGCTTTAACCCTTTCACAAAAGTTAATTGTCACATTTTGGTCACCTAAAAATCTTGTTCAGGCTTTGGTTATACCCTCATGTCACCTCTGGTTGCAAGAAACCAAGATGGCGACCGCCAAAATGCCCAATGCCATGCTTCAAAATGGCAGTCCACAAACCAGAGGGTGGCTCCACAGTGACTATGTCCACTTCGTCGATAGATACAGAGCACAGTAGCGCTGGGAAAAATGATTCACTTATGTACTGCAATTTTTATTTTAGGATTTTGAAATTCATTTTATGTTGCCAGGATCATTTTTTTTGCTTCATTTGAGTCTATGTGAAAGTAGAAGGAAGTTACCACTTTTATTGCTGTATTGGTGTACTTTTAATGTGACGTCTTATCTGTTCTGTATCCGTTACCAAAAAAATGGCCGCCCGCCGCAGCGAGCCGAGACGAGAAAGTAGAAATCGGTGGAGGGTAGTATCGAAATTTTATCGCGGGAACGTGCCATCAATCCCTGCCGCTATTCACATCTCCGTGGTCAAATTGGCCGACGCTAAAACTGTAGAGCCCCCATATACTGACATTTATGTTAAATGCGTTCAGTCAGCCCTGATGGAGCTGCCCATGGATGGGTATAGAGAACGGAGCTGACGGGAGAGCAGTGTTGAAAGAGTTGAGAAAAAAAATCATGATAAATCATAACATTGAATTGCAATACTAAAAAAAATCACAATACAAATGAAATCGGCACCCAAGTATTGTGATAGTATTAAAACGGAAGATAGGCGTATCGTCCCAAACCCTAGCCCGCAACGCATCGTACTCGCTAACAAAATGATCGTAGCCAGCTAAAAACAGCAGATTTCAGCATGTCAAATTACTATTTCAGCACCGTATGTCCACCAGATGATGGATGAAGCTCATGGAATTAGCTGTTCGCAAGCTAATGTTAGCTCTGTGTTAGCAGCAAGCTACTGAAGTTAGCTAAGCCACTTGCAAACTGTATAGCTTTCTGGTTTATCCACATTTGTCATACTTTCAAAATGCTTCACGTTACAGAAGTGCAGTTCGCCAACAACTGACATTTGGATGTTTGTTGCACACATTGGATCCAACTGCTTCCCCATTCTTCCATGCCTCACTTTTATCGTCTTAAAGGCTCAGCTCTTCGGTCCGGCAGCTCTGGTTTCTTTATCCTGTTGGTAGTGCATCCCACCACACAGCAGCTTTTAGGCATTTTTCTGTTGTTTGCTAGCAGACGGAATTGACAAGGAGGCATCACCAGGCAATGCAAAGTCAATGGAGAGCAATGAATTTCTTTTCCCTCCGGTGTGGGCAGGACTGAATTGCGCTCTGTCTCTATTGTTGAAACAGGAAGAAGCATCAAATTGTGTGATTTTGTGTGTAAGCAGGGAAATAGAGGTTGTAGTGGAGTGCACACTACTCTGCAATTCACCTGCGAGTTTAACCAAGTTGAAGCAAGTTTTAACCAGCCTCGCCATCAGTGAAATAGAGTGAAAGCTGCTCAAAGTGGATTGGATGGCAGGTATTGACTCTTGCATGTAGTCAATTATTGTGCCAGTCTGGAAGACACTTCACTTGAGTTTCTCTTCCTCTCTAGAGGTGGATACAGAAGAAAGGCAGGCCAATTACAGTGAGTGATTTTCCTATTTGGACTCTTTGAACAATAAGAGCTTTCTTCTTTTCCACGGCGCTTTTGTGAACGCGATGCCGTGGGCAGTTTGCTTTTTGTCCGCTTCCAAGTACAGATTATTCCTGCTTGGAAAAACTGTTTGTTTTGCTGTGCTAAGTACTGGCAGAGCTGTCCTCCTACCACCCTGCAACACTTTCTTATTTCCTCTGTAGGTTGTGATTCTTTTATCTCTTGGGGGGGGGGGTAACGACAGCTATAATCCTATTGATCCAGAAAACAGATCTCTCCTAATCCTCCAACATGAAAGTTGGGCATTGTGATGTGCAGTACAGTAGCCGGTCGCAGCAGCTTTATAAATTCTCCGTCATCTTAAAGCTGCTTCAGAGACTGTCCAGGACTGCACCTCAGCTAAAAAGAGGCAGCTCTTTATGAATCTCTTATTTGTTTCTCCTGCGGAGGACGGGGTGTCTTTTCAGCGGGCTGTTATTGTGGACTCGGCAGACGGAGAACAGAAGACGAAAGAGCATTTTCAGACGAGCCTCTGGGAATGAGTCAGACTACACTCGCTTGCCTCTCTCGCCGCTTCCCGCTCATCCTCTCAGTTTCTCACCTTGGGTTGTGGGTTCTTACTCGGCCTCTCTGGAGTTTTGCACTTGGTGAGCCCTCTTCCTCCTTAAAACCCCCCCTCCGTTATTCCCTCGAGTCCTCCGCCAGGTACAGCTGATGGCGAACGCAGGTGGCAGCGCCCCGCCGTGACCGACACTCACCCGTGCCAGTTAATGACACTTGGAGGCATCCCACGATGCACATCGCCGTGGCTGCCAGGCTGAGTGCAAGGCTGAATCAGCGGTAAAAAGTGGCACTCTGGCAGCGCTCCCGTTGCAGGGTACGGTGGAGGTGACATCAGCTGCTCTGGCAGCCTCCCACGCTCCGTCACCGCCATCCATTTTCAGTCCATGCAGCGAGAGAGACAGCGTTCGGCAAAACTGGGAGATAAACTCTTTATGCAGTGCAGTCAAAGTAGTCATGAATGGAGGGGAGAAGACAAGTGTCACAAGAGTAGTTTATTTCCTACACTGAGTTAGTTTACAGAAGGATTCCTTCAAAGACCATTTTTACTGTTTACTTCTATTCATTTCATGGCTTTAAATGTGTCTCACTTTGTTAGACGAAACAAATTAAGGCTAAATAGGCAGAGTGTTTATTTGAACCAGCACTGACGGTAGTCTCATAGAAGAGAGGATGATGCCCCAAGGCAAAAGCAAGATCTTCAAGTCAGATTTAACTTACTATTATTAGAGCTGCCAATTGATTCAGATATTTAATCGTGATTAGTTAATTGCACATTTTTTTATCTGTTCAGAATTTACCTGAAAGGGAGATTTGTCAGTATTTAATACTCTTATAAACATGGGAGTGAACAAAGATGCTGCTTTATATAATACGCTGTAACGTCCAAAAGGCAAACATATTGAAAAAAAATTCACAAATTGTTGTTATCTAAGAGAATATTCTGCTTAAATGGATATTTGTTGGTGTTTAGCCTTTCAAAAACAGCATTTTCACTGCAGAATCACTTTATTCCAATTGAGGATTTGTTCCAGATAGGGCTGTCAACTGATTCAAATATTTAATTGTGATTAATCGCATGATTGTCCGTAGTTAATCACACATTTTTTATCTGTTCCTTAAAGGAAGATTGTTCAAGTATTTAATACTCTTATCAACATGGAAGTTGACAAATATGCTACTTTTTGCAAAACGCTGTAAAGTCCAAAAGGCAAAATGTGTTTTGTTAAAAATTTGTGAATTTCAAAATTCACAAATTGTTTTTATCTAACAAAATGTTCTGCTTCAGTGGATATTTGTTGGTGTTTAGCCTTTCAAAAACAACATTTTCACTGCAGAATCACTTTATTCAAATTGATGATTTTGTTCCAGGTAGGGCTGTTAATCACAATTAATCACAAAGAATTTTTTTAAAAATGTGTTTTAAAAGAATATTTTTCAGGTATTTAATACTCTTATCAACATGAGAGTGGGCAAACATGCTGCTTTATGCAAATATATGTATATATTTATTACTGGAAATCAATTAACAACACAAAACAAGGACAGATATTGTCTAGAAACCCTCACAGGTTCTGACTTTAGCATAAAAAAATGCTCCAATCTGTAAAGGGGAGACTCGTGGAACCCATAGAACCCATTTTCATTCCCATATCTTGATGTCAGAGTTCTTCAAGATCTTCTTTTAGCTTCAGAACTGAGTCCGCTATGACCTCCGAAAGACTGATTGCATTAATGCGTTAAAGAAATTAGCGTGTTAAATTACTTTGTGTTAACGCTGACAGCCTTCGTTAAAATAAATATGTTTCGTACTTGAACTATAACCTTTGACCTTTCTCAAAGACCTATAAAGAAGAGACGAGCCAAATCGAGGCTAAATACTTGGAACTGTACCTTTACTTGAACCAGCATTCACTGTAGTCTCATAGAACAGGATCATAAGACAGTGAAAGATTGATGCCCAGAGGCAAAAACAAGATGTCAGTGTCAGATTTAATGTATCATTATATTAAATCAACGGCCTCTAGAAAGACTGTTGGATTGTTCTTGCATGTCTAAGGAAACATGAAGTGTGGCTGGGGGGTTGAATCATGTAAGACTCTTCAGTTGCTAAGTGCTATCATGCAGCTTTAAAGGTCCCCTATCCGTCTTTTTTCATTATAAAGCAGATTTAAATGCTGTATAAATACGGTGAAAGTAAATGTTGCATACAGTTCTGATGTCACAAATATATCAATACATAGGCTTTGTGTGCACTACATACCCAGTAGGTGTACTATGTTTAATATACTTTTGTGTGAATAAACAGTAGTATGTATCTTTTTGGGCATACTGAGCAGTAATTGACGTCCTCGTCCGTCAACCTCAAGTGACGGTTTGTGAGAATCAAAGTGTGAAAGACTAGAAAAGCAGTCCATTTATTATCAGGTCAGCACTTCTATCTATCGTCAGTCTGGGGAAAAGCAATTTAAGCTCGCCGGATTTTGTTAGTTGCTCACAACCGTGTGGGTTTTTTTTTTTTTTACCTGTTTGAAGCCATTGATTCCTCAGAAGTCATAATGGCTTTGCTGGAAGAGGCAGTAACTTTGGGATGGGAGTGAACAAATCCCTTTCATGCAGAGTGCAAGCTGTCGTCGCCGCTCGGGGGGGTTCATACGGCAACCATTATTTGTCAAGGTGTGAGTCACGGCGGCCAGCTTCTCTGCTCAGAGGATACATTCACACATTCATCATGACGGCTAGTTGACGGTTAATGGTGAAAGTGTTATTTTTGCCCATTGAACAAACTGAGCATCTGTGATGTGATGTCGGCTACATGATAATGGCTCTGATGGATAACACCATGCTGATGGATCTTTGTACCTCAGCACATAACATCTCTGTTTAAATTTGTCTTTGTCCAATTAACTCAGGAGCGAATACAACAGTGCATTAGTGCCTATATATATATATATATATATATATATATATATATATATATATATATATACATTAAGGAGTCAGGGGAGGGGGTAATATTCCAAGAAATAGATTTGCATTTATGAAAAAAAACATTGATATACTCTGAGATTTAAGTAATAGATTTACGGGATTATTAAGTCATAAATTTATGAAACTTAAACAATATCTAAGATCAAAGTGACAAATTTATGAGAAAAAAGTCCCAAATTTGCAAGATTAAGTCATAAATTTATGAAAATAAAACAATATCTGAGATCAAAATGACAAATTTATGACAAAAAGTCCCAAATTTGCAAGATTAAGTCATAAATTTATGAAAATAAAACAATATCTGACATCAGTGACAAATTTATGAGAAAAGAGTCACAGATTTGCAAGATAATTAATTCATAAATTTATGAAAATAAAACAATATCTGAGAAGTGAAAAATTTCCGAGAGAAAGTCACAAATTTGCAAGATTATTAAGTCATGAATTTACCAAAAAAAAGATCAAAAGTGGCAACATTTATGAGAAAAAAACTTGCAAGGTTATTAAGTTGTAAATCTATGAGAGTAAAACTAGTGGTGATGAAAAATGAAAAATAGTGGCAGAATTTTTTTGTATTTTTTGACATTTATGAACCAAATGACTAATCATGAAGATAACTGGCAGATTAAAAGCTAATTAAAGTGATATAGAGCAATTCTCAAATATGTTAACATTCCTTCATTTTTTCTGTTCCAGCACAGCTCTGCGATTCTTGGCAGTTGTAGAAATATTTTCTAATATTTTCAAGTCTAAAATGACGACTGACACTGCTGCAGCTTTTATGTTTTCATCTGTTGATTTATAACAGCAGGACTTGAAGCTCCGCACTGTGAAATGTGTCTTTTTTTTCTCTGCCGTTTGCAAATAAATCTTCTCACTTACAAATGGAGAGGAACAAGCAGTCTTATAGCCGTTTGGGGCATTTATCTAACTATAAAACAGGGAATCTCTGTCTTTGTGTGGGTATGTGTGACATTTGCATATCTCAGGAATCTTTCACCAGATCGACTTCACACTTGTTGGGTGTATTGCACGGACATGCAGTGCTGATTGGTACAATTTGGACACACAACATACTCAATAATAATAAAGTGATGGCTCTCTGTGCAGCAGCGGAGGCGTGCTATTGCAATCAGATTGTATAAGTTTACTGACTCATAACACTAATGTACTAATGTTACCGCCAGCAATACACCTTTGCTAATTTAAGTATTTTATAACTGCAGTGGTTAATTGTCAAAGCAAAGAAATAATACATCTGCTAAGTTTATTTCACTGGTGTTGTTTCTGACCATGCCTACCTGCGACATGGGTGTATTTTTTCTCATGAACCAGAGTGTATTTTATTGGTGTTTCTTAATGTGACTTGCTGCGGGTTGCTTGCTTGGGTTTATTTTTTCCTGTGAATCAGAGAGTATTTCACTTGTGTTTTTGATCGTGACTAGCTGCCACTTGGGTGTATGTTTTCTTGTGAACCAGAGTGTATTTCACTCGTGTTTCTGAATGTGAGTAGCTGCAACTTTGGTGTAATTTTTCCCATGAACCAGTGTATGTCAGTGGTGTTTCTGACTGTGATTAGCCACGACTTGGGTGTAATTTTTTTCCTGTGAACCTGAGTGTATTTGACTGGTGTTGTGTCTGACCATGACTAGCTGCGACATGGGTGTATTTTTTCTCATAAACCAGTGTGTATTTTATTGGTGTTTCTTAATGTGACTTGCTGCGACTTGGGTTTATTTTTTCCTGTGAATCAGAGTGTATTTCACTTGTGTTTTTATCTGACTAGCTGCCACTTGGGTGTATGTTTTCTTGTGAACCAGAGTGTATTTCACTCGTGTTTCTGAATGTGAGTAGCTGCAACTTTGGTGTATTTTTTCCCATGAACCAGTGTATGTCAGTGGTGTTTCTGACTGTGATTAACCACGACTTGGGTGTAATTTTTTTCCTGTGAACCTGAGTGTATTTGACTGGTGTTGTGTCTGACCATGACTAGCTGCGACATGGGTGTATTTTTTCTCATAAACCAGTGTGTATTTTATTGGTGTTTCTTAATGTGACTTGCTGCGACTTGGGTTTATTTTTTCCTGTGAATCAGAGTGTATTTCACTCGTGTTTTTGATCGTGACTAGCTGCCACTTGGGTGTATGTTTTCCTGTGAACCAGAGTGTATTTCACCAGTGTTTCTTAACATGACAAACAGCGACGTTGGTGTATTTTTTTCCTGTGAACGAGAAAGTATTTTACTGGTGTTTCTGAATGTGAGTAGCTGCAACTTTGGTGTATTTTTTCCCATGAACCAGTGTATGTCAGTGGTGTTTCTGACTGTGATTAGCCACAACTTGGGAAGAATTTTTTGCTGTGAACCTGAGTGTATTTGACTGGTGTTGTGTCTGACCATGACTAGCTATGACTTGGGTGTATTTTGTCCTTTGAAGTGTATTTAACTAGTGTTTTTTACCTTGACTAGCTACGACTTGTGTATATTTTTTCTCATGAACCAGAGTATATTTCACCGTTGTTTCTTAATGTGTGTGTATTTTTTCCTGTGGGCCAGAGTGTATTTCACTAGTGTTTCTGAATGTGAGTAGCTGCGACATTGGTGTTTTTTTTTTTTTTTCGTGAACCAGTGTATTTCAGTAGTGCTAATTAACATGACTAGCTGTGGCTTTGGTGTATTTTTTCAAGTGAACCAGTGTATTTCAACAGTGTTTCTGACCGTGACTAGCCACAACCTGGGTGTATTTTTTTTTCCTGTGAAGCAGAGTGTATTTCACCGGTGTTTCTGAACATAAGTAGCTACGACTTGGGTCTGTGACACCACTATGTCATGGTAGGTGTATTGCTCGGAAGCAAAGTGTCAAGTGTGAAATTGTCTGAATGGTTCTTGAGAAAGCTGCGAGCAGCAGCACCACAGGCCAAGAAATCAGTCCGTTCTGCACGTTTTGCTCATATACTGCACTCGCTATACTAAGGAAATCAATGAACGTGCACCTCCTGATAAACAGGTGGCATGCATCAAGTTGAAATTAACAATTTATGGCGAAGTTGCTGGTTAATTCGACTTGGACTACAGACTCCATTTGGGCATTTTCTGTATCTTTCCACCCGGTTACGTAAGGCGTCTTCCTTGGAAGGATCTCCTCCTCATATGCCTGATTTCTGTGACCCCTTGTCAGCGATGCAGTGTGCCAGATATGCCGGCGCTCAGGAGCGTCTCATTCAAAACACAGCGTCCTTGCCAACATTAACCTCCGTCGGTTTGCCCCGAGGCAACAAGGGATCCAATCAACTGGCACACTTTGTTAACCCCCAACGTCTCCTCCTTTTGGGTCTGTGTCACAAAGAAATTAACTCCCTGCATATTCATCACTATTACTAGCGAGGAGACGACGAATTTAATTGAATATGTAATAGCAAGAGGGACTGAAGTGGGGCTCGGCTCATTGCATTGTTGAAGCATGGGCCAGTCACTGTGTCTCTTCATGGGAAGATAACGAATGGCAGTCTGGAGAGATGACGCACGTAAATCCCACAACGGGAGTCCCACTGTTCTTGTAAAGTGAAATATTGCGTGGACATCTGTGGAGTGATGATAAACAAGGAGCCTCAAGTACATAGTGTAAATAACAAGATTAAATCAAAGGTTGAGCTATGATTGAAACACCTCCTTCTGGGTGTGAATTGATTGGCCATTGCAGTGCTGACAGTCTCATAAATAAACCGAAAAGGAGAGAAATGATGTGTTAACCTTTTTGTTATGCACATTTAATGTGTGAACCTGATCAATGTCGCGGGATCAAGCGCGGCACCTTGTTGTTCTTAGCGCTGGTCGGCGCTCCAGCGGAGCGATTGCAACAATTAGCCGTTAACGGTGAAGAATGAGCCCTCGATTCTCACTAATGGCTGCGCTTTTATTGAAAGAAAAAGCCAACTCCGATTAGCCAGAGGGCCGAGCAAGGGGAGGCGGCGGCCGCTCGGCCAAGGCTAGACGTCGGGTGGCGCCGAGGTCCCTCCGGGACTCGAGCCGACCTCGGTGAAGCGCTGGGCGCGAGGATGAAAGAGCTGGGAGACGTGGCCGGGCGGGACGAGGGAGCAGGGAGGACAGACGGAGCCTTCAGAAACCCTGACAGCTCCCCAGCAGAGAGGACAGGGAGGATGATGGGAGAAAGAGAGGAGGAGGAGCAGAGGCGCCTCCGCGAGATCAAAGGTGCACTCATCAAGGGCTTGTCTCTCCTTCCCTTTGACAGGGGCAAGAGGAGGGGAAGAGGGGGCTTCAATGAAAAGTCAATGACGATGAGGACTGCAGGCCGAGGCTGCATAAGAAAACCAATCCTTTTACCTGTAGCTCTATCGCTCTATATTCTCTCAACACTCTCTGGGCTCCAGTCTCCATTTCATTCACTTTCTTTGCACTCTCCCTGAAAGCGTTATGCATTTGTAATGTAACAGGCGTGCGTATAGTATGCATACACTTTGCTCTAGGCTGAATTATTTTTGCATGTGTTTTCCATAGAATAATTCAACAGAGATTCAGCATTTGGAAGAAGGAATCTAGGATCTACATGTACACAATCTGGGCTGGGCAATATGTCAAAAAGTGTTATCACACTAACATGTCAGAAGCTGATAGTGAGTCACCGTAGCGTCCTTATCAATAGAGCCATGTTGGCAGGAATCTGGTGATACAGGGGTTACAATAGGGGTACTATAAGCAAGGCAATATATTTAAATTTTTAAACCTAATTTTAGGAAAACTGTCATTAAAATATGCGTAAAATTAGACTAAATCTGCCTTTGTATTTAGCACTGTCCCTGTATCATCCAACATTTTAGCACTACTTTTTGTGTAATCTGAGCGGCGCTCTGCCAGGTATCTTTGCATGTACAGTACATCATTCTCCCCCATGTTTTTAGACGGCGAGGGGTGGGGGGTCACAGGATGTTCAGAAAATGGCTGTGCCCGTTTTTCCCCGTCAAAATTTTGTATAAGTTTTCAGAACATTATTTAGCCTCCATTTCGACAAGCTAGTATGCCATGGTTGGTACCAGTGTATTGGCAATCCAATGAAAAACAGATTTAGGCAACTAAACTCCAACTTCTTTAGGTTTAGGCAATAAAACTACAATTTCTCTAGGTTTAGGCAGCAAAACTACAACTTTTTTTAGGTTTATGCAATAAAAGTAAAAAAAACAACTTTTTTAGGTTTATGATAAGATAAGATGAGACTTTATTAATCCCTGGATTGGAATAAAATTAAACAGCAAGGGAAGGACATATAAAAAAATGTTGTGTCTATAATAAAAAAAAATAAATAAAACAAAACAACAAAAAATATAATTTTTTTTTATATATATATAATTGATATATATTCATAGTTGCGTTATATGCATTTATAGAAATTATGTATATATAATGTGTATGTATATAAAATACAACTTCATTTGCTTTAACTATTTAATCAGCGTCCTTGGTGTATTATATTTTTTACCGGAAATATTTTTTTTTTTTTTTTTTAAAAAAAAATTTTTAAAAAAAATAAAAAATTCCTTTTTTTCCCCCCCGAAATTAATTTAAGAAATTTTTTACACCCCCCTTTTAAAAAAAAATTTAAAAAATTTTTGCGTTTTTTTTCTCCCCCCCCACAACAATCTAATATCATATTTTTTACCCCTATTATTTTTTTTATTTTAATCTGACACCAGTATAACAACCTAAAGATCCCAAGTTGCGTTAATGCGTTTAAGAAATTAGTGAAATTTGCTTTAACTTTAACACTGGTTATTACTAAGTTATCATACAATTTTGTTCTTGTTTTTGCTTGTGGTGTAGTTTCTTTCACTCTGAGCTCAAGACAAACTGAAAGAAACAACACAAAATATCACAATACTCATGTTTATCTATATTTTCTTACACCCGTAATTGGTCTAATTTATCCGTTGGAGTTTTATGAAACTTCAGGGAGCGTCTCACCACTTTATCACCATGCAGTATTTTCATAATTCCCACTGATCATTCCAGGTTTGAGGGAGGGAACGCAATTTGTTTGCTCATTCATGTGTCACATGCAATATGTCGAGACGATGCGTCGCCCGGCTGCACCCGACGCTGCGCTGATTGGCCGCTGGTACAATTAGAACTCAAATCAAGGTAGAATATATTAGCGAGAGGCGACGTATGTAGCACAATATCGTCGACACAGCTCTGTGCCGAAGAAAGCCTGGAGAGCGTCTCGCTCATTAAATGTGATCATTATGAACCGAGAGGTTACAGAGGCGATCGAGGGAGATGTGACCTATTTTCCCTCCCGAGTGCAGCTGCTCTCTGAGCACCGAGGGCAGCAGGAGATGCTGTAGTTTCATACACATTTTCTTCATTTACTATGCATCAACAGTTAAGATGAACGCATGTCTTTACTGTCGACTGGATATGAGATATAAACGTGAGCGTTTTCTGAATAGCGTGGATGGATGTCTCTTGTGTAAATCTCTGTTCCATGACTGTATTCAGTCAGGAATATAAGATGAATAGACGACTTTCCCATTTCAAGCTGACATTTCCATTTCCCTGCCAGATCCACAGTACAGGGCTGAGTTTAACATCTTAACATGGCTCACTAATTGGCACTATCTGGACTAGACTTTGAGAAAGAATGTACACCGTCAGTCAGTTTCTAAAACCCTGTATTTTAAACCTTTAATTAAATTCCCAATAACGTAACTCCCGTGAGATTCAACAGCAGTATGTTTTTTTTCTACCACTCTCTATAACAGGTGGGCTTTTCTTGTCAAGAGCTGACATTTGCCTTCGATGAATGAATACACAAGGAGACTTTAAAGTCTGAAACTCCCTCACAGCTAAAGACAATGTGTCTTACGTCTCCCTCCGAGTTTTTAGTGATAAACAGTAAGATTTTGCAAAGACAGGGGATCTCAAAGGGTCACTATTTACGAGACTACAACTAGATTTCTTTAGAGATGATGTCACGTCCTGCCCCTGGTGGAAATTTGCAGTTAGCTCATAAGTTAATAGCATCACATTCCAGTAGCTAATGTTAGCTTGCCTCGTTTGGGACAGCGGTTAGCTAGCTAGCTAGCTAACAGTTATTATACAGTGTTTGTGGTATTTCTATTATTCAACACAGGCAATTCAGGAGCAATATCAACAGAAATATGACAACAGAGTAGAAATTTTATTTTACTTTTGTACAGCACTTTGCAGGCAACGTTTTCCTGGTGTCTGGTAGTTGCTCTCAGTCCAAAATGGCGGAAGCGTAGCTCTGCTGCTGAACACTGGCAGCTAGCTGGCACTAACTAGCTAGCTAACCACTGTCCCAATTGGAGCTACTTGAAAGCTAACGTTAGCTACGTACGGTTAGTTTGCCGGCTAACAGCAAACATTCCAGTAGCTAACATTAGCTTGCAAGTAGCCCTGTTTGGGACAGTGGCTAGTTAGCTAGTGGTCACCAGTTTCTCCATGTTTACCATTTGCTGCTTTGCTTGGTGTGGCCTATTAATCGTTGACAATGCTTGCGTAATTGAACTTATGATAATACTAAACTTGTTTGGTTTTATCGGAACATGAAGATGAGACAAAGACTGACTTAAGACAGCTTAGAGCTTTATGACCACCTTACACTTGATTGAGGTCACGGGATCGGGCAGCAACTAGCAATCCCAACAATGGAAATATACCAGGGAAAGCACTTAAAAGTTGTTTTATGTCTGAGACCTGAATGGTTGTGTTTAAGGGCTTAATTGACAGGATCTCATCTCTAATGGGACTCCTAATTAGGGCTTTAATAACGCTGTGTGCATTGAAAAGGTCAACCAATTAAGCCTTTGGTTCTGTTAAAAACATAACACAAGTGGACTGTGTTGTCTGCTCCAGGTGCATAATTAGGGTGATCAAGATCGAGGCCATTTCCAATTAGACCTCAGCTATTTCCATTAAAATAAAAAGTCACTCATTTCTTAATGCACCATTCATAATACGATGCTCTTAAAGTACCTGCTGGTGTCTCTTAACATGATGAGGGCTATTCACATCAGGAGATTCATTTATTGCCTGTTGATTGCCTGAATAGAGACCAGACTCTCGCCAGGTCCACTCAGAATGTTGCGCAGACATGAAATCAGCTTAAGAGGACCTCATTTGCAGGTTCATACTTTAGTTTTCTACCTGCTTTGTTCAAAAAACACATTTATGTTCTTACACTTTCTTTCTGAAGCTCCTGTGTCTTTAAGCCCCCTCCTCTTGAAAAAGACCAGTCCACTCTGATTGGCTTAAAATATGATGCACCTTTGGAAAAGTAGTTCTGAAGCTGTGGGTGGTACAGTTTACTCTGAGCCTGCATGACTGGGCCGTATTATTTCAAAGTTTGTGGGTTGGTAGGCACTCCAGATATCCAGATGATTCAGTCTGTGCACTGAAAAAGTGAGGTGTTCATGACATGTTTCATACTAAATCCACTGTTTGAGTTGGTGAATTGCATGTACAGTTATTACTTATTTTATTTTACTTATTTTATACATATTTATTACTATTGATCACGTTTTTCCAGAGAAAATCCAGTAATTCTGTCCTCTAGACTCCAATCAATTGACATCTATAAAGCACCTTAAGACACTCCGCTCCCAAATTATACATACAGATAGGAGTACCAACCTGGTAGCAAAGCAATGTGCTGCTCACCAAAGAAAATCAAGATCAGTTTAAGTGTACATTAGATAGGCGTAGATAAGTTTGGTCGGAAAGGGCTGATGACAAGATAAAGCTTTGAAAATATTAAAAGTATGGCACGCTTTCACAAGCCAACATTTAGTCTGTTTCCCTCAAACTCTGGTGCTATTTGTTTGCTCAGTTGTGAACGCCCACACAGGTTGTGAACGCCCACACAGGTTGTGAACGCCCACACAGGTTGTGAACGCCCACACAGGTTGTGAACGCCCACACAGCTTGTGAACGCCCACACAGGTTGTGAACGCCCACACAGCTTGTGAACGCCCACACAGGTTGTGAACGCCCACACAGGTTGTGAACGCCCACACAGGTTGCGAACGCCCACACAGGTTGTGAACGCCCACACAGGTTGCGAACGCCCACACAGGTTGTGAACGCCCACACAGGTTGTGAACGCCCACACAGGTTGTGAACGCCCACACAGGTTGCGAACGCCCACACACGTTTTGAACGCCCACACACGTTTTGAACGCCCACACAGGTTGCGAACGCCCACACACGCTGTGAACGCCCACACAGGTTGTGAACGCCCACACACGTTGTGAACGCCCACGCGCGCTGTGAACGCCCACGCACGTTGTGAATGCCCACACAGCGCTGTGAACGCCCACACGCGCTGTGAACGGCCACACACGTTGTGAACGGCCACACACGTTGTGAACGCCCACACAGGTTGCGAACGGCCACACAGGTTGCGAACGCCCGCGCACGTTGCGAACGCCCACGCACGCGTTGCGAACGCCCACGCACGTTGCGAATGCCCTCACGCTGTGAACGCCCACGCACGCTGTGAACGCCCACGCACGCTGTGAACGGCCCACGCACGCTGTGAACGGCCACGCACGCTGCGAACGCCCGCGCACGCTGCGAACGCCCACGCACACTGTGAACAGCCGCGCACGTTGTGAACACGCACGTTGCGAACGCCCACGCACGTTGTGAACGCCCACGCATGCTGTGAACGCCCACGCACGCTGTGAACACAACGTTGTGAACGGCCCACGTTGTGAATGCCCTCACACGCTGTTGTGAACGCCCACGCATGTTGTGAACGGCCCACACACGCTGTGAACAGCCACACATGCTGTGAACACCCATGCTGTGAACGCCCACGCACACTGTGAACGCCCACACACGTTGTGAACTCCCACGCACGTTGTGAACGCCTGTTGTTGACCTGGACACAGAACATGGATGGGAGAGGACTGACCCCATGTTTGCTTGACGATAAATTGGAGAAGGGATTCGTGTACAGTAGATCAGCGCAGAATCAAAGTGAAAAAAGTTCGACAGCGTCAAAGTCTGTGATTCCTTGTGTAGAAGTTGAGACAATATAATAATATAAGTAGCTCATACAACCCCACTTCAGAACACCCAAACTATCCCTTTAAGCTGAGCTAAGTGAAATCTGAGCTGTAATCGTCTGTTAAGGTGACAAAGGTCACTACTTATGGTTTTATGAATTCTTCTGTCAGCAATGGGGAAATGTTCAAGATAAAACGGGGCGTTACGTCGCTCCAAGGTGAAGTCAGCTGTGCTACAAGATCTCTTTTAGTGGCACAAACCAAAGTGGCCAGTAATGGAATACACATATCCTTCTGACTACAGTAATTATAGAAGTGTGCTTGACCTAAAAGCCTTTACAGAGATGTTGTTGAGGAAAACAGCAGGTATTTGTGTAAAGCTGGCAGTAGTGAAAGCAACACAGTATTGCATTTGTTTGACAAGGACCCCATGTGATCTGGATATGTGGCAGAATTTCAATGAGCTGGGGAATGAAATGTGACCTTGAATTTTGTGTCCCGTGGCACGCTGAATACACTGAACAGCAGCGAGGGTTGATGTAGCGCTCAGGGTGAATCATTCATTCACCTGCGAAACGATTTGAAATAAGCAACAAAAAAAAAAACGTCATTTCCATATCCTCAGACTCCGTCTACTATGCTAACAGCAGCTGACAGGAAGTCTTAAGGACGCCTTCAAGCTGAAAGTTAATTATCTCATTCGCCCGCGGCGGGTATCTCAGGATCTGACGGTATCTGTTTCAAGCTTTCAGGCCACACAAAGGCTTGCTTTGAATTGTGACACCCCCCCGCCGGTTAGCAGCACTGATCAGCAATCAGGATTGTTGGAGCGTCTATAGGATGTTAAAGACGAATAAATGCCAGACACAGACGTGACTCTTAGTCATTAGATCATTACTAGAGAGAAACAGGAATCCATCATTACTGTGTCCTAAGCAGTAATTACTCAAGTTTGTTACTTCATTTTCTTCTGAAGGGCAGTGGTTTATAGCGCTGAATCGTGTACGCTGTGATCGCCATGTCTCCGTTAAGACGGACTGGCATTTGATTGGCAAGTCGTTCTGAAAGGTCAGACGAACCCTCCGGTACCGGCGGATTTGTGGATTCAGCTAAAGAGCTCTCAAGGAAATTCAACTATAATGAGTTTGATCTCAGCAACCTGGATTTATGATACCCCGTTGTAATTTATGCTCAGAGTTAATACTAAAAAGGTATCACATATTTTTCCATCTTTTTGAAGCAGTTGGTAGAGAGGCCAGTCCTGACAGGACTGGTCACAGTTTCTCAATCAATTTATTTTGACAATAGCTGCCATTTTGGACTGATAACTCTTATTTATATTGTTCAACAGAGACATTAAATATGACAGTAGAAGAGAAATAACTAGACTTTGTGGTCAGACATTTTCCTAGCATCCAGTCCAAAATGGCAGAAGACTGTCTTTGCTGCTGGGCGCTGATGTTGGTGTTGGCCTCTTTGGCTGTAGTTGGGGTTTTGTCCTAATTAGCAAATGTTAGCATGCTAACATGCAAAACTAAGATGTTGGCAAACATTGGACCCGCTAAACGCCATCATCCCAAATTCAACATATGGTAGTGTGTAAGATAATAACGCTAAAAGTTACTTGAAAGTAAATTGCTCAACAACAGCTGTTAAATATGATATATATTTAGAGTGAAAGTATAATGAAGCAAATAAATAAATGAAAATATGAATGAATGAAATGAAATATGACCATCCATCCACTGCAACCACTTATCCCGTTTGAGCCAATCCCAGCTTGGGCGAAGGCGGCGTACAACTTGGACGGGTCCCACCTGGACAGGCAACCATTCACCCTCACATTCACACCTATGGGAGATTTTAGAGTCATCAGTTTACCGACCCTGCATGCCTTTGGACTGTGGGAGGAAACTGGAGCTCCCAGAGCAAACTAACGAGGGGAGAACAAAGTACAGCACGCAAAAACTTTAACAATTAGTTTTAGTAACAGGTAATGTTTTAATTATAACATATACACTTAACCATCATCGCTGTAATGACACAGAAACAATAACAATCACATACTTGAAGTTATAACTCCCAAAAAAAAAAAAAAAACATTGCAAAGCACATCTTTATTGGACTTTTATGGTAATTTCCGCAGCGAGCTCCCCAGACACAACAACACCAGGAGTATATTCAGGGCGAAAAACAAGCTCATCACTCACCTCGGTCTTAGAAACGATTTCCACGGCGCCGAACCGGAGCCCACTTCTGCCACCAGAGGGGAGAGAGATACAAACGCTAATGACTGTTGGCAGCAGGAACTAAAGGTGCATTTGCTTTCCCTTTATTATTCCTCGTTGTTGAATAATTAAGACCTATTGTTATTTCTCGGCCACCCGCCGTAATGATGGCAATAATTCATATTATGCTGATTAGTGACGAGGGGCGTAATGCGTTCCACATGCCACCATTTTTTTCCCCCCAGCGTCAGAAAAATTATGCTAATGGCGAACAGTCATGTGAGAAAAACAAAAATATGAATTCTATAGTAAAGCAGCCAGGGCCACCAAAGCATGTTTGTGATGCACTAATAAGTATTTCTCTGTATAGGAAGCGAAGTGATTGTTGATCAGCAGCCTCCTCGGTATGTGTGTGGGCTCATCAGAGCTGTTACGCTGTATGTGTGTGTCGCTTCGGTGGAAGCGCTGAGCCGACGAGCCAGCGTGGCGAAGCTCCAATCAGGTAACTGACTTGACGCCGCGGCCGAGACATGCCACTCAAGCGCAAGGGCAGGAAGTTCTTCCCAATTACCCAGCGAGCACTGCTCTCTGCCTGTTAACGGGAGCGGTGACAGGGCTCCATCCTGACCTTGACGGGGTGTTTCCTCTCTCTCTCTTAAGCTTGATGGCAGGGAGATAGTCACACCATGATGGGCTACGCTTGTCTTTCTCTTTCCAGCTGTGTTTTTAGCTTTACGAGCAGCGTGGCTCCAGGGATGGCAACGTCCATTCACCACATTGGTCCAGATTTATATGTAACTATTGTTACATAGTTGGCCTCCGAGGTTTTCACTGCTTTTTTTGACATTTCATAGATTTATCTGTTAATTGGATCAGTTAAATCCAATTGATAATGGGCAAAAGCACAACTCGCAGCTTGGGCTGTAATAAACAGGGTTCGGATGATACGCCTGTCTCCACATTCATTACTATCAAGATACTTTGGTAATTTCAATTCCAATTTCAAGATGCATTACATTTTTTAAGTATTATAATTTTACAAGTATTACAATTTATTGCGATTTTTGTTACCTTTTTCACACTTGACCAGGGGTGTCAAACTCCTTTTTTCATCCCGGGCCACATCAGAATCATGGTTCCCCTCAAAGGGCCGGTTGTTACTGTAAGACTATATAAATATATCTACTCTAGATCATTTTATGAAATTGCCTCTGAATTTGATTAGTATTAGTTTTAGTAATAATATATTTAATAACTAGCTCTGAAGACAAAAAGTTACTTTTTTTTAAATTCAGGGTTTGATTCCCAGAATTGTACATTTCCATCAGCCAGCGGCGACTTTGTGCAGGCGGGATTCATTCAGTCTGGATGAGGAGGGGTGAACAGCTCTGGAGGGACTGCTGACGAGGACCGGGCCCCCTATGAGAGCTTTGGGACCGGGAAGGGGTCCACGGCAGCACCCGCTGCTCATTGAGAAGAGGAAGAACGACACCTGCTTTCATGAGAGAGTCTCCAAAAGTCTCCGTAACACCAGAAAAACTCGTCAGATTTGGCGCTAATTTCTTTTTTGAAAGACTCGCTAGAGGGGCCTGAAAACTGGCTAAATATAGCGACTAAGTCGCTAAGTAGGCGTCACTGCGCTGTTGCTGGAAACCGCTGATACTGAGACGCTACAGTGCGCATGTCACAAAATCGAGATGCATTGTGGGATATGCAGTTTAAAGACACAGTACTTCTATGGAGCGGCATAGAATTGAATGATATGCATTCTATATTCTTTGCAAGCCCTCGTGGGCCACATAAAGTGAGGTGGCGGGCCGGATTTTGCCCGCGGGCCTTGAGTTTGACACATGTGCACTAGACCATGGGGAAAAAGCTGAATCACACACTTCTAAGGGCTTTTACTTTGGAAAATATCTGAATTAATATAGTAAGAATGTTTGATTTTCAGCTTGTATGTAGTCAGAGATGTCCTGAAGTCAAATACTGAATATCATCGTCAGGAATTATTATCATTATTATGATTACCGTATTTTCCAGAGTAAAGGTGCACTTAAAATCCTTAAATTTTCTCAAAAGTCGACAGTGTGCCTTATAATACGGTGCGCCTTATATATGAAAAAAGACAGTGATATTGGTATTTATTGATCGTACGCCTTATAATCCGGTACGATTTATGGTCCGCAAAATACGGTACGTTGTTTTCTAGCAACCCAAAAATCAAAGAATAAAGACATTTGCCTCATTTTTACTTCATGACGTAAATATATAGGTCTGGCTTTAAAAAAATCAATATCAAAATATATGACGTTATCTCCCTAAAATTAAAAAAAAAAAAGATTTTTTTTTTTGTCAGGGTTAGTTTGCTGCTAGACCGCCCAATCAATACAGGTTTTGACCGCAGTGAAAATGTAGTTTTTGACAGGCTAAATGCCAACACCTATGGCCTGAAGCAGAATATTTTGCATATAAAAACATGCGAATTGTGGAATTGCTTGGATCGCAAGAGTCAGAAATCTACGCAGTCTAATTCTACTAATATTATAATGCTAAATGTATATTTAGAATTCAGTGTTATGAATGAAGCTTCGAACTACTGGATACAGGCCTAGTAAAGAGTCTCTGACGGCACCTACACTACCTGCAGGACTGTAGAAAAACAGGTAGCATCACATCTTCATTTCGACATTGACTTGGTACCCTACTACCAATCCCACAATGCAATGCAATGATGATAAATCTCACATATCTTACTCTGAAGTGAAGAAGGAGTGTTTGTACTGGACAGGAAGACGAGCTGCTCACTACTACTACAAAAGCTCTTCACCTAAACTCAACAGTCACGTTGAATCCGATAATTGAATTTCTTTTTGTATGTATTAATTAGACGTGTGTTATCTGAGTTCAGTGCCATCCCCAAGTTAAATGAAAACCTGAGAATGTTCTGAAATTAATTGCACATGTCGGCGAGGCAACATCTGCCACCGAGGCTTATTAATCAGGTGAAAATCTCAATTTGATATGAGAGAATTTCGATTGACCTTTTCTGGGCATGAGTGAGCCTTGAATGATAAGTTCTGCTCATAAAGGAGGACGCATCGATAGATGCCTCCAATCTTCTCCGCCTGGATCTTGCCATAGTTCGGTAGCGGTGGTGGGGGCTGCAGCATACTGATGGGCCTTCAAACATCCCTCATGGTCAGCGTTGAGATCTTTCTGAGTCGAGCCAGTTTGAATGAAGGAAAGCACATGCGAGTCTGTTGCTTGATGCTGATTCTTTGGTTAATGGGTTCAACTGAATGAGATTTATTTATTCATGTTAAAAAGATGCTTTTTACAGATTCGCAATGAGCCTCAGGAAAGCATGTTTATTTGAAAAGCCTCAAAGTGGAAATGAAACTTAAACGTTCACCTGGTTTGCTCAATGGATTTCCACTCTAATGAACAGTTACAGAACAAACATGACGACAAATGAAGAATAAAAGGCAGTACTTTATTTTGAAGTAGCCTTTATTTACGCAACTCGCTGGTAGCTTCTTCTAGTTAGCTTGCTACCTGTTCAACATTAGCATACCAAAACTACCATCACAAAGTAAAACTGGAGACATTATCGGCCTAATGTTACCTGCGTTCTCCGTCAGCTGATTTACTGAAGTAAATTTCTAACTGTCTAACTCGGTTACAGTCCCAAACCGACTCGACTTGGTGAGTTACTGTCAGCTGCAAAACATGACAAATGTCGGCATTTAAAAGAAACGATCTGTTTCATCTTTTGGAGCAAAAGTGCCTCCATGTTGCAGTCCTGATGCTGAAACGGAGATCAGTAAGTCACTGCAGCGCTGGCTAGTGGTGCTGAAAGAGCCCCCCTGACAGGCACTGCTGTCTCAGTCAGGCCATTCAAAGACAGGGTCACTAAGAATGTAAGCGCTGAAAGTACAACTTCACCCTGAAGCTCACGTTATAGCGTTTGGTTACAGAACTTGCAAGCTTGCTAGCTAGTTACAAGCTCAACATTAGCATACCAAAACTACCGTCACAAATTGAAACAACAAAGCAAACACTAGAGGCATTATTGGCCTAATGTGTTCTCCTTCAACTAATTCTGTTATACTCCCAAGTCGACGGACACCACGGTGCAATCACCCGCCCAGAGCCAGTTGGTTTGTTTGTGTGTCGGCTTGGGAATATAAACGAGTGAGTGAGTTAGTTCATGTCATGGTAGTTTTACTATGCTAATGTTGAGTGGGTAGTTAGCTAGCTAGCAGAAGCTACCGGCAAGTTACATCAACAAACACTATAATGTGGGCTTCAGAATAAAGTAGCGCTTTCAGCATTTATTTGTCTTTTTCCTCTTTTTTTTTCTTTCAAACACTGACATTTGTCGTGTTTGTTGTAGAATTGTTCATCAGTAGGAATCCATAAACCAAGTTAACATGGTTGGACGTTTCATTTCTGCTTTAAAGCCACATAGACTTCCTGCATCTTGGCAGCATCTTTTAATCTCTTTTCCTTTTCCAATATCCTCTTTCTAGATGTCTCATATGCTGACCCGGCTCTGTCTTTTTTGTTTTTTTCTTGCAGAGATGCTATGAAGAGCCCATATTGCCTTGGACGAGAGCCAGCTGTGTCAGGTATGCTACACTGACCTCCGCTTCCTGTCCGTTTGTCAGAGCGCTGCTCAGTCAGGGATGGAGCCCATATCTGGTTTTAAAAGGCCTCTCATAATAGCTAGTCCTGTATTTCACAGTGCTGGAGAGGAGATAGAGAACTGAAACAAAAGCCTTGAATAAAAGTTATTGTTGCCTCTGAGGTTCACTGCTTCAATCTCACTGCTTAATGAAGTGGAGGCTTTGTCACCCTTGCATGCATTTAAGTCTCCTGGGTTCCCTCAGTCATCAAAGGGAATTACTAAACTGAAGAGAAAATGCAGTGTGCGGCGTCTCCCCACGCTGCTATCCAGCAACACAACAAATGGGCTTTTCTGGTCTGCATCTTTTGTTATCACAGACTATTAAAAAACAAATCTGAGTGTGGTGATGCCGTTAGCGATCTGTCAAATGTCAAAATTGAGGTCTTGATCAAGGATTTGCCTTCGATTGTGATAACTCGGCTGAATGTTAATGATGTTTGTGCCATGGATGAACAAAACTTTTTCTGACCCTACTTTCCTCAATATTAATGTATTTGTATTGTATTGGTCTGTGGTCTGTGTCAGTATTTCTAATACCTGAGCAGACTTCCGATCATCAGGAGCATGTTTGAGGCAAGATGGAGAATATGAACAGCAGAGTAGAGGAAAATGATGTGTACTGTTGCTCGAGTTGACCATGTTTCATATGTCTTATTTCAAAAGCCTTCACAACCTCTAATCTGTCCTCAGAAATGGAAATGGTCAGTGATTCACAATTTTGTGTCTTTTGTGGCCAGATGTAGCGCTATAATAACCAACTTTACATTGTGTACATGTACGTTTTGAACAATAGGTCTAAAAAACTATATTTTTCCTGGATTTGGTCTGAAAAGTGAAGCCAGTGCTAAAGTGCCTTAAACTTGTATTCTTTTTCACAGCCAGCAGGGGGCGACTCTGGTTGCAGAAAGAAGTCTGATTTGCCACTTGATTGCTTATCTCTCAATCACTAGTTTCAATGTCAATACAACATAATGTTCATTTAGTAAATTATAGTCCCATCTAGAGTCAAACAGACCATAAGGCGAGGGTATCCTTTGAAGGTTCCACAGCGTTGTCTGGTCTGGGCGTTGTCTGGTCTGGGCGTTGTTTGTATCGTCAGCGTAGAACTTGACCTCTTTCACAGTGTGAAAGGTGTTTTTGACGCCTGAAGATGACTTATTCAGTGTTTGGTTGCTCCACTCTCTCGTGTCACTTTTACAAGGAAACTAAGATGGCGACAGCCAAAATGCCGAACTCAAGTCCTCAAAACGGTAGTCCACAAACCAGTGGGTCATGTCACGGTGACTACATCCACTTCTTATGCACAGTTTATGGTCCAGACAGATCTGTCCATATAAGCCACGCCCATTTGGATCTTGATTGAATTTGGATCGATTTTGAATTGTGACCAAATCAGTTTTTTTGACTCCTCCTCCTCTAACCTCCTTGTTAAGACAAATAGGTGGTGCTGTAGCAGCATCATCAAACTATAAAGCTACGAGTCTCTGTCAGTCTGTAAGTGTGTGTCAGTCATGTATCTCGAGAACTGTTCATCCGATCTACTTCCTGCTTGGCAGGTGTATTGCCGGCGATGCAGCATTGAAGTTGGTGCAATTTGGACTGTGCAGCAGTGGGGGCGGTGAACTAAAAAAAAATTACTGGAGTCCAGACGAGTCTATCCAGATAACCTTATCCATTTGCGTCTAGACATTTTTCCGCTATTTTGAATTGTGTCCCAATCTGTTTTTTTGCAACTCCTATATTTTGAGTAATCGTCAACAAATTTGGTAACTTAGCTCAAATGCTAAACGCTTTGTGCTATTCCAAACACATTTGGCGGACGTGTAGATATGATGCCTGAGTGACCACGACAGATTCGATGCCATTTGGCCAATCGGTGGCGCTGTAGCAGCATCATCTACCTATAAAGCTAGGAATGACCATCTGAATATATGTGTGTGTCCTTCGTATATCTCGAGAACAGTTTGTCCAATTTACGTCACACTTGGTGGGTGTATTACTGAGACCCAAGGAAGTGCCGTGTCAAAGCTGGTGCAATTTGGACATGCAACTTCTTCAATATTAATAACCTTTGTATAAAGATGTGTATTCATGCAACAAAGGCTAAAATATTCCCACTGTAATCCCTATCATAGGCTAAGCTCCAGAAATGGTGGATGCTACATTTCCCATAGTGCACCTTTAATCTCCTGCCTGGTAAACGCCCACACCTTTCAAACCCGTTGCTCCTAGTTGATGCTGATAAAAATGTTTTCGCAGGCAGATCATGTCGAGTAAAGCGATCGCCACGCTTGAGTTTCATTGTCCCACGCAACACTGGCCACAAAATGCCACGCTGACTTCCTCCAAAGGTGGGGGGACATTTTTCCGTTCGGAGTCGCTCCTGGGCATTGAAACAAAATGTGGATAATGTATGTTTTAAATAAGACATTAAGAGCTGCCTGCTCTTTCTTCCCTCGGCGTCTTCCCTTCTCAGCGGCCGGCGTCGGCCCGCAGAGACACAAACAGTTAGCGTACATATGTCAGGTGCTCCGTACGAGCTAAAGTTCAAATCCTCCTCACACCCCCCCCCCCACATCCTTAGCGCCACAGGCAGGGACTCCGCGAAAAGGTCATCTGTCACACTGATGAAATGAAGGAAACTGCCGTCTCTTGCTTCCCCTCACCATGCTGTTTTTAGCCTTTTTAGTGACTGCTGCTTGCTCCTGCTCACCTCATCACACCTCAGCATGCCAAATTAATACATGAATCATACTACAAAACCTGCATATGATTAGCATTTTCTAGCCTTGAAGACTATTGTAATATCTCATTTTGCAGCCATGCATTGTGTTTCCAGCTGTATTCAATATATTATTATTACATATATTACATTCAAAGCAGTAATCACACTGAAATTCCAGTTTCTAAATCCATCAATGACAGATAGTATGGCTGTCAATCAAACACAAATCTCCCTTTAAGGTACATTTTATACAGATAAAAAAATGTGCAATTAATCGATTGATAGCCGTATTTATTATTGATTGTCTATAGATAATTGGGATATAATATTACAACATTTAATCGCAAATTAATCACTTTTTTATTGCTCTTTGCTGTGTAATTTTTGCATTATGTGTGAAAGTACTTGACAAAAAAAGCTATATTGCAAAAAAAAACACCACTTTATACTAATTTTAGCATCAGAGGTTGTTTATATCTGTACTAGGGTTATTGATCAATTAAAGTATTTAATCGCCATTAATCTCATGATTGAACATAGTTAATCATGATTAATTGCAAATTAATCACACCTTTTTAATCAGTTCAAAATGTACCTTAAAGGGAGATTTGTCAAGTATTTTATACTCGTATCAACATGGGAGCGGGCAAGTATGCTTATTTATGCCAATATATGGTTATTATTGGAAATCAATCAACAACACAAAAATGGACCCCTTTGAAAAAAGTTTTCCTCACCAAAATTTAGCTTAATTTGGCGGATTATTTAACCTCCTTCCTTACAATACGACTATCTAACTCTAGCTTTAAAACTGAGCCGCTGCAACCTAAAAATGCGTTAATGGGTTAAAGAAATTAGCGGCTTTAAAACAACTTCCACGTTATTATGGCATTAACATTGACAGATCTTTATTGGAAAGTGATGGTTTTTGGCTGTGGCTTGTTCTCAAGAAATCAAAATTGGCCTTAAAACCTGCATCTAATCGCCACGAAGAGGTTTCGGCTCCACACAAGTCACACACTGTAACGTGAATGTGAAATCTGAATGCATGGGGTGAGTCACGGATAACCTCGTGGTGAAATATTTAGTGAAAAGGAGTGAATGTATAGATGGGCCTTAGGGAAGAGCAGCCAGTATCTCAGAGGCAGTTCAGCCTCCTCTGAACTCCCACATCACGACTCTCAGGAGTACAAACAGTTAAAAGCAGCACTTTATCACGTCTTTTCATTTCTAAAAATCACTCTTTTTAAATATTCAATCAACCCCTGAGATTATTTTTCTGACAAGTCGGATTTGATTTCTTTTTCTCTTATTCGCTTAGCGAAATAGAGACACTGATGAATTGTAGTTAATATACCGCAGCAGCGCTCCGGCACACATTCAGATATAGTAATGTAATGTGCTAATATAATCTAACTTCCTTTATGAGGCATCGTCCCACTGGGTTAAACAATAAGAGTGTCTTTGTCTTGCTGCTTGGCTTGTAAATTGGTGTCTTAACAAGGGTCCTATGTGTAAAGTGTTGATTTTAAGGCTTTTACAAACCAGGGGCATGATGAGTAAACGGCAAATACTTGCCTGCGAATATGATATATCTAGATCTGATTGTGAAGTTAAGAGGCAATATGATGATATATATCATCAAAATGATATAAAATGTATGTATTTTAGGGCTGTTAAAGTTAACACGATAACACGTTCTTAACACAACTTGCAATTTTTAGGTTGTAGCAGGCTCAGTTTTAAAGCGACTGAAGTCAAGATACTGGCTTCATGTGAAACTAGACTATGGAGTCAGTATGTCATACTGGCTTGTCAACAACGAGGCCAAATAAAGCTCCAAACCTTCGCTAAATTTTGGCAAAAAAAAATCCCAATAATAAAAGTATTTTCATAAAGTAACTTTCATAAAAGTTTAGTTACGTGCATCTACGTCCTCCGGTGCTCCTAATGGCATCTGCAAGATTTCACAGACCAGAGGAAAACAACCAATCAGAGCTCAAAACACTCGTAAACTGTGAACGGTCAAACAAGGAATCGCTGATCAAATATGAATCAATATTCTGTTACTGTAGTGACTATTTCTCTAGAGGGAATACAAACACCACCCAGCAGTCAGAGCACAGCCAATAGGAACGCTCTCTCTCTCTGATGTGACCTGTGATTGGTCCTCTGTCATTTTTTAAAACCTGAAAACAGAAACATGAGGAGGTGCAGAAGTCTAGTTTTCTCTCAAAATATGATTGATTACTTGCAAAGTATTAGTAATTTACGGTAAAAAGAGTCACAATTCTCTGATTTCAGCCTCTCAAATGTGAATATTTTCTGGTTTTGTTCTTCCTCTATGACAGTAAAGTGAATATCTTTGATTTGTGGACAAAACAAGACATTTGACGTCATCTTGGGCTCTTCGGAAACAGTATA
The DNA here is from genome assembly GCA_947000775.1 of Pterois miles. NCBI lineage: Eukaryota > Metazoa > Chordata > Actinopteri > Perciformes > Scorpaenidae > Pterois > Pterois miles. The sequence continues at coordinate 2,347,018 of CAMQGK010000500.1, read as the reverse complement.
TTGACATTTTTTCACCATTTTATACACTAAACAACTAATCGATTAATCAAGAAATTAATCAACAGATTAATTAATAATGGAAATAATTGTTAGTTACTAGAGCTGAACAATACACCGGTCTCCTGATTCAATACTATCGTGATACTTGTGATTTTTATTAACTTTTTTAACACTAGAAAAAGTTGTAAAAACTTAAATCATACACATCGGGGGACTTTTACTTTGGAAAATATCTTAATTAATACAGTAAAAATGACTCAGACCACAGCAATAAAAATGATAACTTCCTTCCACTTCTGCATAGACTCAAACAAAGCAAATAATAATCAAAATTTAAAAAAAAAATTGCGATACATAGGTGAATTGATTTCCCATCCCCGAGTAGTTACAGACCTATTGGGAATTAATCGCACGAATCATAGCATCATAATTTGTTCTTGTTTATATCTGTGCCATATTGCTTCTGATTTCATCATAATGTTGAATATCAAACTAGCATGAATTTCAATAATAGATGGATTCCAAGGGTTAGTCCAAGACCAGAGCGACAGGCTAATTGAGCAGTACGTGGCGATCCAGCTGCAGGCGCTATTTGCATAGCTTCATCATTATTCATCAAAGACGCCTCAGCAGGAACGTTATCATGTCTCAGGACCAATTTCTCAATGTTTTCTCCCTATGAGTACATCACACCACTGACTCATACGTCTTACCCAGATGCCCTTGCGGCGGGCGGGCACCCCCCAAATGAACACAGTTTGCTCGGCGCCAACGACAGCCGACCACAGCGAGATATCGGCTGAGTTATTTGATCATACAGTGAAATATCAGGGCACACAATGCTCAATACAGTCGGGAAGACGCCACGGAGATTAATGCCGTGGTTGGAAGTCATTAGCTGATCAATCACGGTTGAATCATTGCAGGTCGTTAGGAGCATAAACCTTGGATGTTGGCCTCTGGGGGGAAACCATTTTGGCGCAGTGGGAGGTGAAGGACTTGACGAGCGGGGACGGATCCCTCAGTCATTTATCCCCAAAGATAGACGAATTTATCACATTTTCTCTACGAAATATTCCAATCAATGTGTCTGTGGTTACATTAAACGAGCTGTGCTTGAACTGCTGGTAGATTTACAGACGGGAAGACACACTCAGACGGACTGCACAATTTGGAAGCAATGATAAAACTATTAAGCCTTTATTGCATGGTTGACTCACTCTCTGACTGGCATTGTTTGGCATTACTCCATTTCAAAAGGCATGGGAACAACAATGAGGCCTCTCAAAGTGTCTTCAGATCAATGAAGTGAGTCTTTTATAAGCTTTCCAAACATCACAGCGGGAAAGGGCAATCTCAGAAGATTATACTTGTCAGATTAAATGAAATCATGGCGGGGTTTCAATTGGCGAGCAGCGAGAGGCACCCGATTCGAACAATAGCATCTTTGAAAACAGAAGCTAGAGTACGGCGGATGCACCTCGCTGTTTTTTTCTTAGCTGTGTTGATTCATAATTTGCGCTGGGGTTCAAATAAGTGGGGCTGCACGGTGGTGCAGTGGTTAGCGCTGTCGCCTCACAGCAAGAGGGTTGCAGGTTCGATTCCGGCTTGGGACTCTTCTGTGTAGAGTTTGCATGTTCTCTCCGTGTAAGCGTGGGTTTTCTCCAGGTACTTCAGCTTCCTCCAACAGTCCAAAGACATGCTGTTTAGGTTGAATTTAGGTGAAATTGCCCGTAGGTGTGGATGTGAGTGTGAATGGTTGTCTGTCTATATGTTGTCTGTCTCTATGTGCCCTGCGATCGACTGGCAACCTGTCCAGGGTGAACCCCGCCTTCGCCCAATGCCAGCTGGGATCGGCTCCAGCCCCCCCGCGACCCCTAACGGGATAAGCGGTTGACGATGGATGGATGGATGGTTCAAATAAGTGCTCCGTACGATGGAAGGCGGATTAATTCAATTCCCCACAGGACCGATCTCTGCTGACGTACAAGATTTCAAATCATATCTGGGGTTGGCCGGGCTGAAGATCGTGCTAAGGTCAAGTCATGAATGCAAATTAAGGTTTCATTAAGTTGTTGATTGGTGGAGGTTGCTGTACTGTACACTCACTGCATTAATACATTTCCATCAATAGGCCAATGTCATGAAGGAAAGACCCATGTAAACATTATAGTCTGATTATATGCCGTTATGTCCTTAGTTGACGTAAGCATTATCAGGCGAAGTCCAGCTGAAATTTAAATCCTCTCACTTTTTATGTCTCCAAGCTGAACACGATATCTCACGAACGCCTGGAGGGAGTTTCTCCAAATTTGGCGCAAACGTACACTTGGACTCAAAGATGAACAGACTAAATTTTGGTGAGTAAAGGTCACAGTGCTACAAAACAATCACTAAAGAATTCCTATACTAATTACGAGAATTTCAAAGAAATATGGCGATTGGACAAAATTCTGAAGCGAAGACATTTTGGACAAACATGGATGTAAACTGCGACATGACTGCTTGGTGGAGGCGTACAACCGTGAGGCGGCAAGTCTGTCAGGAAATGTAACGACAATGGTACTGAAGCTTTTTCACAGTAGAGTAAAACTGTTTTTGGATGCATTTATGGAAACAGTGTATGAGCTTCAAGCTTCGAAGTGAACGTTTCCCATGACAGTACTCTGAGAACTGGCGTTGCTGATGGATGCATTCAGTATATATACGTTGACTAGGGATGTCGGTTGATTAAAATATTTGATCGTGATCAATCGTACGATTGTCGATTAACAGCCATAATATGTAGTGTCTGTTTAACTGATGGCAGCTGGCAGGCTGAGCCCCAGCAGGGGAGCGACACAAAATATGGGAACTTGTGCTGTAGCTTAGATGCCATCTATTTTTGAACCAATTAGCTGTCGGTGTGATGCCTCTGGGCCATATAATGTAAATTTGAGCAAGTATATGTATACTGCATATATACATTTGCATAAAGCAGCATATTTTCTCACTCCCATGTTGGTAAGAGTTTTACTTAAAAATCTCTCTTTAAGGTCCATTTGTTTTCTCGTCCACTCATCTCAGTCGAATTAAACAAATCAAGAGGTCCTCACAAATATCAATGCGACCAATCAATGAGTCTGTACATGAGCTAGCTGTATGGTAGGTATTCACAGGTCGGACCGTGAGGTGGGCTGGACGAGCCTTCAGACTGCTCACGGTTACTTCTTATTCGTAAGGTGAAAAATCAAGTAGCGTTTACACTTTTTGAAGAGGCTTTTGAATTTTGCACGATGCGGCGCCGTACAGAGCGACGCCGGGTTTGAGTCCTGTTTTGTTTTTTAGTGCGGAGCCACTCGAGCAGAGAGCTCCGCCAGTCAGAGCATCTCTTGACAAATGAAGGTTTCATTTAAAGTGAAGGTCGTGGAGCTGCTCCTGTTTTGAAATCGGCGGAGTGAATCCCCCCACTCTGAGTTGTATTTCACTTTGCTGCCTAATTTAAAGTTTTCGGCTGACACATCCTTGTGAGGAGTCCGTAAGCAGTCAGTCACCAGCGTGAGCTGTCTGCAGTTTAACCACTTCTGCTTTGTTGGAACATCACAGTTGTGCTCGAACTCGAACGCCAACCACCAGGATAAAATAGAGGTTTTGTTTGCTTGTCTTGCCTCTTCAACCCCTGAGCCTAGAGGCATCAGTCTGCTTCAGCTGAAGAGCTTTTTGAATAGTCGAACAGCATGTGAAAGCCTCCCTCCCCACACACTCATCCAGCTATACAAGTCCTGCATTTAATTCACTGAACACATATATTTTCACTTGCCTGCTGAAGGTAATGTTAGTTATAAAATGTATCTGGGCTTCTAGTCTCCACTGGTTTTCTGTCATACCTTCATACATGAAACAGGTATTAGATGATATTCTCTGTGCTATTAAAAGGAACCCTATAACAAATAAATGAATAAATAAATAATGACTCAAAAATAAAATTACATTAAATAATATTAAAAATGAATGAAGCCATTAATTAATTGATATTTGTGTTTTAATTTGCGACATTTATTGAACTTAATTTTCTTATTTATTTACCCCTCTGTTTTCCTTTTTATTTATTTGTCATTAATTTTTATTTATATAATAATATTTTTTAAAAAATGATTAAAAAATGACATGTTGAGTGAGGCAGAAATGCATTGAGACATTAAGGCAAAAAGAATAAATAAATAAATTTGGGGAAATAAATGGGTGAAATGCAAAGGGGAAAGGATGCATAAATAAATAAATACATGCAAAAATATATTAATAAATACACATTAAAAATAATAACAAAAATAGAAAAGAAATAAATGAATTCAAAAATACATTTAAAAATGACTAGAAAAATAAATTAATTAAAAGAAAATGAAGCAGAAGAGTGAATAAATAAGGCAATTAATGCAAAAATAAATAAGCAGTTTAAAACAGAAAAATCCATTTACGTCACACTTTCTCATTTAATTAACGAAACTACATTTATTTTTGCTACATCTAATGACATATTTATTAATTTATCAAGTCAGATTTATTTATTTATTTATTATTTCGGCAGGTTCCTCCACGCTGTCATATAAATGACTTTGTTTTGAGCATTAACAGACCATGGTGGTCCAGTTGGTCTGTCCAGTACTTTGGTCCAGAACCTCAACACTGACTTGCCAGATTTCCATTAAATTGCTTATTGATTGCTGTGAACCCTAGAGGGTCATTCCTAATGATCTTGTTGATCACCTGACGTTAATTTTAACACCGCCGTCAAGTCAAATGTTCCCCCTGACAAACGTTTTGGTCCAGAGCGAGAATCTGCTGTAGTTCTGGCCAGATGTGCATTAAATGTGCTGTTGAGACTCGTGTTCTTCAGGTAGACCCTCATGTGTTTGGTCAGAGCCGCTGACAGCTGTAATCCTGCATGTATAATGCATACAGTTCGTTTTAATGATTTTAATACAGATCTTGTCTTTGGATTTGTTTTGTACTTGAGATGCATTTTTCAATCCTTTGCAGTTACATTATATTTAAAGGCCAATGTTTGTACTTTTGGACTTAATGCTTTGGAGTTATTGGAAATGTTTGAATCAAGTCCTTTGAGTCCATTTACAAGTCGGAAACAATCCTACACACAATGGCGCCTTGATGCAAAGGCCGGCAGTGAAAATATAGTTTTTGAAAGGCTAAACGCTAACAAATATGGACTGAAGCAGAATATTTCATTAGATAAAAATATGAAATGATTACATCTATCTTTTTTCAATACATTTTGACTTTTGGACTTAAGGCTGTGGAGTTATTGGAAAGACTTGGATCACACGTGGCCTGATCTTTATCTGCAGCTGGGCATAAATACTGGATTTAAACGCAACAAATAGACATGCAAAAATGAAAACAATGAATCGGATAATATTTGTGATCACGATTTTGGCTTCCCACAATTAAATGGTGATGATATTGATGTTTGAAATGCCTGCTCTGCTCGTGTTTATTCAGCCTCTGAATGTTGCTAATTTTACTCGCAATATCCACCACATTTATGCATTTAACTTTAAAATATAGTATTCCTGTATTTTTTTTTTCATATTGCAGAAAATTGTAGAGTAGCATGGACGTGAAAGAAGAGCAGTGTATCTTAATGTGAGAGTGCAATAAACACGTTGTTGCTAAAATCACTGAATAATTACGTTGAATAATCAGGATCTGAATATTCAGGATTACCATTTTGACCATAATCGTGCAACCCTAAATCAATCAGCCTACGACAGGTCGCTGTCCGTTGACGGGGGGGTGCTGAATTATTGTTGCCTTGTCATATTGTGATCACACATCTTTCTCTTGACTTACTGTCGACGTATTGTCTTATATTGATGAGTTTCATATTGTGCTAACTGATCTGTTTATTATTTGTCGCTGTCCATTGACGGGAGGTGCTGAATTATGTAATAATCATGTTGCTATGGTATATCGTGAAGAGGCTCTGCAGCCCCGGGTCCTGTCTGTATTATAGCCTCTTGTTTAGCTGGCTGTTGTTTTTCAGGCCTGTTGGCTGCTCTCTGAAATGTGTGCAGTAATCAGAGTTTTGCATATTATGGAATATAACTCTGCCGGCTCCATTGTTTTTAATAATCTGATGTCCCTTTTGATTTTAAAGACCCTGCGGTCTTTCTTTGTATGCATTAAATTAACCTTTTGAAAAGGAGCCTTGTTGGACATATAAAGCCCGCCATTGTTTTATGCACATTTGAGGATGATTGACGACGTCTGGGTTTGACCGTCGACGTATCAAGGTGAAAGTGATTGAAAACGTTGCAGAGACACGCTGGTGCATTTTTTATTCTCTTTGCATGGTAATCCTCCTTTGCCCACTTCGGCTTTGACCACTTACCCCCCCCTGCTTCTCCCCTACACTTCCCACACTTTCCATTTCCTGGAGGTGTTTCCAGCCCACCATCTCTTTGAACAGCGGTGTTTGATGTTGGAAATGAACCGGGGTGTGGGGACTGCGAGGCTTTCTCCTTCCCCAAATCCTTTACTCTTTTGTGTTTTCAATGAGCAATCGCATACTCTTAACCACGCATGACTTTGATAAAGCTAACCTCTGTAGATGAATAGACCCTCCCTCTGCACACCGACAGCACACTTCATAAGGGGGCTTTTATGTACTGCAATGCCTTTACTTCAAGGTGGGGGCTTGGACTTTGGCACAATAGTGTTTTGATGCCACATAAAATTAGAACCAGGTTCAAAAGGCGCAATTTTTCGACGGCAATTTATCACGTCCAGCGTTATCAACTAGGTCATTTTTCATTTTTCCCTGTGTTTTTTTTTGAGAGAGGAAGTGAAAAGCAAGCGAGAGTATAGCAGAGCGAGAAAGAAGGCACAGTGAAAATGAGGTAAGAGATAAAGAGAATGACAAAGGAGGAAAGGTATAGCAGTCCCGCCGGTTTCACTTCCACCGCTCCGTCTCGGTAAACATGTCGCCGCTACGCTGCGGGAACGTTTCTGTTTTGCTACCTCAAAGACAACCTAAACTTTCAAAGTTCTGCCCGAAAGTGTATCTCTGGACGTAAGCACTCTGCCACACATGCTCACTCTCCGCTGCTATCCGTGGGAGTGCAGGCGGCTTTGTAGCCGTCTCCGGTGGATCCAAGTGGGCTGCACGGCATACTAAGTACTTTGTGTCGGTGGTATGTTATGTAAAAGTAATTCCAGGGCTAATTTCAGTTTAAAGGGGCAACGCTGTGGGCTGTGCGAGGCACCGGCTCGCTGTTAGCTGAAATGACACAAGTCATTTCAGTGCAAACTGGAAAGAGATTGACACTAGAAAGGAGCAAAATAGCAGAAAATACACCCTGCTCATAGGTTCTTTTACAGATCATCATCTTAACCCTTTGAACGCTGCAATAGAAATCAGCTGCCAGTGCCCACATTGGTGTTTTTGCTTATTGTGATGGCATTTCTTCAAACACTTCATCCCCCTAAAATCTGTACAACCTAAGGTTATGCAAGTTAATAAACCATAACAGTTAGAAGTATTGGTATTGTGCCATAAACCTCTAAAGCCCGACGGACCCAGTATCCAAAGGGCTGCTGCGTAGTTTAAAAAAGACACAATGGAAGATAATTAATACCATTTTGGAAATCTGTGGACTCCAGTTTTCAGGATCTGTAAATAAATATTAAAGATCTGTGCTAATTTCTTCATAAATCTACAATATCATGCTTGGTATCGTTGGAAACTAAAATTAAAGCTTTCCATAAATAAACCACAATTGGATGTTTTTCTTGAGATTTTAGTAAATAAACACAAATGCAAATTATTTCTAAAAGTAACTTGAAGTTGTTTCAACTTTGTACATTTTTTTGTTTTTGAGTTATGCCCATGTATTTTTATGAGCAGATGGCACAGAATGGCATTTTGATAGTTTTGTTATTTTACATTCCACATGTTAAGTATCTCATCTGTCAGTCAATTCAAATATTATATTCTGCATGACTGTACATAGTTAATCGTAAAGTAATCACATTTTTTATCTGTTCAAAATGTACCTTAAAGGGAAATTTGTCTTATCAACTTATCTTATCTCTTATCAACGTGGGAGTGGACAAATATGCTGCGGCAGTAGCTCAGTCTGTAGGGAGTTGGCTTGGGAACCGGAGGGTCACCGGTTCAAGTCCCGACATGGACCAAGAACTGGTAGCTGGAGAGGTGCCAGTTTACCTCTTGGGCACTGCCGAGGTGCCCCTGAGCAAGCAAACCCCCAACTGCTCGGGGCGCTTGTCAGGAGCAGCCCCCACTCTGACATCTCTCCATTGTTGCATGTTTGTGCATGTGTGTGTTCAGGTCTGCATGTACCGTGTATAAGTTAACAACAGAGTGAAAAAATTGAATTTCCCCTCGTGGGACTAATAAAGGAATATCTTCTTCTTCTTCTTCTTATGTAAATATATGTATATATTTATTATTGAAAATCAATTAACAGCACAAAACTTGACTACAACTTGCCCCAAACTGCATGTGATTATCATAAAGTGGGCATGTCTGTAAAGGGGAGACTGGACACAGAACCCATTTACATTCACGTATCTGAGGTCAAACGTCAAGGGACCCCTTTGAAAACTGACATGACAGTCCACTTTTCGCCAAAATGTAGTTTATCTATGAATTTAGCTTATTTATAAATTTAGTTTGGAGCGTTATTTACTTTCCCTCTCGACAAGCTAGTTTAACACCGAAGGCTTCCTTCAGTTTCCTAGTTTCATATGATACCAGTATCTCCTCTCTAGCTTTTTGGTCTTTTTGATTCTGGCCCATTGGACCAGTGTATTTTATCTATTTGATTCTGGCCCACTGGACTGGTGTATTTGATCTTTTTGATTCTGGCCCACTGGACTAGTGTATTTGATCTTTTTGATTCTGGCCCATTGGACCAGAGTATTTGGTCTATTTAATTCTGGCCCATTGGACCGATGTATTTGATCTTTTTGATTCTGGCCCACTGGACCAGTATATTTGGCCTATTTGATTCTGGCCCATTGGACCAGAGTATTTTGTCTATTTGATTCTGGCCCATCATTTATGAAGAGTATGGACTTAGACAGCTATTGGGCTGATCCATTGTGGCTGTCTGAGATAGTATAACTAGCACTTGATAGATCGATAGGTGTTTAATTCTCTCAACAGTTCTACGGACTTGTCACCGTTGTAGTTGCCCCGTGAACAATAGCTCGACCTGTTACAGCACAAGACCGCCAAGCGTGTCATTCCTGAAACCAGTGGGTTCTGGGTATCTGTAGGACTGTGTTTCAGCCAGCCAGCCGTTTATTTTCTGTTTGTGAGCCAGCAGAAAAGAGAGGAGTTCAAGGACTCGACAAGGGCTCAGGTCCCCGGGGTCCCCCCCACAGAGACAATGATGACTCTCCCCCGCCCACCCATCCACCCACCTGCCTCCGTCCTGTCCTCCATTTTGACACTGAGCAACGAGGCCCGCTCTGACCTTGCAGCGATTTGCAAACGCGCACCCATCCGGTCCCCCGTGAAACGCCTGCAGCTGACGGGCCAACATCGGGACATGCACAAACACATCCTCACGTGCACATGCAATCATGTGCATACACACTCAAAGGGTACGTCTGCAGAGGGGACTCTGTTTCTAGGTCCCACCTCCCCACAGGAGCTCCCTATCATCACAAAGTCCAGCAGTCAACATAACCCCCAGACTACTCTGCCAGCCTGTCCCTCGCCGCCCGTCACACCTCCGGCATAATAAGAGTGTGCAGCAGTCACCGTGGCGACGTCTGACCCTCGCAGCCGTCAGCAGCGTAACCCCCGCCCTTCCTCCCGGGCAAAACCAATTTACAATCCGCCCGCCCCGATGCTGCCTCCCGGCCGTCTGCGACGCCGCACCGCCGTTCTCTGTTTATTTATGACCCCTGGCCCACCAATGAAGGGTATTATGAAAGGGATTACACAGCCAAACGGCCTGGCTCAGACCCCACTCTCATTACTCACCGCTCGTCCAGCAAGATGGCGGGAGGCCTGGGAGCGAGAGATTATCAAATCGTTTGTGACTGTTTGATCACTGAACATATACGCCGGGTCCGTCTTTCGAGGGACACCTGAAAATGCGCAATGCTGTGGGGGCTGCCGTCGCGAAGGCGGCTGTAATCGAAGTGGAAATGACAAAAGGGACTCTGGAGCCCTGGCTGCCAGGAAGGACTGAGAGCCCAGAGAGGAGTTAACGGAGGAGGGGAAGGACGGTGGTGTTTTTCTCACCTTGCCGTACAGTGGCAGTACAGTGCCTGAGGAGAGTCAAAGCCTTGTATTGTCATGATATTTATAAATATTTTAAGCTAAATAGTAGGAGTAGGAATCATTTTTAATGCCAGAATTGACATATTTTGCTTCATTTGAGTTTATGTGGAGGTAGAAGGAAGTTACCACTTTTGTTGTGGTAATCTGAGTAACGTGACGTCATATCCGTCCGTATCCGAACAAGAAATTAGAAAAAAGTGGCGGGTGGGTGTGGATCCGACCTCCACCCTCCCATTAAATCCAGCGTGGTAAACGCGACACATCCAGTAAGCGAGGGAGGGAAACTTTGGGTTTCACACATTGCAGGAAAAGCAGAGCTAGACATCACGGCTAAAGCTGCACGCTAACTCCGTCACGGGCAGGAAACATTAGCATATCACGAAACGAAACGTTCGGTCTGGCCGGCCGTCGCTCTCGTCTCCGTGGTCAAACGGGCCGACGCTACGACTGTAGAGCGCTATGTACTGACAACAAACATCGCAATAAATCAGTACTGAATATCGAATCAGCACCCAAGTATCGTGATAGTATTGAATCAGGAGATCAGGTGAACCATCCAATTACCACACGATATTATCACAGAACTGAAGTCACAATACGATCTTATTGCCATTTTAAACACAGATAAATTGTGATATAGTCCGATTCACTACCTTCTTTCAACTGCCAATTATGCAGTTTGTCAACATCGGTTTTAATTAAGAGTTTTCACAGTTTCCATTCACATATCAATGCCTGTGACGGTTTTCCTAACAAAATTTAGTGTAAATTTTGAGCATTATTTAGCACCAATGGCACCAATGGATTCCTAAGATTTCCTAGTTTCATGTGATACCAGTAGCTTGAAGAGCCTGCTACAACTTCTGAATGACAGAATAGCAACCAGATTAAGACATTAATAGTTTATGTAATAAATGATAAATACCTGACCTCTGTGTATCGATACAATATTGCCACGCAAAATATTGCAATATTATACTGTATTGATTTTTCCCCATCCCCGCTACATAGTGTTTTGTAGTTATATTTTAAATATGTTAGAGCTGTCAGAGTTAACACAGTAATAAAACATTAACATAAATTTGTTTTAACACCACTTGCGATTTAGCCCGGCCTACGTAAAGCTGAAACTACGACACTAGAAAAACCCCAGGTCGTACTAGCTTGTTGGGAGGGATGCTAGCTAAGAAAAAACTGTCATGGTCATTTTCAAAGGGGTCCCTTGACCTCTGACCTTCAGATGTGTGAATGTAAATGGGTTCTCTGGGTCCCCACCAGGCTCTCCTTTACAGACATGCCCACTTTATGATAGTCCCAGTCAGTCTGGATCAAGTCATAGTCAAGTCAGCACTCTGACACACTGACAGCTGTTGTTGCCTGTTAGGCTGCAGTTTGTCATTATGATTTCAGCATATTTTTTTGCTAAATGCCGAAACTGTGAGGGTTTCTGGGCAATATTTGTCATCAGTTTGTGTTGTGAATGGATTTCTATCAATAAATATGTACATACATTTGCATAAAGCAGCATATTTGTCCATTACCATGTTGTTAAATAATTGACAAATCTCCCTTTAAGGTGCATTTTAAAAAGATAAAAAATGTGCCAGAATTTTCAATTAATCCCAATTAATGGACAATCATGGGATTAATCACTATTAAATATTTTAGTCCATTAACAGCTGATATATATTTGTTAATCATAAAAAAACACAAGCTTGCGTATTTCTGTTCAGAAAGAGCTGTGAGCTTAACTTAAATACTACACAGTGTCCTTGTTGGAGAAATTTATGTAACTTCAGTCTTTTCAAACCTATTTCACTTTTCGAGCCGAAAGAACACGGCGCTCAAGGCTGCAAACAAGGCTGCTACTGAGAAAAGTTGACATTTTAGAAACACAAGGCTTCTGCTTGACAGGGTGAACTAAAGAGAACGGCTTCACATCGGCAGATATTCCTTTCAGGCTTTTCACTTTTCAGCTTTTATGTGCACACACGCACACAATGTGGAAAAAAAAACAATGCAACCCTCATCAGCAATGTGTTAATGGTTGCCATTGGTTACTCAAGCAGGTGTGAGATTTGCTACCGTTTTCATCCTCAGCATATTTCCATAAAAGGTAGCGCTCAGCTAACTGACGGTGTGGTGAACAAAACATTTCTGACAACCAAAAGCAGCAGGTGGACACATTCATGTAACTGTGAAACAACGAGCTCTGTCAAAACTTTTTGCAACCGTTATCCTCTCTATTGTTTCTCATATAAAACCCAACAGGAGGAAGAGTGATGCCGTACATCCAGAGATTAGCGCTGGATTGTGAATTGTTAAAAGCAGCATATTTCAGCATGTGTAGGTGTGGCGTGTGCTGCTGGCAGCGTGACTGTGCAGTACAGTAACAGCGCAGACAGTAGAAGCATGGCCAGCGCTACATGAAGCTTTTTAAATGCTATAACACAGGGTTAAGTCCTACCCTGTGGCTGGCAGCTGCCTCGGTGATCTAGCATTGTTTGCTGCCGTAGATTACCACGGGACCTGCCGCTGGCGGCAAGCTCAAGGAGAATGCTCGCTGTCGAAGCATACAGGAGGATCCCATCCCTGTTCTCTTCTTGCTTTTTCCTCATGACACACACTGTTGTTCTGCCTCCTTCCACTTCACTTCAATAGGAAGAGCGATGCTGTCAGGGTTCAGTCTAGTATCTAGTATAGACTTTCCTGGGTGTGATCAATGCATGTACGTGTGACCTTCAGCATTAGTCGGTCACCTACCACAAAACAAAGTGCTGCCGTTGTAAATATCCTTTTTTATGTCAATGTTAATGTTTTGCTGTCAGAAAATGCTGATTTACAATCAATGTTGACAGTAAAATGGTGTAAAATCCAGGATCAGGAGCTATTATAGGGATGTGAGATGTGAGTTATTCTACATATTCCAAGTTAGTTTTTAGCCAAAAAAATTCAGGTATAGTCAACAAAACTACTTACTTTTAGGAAAAAAACACTTAGCAGGTTTAGGAAAAGACTGACTTGGTTAGGTTTAGGCAACAAAATTACATAGGTTTACAAAACGATCAAGTATTTAGTTATGCTTACACTACAAAAATACATAGCTAGGATTACGAATTACAAAAAGATCAACTTAGGTTTAGGCAACAAAACTACCTTGTCAGGTTTAAGCAACAAAACTACTTAGGTTTAGGAAAAGATTTAGGCAACAAAACTTCCTAGTTAGGTTTAGGAAAAGAGTGAGTTAGTTAGGTTTGGCAACAAAGCTACTTAGGTGTAGGCAACAAGTTTTGTTACACACGTAGGTTTATGAAAAAAATTACATTCTGGGATTTGTAGTATTAGCGGTTCATGCGCTATATACCGGCAGGCCAGCTCTAATAGACATTTGATATCATCTTGTGGTCCAAATGTAATTACCTGAGGTTGACACCTATGGGTTAGAATAACTGTGGAAGTGGTGTTTCCTAAGAAAGGAAGCGACATGACAAATAAGTTGACTTGGTTATGAATACCGGTCTCCTGGGCAAAATGACCCACCCATCCTCCCTGCTCTTTATAATTCCTAATTCATGATTACAGTGTATTACATATAATATGTATATATGAATTACTGTGCATTACTTTTCACAGGTAGAGCTATGAACGGTACATGTACCTGTACTGTCTTAGGTTATGTGTCACTGTCAGGAGTATGTAGCTGTATATATGTAGCTGTACATATCTGTATGAAGTCAGTATATTGTGCTGTTGTACATGCATATCAGAAGTTTTATTGGGAGGGATGCTGGTCTGGAACAGCAATCAGAGGAGTCTGGTAGAGAGGGCGATGAAGAAAAACCTTCATCTTTCTGATCCAGTGCTATAAATGTTTTCATAATGGCTCTTGAAAGTTAATATTAGTAATTAATCCACATTGTGTTTTCTAAGAGTTGAACTTAGTATAGAGCTATAGACTTATCAAATTCTTGCACAGAAAAGCAATTAACTATTTAAGCATAATTAACACCCACCCAATTATTATTTCTCCTTCACGGAACACTAAAAATCCTCCAACACAACTTTGAACTCCCAACAGCAGCCCAAAGCAGCGTAAACGGGCTTAAATCTGTGTCATGAACAAATCTGCCGGAGGGCTTTTGGTAACATATTTACACAAAAATAACTTGAATGAATTAAATCGTGTTAGAATCTTCTGATGCAAGTGGTTAAAAGGAACATCTGAATATCAGCCCATTTAAGCTGTAATTAAAAATGTAATTTGGAATTGCTATAAGATATTCAGTAATCGTTGATGCGTTGTATCAGCCCGACTATAAGCCCTTCTATCTGAGAGAGTTATTGTGCATGAAATGAGAGGAGGGAGTGAAACAAGCCGGGGTGAATAGAACAGAAAATGATCTGCCATACAGTGTAAAGACCTGCCGTCCTACGCCTGTGTAATTTAACGCTGGCTCTGCAGGACACACTTCGTGGTTGTGTACCGTTAGCCTTTGATATGTACACTCCTAGAAATAAAGGTGCCTGTCCCCATAGGAGAACCTTTTTTGGTTCCTATTAGAAATATTATGAAGGTTCCCTTTCAGAGGGTTCTACCTTGAACCCAACATAAAGGGTTATACTGTACGTAGAATCACCCATCAGTGAAAAGGTTCCTCCCAGAATCCCCTGTGAGACAGGGATGCACCTAGACCAATACTGGATTGGATATGGGGCTGATACTGACACAGATAGCTGGAGTGGGTATCCTTTGTTAGGGTTAGGCAACGTAACTACTTTGTTAGGTTTAGGCAACAGAACTACTTAGTTAGGTTTAGATTAAAAAATAGTTAGGTTTAGGTTTAAAAAAAAAGTATGTTTAGGCAACAAAACTATGTAGGTTAAGGCAACAAAACTACTTAGTTAGGTTTAGATTAAAAATAGTTAGGTTTAGGTTAAAAAAAAGTATGTTTAGGCAACAAAACTATGTAGGTTAAGGCAACAAAACAACTTAGATTTAAATAACAAAACTACTTACGTTTAGGCAACAAAACAATTTTGTTAGGTTAAGGCAATAAAATGACTTTAGTTTAGACAACAAAACTGCTTAGCTAGGTTAAGGCAACAAATCTACAAAGGTTTAGGCAACAAAACTACTTAGTTAGGTTTAGGCAACAAACTACATTGTTGGGTTTAGGCAACACACTACTTAGGTTTAGGAATACTATTTGGTTAGGTGTAGGCAACACATCTACAAAAGTTTAGGCAGTAAAACTACTTGGGTTTAGGCAACAAACTAAACTACTTAGTTGGGTTGAGGCAACAAACTACTTAGTTGGGTTTAGGCAGCAATCTACTTAGGTTTAGGAAAAGTTTGACTTGGTTAGGTTTAGGCAACAAAACAATTTTGTTAGGTTAAGGCAATAAAATGACTTTAGTTTAGATCACAAAACTGCTTAGCTAGGTTAAGGCAACAAATCTACAAAGGTTTAGGCAGTCAAACTACGTAGTTAGGTGTAGGCAACAAAACTACTTAGTTAGGTTAAGGCAGCAAACTACTTAGGTTTAGGAAAAGTTTGACTTGGTTAGGTTTAGGCAACAAACTACTTAGTTGGGTTCAGGAATGGTTTGACTTGGTTAGCTTTAGGCAACAAAACTACTTAGCTTTAAGAAAAGATTGACTTTGTTAGGTTTAGTCAACAAAACTGCTTAGGTTTAGGAAATTACTGAGGTTTAGGTAATGAAACTACTTGTTAGGTTTAGAAAAAGACTGTGGTTTGTGTCAAAATAACTCCAGAAGCACCATAACTGCGGAAATTATGTGACAAATAAATCAACTTTGGTTTCATACGGGACACAGTCCGCTGTCTTTTGACCCACCCATCCACCCTTTATACCGTCATACAGCGTACGCTGTTGATCGCTTTCAACAATCCTTGAAGAACTCCCTTTTCCAAACGAGTTTCTCGGATAAAAAGGGTTCTTAGTGGAACCCTTAGTCTTAGAGCCCTTAAGAGCCCTTGAAAAACCCTGTCTTCAAGACGGTGGTTCAGGGTCGAACCTCAGCCCTCCAGGAAGAACCTTTTTATGGCCCTTATTTGTGAGAGTGTAGGGACATGAGAGAGGCTCTCATTATGATCGGAAAAGTAATTTATTTTCATCGCAGGGGGACTTTGCCGTCAGAGAAACACACATCATCTTCGATGCTGATGCAAACATGATTGCATGACTTTACTTTTAACACTTTGTGTTCGAAGATTAACTGGACCTTTAAATAAACCGATGAGTTATTAACTTCAACATTTCTCTGATATACCTGTAGAGGAATTCAAATTCTCTGCACAGACTTATTTTTAGATGAAGACATTTGCTCAGTACATGCAGTTAGCATAAGAGGGATTAGTGTGTCCTACATGACTAGCGCATCGCTCGGCACTATGGCAAAGATAATTAAGAGTCATTAAGACGTTTTCCGCGAGAGCTTTGTTCATTTTCCGTTTCATTTCACCCAAAGCTCAGGGTCAGCATTGTCATTCAAGTGCTGTAACAAGACAGCGTTGGTCACGCTCACGAGCTTTAAATATTCATCTAATTTATAATTTAGAGTGAAAAATGTTGAATCCGTCAGCAGTGCAACTTGTACCGAGCTGAAATAGGATAGAGGAGTGCTGGAGTTCAATAGTGACCAGCTAATTGGTGAGACACTTTGTCACATCCAGTGATACATGGACACAACAACAAGTGCAACTCCACCCACGTACACACACCTACACACTAACTCTTAGCAACACAGAATATTCGTAGGTGTGCAGGGCCTTTAAACTGCAACATTATGGTCCCCCTTTGTCAGACTAATCTTAAATTAAAACTTTATTGGTCCCAACTAAAGTGCAAGAGATCTGCGTCTGTGTTTGATTGATGGCAGCTGGCAGGCTGAGCTCCAGCAGGGGAGCAAGAGACAAAGTTAACGAACTTGCACTGTAGCTAACACACCATCAATCTCACAACCAATCGGAGATGGGTCTGACTTTGATTTAGCCTCCAGGCAATATTTCTGGGGTTACGGTGTAGCCAGCGGATATCAGAACAAAACCACCAAATATTTCTACATATGCACAAATGACGCTGAACAGTAAAGACGAGTCAAAGTGTATGATAATGCCTTTTGTCCGAGTAAGACAGTGAACCACGGATGTGCACAGCCTTTAAACTGCAACGTTACGATCCCTCTTTGTCAGACTAATCTGAAATTAAAACATATTTAATGGTCTCAACTAAAGTGCAAGTGATCTATGTCCATATTTGATTTATTGGCTGCTGGCAGGCTGAGCTCCAGCAGGCCAGCAAAAGACAAAATTTAGCTTTACATGCCAATTTAGCCAAACAATATTTCTGCAGATATCCCAACCAAAGTTTCCCCTTCCATGCGCCGGTGATTCTTTACAGCCGGATTAGCAACGCATATACAACATATGCTGTACATGCTAAAAGTACATGCACAAGGCAAATATCAGTGTATATAGTAGTGATTCAGAAGACGGGTTCGAGAGTGCAGCCATCATTCTACCCCAGTGCTACATCTGAAAGGGAAGCGCCGTCTCCTGGATTTTGTTTCCTGTCTTTATGTTCGGGTAAACAGACAGCGGTGACATACTCGGAGGGAATAAGGAGGCTGCTGCACTGCAACGAGAGATCATAAAACCCCACGACGGCTCGTCACGGGGGACTTTTAGGTTTACAAAAGCAATTTTTATCGGCTGAGGTCACAGACTTGTGCATCAGTGTTCCCCAGTGAAGCCGTAGAAACAAGTCCTCGTCTTGATGTTTCTCACTGCAGAGCTTGTTCCACATGTGTGATATTTATGTTTCTTAACATCCACTTTTCTGTGATTTCCTGCCCATCTTTTCTCTCCATCCTTTTGGTTATGCAAATGACACCATCTCGTAAGAATCAGTGTCTCTGGCAAAGTTGTAACTCCATATATCCCTGCTGTTTAGAAGCAGCAGGACGTGGGAAATAATTGCGGAGCTCCAGCTACGGTGTACTGTAATTTTGTATTTTTGCTGCGTGAGGGTGGAAAACTATTATTTGTACATTTCAATGTTTGTCTCAATGCTCAACAGGACATGTTATTGACGTCTCTGGTTTTAGCAAAAACTTTTGAAGAATCACAGGAATACAAATACATCCATCCATCTATCGTCGCTTATCCCGTTAGGGGTCGTGGGGGGGCTGGAGCTGATCCCAGCTGGCATTGGGCGAAGGCGGGGTTCACCCTGGACAGGTCACCAGTCCATCGCAGGGCACATAGAGACAGACAACATAGAGACAGACAACCATTCACACTCACATCCACACCTACGGGCAATTTAGAGTCATCAATTAACCTAAACAGCATGTCTTTGGACTGTGGGAGGAAGCTGGAGTACCCGGAGAAAACCCACGCTTACACGGGAACATGCAAACTCCTTTAAACTTTAATGGCTGTGTGTGTCAGCCCAGTATGACTTGCTGTACCAGTATGTCAGCGTTATGTCAGCGTTATGTCAGCGTTATGTCAGCGTTATGTCAGCGTTACGTCAGCGTTCGTCCAAACTGTGACGCGCCTACATGTTCAAAGAGCAGTCAAACATCCTTTGCAACACCTGAGCAGCTAATGAGCCGAACCTGCTGCAGCCTGACGCGTCATACGTCGTATTTTATTGACTTTATTTTATGATAATCATTATGTTTAGGTAAATCATTTAAGGCAAAATCACACTGGGCAACATTTGATGCAATTTCCTAACTCTTTTCCATTTAACTTAATCACATATCTGAAGAATTTGATTAATAAATAAAAAATAAGTGCTCAGAAGTAGAAATTAGGGCTGTCAATTGATTGATTAATCGAATGATTGTCAATATTTAATCACAAATTAATTTCACATTTTTTATCTGTCACAATGTACCTTAAATTTTTGTCTAGTGTGTAATACTCAACATGGGAATGGGTACATATGCTGCTTTATTCAAATGTATGTATATATTTATTATTGGATATCAATTAACACAAAACAATAACAAATATTAATACAACCAATGAAATATTGGCTGCCGGTTGGATTTTTAAGAGGTTAATTAGAAAATGGTAAGTGTGTTAATGCGTTAAAGAAACGTTTTATTCCTGCCTTAATTACTGATGTAGACAAACCTTTAACAGCACCACAACACTAAAACTTGATTGGTTACAAATCTAATATATTTTTCTATCATATTTAGAGTTGGTTTAATAAAAGTTGAACACTCATAATTCATCTAATTTCCTGTTTCCTGTTTGGCTGCTCAGAAGGAAAACGGCTTTGGGCAGCTTGGGGTCCATTGTAAACCATTTGGCTGGTTGCCCCAATGAACAGTGATAGAGTCCAATGAATGGAGATTGATGACACTGAGTTCTGTAGGCTTGACATGCAATGACTGATCATTTTGACCAACAAAGCCAAATTACGTTAATGATGACTGGGCTGGTTTCAGGCTCTGATCGGTATCACTGAAATCTTACTGTAGTTGTGGGCACTCAGTTTCTTACCTCGTCAGACTACAGACTTTTGGCAATGTTGCACTGTTGCCACATCTGACCAATGAACCTGGTTCAGTACGATATTATAATAAATAAAAGAATGAAGGTAAACTATGAAAATAAGACCATTATGATCCTTTAATGGTTTAGTCTAGTGGTAGGGGCACCATACCTTGGTTTTGGAGTTATTGGGTTGTATGTTCGACTGTATGTAGGTATGTCAGGCTGTCTCAATAACCACAATATTGCAGTAAAAAAAGCAATAATTTCACAGTATTGCAGCACTGAGCCAATCGTTTTCACCCCAGGGGACAGCCCTATAAATACATACGAATTGCAACCCATTCTCGTGAATGCAGTATCTCAGAAATACAGTGGAGTCTTCAAATTTAGCACAAACAAAGAAAAAAAAAAATAGTATTTGGTGGTCAAAGAGGTGAATGTCATTGAGACCTCACAATATAACTCAACAATTCAAATGTTCATTTTGACAGTTTTACACAAATTTCTAACAGGATAAAATGAAGTGATGGCATTTTGGACAGACATGGGTGTTGACTTGACTTGTCGGCGGAGGTGGTTTGGATTTAGATGGATTGTAGCTTGTGCAGTTGTTAGCACTGTTGCTTCACAGCAAGAGGATCGCAGGTTCAAACCCGACTCGTGTGAGGTTTGCACGTTCTCCCAGTGTTAGCGTGGGTTTGCTCCGGGTGCTCCGGTTTCCTCCTACAATTCAAAGACACTCTAAATATCCTGTAGGTGTCTATGTGTGAACCCTGTGATAGTCTGGCGAGCCATCCAAGAGTGTCAGCTGGGATCGGCTGCAGCCCCCCACGACCCTGAAGATAAGCAGTTACTGATAATGAATGTAGCTTCAACATTTAAATAGTTATTTCTGCTCCAGCATTATCTGGTATCTGCAGTATGTACATACACTTGGTTGTTGTGTGAACAGAAAAATGACCTGCTCTGGAGCTGACCTGCACTCGACCCTAAAACTATTTCACTCACTAGTATTGGAGTTAGTGGAGACTTTTAATGCAAGGGCGTCTAACAAGTGTCTTCGCAATGCCATAATAAATTTCTGGGGGAAATAACGCAACATAGATAGTGAAAATCTACCAATAAGGGTCAGGGTGAAAGCCAAATCCTATTTAAAGGGGAAAAGAAATACAGCTTTATACTTTATTAGGCCCTACAAATGTCAGTGCTGCAGAGAAGCCTGGCCGGTATTAGATGAATCCCATCTCCCACTATCCGCGGGAGGATTCTTACTTCCATAGACAAAGCCTTCATGAGGCAACATATTTCACAGGACAAAGTCTGCTGGGTATTTTCAGCTAAAACTCTCGCTAACTTAACGCTGGAAAAATAGCAGGAATAATTGGCCATTAGTGTATTTGGGGGGAACGAGTATAATCAAATGCTTTTTAAACAACAGTGTTGCTTGTCTGCACACGGGTGTACATTGATTCTCTCCATATCTGTGTTTGGGTGTATGTTTGAGGAAATAGCATTAGAGTGACATGCAGAGTCGTTACTTCACAGCAGGTTACTGACAGGGTATTAGGCTCTCCTGCAGTGGGGCCTGCGAAATTGTGCTCATTATGGTGTCTCAGTTCAGATCCAGGCCTGATTTGCTCGCCTTTGCATGGCTCTTGGTTATCGCCGAGCGCGGCAGACAAAGAATCAGCAGAACAAATCTCATTAAGGGAAAAGACAAACTTGCAATAGGAGCCGAGATCAAACTGTAAGCGGTAAATATTGACAAAGTAAGGCAGCGAGCCGAACTCGGCAGCACTGCTGGCGCTCTTTCTTTGTGACCAGCAGTTTGTCTTTGTTCTCTTACAGTTAAATTGAAATTACTGCATCGATGTTGTGCACAGTAGGGGCAATGCTGTTTTGTGAAGTTTTTATTTGCTGTTTATTTGTTTTAGTAATTATAAATAATTATCAGGATTTCTATCAAAGGTGCAAAATACAGAAGTCTCAGCATTTCTGTTGCCTCTGCAGGGCTCTCAACATGGCAGTGTCTGATCCAGTCATGGCAAGGGTACTTCAAATGGTTAAGGTTAAGCAGACCTTGAATGGTTAAGTTTAGGCATTGACCTTAAATCGTTAAGGGTACTATTGACATTGAATGGTTAAGTTTAGGCATTGACCTTGAATGGTTAAGTTTTGGCATTGACCTTGAATGGTTAAGTTTAGACATTGACCTTGAATGGTTAAGTTTAGGCATTGACCTTGAATGGTTATGGTTAGGCATTGACCTTGAATGGTTATGGTTAGGCATTGACCTTGAATGGTTATGGTTAGGCATTGACCTTGAATGGTTATGGTTAGGCATTGACCTTGAATGGTTAAGTTTAGGCATTGACCTTGAATGGTTAAGTTTAGGCATTGACCTTGAATGGTTAAGTTTAGGCATTGACCTTGAATGGTTATGGTTAGGCATTGACCTTGAATGGTTATGGTTAGGCATTGACCTTGAATGGTTATGGTTAGGCATTGACCTTGAATGGTTAAGTTTAGGCATTGACCTTGAATGGTTAAGTTTAGGCATTGACCTTGAATGGTTAAGTTTAGGCATTGACCTTGAATGGTTATGGTTAGGCATTGACCTTAAATTGTTAAGGCTACTATTGACATTGAATGGTTATGGTTAGGCATTGACCTTAAATCGTTAAGGGTAGTATTGACCTTGAATGGTTATGGTTAGGCATTGACCTTAAATCGTTAAGGGTAGCATTGACCTTGAATGGTTAAGGTTAGGCATTGACCTTAAATCGTTAAGGGTAGTATTGCTGCTATTTGTTAATAAAACAGCACAATTTTATAATTTATATCAAATTACTTTGTGGACCCCCTTTGAGAATTACTGCTTTAGATGCTAAGTATCTCTTAATAGGACCCCATGTACAACACTGTGCAAACAGCTTGACAGGCCTGCCGAGCCTCGTTATTGGTTGAGGACTCAGTTAATTGCTAAGATGAAGAAAATTTTGTGCCAACATTGTAGTTCAGTAATATCAGTTCAGCACAGTGAAAGACAGTTGGAGTAAGCAACTACACTATTGTGGAAAAAGAAAAGAACAAGAGTGATATTGACAGAGCGGAGGTAGCTCACCTGTGCTATTTCCCACGACATCACTGCTGCTGTAGCAACAATAAAGCAAAGCTGACAGCCCTCACTAACTGGCCAGTCAAACCAAAAGCGAGCTCTGACCTCAGGCTGTGTCTCACATAGCTCAGCTGTGATTTCCAGGAGAGTATCTGACTTTTTTGAAAATATCCTCCTTTGAGGTCTTGGACTGTAATTTCAAGCTACCAGAGACAAGGAACATATAGTTGCAAGAAAAAGTATGTGAACTCTTTGGGACTTTGATTTCTGCATAAACTGGTTATAAAATGTGTTCTGATCTTCATCTAAGTCACAACAATAGACAAACACAGTCTGCTTAAACTAATACCGCACCGAAGTTGTAGTTTTGTTGTCTAAACCCAATGAAGTTGTAGTTTTGTTGCCTAAACCCAATGAAGTTGTAGTTTTGTTGCCTAAACCCAATGAAGTTGTAGTTTTGTTGCCTAAATCCAATGAAGTTGTAGTATTGTTGTCTAAACCCAAATAAGTTATATTTTTGTTGTCTAAACTTAAAGTTATAGTTTTGTTGCGTAAACCCAATTAAGTTATAGTTCTGTTGCCTAAAGAAGTTATAGTTTTGTTACCTTAATCAAAAGAACTTTAGTTTTGTTGCCTAAACCTAAAGACATTATAGTTTTCTTTCCTAAACCAAACTATATTTTTTTGCCAAAACCTAAAGAAGTTCTAGTTTTGTTGTCTAAACCCAATGAAGTTGTAGTTTTCTTGTCTAAACCCAATGAAGTTGTAGTTTTTTTTTCTTTGTTTTTCTTTTTTTTCCTCTTTTTTTCTTTCCTCCTTTTTTTTTCCAACTTTTTTTTGTTGTCTAAACCCAATGAAGTTGTAGTTTACTTGTCTAAGCCCAATGAAGTTGTACTTTTGTTGCCCAAATCTTTTTTTTTTTTTTAATTTTTTTTTTTTTTTAATATATTTTGTTTTTTCAATCTTATTGTTTTTTTTAAACCCAATAATTTTTTTTTTTTTTTTAAATTTAATTATATTTTTTCATAAACCTAATTAATTATATTTTTTAAAGAAGTTATAGTTTTGTTACCTAAATCAACATAACTTTAGTTTTGTTACCTAAACCTAAAGACATTATAGTTTTCTTTCCTAAGCCGAACTATATTTTTTTGCCAAAACCTAAAGAAGTTCTAGTTTTGTTGTCTAAACCCAATGAAGTTGTAGTTTTGTTGTCTAAACCCAATGAAGTTGTAGTTTTGTTGCCTAAACCCAATGAAGTTGTAGTTTTGTTGCCTAAACCCAATGAAGTTGTAGTTTTGTTGCCTAAATCCAATGAAGTTGTAGTTTTGTTGCCTAAATCCATTGAAGTTGTAGTGTTGTTGTCTAAACCCAAATAAGTTATATTTTTGTTGTCTAAACTTAAAGTTATAGTTTTGTTGCATAAACCTAATTAAGTTATAGTTCTGTTGCCTAAAGAAGTTATAGTTTTGTGACCTTAATCAAAAGAACTTTAGTTTTGTTGCCTAAACCTAAAGACATTATAGTTTTCTTTCCTAAACCAAACTATATTTTTTTGCCAAAACCTAAAGAAGTTCTAGTTTTGTTGTCTAAACCCAATGAAGTTGTAGTTTTCTTGTCTAAGCCCAATGAAGTTGTAGTTTTGTTGTCTAAGCCCAATGAAGTTGTAGTCTTGTTGCCTAAATCTAAAGAATTTTTATTTTTGTTGCCTAAATCTAAAGAAGTTATAGTTTTGTTGCTTAAACCTATAGAAGTTGTAGTGTTTTTGTTTATGTTCAAAACGCATACAGAAGGCCCCTACTGACCCACATCTATGGCTTTTATAGCACCAGGTAATGTCTGTTTAACGGCCTGATAACCACTGAGCTGGGTGCACATTTAGACAACATGTGTCCACATATTGTGACTTTTTCTGGCTTTTCGGCTCAGGCCTTTTCCTTTAATGACGTCAGGAGAAGGAGCTTGAGAGTCGTAGTGGGGAGATGGAGTGGATGGAGAAAGCAACCGTTGTCCAAAAAGCTCAACAAGTCTGGCTAGCCTGCACACACTGCAGCACTGAGAGCCAAATGTCACTCTCCACAGTGGGGTCCAAACCCCCATGCATTTTGCCTCTGAAAAGACTCCAAATGTGGCTAAATTTAGAGTGCTGGCCTTACAGTGTTCCTTCCCCTTCACATAGCCAGCATACTAATATGAGACATTCAAAGACAGGACAACATTAAGCATGTATTTTTCATCTCATCGTCTCTTGCTATCAGCGATACCTCTATCTTGTAATTAAATGTAATTGCACATTCGGAGCAATACAGCTTGATGGGTCTGGCTAATTGGTCCCACATTAGAAACCATAATTACCAGTGTGGCCGCAGGATAATGTGTTTTGCATCACTGTTGTCACTCTTTTCTGGCAGCAGAAGCATCCAACGCCTACTGTGGTCTCTTTCCATACATTTATTTAGTGTGCTTATATATGTGCGTAAGATATTTAATTAATTCAGATTAAGAAGGATTCGTGTAAATACGGTCGACACGATACATAGAAATTAGCATTAGGGTAAAGTGGCTGAATTAAAAGAGGAAGATACGTGAAAGGGGGATTCTGAGTGAATGAATGAATCACTGCATATCTGTAGACACGTTATCTTGACTGTACACATAAATAACATCCAGATGGTGATAATAAGAACAAGCATCCCTCTCTTTGTCACAGTGTTAAGACTCCTCCGCCTGGAGTTAGTGATAAGGTGAACAGTAAAGCACATACCCACGTCTGCACACACTGGGCTTGTTATCGACACCAGGGAGCTGAAATATGGTAAAATATAGTCAACAGTTTACTAAATATTTTTTGATGCCATTGGAATTGCGCCACCAATCACGCATATTGTGTTTGTGAAGTCAAGAAAGTCTTGGTTTGTCGTCGTATTTAGTTTTGTGTGAAACCATTCCGTCAACTGCATCTCGTCATCTGCATAATGTCACACAATATACGTCACCAATGCTAGCTAGCGAGCTAACGTTGCTATATTCCACGTTCAGATGAAATGTTATCATATCTGATGTGTTTTTCCAACGACTGCTGGTCACTAATGCAACTTTTGGGTGTGTAGTCTTTGTAATTACGGATTTTCAGTCTTACAATCTGACTTTCTCGACTTGCAAAATTATCTTTTAATTTGACAGCAATCATATGTCATTAATAGTGTAACTTTTGTCTCTCTCCGTTGACTACCGTTGACACTTTTTCACAAATAAGGTCCCGAACAGCGTGATGTTGGCTCTCCATTCAATTGTGAAGCAAACTTTGGAAATGTCTGCAAAAAAGAAATTCCAATGAGGCACGTTGCCATCAACTAATTCGGAGTGAATGAACTCGTCTACAATGTAGTTTGATCAGAGTTTGGCGCCATAATTCAGTAGTAAACATTAGAAGTAGTCGAGTTTGTGTTTTTTCGTGTCAGCTAGTATTGGACATGTTAGGTGTTGTCCAGAGATGAAGACGATATAAATATTAACGCTGCAAGCAGCACCTTCCCGCTCGTCGTCGGCACTGGCGGGACGCCGATCGACACACCCGCGAGTTAGCAACCAGCGGACCCACAATTCAGACGTTATTTCTTGCGTGGATTGAGCGGCACAGGAAATGACGCGTTTTTTTCACCACTTCCTGTGTGCACTATGTGGTACTAGAGAATGTTATGTGAATGTTATGTTATGTTTCTCATTATCAAGCGTTGATCATAACGCTTACTTTCTGTTGCCAGTAGGTGGCGCCGTGACTATGAGTCAGTATTGTAGATGTCCTCAGGCCTGGACTGGACCAAGTACAACTGCGTTACAACAGTTTGGTGAATCATATCAGTTCTCCACTGTGTGAAATGTTTTAACAATATACGTAATGATCGCGTTATAACGTGAAACATTTGCAGTTATACCAATAACATCACATTTTAACATGAAACGTTTCATATAACATATAAGATACATGGTTTAGTTTTACAAGAAAAGTTTCTTATAATAACATGAAAATATCTTGTTATAAGCTGGAAATCATACTTTTACTTACATACTTAGAATCCCTTAATAAAGGAGTATCTTATCTTATCTAACAATAAACTTATCACGTGATAACAAGAAGCATTTTTATATCTTTTTATAATAATATACTATTTGTCTTGTTACGTGAAACTTCTTATGTTAAAACTTATTGTTACCATAACGTAAGCGTATAAAATGTTTTATGTTATAACGTGATCATCACGTGTAATAACATATCTAGTATATTGTTATAACAAGAAAAGTTTATTTGTTATAACATATATATAACATGTATGTTGTTACAACATGAAAATATCTAGTTATAATGTGAAAAAACCTACTTGCATACTTATAACAATCAACTTTATCATGTTATAATGCGATGCTAGTTCAGGGGTTCAGGTCATTTCCTGTGTTCAGAAAGTTCAGATAGGTCCCAAAAAGACCAGAGCTAGGACTAATTTCCTACATTTTTTAAATGGCTTTCAACTGAAGCTTGCGCCCGGGCTGCATCCAATTCAGTTTTTACTCTACACCTTCAGGTCGGGTGAAGCCCGAGTGTCATTCGGCCAGCCTTTGCTTGGGGAATATATTGTGTAGAGGAATACAATCAATACAACACACGGTTCAAAGGTCAGAAACATGGTGCAGCTCCATTCAAGGTTTCACCACAGTGTTTAACACTGAAGGCCAAACATTAGAAACTCTGTCACGCTGAAGTTCCTTTAGCTCTGCTGGTTCCTACCAAATCTTTTGACATATTGATTAGCCACTGCGGTTGCACACAACACCCGATCTGACCTGAATTTGGCTTCTGCTGAACACCACTGTGGGGAAAAATAAATCCTCTCTGATATACAGTTACAAGAAAAAGTCTGTGAACCCTCTGGGATTACTTGGATTTCTGCATAAATTGGTCATAAAATGTGTTCTGATCTTCATCTAAGTCACAACAACAGACAAACACAGTCTGCTTAGATAGAACAAAATAGAGTTTATTGTTATTTGTTAAAAACAGGTACATTGGACTTCTTGTGCTTGTCCCTCAAGTCAGTAACAAAATAAAGTGCATGCAAGACAAAGATGCAAGGTGCATAGGACAAAGAAACTAAATACTAAACTAATAAACTAATCCCGCACAAAAAGTTATATGTTTTCATGTTTTTATTGAACACAGCATGTAAACATTCACAGTGCAGGGTGGAAAAAGTATGTGAACCTTTGGATTTAATAACTGGTTGAGCCTCCTTTGGCAGCAATAACCAGATCAGACCTGCACAACGATCAGGAGGAATTTTGGACTATTCCTTGATACAAAACTGTTTCAGTTCAGCAGTATTCTGGATGTCTGGTGTGAATCTTTCTGGAGGGCCTGCCACAGCATCTCAATCAGGTTGAGGTCAGGACTCTGCCTGGTCCACTCCAGCAGGCCTATATTCTTCTGTTGAAGCCGTTCTGTTGTTGATTTACTTCTATGCTTTGGGTCTTTGTCCTGTTGCATCACCCATCCTCTGTTGAGCTTCAGTTGGAGGACAGATGGTCTTAAGTTTTCCTGAAAAAGGTCTTGATAAAATTGGGAATTCATTTTTCCGTCGATGGCAGCGATCCGTCCAGGCCCTGAGGCAGCAAAGTAGCCCCGAACCATGATGCCCCTCCACCATATTTCACACTTGGGATGAGGTTTTGATGGTGTGCTGAGTCTTTTTTCCTCCACATAGCGTTGTGTGTTCCTTCCTAACAACTGAGTTTTAGTTTCATCTGTCCACAGAATATTTAGCCAGTAGTGCTGTGGAACATCCAGGTGCTCTTTGGCAAACCTCAAATGTGCAGCAGTGTTTTTGTTGGACAGCAGTGGCTTCCTCCATGGTGTGCTCCAATCAACTCCAGTCTTCTTTAATGATTTTTCTTATTGTAGATTTGTCAACGAAGATGTTAGCATGTGCCAGAGATTTCTCCTGGCTCCAGTTTGCTCTTGGAGAAGTCATTAGCCTAGGGGTTCACATACTTTTTCCACCCTGCACTGTGAATTTTTACATGTTGTGTTCAGTAAAAAAAATGAAAACATATAATTTTTGTGCAGTATTAGTTTAAGCAGACTGTATTTGTCTATTGTTGTGACTTAGATGAAGATCAGAACACATTTTATGACCAGTTTATGCAGAAATATGTATTCTACTTATTATAGTGGGTTTGATGACCAAGACAGAAAATCAGCTTGCCTACTCAGCCGAGGCGAGCGATTTAGAGGAAAGGCAGGTTCATATTAATAAACTGTCCCATTTGGTTAGTGGTGAATAAGACTGTGTAAAGATTTGCTTATTTTCTAGTGTCTTTCCACACGTAACACAGTGTACCAATATTTAACTTAAATGCATATGCTCATAAGCTCAGCATTCACTCTTGTATTCCATTACTGTGTCTCGTTACTGTTCGTGGCTCCGTCGACCCAATTTCCACAAGAGGATCATTAAAGTTTCATCTTATCTTAAATCTGAAAGCCAAGAACGAGAGAGCAAGACAACAGAGCTGAGAACTGGTGGCGGTGGATATCAAAAGTGTTAATCACACCATTCATCTCATCCTGTTGTCCTTGAATGCACCATCTGACACTGCAGGCAGGCTTAAGCCACCCTTCATTTTAAACTGAAACTTCAGCTCCTGACTTTATTGAAGAACTCCGGTAAATAAGGCCAAAATCACAATCAGAATCCGGTGTATTGCCACATACAATTATTTTGCATTGGTGTGTTGGTGCATAACATAAACATAATAAGAGGACATGAAATTAAGAATAAAAAATGACACAAATGTTAGGGCTGAGCATTGGCAAAAAATCTGGCGATACGATGCGCATCATGATCCAGGGTTTACGATTCAATATATTGTGATATATTGCGATACTGTAAGCAAGGTGATATATTGTGTTTTTTATCTAATTTTCAGAAACTGTCATAGTCCAAAGAACACACCACCATATGCATAAAATGAGTAAAAATGCTTTACTTTTTTATGCAATCAGAAAAGTAGGATCTGCATTTGCATTTACCACAGTCCAGTCTAACATCCAACGAATCTTTGTATGTAATCTATTACTGCGGTATCAGTACATGATACGGTGAAAGTCACAATTTATTAAAAATAGATGTGGTCATTTCCAGGGTTTTTATTTAGCATAGTAAAATGTAAGGTGTTCATTTTGACTAACTTGCATCACAATAATAGATCATTTCCAACATAAATACATTACCTACGTCAAGGGTTTTTATGTTAATAAGCTAGAATTTTACATGATATATCCAAAAGTATGGGTACGCTAAGGTCCACACATTTCATTGTTAAAGAAAGCCAGAGCTCCACCAGATGCTGAGAGTCTGCAGGGCGACTCAGCAGGGAGGCGCTCTGTTGGGGGCTGACACATGCTGTCTGTATTGTAATCATTTTTTTCATTCAGTAAGTCAGCCTTTATTTACTTCTCGGGAATTCCTTGAGGGTTGGACCCTCATTTTTAATTATGCCGAGATTACATTAGGCACCATTAATAACAACAATAAAGCCAATATAAACAAAACATAAACAGGAAAACACTATTTAACACTAAAGAACAAAAAACTCAATCTTAGTTAAAATGATTATTAAAAAATGCCATAGGATGCTGTGCAAAGTTTTACATGAAACCATTAAGGCCCCTATGAGCTGGCAGCATTTTTTCGTGTGATTAAGTTGCAGGTCAGTATATCTTTTTCGAACTGTTGTTTTTGTCCACATACTTTCAAGGTCAATTTTTTTTATAGCTTTCAGATTGTGAATAAAGGCATCAACCAGGGCTGTCAAAGTTAATGTGATAATAATTAGTTTTAATGCCAATAATTTATTTTTCTTTGAGGTCGTAACAGGCTCATTTTAAAGCTAGAGTGAATATATTGGCATCAAATAAAACTAGAAAACCTAAGGAATCCATTGGGACCAACCTAAGGAATCCATTGGGACCAACCTAAGGAATCCACTGGTTCCAACCTAAGGAATCCACTGGTTCCAACCTAAGGAATCCATTGGGACCAACCTAAGGAATCCACTGGTTCCAACCTAAGGAATCCATTGGGACCAACCTAAGGAATCCACTGGTTCCAACCTAAGGAATCCATTGGTTACAACCTAAGGAATCCACTGGTTACAACCTAAGGAATCCACTGGTTCCAACCTCAGGAATCCACTGGTTCCAACCCCTCCTCTTTAAATCCTTTACACCTAAGGAATCCACTGGTTACAACCTAAGAATCCATTGGGACCAACCTAAGGAACCACTGGTTCCAACCTAAGAATCCACTGGTTCCAACCTCAGGAATCCACTGGTTCCAACCTAAGAATCCACTGGTTCCAACCTAAGGAACCACTAGTTCCAACCAAGGAACCACAGTCCAACCAAGACCACGCCAACCAAGGACCACGCCAACCTAAGGAATCCACGGTCCAACCAAGGAACCACAGACAACCGGACCAGACCAACCAAGAACCACACAACCAACAACCACGCCAACCTAAGGAATCCACTGGTTCCAACCTAAGGAATCCATTGGGACCAACCTAAGGAATCCACTGGTTCCAACCTAAGGAATCCACTGGTTCCAACCTAAGGAATCATTCCCCACCACACAACCAAAACCATACCAACCTAAGAACCACGTCCAACCTAAGAACCACGTCCAACCAAGACCACTATTCCAACCTAAATCCACTGTTCCAACCTAAACCACTGTTCCAACCTAAATCCACTAGTTCCAACCTAATCCACTGTCCAACCTAAAACCACTGTCCAACCTAAACAACTGTTCCAACCTAAACCACTTTCCAACCTAAACCACTAGTTCCCACCATTCCAACCTAAAACCACTGTACACCTAACACCACTGCCCCCCCTGTCCAACCAATCCATTCCAACCTAACCACTGACCCTAAACCACTGTCCAACCACCATTCCAACCTAAGAACCATTACCAACCAAGGAATCCACTGGTTCCAACCTAAGGAATCAACTGGTTCCAACCTAAGGAATCCACTGGTTCCAACCTAAGGAATCCACTGGTTCCAACCTAAGGAATCCACTGGGACCAACCTAAGGAACCCACTGTCCAACCTAAGAATCCACTGGTTCCAACCTAAGGAATCAATTGGGACCAACCATGCCATACCAGCTAGTTGTGATGGAGGCTAAATTACGCTCCACACTTGCACTTAATTCTGTCAAGGAAAAACATCTTGACCATAAGACTTGAATGTAAATGAGTTCTCTGGGTCCCCACCAATCTCCTCTTTATAGACATGCCCACTTCATGATAATCCCAGTCAGTTTGGATCAAGTCATAGTCATAGCCATGATTTGAGCATAGTTTTTATGCTAAATGCAGTATCTGTGAGGGACAATTTTTGTCAGTGTTTTGTGTAATTAACTGATTTCCAATAATGCAATACATAACAATACATAAAACCATACCTACATTCCCATAAAGCAGCATATTTGCCCACTCCCATGTTGATAAGATTATTAAATACTTGACAAATCTCCCTTTAAGGTACATTTTGAACAGAAATTGCATTGAATTTGCAGTTAATCATGATTAACTGTGGACAATCCTAAAAACTACACATTAAAAACAATACATGATATTGCTGTGCATCAACAATACAGTATGTGCTGCACACACAGTGTACAAATAAATCAAGCTGAAGTGTACCGTTAGTGCAGATCCAAAACAATAAATCAGAATTATTATCAAGCGTTTTTAATCAGATTAACTTGTGTCTTTGTCGTTATTTTGTGTTAAAAGAAATCCTGAGTCTGCTCAGCCCTGGTGCTGTGTGGTAGATTCACACCCACCTCCTGTCCTGTCAGTTAATGTCTTTCTTTCCTCGTCTTCTTCTTCTCACTTCAGTCGTAGTGTTATATAAATGTGAGCGTAACCTTTCTGCCTGGCAGCGGGAAGATTGATAACTGGAAGTAGCTCTCAGATGTATCACCTGATGCTGCTGATGTACGGCCCATAAACTCTTCGCAAGCACTAAAACAACAAAGAGGTGGCGTGATAGGAATGTGCATTGTAGCAATGTCAACTTTAAACAGATAGCAGGTCCTTAACTCCCGGCTGTAAAAGCTGACAGTCAACACGTACAGTCCAATGCCTCCCTATGATTCATGGGAATGATGCGATAAAGGGCTAACAGTCACCGTCAGCTGGTCAAGTTTACAGTTTGATCATTTACATTTATGATGTTCACATAAAGGTGCAGCGGGTGGAAATGGAGCAAATATGATTTCAAAATCTATTTTTAGAAAACTGTAGTGTATGAGACAGGTCGTCTTAAAAAAAATCATCTGAAAGATTTCACAGGCCAGAGGGAAACGACCAATCACAGCCGAGCTGGAGCCTTGCCGTCTCTGATCAGCTGTCAGTCAAACTAGTCAGTGTAGCGTGTGACAGTTTGGATTTTATCAATTAATTAACTAATTAATTCATTTGTTCGCACTCGTAGGGCACCACCTCATTTTATAGGAAAATAAAGGAAGCTATAACTCAATAATCGATTGATTTAATCTATCGGTCTCACAACTGGAGTAAGTTCTGAACAATGGATCGCTAGTCCTCTGTTGAAACACACAGACCACGACGTAATGATAACAGGAATATGTATTTACACAAATGTCAATAAATGATATAATGAAAACTTAGGACACATAACATAATGAATGATGACTGAATGCAGTGGATTCTGTGAATAAGGATAATTAAGTGAGTTAGTGATGAGAGAATATGGGACTTCCTCTAACGGCTAAGAACATTAAAGCTATCAGTTTGGAGTTTACTCAACGTCAGAAGATCAATAAGACAACAGCCACCAATATTCTTACTTCCTCAGCAGTCGGCTCCGAGTCGGGTCCGAAGTCTCTCTCTCTCTTATAACACGCCATCTGGGCGGGATGCTCGGAGAGATTCACGGGTGACTCGGCCCTCGGATGCCCACAAAAGGGGGCCGTGGTCGGTCTCCCACTTTTCCAGAAGTTGATCCCGTTGATTGATATTCGCTGGCAGGCTGGATCGCTCCTTGAGAAGGAGAAAACTGGAGTTGTTGATCTTCTGTGTCGTTTGACAATTTTCTCACTCGCAGATAAACATAAAACATTGGCCGAACGAATATTAAAGGTTAAATCACTCAGGCCAAAAGTCGTCAAAACTACGCTGACTTAACTTAGCTTAAAAGAGAAATCACGCAGAGTGCGTGGGAGGGGACCGGACAGAGTAAACTGAGGGGATTTTGGCTTAACGCCCCCTTAACTGGAAGAGGCTCCCTCTGCGAGGGAGACCCGAACCAAAAAGCCTCGAGAAGCTCGAAACTTTTAAGTTTTACTTCCGAAATTAGCTTCCCTCAGGGGAGGGGCCCCTGATCGATTTAAGATCACTCTCTTACTGGGAAGCTTTTACACGGACACACATCATAATTCTCTCATCACTATACCGGTTCAGTTAATCCTATCCATGACTAATCTGTAACACACATGTCTGATTGAATATTTCAGCATTGTTAGATGTATTATCAAATCAGAATAATTAGCAGTTCCGCCTGAGGCATCGCATCTGTAAAATATACTTGTGATCCAAGGATATTAATACCATTAACGATAATAAAGCAGGTGGTGACATTAGGGGTATTAGTGATAATACCCCGAGTAGTTTTAATCTAACACCAACTTTAAATATCACTCTGAACCAGTTCAATCAACAGGCTGTTGCTGTTACCGTCCATGCCGCTAGGTGGCCCTGTTGATCCATCACTGATTCAGTGGTAACGGAGTAGAAACAAATGGTCCTTTGAGGTCACAGGTCATGTTGAAAGTGACCAGGCCTATCAGTGTTTGTTGACTCAGATGGCATTATAGCACTGCCACACCGTCGTAAAACTGTTATCTCCTGGGGAACGGTGGATCCAGATTCACGTCTCAGTGATGGCTTGAGGACCAAAGTTCAAATGTCTTACCAAGGCATGCTAGTTCCATCTGAAATCACCTCTTGTTTATATTTTCCTGACACGAGGAATGTTGTGTTCCTGTCCTGAAGAGGAACACAAGAACAGGGCGGTCCATCCGCTACAGCATGGCTGATCAAATATGAATCAATATTCTGTTACAGTAATGCCTGTTTATCAGAAACATCTTGTAGTTACTGTTTAGCTGTAAAAACATTTATGATGTTGAGATCCGTTGAGGAAATACCCAGCATCTCCCACCATCCAGAGCAAACTTTCTTGGACTGTACAGTGCCACTGGACTGACATTGGATTGCCATGTGTGTTTTGCTTTCTGACACATCTCTGGACTTGGCAGCAGTAGTTGTTTCTTCCATGGTTGGTGGCAAAAATGGCAGAAAGAAAAATTTGCTTCTTGGTCTGAACACAGCATTGGAGGTCTCTGATTTCAGCTTGTGTTGCAGTTCCTTGCAGTTGCGAGGTGTACCACCCCAGTTCTCAGTATGATGAGCTTTTCTCAGCAACTTAGATAGCACAATAAAAACCTTCTGGATGTCGGCAATGACCGTCTCATCCAACTCACCGACAATGGTGACTTAAAGCTGTCTGGAGTAATGAATAAATGAAGTCCGGTGGTTTAAAGGTAGCAGCAGCAGCATGAGCATACTGAGTATCTCTATCGAGCCATCCATCCATTTGTTCCACTTGTCCGAGGCCGGGTCGCGGGACCAGCAGGCTAAGCAGGGAATTCCAGATGTTCCTCTCCCCAGCAATGTTTCCAAGCTCTGCCTGGGGTACCCCGAGGCATTCCCAGGCCAGACGAAATATATATTGCTCCAGTGTGCTCTTGGTCTACCCAGGGGCCTCTTGCCAGTTGGATATACCCAGAAAACCTCCAAAGGGAGGCGCCTGGGAGGATCCTGATCAGATGCCCGAAGCACCTCAGCTGGCCCCTTTCAACACAAGGGAGCAGCGGCTCTTCTCCGATCTCTGGATCTCTAATCCCAGCCAACCTACAAGTAAAACTTGTATCGGCCGTTTGTATCCGCAATCGCATTCTTTTGGCGAGGCATTCCCAGGCCACACGAAATATATAATCACTCCAGTGTGCCAAGGGCCTCTTGCCTGTTTGATGTACCCAGAAAACCTCCAAAGGGAGGCGTCCGGGAGGATCCTGATCAGATGCCCAAAGCACCTCAGCTGGCCCCTTTCAACGCAAAGGAGCAGCGGCTCTTCTCCGATCACTGGATCTCTAATCCCAGCCAACCTACAAAGAAAACTTATATCGGCCATTTGTATCCGCAATCGGCTCATGACTATAGGTGAGGGCTGGAGCGTAGATGGACTGGTAAATACGGCTCAGCTGCCTCTTCACCGCAGCGGTCCGGTTCAGTGCCCACATAACTGCAGACCACGTTCCGGACCACCTGCTCCAATTTTCCCTCATTCGTGAACAAGACCCCGAGATACTTAAACTCCCTCGCTTTGTGCAACAACCTATCAGAGATCTATAATCCAGTGTAGTGGGTTGTGTCATGTTTTTTCTGTTGTCTGGTATAAATTAGGTTTTGGACAATCTGCTATCCAACCAACCAAACTCTCAGCTACATCTGTTTGCCAGTGACTCCTTTGACATTATCAGAACTAGCCCTCTCATTTCATATTGTATTTTGGTCTCATGTAATTACTGTTTGTGTTTAAGCAGTAGGTTCATTTCACTCTTACCAATGCTGCCATTTAGATGTGCAGTACAGTGTCTCAGACAATTGCTCAAACCCCATCAAGCCTAGAGCACAGACGGCCTCTTCACAACCTTTACGATTCTCACCACGGGTTCATCTATTCATTTTTCACTTAATTAAATCACATGCCAATGAGCACTGTAGCAAATAGCAATTAGCCTAATTAAACTGATAGAAAGATGATCTGTAAACTCTTACATTGATCGTGGGTGTTTTTAATTAGTCATTTAATGGGAGCTACAATGCAGGCCTGCTTCTTGAATGGCAACAAATAAAGCCCTGCAGCATTAAGTGTTAGTCACTCTTGTCTTCGTGGTTGGAGTGCAGTGCTCAGATAAAACAGAATTAAAAGGCACAATTAGATAGAATAGTATTAGATCTTGCATATTTCATGAGTGTAACAGATGATGTATTTTGTATTAAGTATATAGACTAAGTGTGTAATGTGTGTGCAGCAGCAGCCATTTTATCCCCTCTGCCAACACCCCGTATAACCTTGAACATCCTTGAGGGAAACCACCTGTGTTTCATTTAGTGTTGAGCAAGTTTTAGTGATTTTTGATAGCTGAAACCAACGCTAACGAACACTTCAACCCGCAAAATGAGACTTTATATATGCTTGACTTCTTGGAAAATCATCTAAAACTCTTTGCATGAACAGTTTCATACTTGCGCAGACACGCTACTCATCCAAACAAGTCTGAAGTGTTTTAAATTGTAAGGTTTTAGCGAACTGGATAAATGAATTATACTGCATGAGTTGTTTGAGTTTCTAAATCAATGTTCTATATAGTTTTGCTGTTATTAAACTTGGCCTCCATTTACTTCTATTCATCAAGATTTTTCTCTGTTCATAGATTCTTCATTCACTGTGGAGGCATGCAGGAAGAACAAAGTTTTCTTCACGAATTCAAGGTAAAACAAGGTGAGTAATTAATATACAGATGGTAATTTAGGGGGTGAAATATTCCTTTAATATCAGCCAAGCCCCTAAAGTAAGAAAAATCAAACTGTTATGCAGTAGGGCTGGGAAATAACCCTGTAGTATCAAAACCTCTCCAGTAAATGATACCTGCATTGCATCTTTGTCTGGTTTTACTTGCAGCCAGTCACTGCAAGCATTCTCCAAATTAATGCGACGTATGATTGGCCCATTATCTCAGTAGCTGCAACCCATACAGCCAATATTAGCTGCCTCCACACGGAGATGTCTGAGCCGGTGGCTAGCAGTGGCTAGCAGCTAATCCTGCTAACAGGACTAACGACAGCAACAGTGCGGATAAAGCTAACAGTTTTAACATGGGGGGAAACCGTAGGGGGGCTGTCACCTCACAGCAAGAGGGTCGCAGGTTCGATTCCGGCTTGGGACGCTTCTGTGTGGAGTTTGCATGTTCTCCCCGTGTAAGCGTGGGTTTTCTCCGGGTACTCCGGCTTCCTCTCACAGTCCAAAGACATTGCATTTTAGGTTAATTGATGACTCTAAATTGCCCGTAGGTGTGGATGTGAGTGTGAATGGTTGTCTGTCTGTATGTTGTCTGTCTCTATGTGTCCTGCGATGGACTGGCGACCTGTCCAGGGTGAACCCTGCCTTCGCCCAATGCCAGCTGGGATCGGCTCCAATATTTTGAATTTAGAATAATTTTAAGAAAATTGTCATAGTACAACACACCAGAAATACACAATTTTAGATCAAGATGACTCTGTCGAAGTTACACTCAAATTTGTATTAACGCCACAAATTTCTTTAACACGTTAACGCTATCGATATTTAAGAGGTTGTAGCATAATCAGTTTCAAAGCTAGAGTGACGAAACTGGCATTATATGAGACTACAGAATCTAAGGAATTGATTAGTAACAGCCGAGAAATATTAGCTTATTGGGAGGAATGCTAAACAACGCTCCAAACTCGGAGACGAACAGTGCATTTGAAAAATATTGCTTATTGCAGTTCTCAGCATATTGTAAAATGTTTAATAAGTTTGTATCGTGATAATATCGTATCGTGGGACCTCTGGCTTCTGTGCTGTATGAACACTGTGCAGTACGATAGCGATTAGCTACCCAGACATACACAGCTTCTGTTCACATGATGAGTATCGAATGAAGGATTATTGGTATCACTTTAAGGGTACTGGTATTGGTTTTGGTGTTGTACTTGTTTAAACAACACCCAGCACTAATGGGAGTCCACCTTTTTGCTTGTTGAGTTTGTGCCAAATTTTACTTTTATACATAGTTTTGGAAAGTTTGTACATTTTGTCAGTCCCTAACTCAGTTTTGTCAGTTGGAAACAAACCCGAGCCGACTATTTATTCCATCACACGCTGAGCAGAAAAAAAAATCAATCAGATAAAGTGCCTCATTGAGGCCGGACCCGCCAAGTTCAGCATCCATGCCGCCTTAGTGCAGCTGCTGTTACGCAACCCTGAAGTTGTGATGCTGACAGCTCTCAGACATCCTCCTTTCAAGGGCACGGACGGAAAAATGAATTTGCGGCAAGAGAGGGGGGGTCGGTGAATAGCTATGTTTAAGAGTTTTTAGGATTTCTGCCGCTGTGCGCGATCCTTCCCGCCTCCCGCCTCCTGACCTCCGCTGTGCTCAACAATGAGTGACAAGGTCGAAACACATCCAATTCCAACTTAATTGAAACTTTACAAAGTACAAACTAAACTGGTCTTTTTTGAGTGTGGAGTGGCTGCAGGATGTTGTCAAGGTAACTGTTTGACTCTCTTGTGATGTGAAGTGTTTCATTTAAATGGATGTGTACACTGACCTGACAGAGACAAAGAGATAGGACCTGAGCATGCTGGGAAACAGTGGTTTGAACGAAGCCTCAGTCAAATGGCTTTGGGCTCTACAGAGGTTTGCCTTTGTTAGACTGGATCTTTTTACCAAAATTGGCATTGGTCCCACCCAGAGGAAAACACTATAGATGTACACTTACAGCTGATGAGCACAAATGACATTTATACATGAACTATACCTAAAAGAATGATCATTTCCATTCTGCTGGGACGAGAAATGTTATATTATTAAAAATAAATTAATTACACTAACTGCTAAGTTTACGTAATAGCAACTGAACAGCATATAGCATTTTTGAAAGGCTAATCGCCAACAAATATGTATTGAAGCGGAATATATCATTAGATAAAAACATGCTGTGAATTTTGTAAATGATTAGATCTTTTTAGTGTGGTCTTATATATACTACAAAACTGCATATTTCCATACAATCCAATGAGGCCGTATGGAAATACGCTCAGTGATTATTGTGCTTAGGTGGAACAAACGCTCGTTGCTCGTGCAAATTTCTTTTAACGCCACTAATTTCTTTAACGTATTAAAGCAACTTGTTACTTTACGGTTGTAGCAGCTCAGTTTTATATAAGTGAAGCATCATTGGTACCAACCATGTCACACTGCAGTTTGCCAGGTTATGATTTGAGCATATTTTTTATGCTAAATGCAGTACCTGTTAGGGTTTCTGGACAATATCGGTCATGATTTTATGTTGTTGATGTTAAAGTAGCATATTTGTCCACTGTCATGTTGACAAGAGTATTAAATACTTGAGAAATGTCTCTTTAAGATTTTGAACAGATAAAAAAACTTTGCAATTAATTTGTGATTATCGCGATTAAATATTTTAATGGACTGACAACTATAATTCTTTCTAAATTTTCAGTCTTTGTAGACATATATCAGACATGGTGGAGTAACGAGACAGAGTATTTCCATCCAATTCAATGTGGCCGCACTCTTAACTGATGAATGCTTTCAATAATTTCTTCTTCTATATTTTTTATATTTAGTGTGATTTATTTAGACCCCCAGCTAATTGTTGGTCAGGTGTATTATATAGCATTATACAGTATTACATTATGTTACATTGTGTATTGTCGTGTATATTGTATTTATATTATTATTATACCACATATCTATATATCTACCTATATTATATATATCATACATACATATCATGTTATGTTATACAACATTACATTATATACTATATATTATATCATATATTTTATTATTATTATAGTGTATAATGTTTAATTTTCTTAGAATTAGATTATAATTAGATTCTCTGTTTATACTTCACACTTTAGTATAGATGTGTATATTCTCTATTTTTATGTGTACATAGTTGTGTACATTCTCTCATGTATATTGTGCTGATAACCTGCTGCTGTAACACCACAATTTCCCAACTTGGGATCAATAAAGTATCTATCTATCTATCAATAAATGGAGGTATAATGCTAAGGTGTATCTCAGGGCTGCAGGTAGAGGCTTACAATACATTCTTGGCTGATGACTAAATCCAGCAAACTCATTCACAAGTGTGATCTGACATCTGGCTTGTTCTACCTTCAGATGTAGTAAATGACTATATCCTGACCATGAGGTCAAAGAGAGAGCCGGCCACGGTGAGGAAGGACTCTCATCGGATAAAGGAGCTGAAAAACGAGTCGTGGACCATCTGACTCTGAGATCTCTGGTCAGGTCATCCTTCCAACAGGGCAGGCCGCGCTCCGATATTGATCATAAAATGATTAGACATCAACGGTGGGGAGAAGGCTTGTGTATCAGCACTGAGGGCTCTGTGAATCATACTTTTAATTTCTTCATTAATGTGCTGAGTTTAGTATATCATAATTTATAACTAAGTGCAAAGCTATATTTTCTCTGCATCATTTCCTTATCTATTGATTGCTGATGTATTGGGGAAGACGAATAAAACAGAACGAATAGTACATCGTAACACCATCCCTACACACACTTACTGTATGTACTTGTATGAACTACACCCACACATAGTCATCTCTGACGGGCCGGCGTCATCTCAGCTCACATTGATCCGTCCCAGAGGCCAGTCATCCAGTCTGGAGGCTAATCACATAGATGGATCTCACATCCGACAGCCGTCATAAGCAGTGAGACTGCTACCGGATCACTTCCTGTCACCGCCGACACTCCAATGTCAAGACACACTTTTCTGTTCGGCTCTGTTATAATACTGCTGACTGGAGCATGGTGTAAACAACTTTTCTCAACCCAGATATTATTTTTATTCATCCCATGATCGGATGTGCACAACAATTAATCGATTAGTTGTCAGCTATTAAATTAATTGCCAACTGTCATTTTTAAAGACAAAAAAAGTCCAAATTCTCTGATTGCAACTTCTTAAATGTGGATATTTTCTGGTTTCTTTACTCCTCTATGACAGTAAACTGAACATCTTGGGACAAAACAAGACATTCTGACATTTTATAGACCAAGCAACTAACCGAGAAAATGGAAATAATCGCGAGTAATCGGTAGTAGAAACCGTAAGTTTTCTTCCACTAGACTGTTTCCAAGACACATGGAGGTTTGATTATGCACCTCACCTCGTCCCTAAAATCAAACTTAACATTTTTAGATATTTATTGAATGCAAAATGCAATGAAGAATTTAATGAGATTAAAACAGCCTTCTTTAGGGCTGTAATAAATGAAGGACCTGCACCACCTGCAAGGCTTTCATTATCATATTCAAAAGTACAGATTGTCAGTGCTGAATATTTCATATGCGTAAAGCACAATTTAATAATCAGTTTCAGGTCAGACTGAGCAAAACTCAGATTATTGGGTTGTCATTAAAATGAGAATAGCTGGTCCACCTTAAATATCATCCCATCCTTAAACAACAAAGTCCATATTTATTTAAAAAACATAGATTTAACCATTTCCAAAATTCACAGCATGTTTTTATCTCATGAAATAATCTGCTTCAACACATTTGTTGGCGATTAGCCTTTCAAAAACACAATACGCTCTTCAGCTGATATTACTTTAGCTTAGCAGTTAGCATAGTTAATATATTTTTAATATCATAATATTTCTCATCCCAGATATTATCATTTTCATCCCTTTTGGGATTTATTGTAAAAAAACAAATTCAATCGTTCTGCTAATAGAGAAATTAGATTAAACTTTCTGATG
Source organism: Pterois miles (assembly GCA_947000775.1). NCBI lineage: Eukaryota > Metazoa > Chordata > Actinopteri > Perciformes > Scorpaenidae > Pterois > Pterois miles. Next base: position 2,304,249 of record CAMQGK010000500.1, on the reverse strand, counting down.
ATTTGTCTCGAACACCAAATCGAAAATAGATTAAGTTCATGCAAAATGCAGAAAAAGTGAAACATTACTAAAAACAACGTGATATATAATAGATAAAAGACTTGAAGGCTATCATCAGTATATTCAAATAATATAGGTTATCCTGTCAGTACTCGATTCCTCAAATACGTCGACCATGATTTAATATGCATAGAAATTTGCAATATGTTGTTATTTAATGCAATGTTCTGCTTCAGCCCATATTTGTTGGCGACTAATAGCAGCTGCTCTAGGTATTATAAAATATTGAAGATAATTAATAATATTAATAAAAATGAATTAGCAATATATAGTAATAATAATGGTATATCAAATTATATTGGTAGATAAGCTCAAAAGACATTAAAATGGCTATCAAAAGTAGTTAATTATCAAATATATTATTAATTTGATCTAATAATTTGATTTAATTTACATTAAATTATCCTCGGCGCATTACTCTTTGAAACAATGAGAAAATATTCAGTTAATGCAGTCAACATTAAAGAGACCAGCATGAATAATCCAAATGTATATTTACAGATTAATATGAAGACAATGTTAATTTAACAAAATAAGAGAGGGTAACAAAGACGTGATGTCTGGCTTCTCAAGATGGCGGCTATTGGTCTGCATGGAATACAGACAATATGGTGGGCTCGGTGAAACTACAAGACGGCTGAATCAAAGATGGCCGCTCCACATGGCCTCTTCGCTCGGAGGACAATGGTTTGTGCGATGTCGGGGTTGGGATTCTGTGAATGTGTATGTTTAAAACAATTCATAGATATGTTAATTAATGTGTGTCGGATCGCGCAGTGGGTTACGAAAAGGCGGTTAGTTTACATGCAAGAAGACCCTGCGTCTATGTAGCATAACTAAACAGGGGCGGCAACGCCAGCTACCCACCAAGTTGACTAGCCATATGCTGTGCTAAGACGAGCCCAGTACGTGACCCAGTTCTTGACAGAAAAGGTGTCGGTTTCACCCGTGGAGACTGGAGGAGCGAGGCTGGAGAGGGCTGTGGTTCCAGGGTTCAAGATGGCGTCCTTATGTTCAAATCCAGTAGTGCAGTTCGGAGGGAAACCGGTCCGATCATTTGTTCCTAGCAGCTTGGTAGCTTGATGCTAACGTCCTTGCTCTGTTGCATGAGGTTAGCTGACCAAGCGGAAGGCGCTGGCGTCTCCTCGTAGATGTCGGTTTGCTTAAGAGGACATATGTAGCTGCAGAGCTTCCCCCTTCAGGTCAGCAGAAAGAAGGAAGGAAGCCCTTTGCTGTTATTGAATCCAGCTCAGAGAGACACAAGATCATGGGAAGTGTAGTTTCACCACACATCATCATCATCTTGGATGGTGGTCCCTACAGGATATTGCATTTTTTTCTTAGCCAAGAGAAGGGTCCAACAAAAATATTAATGAAACGGAGCATTCAACCCCCCTCCCCACCCAAATAATTTGTGTACAGTCCCTTAGCATGCCTATAAGGACTCTGACTAGAGTTGTTAAGCCAAACGTTAAACCTTTTACACTGAATGTCTCCTTAATCTTAACTTGAGAAATACTTTAAGGGGGTATTAAGTCCTCTAATGGGTGTTTTATTTATAAGGTCTGAAACTTGAAGTCTCAGCACTTGGCAAAGTAATTGTTGAGTCACTGGTATTGATCAACAACCCTATTAAACCATGCAGACATATTATGGTCATTTTGTGCTATGGGACAGTAAAAATTGCACTTCTGAGGTTTTGGGTTGCCCTGTTACACCATCTCACATATTTCCTTCATCTCTAATGTTTTTATGTATTCCCTTTTCTCCCTTTCTGTCTTCATCTTCTCTGCCCATCCTCTTTGTAACAATAGCTCCTCTGTGAAAGCCGAGCCTGGAGGTGGAAATGTTTGAAACGCTCTCATTAAAGTAGCATTCAGAGATCCAGACGCTGAGCTGGAGGTCCAGTCCGTCAGCATCCGCACCAGTTAACCTCGTCCAGTCCTCTGCGGAGGAATTTAAATATTCATTATCCTTAAAGAATCTGCTGGAGGAGATGCATATCATTTCCCTTCTTTAAAGACGCACAAGTGATTTGAGCTGTGCGTTCACCGGTCCTCTCTGTGATGCAGTTGCCAAGGTAACGCTGTCACAGCAGCTGAGTTTCCATTCACATATATCTATTCACATTTTCAAGCATCACATTAGAAAAGTTGTATGGAAATGGCAAAACTCAATACAACCTCCGCAATTGCTTGAGGTGGTTTTTGCATTTATTGAAAAATAGTTGATGCGCTAAACTTGATATTTTGATGCAGCGAGCTGTCTCTGCCGTCGACGCCTTCTCGGACTCTCATAACATGCGAACTTATCTTCCCCCGCGTAAAGCGTGAAACACCGCCGATACTAACCGACATGAATTGACACTTGCTCAGCTGATTCCAGGAGGTGGATTACAGCCATGCATAGCCTATAGCGCCAAATTCTGACCAAACTATGCTTTTTCCCAATATAAATCTATGGGAAAATGACATCACGTGACGGACACGGAAGCTGTAGTACCACCGTTCGGCCAGTAGGGATGGGCAATACATCAATATTGTATCAATATCGCAATTTACTTCGTCCTTGTATCCACATTACTGATAATTATTTACCAAAAATTTACCTTGTGTAAACATAGCCAACCCTATAATATCACCCCAATACTGATATCAAGGTATATCAAAACTATTGCGATATTTGATGTTCTCCATATAGTCCAGCCCTGCTTTCAAAGCCTGGGGGGCTCGATGGTTCCCCCTCCTCCCTCCTCAGCTCGCATTTAAACACACATATTCATACCATCCACAGCCCCTATGATCTCAGTGTTTCCAGAGGGCTACTCCGGCACAAACAAAAGTACACTTTAAGGTTAATACTGCTTCTCTGAATACACCTCCAGCCAATACCGATGTGTGCGCCCGAGGTTGAGTTCAGAGAATTGCCGGCTGCTCAGTCGGTGTGTGTGTGTGTTTGAAACCAAACTGCGTCCGACAGGCTGACAGAACAATGAAAACTAGAGTGTGTGTTTCTGTCGGGGTTTAGGTCAAAGCTGAAAGTATCCACTCTTTCTCCCACACACATACAAGGCACATAAACAGGAAAATTGACCGAAAATCACGCTTTTCTCCCGCGCCTCACCTCCGTGAAGCTGAAACTTAGCCGGGCCGACAGGTGGAATCATTTATTTACGGAGGGCACGGTGGGCGGCTCGGCCTCTGACCGGACCTCACGCTGGCTGGAGATAGCAGCCTCGCCCGAGGCAGCCGTGGGCAGCCGTGGGTTATCACGCCATCCATACACAACGTCGCAGCGGCCAAAGTGCCTGCTGTGATTTCTGCAGGATAGTGAAGCCTGTGCATGCATGTGTGCAGGGAGAGGACCTTGTGTCTATTAATATTCATCTACCTCCCTTGACATCCAGTGGCTGCCATTTACTTATTTTTAGTAGTAGGCGATATGACTCTTATTTCACATTTATACAGTTTTTCAGTTTCAATGTTTCAGTGTTTGTTAAAAACACTAGTCGGACATACTGTATCATCATGGATTTAAAAGTATCCGGAGTGTGAATGAGATTGGAGCAGCAGAAAAGGCTTTTTATTTAACATAAAGAATCCAATTATCCACCTTTCAACTACAACTTTCTCTCTGTATTGCTCTGTATTGATTAAAATATTTAATCGCAAGTAATTGCATGATTGTACCTCAAAGGGAGATTTGTAAGTAATTAATACCCTGACCTGGGAGTGGGCAAATATGCTGCTACTGTACCGTATTTAGCATAAGAAATATACTGAAAAGGGGAGACTAAAAGCTAATTCTCACCCCTTTTAAATTGGCCATGACAGTTTTTCCTCGCCAAAATTCAGAGCGTTATTTAGCGTTCCTTCCTAGTTTCATATGATACCAGTATCTCCACTCTAGTTTTATAGCTGAGCCCACTACATCCTCCAAAATATCAATTAGTCGCATTAAATCAAATTTGCGTTAACGTGTTGTTTTGGCTTTAACTTTGACAGCCCTAGGTAGAAGATGTTTAGATTCACATTTAACAAGTCTGTCGATAGCATGTTAAGACTAGAACATGATTAGAGACGTAAAGAGTAGAACATATACCATAAAATGACACGAAATCTAAGTACTGTGTGTACTTACTGCAGCGTAACACAGATGTAGAACAAAGTAATATTTAGCACACTAGCCATTGTAGAGAAATTCTGCAACCGCTTTCAGCCGAAAACATCCGTGGTCGCTTGTAGTAACTTACATAAATGGTTGCCGTAGATCAGGGGTGGGCAGTTATTTATCCTGGGGGGCCACATGAGAAACCCAGATTGTTGCCGGGGGCCAAACAAATACTGTCAGACATAACCTCGATTTTATCACTACAGAAAACATTCTGGGCACTTCTTTTTCAGCATTTTAACACTTATATTTAACATTTAACTTGACATCATCTCCAGACAGGTTTCTGGATTTTTCTGCATGTTTTGTCTCAAAGTTCATTCTTTGAATACAGCCATGATTTTCATTTTTAGGTGACCAAAAAGGTTACAACTAACATTCCTGAACTGAAAACACACCCTGAAAGGGTTAAAGTTATAAGATGAAAACACGGACAACTCCCAGACCAGACAACACCGTGGTAGTGACCTGTCAATCACAAGGTAGCCCCGCCCTAAAGCATCCTCTGCTTTATGGTCTATTTGACTATTAAGGGGACCAACTTTCTTGAATATAATATAAATATTTTAAGCCTGTCATTTTAATAATAATTCAGAATGAGGAGAAGCTGAAAAATGTGTGCAAGTAAGGTCAGCTGCTCTTTCAGCGTGTCAGATCATTAACGCCGCATGTTCAGCTTGTAGCTACAAGTTGTCAACATTAACTTAGCTGCCATCCGCTCGTCGACACTATAAGAGTATAGTTCAGTATTAAGTATACTCTCACCGGCCACATAATTAGGTACTCCTTTATAGTTAAAGGTTGGACCCACTTTTACCTTTAGAACTGCCTTAGTTCTTGGTGTCATACTTTCAACAAGGTGTTAGAAACGTTCCTCTGAGGTTTTGGTCTGTATTGACGTGATAGCATCAGTTGATGCAGATTTGTCGGCTGCACATCTGTGATGTGAATCTGCCGTTCCACTACATCCCAGAGGTGCTCTAGTGGACTGAGATCTGGTGACTGTGGAGGCCGTTGGACTACAGTGAACTCATCGTCATGTTCAAGAAACCAGTTTGAGATGATCTGAGCTTTGTGACCTGGAGCATCATCCTGCTAGTAGCCATCAGAAGATGGTCCACTGTGGTCATAAAGGGATGGACACGGTCAGCAACAATACTCAGGGAGGCTGCAGCATTTAAACCAGGCTCAGCTGGTACTAAGGGGGCCAAAGTGGGCCAAGAAAATATCCCCCACACCATTAGACCACCAGCAGCAGCCTGAACCGCTGATACCAGGCAGGATGGATCCATGCTTTCAGGTTGTTAACGCCTCATTCAGACCCTGCTATCTGAAGACCAGGCAATGTTTTTTCAGTCCTCTATTGTCCAGTTTTGGTGATCCTGTGTGAACTGTAGTCTCAGTTTCCTGTTGTTAGCTGACAGCAGTGTCACCGTGTGGTCTTCTGCTGCTGTAGACCATCTTCTTCAAGGTTCCACCTGTTCAGAGATGGTGTTGTGCGTTCAGAGATGGTGAGATGGTGTTCTGCGTTCAGAGATGGTTTTCTGCGTTCAGAGATGGTGTTCTGTGTTCAGAGATGGTGTTGTGCGTTCAGAGATGGTGTTGTGCGTTCAGAGATGGTGTTCTGTGTTCAGAGATGGTGTTGTGCGTTCAGAGATGGTGTTGTGCGTTCAGAGATGGTGTTCTGCGTTCAGAGATGGTGTTCTGCGTTAAGAGATGGTATTGTGCGTTCAGAGATGGTGAGATGGTGTTCTGCGTTCAGAGATGGTGTTCTGTGTTCAGAGATGGTGTTGTGCGTTCAGAGATGGTGTTCTGTGTTCAGAGATGGTGTTGTGCGTTCAGAGATGGTGTTGTGCGTTCAGAGATGGTGTTCTGTGTTCAGAGATGGTGTTCTGCGTTCAGAGATGGTGTTGTGCATTCAGAGATGGTGTTCTGCGTTCAGAGATGGTGTTGTGCATTCAGAGATGGTGTTCTGTGTTCAGAGATGGTGTTCTGCGTTCAGAGATGGTGTTGTGCATTCAGAGATGGTGTTCTGCGTTCAGAGATGGTGTTCTGCGTTCCCTGGTTGTAACGATGGTTATCTGAGTTCAGCTGCCGCTAACTGGATATTTCCTCTTTGTCGGACCGTCCTCTGTAAACCTAGAGATGGTTGTGGGTGAAAACACTCAGACCAGCCCGTCATGCCACGTTCAACGTCACTTAAATCCCCTTTCCTCCCCGTTCTGATGCTCAGTTTGAACTTCAGCGAGCCGTCTTGACCACGTCTACATGCCTAAACGCATTGAGTTGCAGCCATGTGATTGGCTGATCAGCTATTTGTGTTAACATAATTAGTTGTACCTTATGTGGCCGGTGAGTGTATATTTAAGTTCTTTTAGTGTTGCTAGATTCACCTTTCCCTCCCTAAATACAGTTTTATGGACCAAACATACAGATAATTCTAGTATAGACGACAGTGCAGACTTCAGCTGCAGTGTGTGTGTGTGTGTGTGTGTGTGTGTGTGTGTGTTCCCAATGCCCCTCAGTAGAGTGTTATTTACCAGAAGGACTGCTGAAGCTGCATGTCTTCGGCCTGTGCCGCCATCAGCAGTGGCAGGTGTGTGTGTGTGTGTGTGTGTGTGTGTGTGTGTGTGTGTGTGTGTGTGTGTGTGTGTTAGTCAGGCAAGGAGACAAGGTAATTACCACAGGACCCTTCATCTGGCGTCCGTTCAGCTCTCAGGTTCAACAGAGCAGCTAACAGGAGCTCCGTCAGCTCCCAGTGACGACACCAGGCAGGTGTGTGTGGCCTCAAAGACGAAGACAGCGAGACAGCGGAGGACATCTGCAGGGACTGTGTTACGTAAAAACCTATCTCTGCACTGTCCCCCACCCCCCAGCATCACTACTGCCTGGAGCAGCTCCTGTTATCTAGACAGGTGCAGTTGTCCGCGCCCTGCTATATAATGGGATGCGTTCCACACCGTACCGTCTGCCAGCGCCGAGATGCTGTTCCCGATAACTCCTCGCCCCCGATAGAGGCCGGGCCTCTGCAGCAGGGCCAAGCCCAGCCGAGGAATACTGCACATATGTTTGGACTAGTCCTAATCCTCCGTCTCCATCGGCTCCCTCCAGGTGTTTGCTTCGGTAAATTAGTTATTGTGAATAATGCACGCTTGTGTGGAAGTGCATGTGTCTGTGACTTAATTAACTGCCTTGTATTAGAGCGACTTGGGAGGTTTCCCACTGTGGAGGTCCCTCCTCAGCACCAGGACTCAGGTGGTGAGCAGGTGGCCTTTTAGTTGTGGAGCCACACCTCTGTGGCTGTGAACAGGGTGCTGTCACTACCTTTACATGTATTTTCTGTCTATATTGTGTGTTTGTGAACTCCTCCTGTAGTGATGGGAGCTGTTTAAATTCTTCAACCCGAATACAGTCGAGACTAATATAATTTTCATATTTGTAGAACAACGTCCTGGGTCACAAACCTCGCTGTCAACCCTTTTCAATGATTATTTCTTTGGTAGAAATGGTAGAAATCTCTGAATGGCTACATACCACTATACACTACCTCCTCCAGGAGGTGATGTGTTCGCCATGTGTGTCTGTCCGTCCACGGCTAATTTCGCATATTACTGCGCCCAACAACCTAATATTTTTTGTTTGTGTGTAAACCCTGTTTAGCTGTAAAATTAGAAAGTTTTGACTTGGGCGCCATGTTGAGATCAGTTGAAGAAATACTAAGCACCGCCCACCTTTTCAGCTAGATGTTTCTGAAAACATCTGAGGTGAGAAATTATTTCAGAGTATTGATTCATATTTGATCGGAGTTCGCAAGTCATTGACAGCTTCTTGATTGAACAGCCAATAGGAACGCTCTTTCTGAAATCGTGAGCTAGATGTTTGTGAGCCGTGAGGAGGAGCAGAAGTCTAGTTTTCTCTCAGAACACTTGAACTACAATATGCTGAAAGGTTATTATGGAACCAAAAAAAAAGACAAACACTACAATTTTTGGGAAATGATGCCTCTTATCACTATTCATTGTCCTGAAAGAGAAACGGTGAACTCAAAAAGGTCTGGTTTAATCAAGTAAGTGCTAAAAATACCCATTTCTGCTCAGACTGAAACATCACTTATCTCAATTCCCGTCCTATCCATCATGAGCTGAAGTGCCACTTTTTTTTTTCGATTCGTGGTTGCCTCTTTTTTCGGAGTGAAACACTTCATGCGAATATGGCGTGCAATTCACATCACTTAGTGTCGGGGACATAGGGGCATTTCCATCCCCATAGAAACGGTTGCCATATGGACAGAGGAGCACGGTGGGATTCGTCACAGTGGTGAAGTTCGAGGTGATCTGAATATTTCAATCCTTCTAACGCCTGTTATTCACTTCACTGTTTGGTTTAGATTCGGCGCTTGAGATGGAAGTCTGTGTCCTTGGGATATTATACTCACAGTGTTACGGAAGTCTGATTCATTGCTTTGCTGATGGACGCAGCAAAAGGGAAAATAAAATTACACAGAAACACCCCGAGACTCTCCAGAGCCGGATCAATAGCGGAGAATTTACAAGCCCATCAGAGACTTATCGCTGCTGCTGCTGCTGCTGCTGCTGCTGCTGCTGCAGTGTTGAAGGGGCTTGTAGACACCTCCACGGGTTTAAGGTCAACGTGGGAGTGAAGGGGAGAGAGCACAGGAAGAAGAGAAGGGGGGAAAGTGTTTAAATGAAAACAGTGGACTCCAGAGGAGGGTTTGAGAGGTTGGAGCTACATGAATGTGTCTCCACTTCCGCTGCAGGCTGCTGCCGGATCGATCGGCTTCTCGGTTTGTTTTTCAGTCTTAACACAAAGGTTCCTCTGCACGAGTTCAGACTACGAGACCGTCTGATATGACTGAGTCGAAAACCCGTACAAGCAAAGATTGAAAGGTTCTCACTATAAATCACAAGGAAGGATTGAGATAAAGACGCTAAGCCACAGTACCAGAAATTTACCAGCCAATACCAGTGAAATCCCACGAGCCGACGTACCCGATTTGATGCCACGGTAAAAAGACAAAAACATCAACATCCACCTGCTGCCGTTTATATTCTGCTTTTTGTTTCTTTTGTTGTTTTTTTGTGAATTTATCCTTAATTCCTGATGAGCCGCCTCTAATTTCTCACCAAAAACTAAATTCTACGCATCAACCAACACATCATGGTAATAGTTTAATTTACCTTCACCCCAATGCTTTACCTGCTTTTTGTTACTAAATAGAGCTTGAATGCATCATAATATTATTTAGTCAGGCTGGGGTGATTCGCCTATCTCCTGATTCAGTACTATCTATCCATCAATCAATCATCAACCGCTTATCCCGTTAGGGGTCCCGGGGAGCCGATCCCAGCTGGCATAGGGTGAAGGCGGGGTTCACCATGGACAGGTCGCCAGTCCATCGCAGGACACATAGAGACAGACAACATAGAGACAGACAACCATTCACGCTACGGGCAATTTAGAGTCATCAATTAACCTAAACAGCATGTCTTTGGACTGTGGGAGGAAGCCGGAGTACCCGGAGAAAACCCACGCTTACACGGGGAGAACATGCAAACTCCACACAGAAGAGCCGCAAGCCGGAATCGAACCTGCGACCCTCTTGCTGTGAGGCGACAGCGCTAACCACTGCACCACCGTGCAGTATCTATCTATCTATCTATCTATCTATCTATTACATATTGCGATTCTACAAGTATTGCGATTTGATATTACAGTTTTTGTTAACTTTTTTATAGACCATGTGAAAAAGTTGACTTTTAATTTGGAAAATATCTAAATTCAAATGGTAAAAATGTTGCATGTATGTAGTCAGAGATGAAGTCAAATATATCAGACGTCACGTTACTCAAACTACAACAATAAAAGCAGTAACTTCCTTCCACCTACATTATTTAGCCGAGCAGGACAGTGCTGCCTACTGGCTGCTAACGGCTAACAGCACAATGTTAGCATTATCAGGGAAATTTACTATCCGCGGGACGATAGTACGCCATCAGCCTCGAGCCCTGACAGTACCTACAGTACTTGTGGTACAACAGAAAAACGAGTACTGTCACGTCTTGACAATTTTGGCACTGACTGGGTACCAAAGTATGAGTTCTCCTGACATCCTTAGATCACATAGATAGTTTTGCTTTATCAACATAAATTTGATTCGGATTCTGTTGAGCAGAGAAAGCAAACGTCATTACCCGGTTCAGGCTGTTTTTCTGTTGGTTCTAGTTGATATGTGTGGCTGCCGTCCGGTGGGGCTGATGGATATGCTTCACTACATGTGTGAAATGACCTCCTATGAACAGCCGAGAGGAGATACCCATTTCAAATGATTTCTCTTGCTTTGCTATTTTCTCTCAAACCATTTAATGGTGGTTGTCATAACTTATCAAGGCAGCCAGAACGTCTGTTTGAGGCCCTGTCAGTTGAATCGACGCTGAAACGCCACGCGTGGGTATGAAACAAATGGACTGGTATATTTGATCGTTAGACCCTTGTGATGACTTTGGACATGGCATTTTGTTGGATTTATTACATTGCCAGACTGCTTTCAATTTATTGAAATAGCACATTCATTAGTTTTTCACTTGTGTACTTTGCATTGAACCTAGATTATATATACCATATTTCATATACAATGGCAGTTCCAATTGCATAGAATAAGCAAGACAAGAAAAGAGCAAAAACAATCAATTAGATCAATAAATAGTAGATGGTGAAGTAAAAGCAAGGACAAACAATTTTACCTAATGAACAAGTGGTTTTAAGTTTAAATTTGGACAAGGTATGTCACATAAAGGACATGAAAATGCAAAATACTCAACTACGAATGTTACGTGTCCAAGGCTTTTATTGTGAAAAGTAAGAACTGCCCTGCCTTTGGCATCAACGTGATTGGTTGACGCCTTTATTTGTGTTGTGAAAACTCCTTTCTGTTTGAAAGTATTCATGACAGAAACATTTCAAAAAAAGAAATATACCGACGTGTGAATTAATCGCACAAAAAAATGCACCTTTACTCTCGCACGTACTCACTTTTTAGATGATAAACTATTGATTGGAGTCCACAGATAATCACCTCAGTTCTGGCACATCCAGGCTGCTATTTTTTGGACCTATAAAGTGTGTCAATGGGACAATAGTAATCCAGTAATCTAAATGTAGATATGAGTATCATCTGCATAAAAACGGCTGTTAATGTTTGAAAAATGTGTCTTAATGGCAGCATCTGTAAACTGAATAGAAGGGGACCAAGTATTGATCCGTGTACTTCATTGGTCACACTGGACAGAATCAGCTCTTCTAGTACAATAATGCAGGCAGGTAAAATAGTATAAATTGATAAATTAATTTAGATATTGGTAGCAGGGCTGTCAAATTTAACGCTAACTTCTTTAACACATGAATGCAACTTGTGATTTTTAGGTTGTAGCGGAGTCAGTTTTAAAGTATCATGTATCAGGTATCATGAAACCAGAAAACTGAAGGAATCTGTTTTGCCAACCATGTTATACTAGTTTGTCATGGAGGAGGTTAAAAACTGACATGGCCGTTTTCAAAGGACAATATTTGTCATTGTTTTGTGTCATTAATTGATTACTTTTTTACCCTCCTTCATGTTGATAAGAGTATTTAATACTTGACAAATCTCCCTTTAAGGTACATTTTTAGTAGATAAAAAATGGGATTGATTGCTTATTGACAAGCGTTTTGGAAGTTATCTATGCATCGATGTGAAAACTCTAGGGCTTCCCCCTCTTCGTCAATTCGTCAGCTGTTAGTTGTTTTAGTTTTAGTCGACTAAGATCTGTTGATTAAAGCAACCAATTGACTAGTCAAGAGTCGTTTGAGGGTTATTTTTTGATTTCTTAGGTTGAAGACAGCCCTCGAAAACCCTCGAATCCTCCAGAAGGTCAGTGAGTAATAACACAACGTTCCATTCAAGACTGAATGGCTTTACTGCAGATGTGAGCGTCTCAGGAAAACGGTGCTCGTACTGCACAGCCAAGCAGGTGTGTGTTCGAATGGGAGGCAGGCCACTGCTGGGAGTGCATGCTCAGCAAAACGGTGCCCTGGATAATGTAAAAGTTTAAAGACGCGAACACTGCCTCGCCCCGGGCGACTGCGCTCTCTAGTGACTACAACTGATACATTTCATCAATACCATAAAGCTCTGACTTTTACAACCAGATCTATGAAGGTTATTACCTCAGCTTTTCCCTTTCCCTCCTCAAACACCTCGCCTTGTTTCCTTGTTGGCGTAGCGTTCGTCCTCACCAGCTGTTATCACATAATGTTTCATTTTGGTTGCTGAGCAGCATTACCATAATTCCAGCGTCTTCCTGGAGCATCATCCCCACTTACAGCACCGAGCTTGAATATTGTATAACGGCAGTGTCACCCAGTCGGACAGTGAAATGTATTACCTGCATGAATCAAGTTGTCATTTCCAATTTATGAGGGAGCTTAGCATTCAGAGCACACGTCTGACCGGAGTGGGAAGCTGACGCCTCTCCGAACCCCCCTCAGCAACGCCCGGCGCCGATTCTCATTGAGGTCACCGCAAAACAAACCATGCTCATATTTCTGGTGTAATCGTGAAGCGTAGCTGTGTTAGTGCACCAAAGCCAGCGTCTTTTTCCAGCTTCCTCATCCACCAGCTGGTAGCCTTCACACATAATTCTCAGCTTGTTTTAACCCTGTGACGCAGCACATGGGTGGGAGTCGCAGCTCACCACGAATGACGTATAAACGTATAAACTGACTTCTGAGCCCCACGATGGACCAGTTTTTGCCTTGTTTTTGTGGGTTACATGGCTGTCACATACAAGTGGTGTACATCATCTGAAAACTGGGAATCTGGAGATTAATTAAGGATGCAGCTCAGCTGTGTTAAATTGTCATAAATCAGAAGTATATATAAGGGTATATGCTAGCCATTCCCATACTCTATACACATTTTGCGTTGATACCATTTGCTAGACAGATTTGCTGCTGAATTTAACTCTATTTTTACCAATAGAAATTGATAATAATGATCAATAATCTCTCTAAAATACCATAATAAGACACCAAGACCTTGAGGAACACAGTAGAAGAAGCCATATTGTGATTTGGTATCAAAATCTTTTGATATTTGGAGATTTCTGCAAGAATTGCATTTTTTTGCGATTGGATGGCGAGCACTTCTATTGTGTAAGCTGCTCAGAAACCCCCTGATCTTCAGTCTACCAGCCATCCATCCTGTGAATGCTCCAGGTCTCTAGTTTGTGGTTGTAAAGCTTCATGAGGCTGTGATTATCTTAGAGGTCACCACAGGTCATTTTATACAGTGAGGTCAAGTTTCAACAGTATCTCGACCGTGTGTGGTCAGTCTGTGAATTTGCGGCTAAATTGTGACACAAATAGTCAGTGCTTACGTCTATAATGTTGAATCCAATGCTGCATGTAAACCAGGTCCAATGAGGACTGGGGACTCGCTGTTCCACTTCACTGACCTTTCAAGCGATGACGAATCCTGACGTAGAATGAACCTGATTGGTCCCTGGTTTTCTTCTTGCCATTTCAAACAGGAAACAACATGGCGGCCTGCTGGTAAACTTTGTTGCTCCATCTAAACATCTAAGCAAGAAGTAGACTATACCACTGTTGAATCTTGTTTCATTTTCGAACTAGATCGCCTAGTTTGACAGCTTGGTCCAAGTTTCGTGAGCTACATGCGTTCCACTGGACAGGACACATTTGCCTTTTCATTTTGAAAGAGCAATGGCCAGTGAGGAACTCCAATAATTGGCCGTCCAGTCGTGTGACTTCATCACTCGGTCAGTCGGTGACAGACTTTTGGATTTTCAGGGCTGGCCCTAAGTGGTCTCAATATGATGACATGGCAACTATGGGGACTAACAGCATCACACATTAATGTAATGGGCTTATTGGTCTCAGCTTTACAGTGATACCCAATTTATGTAATTCCAAGACTGTTTAGGGACCCCCAAGAATGCAGAAATACTCAAATACATCATTTTAGAATAAGCAAAACTAGCACATTTAAACTATATTCAAAGAACTGCATGTGATTAGCAAAGAGTGGGCCTATTGATAAAGGAGAACCCATTTTCATTCACATATCTTGAGGTCAGAGGTCAAGGGACCCCTTTGAAAACGACCCTGCCAGTTCTTCTTCGTCACTATTTAGCCTGAATTCTTAGCCTGAATTTAGCGATCGACCCGACAAGCTAGCGTGACATGGTTGGTACCGGTGGACTCTGTAGGGTTTTTTTCTTTCTAGTTCTAAAACTGAACCTGTTACAGCCTCTGAAAGGCAGCAATCGCTCCACGATCCCGCTGGCCTCGGGGGGTTAAACAAGTTTAAACTTTCAGCAATCATAATGTCCTTTGAGGCAAGTATTTTCTGCAAGCACCACTTGGCCACAGACTGATACGCCCCGGCACAGTTCGGGCTCAAGTCAGCACTGGAGTGGGGATGGAGCATCAGGCTTCTGTACGGCGGCCAAATCTGTTGGCCGCTATTGATATCCCATTTCCTCTGTCACTCCTAAGCTGCTTTGCATTCCGAGGCTTTGCACTAAGCCCGGAGTGTCCAGTCTGCGGCCTGTAATGCCGACTACACGGCTGGCTGTGCCGCTCCACAACAATCATCCAGTCTTTTATTATCCGGGAAACAAAAGCAAAGCTGGTGCCACACTGGGAGCCTACCAGCCCTGACATTTTAATTGTGCTTCGCTCATATTAGGTGGGATGCAAACCAATTTGGCCATTGCTGTTAAATTCCTCACGCATTAATTCCTCTTTTGAATGTTTAGAGGCCGACATAATGGGTTTTAGACTTGGCAGAAGATTGGAGGAAAAGAGGATCAAACATCGGACAGAAGACAGTTTTTTTTTATTGTGCAGCTGACAATTATAAACCTCCTGTTGAGCTTATCACACATTCAACAGCAGGAGCTTGAGATAAGGTGTTGAGTTATGGCACGTGGACAGGGTATGTCAGCATCCGAAATAAAGGTTCGCTCAAGCGTTTGTGTGTGTTTGACAGGTTTAAATCGTTCGCTTTAACCCTATAAACCTTTTTTTTCCTTGCTCATTTCATTTTACTGACTTTGGCCTTGTTTCCCATTTCACCTCTGGAGTGCCAGCACAATCATGGCTGAAAGTATAAAGTGTTTGTTGTGCTGTATAACTGTTATCATCACGTAAATCATAAAGAAAAATCGGTAAAAAAGTGGTTCGCACAAGAGGGTCGCTGTATGGAGTTTACATGTTCTCCCTGCGTTAGCATGGGTTTACTCCAGGTGCTCCGGTTTCCTACCACAGTCCAAAGATGCAGGTTCATTGTTGACTCTAAATTGACCTGTCCAGGTGGTATCCCGCCTTCACCCAACCCGTCAGCTGGGATCGGCCCTGCGACCCTGAATTTGGCGGTCTAAACGGACAATACGGACAAAAGCATAGTCTTTCCGAGCACCAGGGTCACTTTAGAAACCCTAAACCCTAGTCCTGGTTCTGGTTCTACCATGCTTCCCGTCCCTCCAGCGGGCCCAGAGATACGGCGTGCGACTCCAGCAGCACGGTTTCGGTGTTGGCGCCCAGCGGGGACTGGTCGGAGCAGCGAGGCCAAGCTCTGCTTCACCTCCGACTGCCGGCAAGTCGGATCCGGGTCTGTCCAGGGGCTGGTTGCTGCTGGAAGCCCCACCTAAGTGATCTGTAGGACTTTCAGGTGAACCTGCATGATTTCATCTGTGTATCATCAAATCAACAATCTTCTCTCCCCTACAAAGGACATCCGATCCCTTCTGAGCTATTTCCCCCGAGTCGCTTTTTACAGGACGTGGTTGTTGCAAATCCACCTTGTGGTTAACCCTTCAGGTTAACACTGATAGCTCTGTTAGCACAGTGATAATAGACATGGCAATAGATTTGCTCTGAATTTGAACACCTTTAGCGCTCAGTTGGGTTGATTTTCCTGATGGAAGCACATCAGAAAGTTGAAAATCTGACGTTAATGTCTGTTTTACCGCTTCCAGTCATGATAAACGGTGTATTTTAGGCGATTTTTCTTCAAGGAAATATGCTTTTCAAACCCACCGGTGGGTTTTGGGGAAAAAAAGCTGTTCAAACCTCAAATGTAGTTGCATTTCTAAATTATTCACATCCTTCCCTGCCTCCAGTATCGCTGCATTCATATGCAGCTCTCATTGGCCTTGGAGTCTGTTTTGTTTCAGTGTTGGAGTGTCTCCCTCCGGGGAAGCTGCTGTTTGTTCAGTAATCATAAAGCATACGCAGGCACTCGAAGACAATGTCACATACCCTAGAGTCAAAGTGGCAAGTGTGTTTGATAAATATAATTTGTTCCTGAGTGGCATTTTGTCCTCCCTCAGACATAAAAAGCAATTATTTTTTGTTTCCATTATCCTCTTTGCTGTAGTCATTTACAGGTAACGCCTTGCTTTCTATTCAATACTGTTACTACATCAAAATGCAGCGATGTAAAGAATCTGTACACAAAACGTATTGACAGCTTTGCTTAAATCAGCAGTCATGAAAACCACAAGTGACGGAGGTCGCTTCCTGTTTTCCTCCGCCATTCATTAAGTGTGTACGATTGAAGCCGGCAGCGTGGATGTAAGACGTCAACCCTGAGCTCAGAATATCATTTATTTACCTTCAGATGTGTCCGCCCTACACTCTCACCTCCCACATTCACCAATGCAACAAAGACAGCAGACATTACAGTCCATTAAACCACCTTGCTTTGTCGCCCCCCTCAAGCAAGGTCACTGCGCTGCACTAATGACTGCAATCAATTACTTGGTGTATTAAACGAAACTGAAACTCCCACATCTCGAGCCTTCCAGCCAGCTTTGTGTTCCACCGTAGAGGTCATTTCATTGTACAACTGAGCCGATGATTCTGTTTAGAGCTCCTGCGAACCCCCGAAGCAAAAATACTGTATAACAGTAAAATATGCCATTGATTTCTTTAATGTATGATAATAACAAGGTATAAATGAATGATGCAGAAATAGTGATTCCAGATCAGTTTACTTGTTATGTGGGTTACTACTCAGCCGGTCAAACAGTTTCATAATGTCACAGTGATGTCTTCAGGGTTATCTCGCCATAGAGTGACTGTTAATGGTTAATGGTTGGACATTGACCTTGAAGGATTGAAGTCAGATGTTAACCTTGGTTAAGGTTGGATATTGACCTTGAATGGTTAAGGTTAGGCATTAACTCCCAATGGTTGAGGTTAGGCATTGATCTCCAATGGTTAAGGTTAAGCATTGATCTCCAATGGTTAAGGTTCGGCATTGATCTCCAATGGTTGAGGTTAGGCATTGACCTCCAATGGTTGAGGTTAGGCATTGACCTCCAATGGTTAAGGTTAAGCATTGATCTCCAATGGTTAAGGTTAGGCATTGACCTCCAATGGTTAAGGTTAGGCATTGACCTCCAATGGTTGGTTGAGGTTAGGCATTGACCTCCAATGGTTAAGGTTAGGCATTGACCTCCAATGGTTGGTTGAGGTTAGGCATTGACCTCCAATGGTTAAGGTTAGGCATTGACCTCCAATGGTTGAGGTTAGGCATTGACCTCCAATGGTTAATGTTAGGCATTGATCTCCAATGGTTAAGGTTAGACATTGGCCTTGAATGGTTAAGGTTAGACAATGACCGCCAATGGTTAAGGTTAGGCACTGACCTACAGTGGTCAAGATTAGACATTGACGTACAAGGGTTAAAGTTAGGCATTGACCTTCATTGTTTAAGGTGAGGCATTAACATTCAGTGGTTAAGGTTAGGCTTTTACCTCCAATGGTTAAGAAAAGACATTGACCTCCAGTGGTTGAGGTTGGTCATTGACCTTGAATGGTTGAGGTTGGTCATTGACCTCCAGTGGTTAAGGTTGGATATTGACCTTTAATGGTTGAGATTGGTCATTGACCTCCAGTGGTTGAGGTTGGTCATTGACCTTGAATGGTTGAGGTTGGTCATTGACCTCCAGTGGTTGACGTTGGTCATTGACCTCCAGTGGTTAAGGTTAGACATTGACCTTGAATGGCTGAGGTTGGTCATTGACCTCCAGTGGTTAAGGTTGGTCATTGACCTCTAGTGGTTGAGGTTGATCATTGAAGAAGAAGAAGAAGAAGAAGATCTACCTTTATTAGTCCCACAATGGGGAAATTCAATTTACACTCTGTTAAACTCATACATGGTACATGCAGACCTGAAACACACATACATGCATTAATGGAGAGGTGTCAGAGTGAGGGGGCTGCTCCTGACAAGCGCCCCGAGCAGTTGGGGGTTTGGTGCCTTGCTCAGGGGCACCTCGGCAGTGCCCAAGAGGTAAACTGGCACCTCTCCAGCTACCAGTTTACACTCAGTTTTTGGTCCATGTCGGGACTTGAACCGGTGACCCTCCGGTTCCCAAGCCAACTCCCTACAGACTGAGCTACTGCCTTGAATGGTTGAGGTTGGTCATTGACCTTGAATGGTTGAGGTTGGTCATTGACCTCCAGTGGTTAAGGTTAGACATTGACCTTGAATGGTTGATGTTGGTCATTGACCTCGAATGTAGCCAAAATAAATTTTACCGATAATAATTTAGTTTCAGCTTCTTTCAAAAGTTGAAAACTGCTCGATAATTAGATTTGGATTAGCAGTTAATGAGTCCATCAGCTGCTATTGAACTCCAGCCCTCTGCCTCTGCCACATCAATTTTGACCATTCTTTCCATAATACGTCTGTTGCAAACCCTCTAAATTTATGGAAGTGCAATACGCCTGAGTACCTTTTTAACAGATTCATCATTTTGCCAATAACACGTCAGAAATAATGAAAAATGCCTGGATCAATTTCCCATCACAAAAGTCCAAGGTGGTGTCTTCAAATTGCTTTTTTTCAGTCAGTCCAAACCCCAGAGATATTCAGTTTGGAGTGGCTTCAGTGAGTGTTGGGCATGTTTGGTTTGAAAAATCATGATTTATCGTACATCAAAACTGTTGCACACGTCTCAGTGGATCCATGTTTGATCACAGTGCAGACTCTGAACACCTCCTCCACACAACGGTGATCACAATGTGGAGTCTGGGATCGGCGTGAGGCGTAATGGAGCAGGACTGCTGCAGAGCTCAGTGTGAGGTTGCTAAATTAGGGAGGTGGGGCGGGGGGCTACATTCAAAACACTTCAGCACTTAATGTTGGCGTACAGCAGACTGACTGCATTTCTCCCAGCAGCCTCCCTCCCTCTATGGCCTGTCACTGTGCTGTCATGACAACCAGTTCAGATTAGCAGATCATTAGCAATAAGCCCTGTGAATGGGTGTTAATAACTGTAATTATTACAGCTTTAATGTTTCTTTTTCACACGTTAATACTTTGTTTTACTGCAGTGTGCTATTTTGGAGTTATTTAATTGGCGTTTTTTACTGCAGCAGGGTATTATTATGATCTACAGTACCAGGTTTTTATCTGTCGTATAAGTTACCCAATCTGCCACAAATGTCACAGCATGTTAGAGTTGTTTCTCTGTGGCGTCTCCGTGACACCGGAGAAGACGAATAAACGTCATATGAAGCATTAAAGTGCAGCGTGACGTGCCGTCGGTCCCCACGAGGCGCCATGTCGTGCTGATGAATGAATGAGTTGCCTATCATGACTTCATATTTACAGTTATTAACTTGACCTGGCAAGAATCTGGCATTACAATATGCATCATGATACAGGGGTTACGATTCAAGATATTGGCTGATTTTTATTTGTTCAAAATGTACCTTAAAGGGAGATTTGTCATGTATTTATTCCTCTTATCAACATGGGAGTGGGCAAATATGCTTCTTTATGTAAATATATGTATATATTTATTTTTTGAAATCAATTAACAACACAAAACACTGACAGATATTGTCCAGAAACCCTCCCAGGTTCTGCTCCAATCATAAGATGGCAAACAACAGCTGTCAGTGTGTCAGAGTGCTGACTTGACTATGACTTGATCCAGACTGACTGGGACTATCATAAAGTGGGCATGTCTGTAAAGGGGAGACTGGTGGGGACCCAGAGAACCCATTTACATCCACACATCTGGAGGTCAAGTGTGGAGCGTTATTTA
Source organism: Pterois miles (assembly GCA_947000775.1). Lineage (NCBI taxonomy): Eukaryota > Metazoa > Chordata > Actinopteri > Perciformes > Scorpaenidae > Pterois > Pterois miles. The sequence goes on along the minus strand of CAMQGK010000500.1, from coordinate 2,283,871 downwards.
GGATCCTTCACAGTGAGCGGTTAACGGTATTTATGGCACAGCCAGGAGGCCAATTTCAATTTCAGCAGCTTTTCATTGAGCCAATCACAACGCACGACCACAGCTTACACTGTGCATGTCTTATACCCCAAACCTCTGTCCACAGAGTCCCAGCCTCTTTCCATAGGCCTTGATTTCTACTGACAGTAAAGAGGATGAACCTTTTTCAAATGAACCGAACGATGCGTACACAAACCGAACAGTTCGGTTTTTACCTGAACCGTGCCCACCCCTAGTACCTCTGGGTTCCTTTGATTGGTACCTCTGGGTTCCTTAGGATTTCTAGTTTCATATGATACCAGTATATTAACTCTGGCTTTAAACATGAGGCTGTTACAACCTAAAAATCATAAGTTGCGACAAATTAGTGGCGTTAAAATGAATTTGCCATAACGCCTTATTATCACACCAACTTTGACAGCAGGTTGATGCCTTTATTCAAGGTTTGAAAGCTCAAAAAAAAATCGACCTTGTCGACAAAAACATACCCCTAGAACCCGTTTCCATTGACATATCCTGAGGTCAGAGGTCAAGGGCAAAAAGAATTTGCGTTAACACGTATTGTCACGTTACCTTTGACGGCCTTAAGTTGAAAACATCATGATGCCGTTATAATTTACCTTCGTCTAACAGTCATTTTAACATAACAGAGCCTCATAATGAAACTCAGTGTTAACATTAGCTGCCCGCTGGTTGCTAACAGCTAACGTTAAATAGCTCTCGTCCTGCCAGTTTCAACATAGATCTGTTGTTCATATTGTAGCATTATCAGGGAAAAAATCGGGTGTCGACAGTGACTTTACTAGCGGTAGTCAAGTGTATTGATATTTTCTTTCACCCCTACTATTAAAGAGCTGCTATGATGCTCATTTTCAGGTTTCTGCTGAAACATATTTACCTGCTTTATTGTTCAAAAAACACTCTTTTCACCCTCTGGAAAAAGTGCAGAAGCATAATAGGTCCTCTTTAAAGTGAAAATAAGAAAAGGTGGCTCAGTGAACTACTCTGTAAACCATGTTCTTCATCTGCGTACTTGAACCTCTCTCCAGGCCTCTGAGTCAGAACGCTATGTGGTCTGCTTTGACCGTGCTTGACTAGTTTCGGTTCACCGCAAATTAACACTGTCATTGCTTAATAATTCCCACTGCGAGAGCTGGTTCACCACAGTCTGAAACTACGATATGACTTCTGCTGAGGCACTAATGTAAATCAAAGACGGCATAAAACGATACAGTCAAACTTTTCAATTTGCTCTGAGGGGAAGTTGGGTCTCGGGTTTCGTGAGGCGCATCACCAAACGAGGTTGTCCTGTGCGTGCGGTGGTTTTGTAGGGTTATGAAACCAATAGACCCTCTTGAGTAAGGTGAGATCGAGCTGATGTGCAAACAGAAAGGAGATGAGGAGGAGCGAGGGCAAGGAAAGGGGGTGAATATGGAGATTTAGCGATTTTGTCGGAGAGAGGAGGAGGAGTTGAGTGGCTTTAGGGAGACTGATTGCGATGGAAGTTGTCAATAAGTTAGAGGCAAGCTGTGAAGAGAGAGGAGGAAATGACACGGAGAAAAAGGGAGGTAGCTCAACAAGACGGAGCAAGGGAGTGTGGGAAAGTTGAAACGAGGAGTCACGCAGACAAAAACAATAAAAATCCAGAAAGATAGAGAGACAAAGAAAGCAGAAAGCGGTGAGGGGGGGGTAGTGAGACGTATAAAAATGGATCAAGCACCCAGCGAAGTAGAGAAGGAGGGAGTGATCGAGAGGGAGGAGGTGTGGAAAAGCAGCCACGATGAGATGGATTCTACTGGACCATGAGATTGATGACTCTGCTTCAGAAAGAGAAGGAGAGGGAAGAGATAGCAGAGACGGGGGGGAGGAATAAGAGAAAAGCCCTGATGAAAAGAAGCATCGCGCCCCGCAAGACATGACAAAATCTGGAGTCTGATAAAAGAACGAGCTGGTTTTATCTCAGCCCTTCCATCTTGAAACAGAGCACAAGCAGCATCTCCCAGTATCTCTAATAGGATCTGTTCTACTTTTTTTATTCATCATCAGTTATGCTTAAAAAAATGTATTTCCCCAGAATAAAAAAGAGATTATGTCGGAAGCAAATAAAAGTGAGTCTGTAAAGAGGGATTAGATGTAGACATCAAAAAAGCCTGTGATTTGATCATCCGTCACCACCTTTGAATGCAGACGTTTAAATACAGGAAACACATCGTGTTTAAGCCAAAGACGGTATTTAAGAAGTGGACGTAGTCACTGTGACGTCACCAGTTGGTTTGTGGACTGCCGTTTTGAAGCCTTGAGTTCGCCATCTTGGTGTTTGGCCATCGCAGTTTTGTTTCTTGGCCATTGCAACCTTGGTATTTGGCCATCACCATCTTGGTTCTTGGCCATCGCCATCTTGGTTCTTGGCCATCGCCATCTTGGTTCTTGGCCATCGCCATCTTGGTTTTTAGCAGTAGCCATCTTGGTATTTATCCATTGCCATTTTGGTTTTTAGGCATCACAATCTTGGTTCTTGGCCACTGCCATTGCCATTTTGGTTCTTGGCCATCACCGTTTTGGTTTTTGGCCATCGCCATCTTGGTTTTTAGCTGTCACCATCACCATCTTGGTTTTTAGCCGTCACCGTCACCATCTTGGTTTTTAGACACAGCCATCTTGGTATTTATCTGTCACTATCTTAATTTTTGGCCGTCGCCATATCGGTTTTAGACTGTCGCCATCTTGGTCTTTGGCCAGGGACATCCTGGTTTTTGCAACCATAAGTGACATGAGAGGGTGGAGTTAAGGTCAACCAAACAGACTAGACAATGCTGTGGTAGTGACCTATCAATAGCAAAGTAGCCCCGCCCTAAAGCATCCCCTGATTTATGGTCTATTTGACCCTAAATCAGACAATAATTTCCTAAATGAACATCTTGCTGTATTGACAAAGACTTGGAATTAGCAATTAAGATCATAAATTATACAATCAGACTTCGTTTTGCAGCCAGAGGATTTGCCTCCTGCTAGCTGTTGGAAGGAATGCAAGTTTAAGACACTTCTGCATATTTAGAGCTTAAATTCATCAGAAAATGTGTAAAAATCTACATGAAGCTCAGTTTGGCATTGAGGTATGGAGAGGATGGGTGAGTAGAAGACAGAGTGAGACCAGGAGAATGAGAGGAAGTCGATATTAATCTTTTCACATGAGAGCGTTTTACTTTCACCTTCTCTCCCCTCAGACTGTCTCTGATTGGTCGGCTTGTGTCTGTTCGGGGGGGATCGGAGGGAGATAAACAGCATTTGCAAACAGAAAGTGGTCAGAGCCGAGTCAGAGCAGGCTCCATCAATGACAGAGCTTCCTGGGATATTCACTTTCTTTCTTCAGACCACAGAGCTGTTATCAGCGGCAGTGATAGAATGATGGGGTAACTGGCTGTGGCGCAGTGCCGCCTGCCTAGCCAGTGGACTGATGTTATGGGCTGTAATGAACAGGGAGCACAAAAATATTGTTAGATATTTCACTCGCCTTGCCGCTTTAAAAGCCTTTTCATAATAATGAGATATGTTGAAAGTCACACCTTTAGTCAACATATCACACAACTGCAGTTTCATTATGTAGTCATGATTTATGTCACCACTGACTATCTGTTTTCTCATCTTTTTTTAGATGCTGTCTAGGAGAGCTGAAAGCATTCGTGCGAGCTGCAATGGGACACGGTGAGGCCACAGACGGGATAAGATATCTCTACAGTGCTCCTTCTCAATCACACTAGACAGTAGAGAAGTCCATTATCGAAGATTAATGTCAGCTGTGTTGCGGAGGCAGCCTCACGCTGCGCCGCCAGATCTGAGCCGATCCATGGAGTCGTGGCCTCGACGTTTCCAGCGCTGCTGCCGCTAACAGCCGAGTGAACAGCGATGCCTTCTAAGGTCTCCTGCTTATACTTGCTGACAGTGGTTTGCTGGGCCAGCGCTCTGTGGTACCTGAGTGTGTCCCGCCCCTCCACATCCTATGTGGGCCAGCTGACCATCCCCGTGCGCAAAGCACCCAAGACGAACAAGAATGCCACCTTCAGCAACATCCGCACACGCTCGCTCAACCCGCACGACTTCGGCTACCTCATCAACGAGGCCAAGAAGTGTGAGGCGGAGCCGCCGTTCCTCGTCATCCTGATCAGCACCACCCACAAGGAGTTTGACGCCCGCCAGGCCATCAGGGAGACATGGGGTGACGAGAGCACGTTCCCGGACGTGCGGGTGGTCACGCTCTTCTTGTTGGGTCGCAGCACCGATGTCGTCCTCAACCAGATGGTGGAGCAAGAGAGTCAGATCTTTCATGACATTATTGTGGAAGATTTTATTGACTCGTACCACAACCTGACACTGAAAACGCTGATGGGTATGCGCTGGGTGGCCACATTTTGCTCCAAGGCTCAGTATGTCCTCAAGACGGACAGTGACATCTTCGTCAACATGGAGAACCTCATCTACAATCTCCTGAAGCCCGCCACCAAGCCCAGGAGGAGGTACTTCACCGGCTACGTCATCAACGGCGGGCCGATCAGAGACATGCGAAGTAAGTGGTACATGCCCAGGGATCTCTACCCTGAGAGCAAGTACCCGCCCTTCTGCTCCGGCACTGGCTACATTTTCTCGGCGGACGTGGCCGAGCTCATATACAAGACGTCTTTGCACACCAGACTGCTGCACCTGGAGGACGTGTACGTCGGCGTGTGCCTCCGTAAGCTGGGCATCCACCCTTTCCAGAACAGTGGCTTCAACCACTGGAAGATGGCCTACAGCCTCTGTCGCTACCGCCGGGTGGTCACTGTCCACCAGATCTCCCCTGAGGAGATGCACCGCATCTGGAATGACATGACCAGCAAGAAACACCTGAAATGTTAGCAGTACTGTTAGCACTAGTGTCAGTGGGAGAGTCCACGTCATTGACGAATACTGTACAGCACGTAGCACTGAGCTGAAGAAACAGTATTGACAAAGGCTTTGTCCAAGCGCTAATTGCTTTGCCAGGAGTCTCTATAGTGCAAGGTCAAAGCAAACTCCTCAGTATTATATGCCCTTCTCATTTCAAGGTGTTCATGAGAGCTCAGACTCACAACACAGGCACAACACTGGAAACCTGTTTTCAGCAAAAGAAAAACATGTAAAATGTTCACGTGGTTGGTTGCCATTGCCAGCAGCACTATGATTTTTACTATAGAACCCTTTTCTGTCAGCAAACATGATACCATAATTTGTGGGTGGAGCGTTAAGTGGAGGCACAATAATTCTCTGAACATGTTTTGTTGTTTTGTTGGCTTCTTTTTTAATGATGGCTGAAGAAAATGCTAATTTCTCTCAGTATGTTCTGTCACACACATATTAACCAATCGGACGAGATTAGCCGAACTTTGTGGCAGGCAGACTACTTCAGGAGGAGTTGACGGCTGTTAACTAGCTAGATTGTCTAAATCCAGAACTGGCTAGTTAGCTAGCTAGCTTATCCGGGGATTGACAAGCAAGCTAGCTAAGAGTGATGCAGAGGGATCGTGACCCGGTGCTGTTCGCTGTTTGGCTCATTTTGTGTAGTATGGTGGAACTAGCAAGGTAGCTAACTAACTAGCCAGTTGCTAACTGAGTAAAATTAAACAACTTAATTGCTTCATTCACACACTCGTAGGAAAGCACAGTGCTATCGCCAGATGAGTCACAACTTTGTTCGGCTCATTTTTCTGTGTTGCATGACATGGCAGAATTAGCAAGCTAGCTAAGTAGCCGGCCGTCCGGCCAGCGGGCTGGTGGCCAACAGTGGCACTGTAAAGATAAATTGATGCCGTATAAATCTTTGGATGCCTATAGTTAACTATCCTTCAGTAAAGTTAGTTAAAAAGAGTCGTACAACAGCAGCAAAGTGTTTCAGAGTTTGAGAGAAAAGGTTGCTAATAGTTTTGTAGCAGTGCAGAAGGCTAAATATTAGCCTTTACTCTCCATCTCTGAAAGATATTGTGGCTCAGTAGATTCTGGCAGGCCTGCATGATGGTGCAGTGGTTAGCACTGTTCACAGCAAGAGGGTCACAGGTTTGAATCCGACTTGGGACTCTTCTGTGTGGAGTTTGCATGTTCCACCCGTGTTAGCGTGGGTTTTCTCCGGGTTCTCCAGTTTCCTCCCACAGTCCAAAGACACGCAGGTTAGGTTAATGGATGACTCTAAATTGCCCATAGGTGTCAATGTGAGCGTGAATGGTCGTGTCTATGTGTCCAGGGTGAACCCTGCCTTCACCCAGTGCCGACTGGGATCGGCTCCAACGGGATAAGCACTTGAAGATGGATACTGGCAGCCAACAACACAGCAAAATGACATTTTCGGTGTGTAACTTCAGCCCACTGCTAGTGTTAGCCTCCAGTTAACACCGTGACATTATCATGATGTTGACACAAAAGGGTCTATAGAAAAATATTACACATTTATACGAGACGCAAACTGTCCCCAATGAACCGACTGATGACATAAAGTGCCGACACAGCTCTTTGAACCCAGACGTTCGTCTCGTGGGTTGACCACTCTGATCATGAATGTTCCTCATGTATTTTCAGTTGTTGTACTTTCTCAACAAGGTGTTAATGTTGGATGTACTGGCTGGCGCTGCGGCAGCCATCGTCGTCATGAGGACCATGGTGAGTTTACAGCAATGACTCATTTAAAAAATGCGTATCACGTTGCTCTCGGAAGGCAGTGTAATATTAACGACTGGACCTGTTTGCCTGTGTAATATTATCTTCAGAGTCAGACATATTTTCTTACATCAGAGCCACAGATCTGATTCGGACGGCGTGGAGATATCAGCGGCTCGCATTCCCAAGTGAATGTTACTTCTGTTAATGTGTAATGTGCAGTTATTTGTCCCTGGCAGTCAGGCTGCAGACTATTACGTTTTCTATTACTTGAACATGACGGAGAACAGATGTAGTGTAAGAGCAGCGGGGACAAATACAACACTTTTGAGTGCTTTTCTTCTTTTCAATTACTTGAGATCAAATAAAGCGCTTTTATAAGACTTGATATTGTATTTATTGCAAAAAAAAACAATATAAAAGTTTTTATTCCACTGGATTTATTATCTTTAATTTGTAGCATGCATATGGGGAAACTAGATTAGAGGCGTTTCGGAGTGGCTGTGGTGAAACATGAGCGGTAGGAATGGAAGCGTCTCATTAGGACTGCTGTTGGTTCGGCAGCTGTGCTCGGCGTGAAGCGGCCGACGCGTCACCGACGCGCGGCGAGGACGACTGACGGAGGCGTGTTCGTCTTCTCGTCCACGTCGGTGAATGTGGGAGTGGAGGGCAGACGGAGGTCACATCTCATGTTGGCTGTTTTCAATCATGTCTTAAGAAGAATTACAAAAAGTGGATTCTTTCTCGTGTCTTACAGGTTCCACATTATATTTTATTTTTCACGTCTAAAAGTGGGGATCTTTACAGGCTCAGTAGGTACCTTTTATGAAAAAATACTTTTTGCCATATTTGTTTTAACTGTCAGATAATCTGAGTCATACTTCATTTTACTGGTCTGCAAATTTCATGGTAATTTGGTGATAAGTAATGAATAGCAAGTAACCAATTGGAAATTTCTTTGGAATTACTGCCAAATTAACCCAATATCATTTTTGTCTAAATTACTTTATTATGATTATTTAATAATTATATTCTGCTATTTCCCAGTAGCTGATAATTTATTTTATACATTTCCAGGAAAATAATGCAAAGTTAATTCCACGTCTGCTGATGAATAGATAATAATTAGCAAATAACTTATTTGAAATTTCTTAAATTACTCCCTGAATCATGACATTAGCTGCCAGGTCACATTTATCTCGACTGAGATTTGTGTCTGATCACAAGTGTCTTTTCTTAGTTTTGGTTTTCCATCTCTGTATTTTACCATTAGGTGCTGTTTTAGCATATAATTACTAAATCGTATTTTCGTAGGCTAGCCAGGAAGTTAGCATCACAACGGTTCCCGCTAGAAAAAGCCGATTGGATTTTTCCGCTGGATTTTGGATTATTGCAGAAAATCATCTCTTTCACATTTTGGTGTGTAAGATAAACCACTTCTGTGACGAAAACCTGAGTCCTTGACAAGACAAAAGTGAGGCATCGGCTGGAAGAATGAGCCATGTTTTAGTCTTTCTGTAAATTAATATAAAGCATTTACACGATATACAGCTTGTGTTGTAGTTAAATGTGGATAACCGAAACCAGGAAGCCACACAGCATTATGTTTACAAGTGTCTTAGCTAACGGTTGATGTTTTAAGCTGGCTGGCTGCGTCTTTGTTAGTGGTTGCATTTGGTTGCATATTGTTGTGCCGATTATTGCGCCCTCCAATGGACAGGAGGCAGAGGAGCCTGATAATTTTCACAGTTTATCCGTCTATTACAATACTTTGAGCAAATATGATAAAATTATATTTTGTATAAAAGTTACCTACTGAACCTTTAAGGCATTTTTTTCATTTTATGGTCAATTTTTGGGATTTGAATGATTTCAGAGGAGTCGTACAGTTAATAAAAACAGTTTTGTCTGATTGGTAGTTTTATCTGGTGACTCTTTGAGTTGACATGTTTGCCTTCTACAGGGATATCTACGGTAGTGGCCACCGCCATCAGAGCAAACGCTCGGCCTACTGCAAAGCCTGTGAAGCAGGAAATTTCTGGTGAGTCACATAACGCCTGTTATGTTGTTGGAGGCTTGAACCTGCCAAAATAAAAATGAATAAATAAAACAACTCAATAGATAAATAAGTGTCATTAAAGGCAGCAGAAATAATATTGAAAATAAATGTTGCCATTAATTCACTGATAAAATGTGACAAATTGATATTTCTGTTTAATTTATTTTTGTTTAATTCCCTTATTTATTCACTCTTCTGTTTAATTTTACCATATGTATTTATTTTTATTCATTTTTAAATAAATTTATTTTTGCATCTATTTTTTACTTTTTTATTTATTTTATGTGATGAACACCTGATTTACATAATGACGCAGAAATGCACAAAGATATATATGTATATACAGTAGAGAATACACAAATACATAAGTTAAGGGGTGAAATGTAAAGGGAAAATCATGCAAGTAAATCTAAAAAAAAAAAACAAAGAAAAAATAAGTGAAAAAAGTTATGAAAATAATAAAAGATTAATATATAAAATTAAATTAAACAAGATTAGATAGACAAGGGATTTAATAAAAAATGAATTAATGAAGCAAATTAAAACAAAAATATCAGTTTATGTCACATTTTCTCATTTGCTGTCATTTTTTTTTTTTATTTTGGCACGTTCCATCCTCCATACTGCAGGCCCTGTGTCGGCGCTGGTGAACCAGCTGGCGAACCTGCTGGTGAACCTGCCGGGGAACCTGCTGGTGAACCAGCTGGGGAACCTGCCGGGGAACCTGCCGGGGAACCTGCTGGTGAACCTGCCGGGGAACCTGCCGGGGAACCAGCCGGGGAACCTGCCGGTGAACCTGCCGGGGAACCAGCCGGGGGAACCTGCCGGGGAACCTGCCGGGGAACCTGCCGGGGAACCTGCCGGGGAACCTGCCGGTGAACCTGCCGGGGAACCAGCCGGGGAACCTGCCGGGGAACCTGCCGGGGAACCTGCCGGTGTACCTGCCGGTGTACCTGCCGGTGAACCAGCCGGGGAACCTGCCGGGGAACCTGCCGGTGTACCTGCCGGTGTACCTGCCGAGGAACCTGCCGGTGTACCTGCCGAGGAACCTGCCGGTGTACCTGCTGGTGTACCTGCTGGTGAACCTGCCGGGGAACCTGCTGGTGTACCTGCCGGGGAACCTGCTGGGGAACCAGCTGGGGAACCAACTGGTGACGGTTATCATCAGCAGACTTTCTCTGAAATCATTCAGATGTCTAAAATTTACAAAACAGAAATAATGTTGTTTTATTTTTCAAGATGAATACGAAAAAAGTCATTTTGTGATTTTGAGGCTTTAAAAATCGTGTATGTGGACAAATGTGCACCAGGCAGCAACGCTGTAATTAGGTTGCTCCAACCTCTCTACAGGTGAGTGTGTGTGTTGGATTCCTGAACTCTTTGTTCCAGGCATCACCACCATCTGAGGACGCAGCAGCTCTCCGGCGGGATGCGGCGCCGACGAAATGAAAAACGTCTTCTATTCTCTACTAAGATAAACACGAGAACGTGGGAAGCACTTGTGGCGAGGCTCTTTCCTCAAACAGCTTTTTTTTCCCTCATAAACCTTGTGGGAGCTCGTAGGCGGAAAACACACCGTCGCTGTTATGATTTCACAATAAAACTATTCCCGGTTGACATCTTTACGTCAAATACTTTTTTTTTTGATCAGTTTCGAGAACAGTCTTGGGAAATAATTGAAAGTTTTATTTCAGTCGGCGCTTTATTTTCATTGGGAAAGACAAGAAGCCCCAACAGTTTGTTATCAGTTAATGACTTTATTTTGCTTCTTAAAACACTCTAAGCATAGTCGATCCAGTAGTATACATGTGGAATAATTGTTATTCACAACTTTTTGTCCTCAGCGCTGCGTTTTGCTTTCCTCTGATCACCCCCTATGGCATATGCAATTTGATACAATATGCTGAGTAATAGAAAGTCTGCTCTGTAATTGGCCAAACAACCCAGTGGTAGAGCATTTAAAAGGCTAAAGCTTGGGGAAAATGAAAAGCGAGTGATTATTCCGGGCCCGTGGTAAATGAACCTCATAACGAGGGAGGCGGAGTGCGAGACAATTGGGAACGCTCCGATTTCAAAACAGAGCCGAGGAAGGCCGGCCTGTGGACCCTGGAGTGGGAACACAGCGCTATAACAACACAGAGGTTTGGCTTTGGATTTACATTGTAGTCTAGTTAGATGTGTTAGGCTGGAGGCAAATTTCTTAATGCTGCATAATGAAAAAGCAGCATCCTCGCATGCATATTCATATTCTTTTGCTCTAAATATCGTTCCAGTCAGCCCGACCTGCTCCCGACCCGTCCTTTGAGGCACAGAGGATGCGATTTTACGAGGAAATAGCCGCTGAATAAATTGGCGTTGTGCAATCTGCCATCTGTGCAGGCACAATTATAGGAAGGTTAGAGGACGGGGCTCATCGCCACCCAGCAGTCCTCTTCTTATTCCAGGAAAAGTGGCACAAAGGCGACGCCGGGATGCGCCGCGACGCCGGGATGCGCCGCGACGCCGGTTTTAGCTTGGCCTCAAGTCGTGTTGGATCAGCTGGATGTTCTGTTGTTGCTTGATACTCACTGTGATGTTTGGACCTGCAATTTCGTCATTTTACTTTTGCATACAGTATTTTTCTTTTCCAAAATATGACAAAATATCCAAATCTGAATGTTATGTTTTGCAAAAACATCGACAGTAGTAGTAAATGCCTTGTTTCCGCACGGCTCTCAACATGGCGACGGCTGAGTTGGTGGCTCGTAGCTAACGGTGCTAACAGAGCTAAACGTGAAAACAGCAGCAGTGATGAGAGCGAACAGTGTTATTCTAGGAGGGTATGTATGGAGGACACAGGCTGCCATAATCAAAAATAAATAAAAGTCATTAAATGTTGCAAAAATAATATTAAAAATAAATCTAGGCATTAATTAATTGATAGAATATGATATAAATTGATATGTCTGTTTTAATTTGCTTCTTTATTTGTTTGTATTAATTCCCTTATTTATTTACTCTTGTTTAATTTAAAATGCATTTTTATTAATTTTATTATTTTTTCAGTTTATTTTTGTAAGTATTTATCAAGTAATTTATTTATTTTTGATTTTGGCAGGTTTCGTCCTCCATAGTTGGCGCTAATCCAGATTTATTTTCATGCTGCTGTTCATGTTCACGATTTACTTTGCCGTGAGACTATTTCCGACACAGAACTGAAGCCGTTATCTACGCAAGAGCATAGATGAAGACAACAGCTTCAGTTCCCCTTTGGAAACGCTCTCACGGCAAAGTAAACTGGTGAAAATCTTCTTAATATAACGTAACGACACTTAAACTTGTAGGTTTTTTTTTTTATTTTTGTTTTTTGTGGTGGCCCTCCTTTTATGTGCTGACGCCAGCCGCCGTTAACTGTAGGTGCTCTGGAACCAGATCTGTTGTGAACTGCACCCGTCACCCCCTGGTGGCGGTTCTGTGTAGTTTCTCTTCGTGAGCCAGGAAACAGGAAGTGCTTCACTTCCTGTTCAGATCTCACATGAGGCAGCCACATGTTACTGCTGGACACAATCCAACGCCATCCTCTCTTTCACAGCTTACACATGGCATCATATGTAAGTAGCATTGTTTATTAGCATAACAGTGACATGGATTCATGGTTATTTGTTTAAAAATGTACCGTGTTTAGCCCAGGGGTCTAAAAAGTGAAAACAATGCTGAAGTGCCTAAAACTTGCATTCTTTCTAACAGCCAGCAGGGGGCGACTGCTCTACTAAAAGAAGGCTGATTGTATAGAAGTCTATGAGAAAATGAAACTACTTCTCACTTGATTTATTACATCAGTAAACATTGTAAACAATCTCAATCGCTAGTTTCAAGTCTTCGTCAAAACAGTGTGATCATTTAGTCAAATAGGCAGTAAAGCAGGGGATGATTTAGGATGTGGCCACTGATATTTATGACCTTTTTTTTTTTTGGTCGCCTAAAAATGTTTTTCAGTGTTCGGTTGTACTTAGCGCCATCTTCTTTTGTTGCCTCTGGTTGCAAAAAAAAACAAGATGGCCGAAATGCTGAACTCAATGCCTAAGTAAATTATGGGCCAATTTAGAGTCAAATCGATCAAAGACTCTCAAAGTAGGGCTCGAGGACCCCCAGGGGTCCGTGGCACTCTGCCAGGGGGTCCGTGAAATAATTTTCTATAAATTATCAAATTGTGCTGTATCATTCAAAATTGCATATCTCCAGATGGGGACCATATGCATCAATAAAACAGGCAGATTGTGTCCATTACTCCCACCCACATTAGTGTTGGCCTTTTGGGCGTGGCCTCCTTGTGATTGACAGGTTGCTGCCACGGTGTTTGGGAGTTGTCTGTGTTTTCGTCTCACAACTTCAACCTTTTTATGAAAGTTAAACGTAACATTTAGGTCACCTAAAAATGTCTTATTCAGCATTCAGCTGTACTTTGCTCCACCTTCTTGTGTCACTGCTGGTTGCGACAAAACCAATATGGCGACCGCCAAAATGCTGAACTTGAGGCTTCAAAATGGCAGACCACAAACCACTTCTTGTATAGAGTCTGTGGGTGAAGGATGTCACGTAGCCCTTAAGCTTTGTGAGGTACTGCGTAGTGATGCAACATTTACATTTGTCTATCCTTGTCCTTTATGCCATTATTTTGCACTTAAACCGAATATAAACTGCCAAATTCAATTAATCGGCCTATTCCTTGGAACTTAATTAGGAGAGTGTTAAGCTCTCTGTATAGCTGAGTATACGTTCATAGGGACAACACTTATAAAACCTCATACAACCCCACTTCAACACTACCAAACTATGCCTTTAATATTGACTTGTGACTTTCCGTTCATGCAGTATCTACCCAGCAGCAGTCAGCAGTCGCTAGTTTTTCCACCTGGGGGAAGCGTGGTGAAAGCGATATTTACTTGTGACTCAAAGGTCAAAACTTGATGCAGCTCAGCGATCACAAGCACAGACGCTATTAATCTTCGTCCTGTCTGCCACGTTTGAAGCACTTGATAAATATACAGCAAACAGAAGTCGATTTTGGACGTCGGCTGCCTCTGAGACTGAACATTCAAATTTGTTGTGAAATTACTTCTCTGCAACACAAATCAATGGCAGCGGTGCCGAATGAACTCCAGACTGGTGCTTCCCGTTGCGTTCGCTGCGTAAATGACATACTTGTCATTTGGTGTTTTATAAGCGATCGCATTCTGCATGGCTCGCGTTCACGCATTCCGTCGCACGTCCGGCAGCAGAAAGTTAAACCAGAACAACTCGTAACACAAAACCTTGACGTGGATTTCTGCCGGGAGAAACTGTCCTTGTTGATGACGGCGTTTCAGCAGCATGAATTATTCTCTGTCATCCATACCAGATAGATGGGATTTAAATAGGAAGCATACATCAGGATGGGAGGCAGGTTCACCACAAGCACTTGACAGAGATAAGTGTGACAGCTAAGCTGAAATTTGAATTGCGTAAGCGATAAATTAACTCTTAATGCCATGGGACGGAAGCTAATCTCTTGGAACTGATGGAAACGCGGAGCTCAACCTCACCTTCTACCGAAAGCAGCAGGCTCATATTTATGACCAACTGCTAGCTTAGCAGGAATATTTGCATATTTGCATTGGAGTGGAGTCTCATAAATACCTGATCAGCTTATAAATATTAAGTTCATTGGATTCAGAGAGCAGGTAAAGGAACAAGGTACTTGTAACAGGTTCGCTGTGTATTTAATGTCAGTGTTTTTGGAGGTATGCGACTCATTTATCCGTCTTGAGGCCTATGCAGTATGCAGTCTCTGAGTTAGTGTGTTTGAAGTATTTGAAAAGGATCCTTGTATTCTTTTCTTCCACTTGCATCCAGGCAAGTAGTAGCACTCACTCAGGCTACAGAGACAGATCAGCACTTTACAGCATTATGTAGTGCAGTGGTTCGCCTTTAAGTGTGACATTCAAGTACCACTTCATCAGTGCTGTTCTGCGTTGATTTCCGTTGATTATAAAGGTGCTAAAAACAGGATTGAGCATTTCTATTGCCTTTCAGTGACTCTCAGCATGGCAAAGGTGAGCTGGCAACCCACAGCTAACGGTGCTAACAGTAGAGCTAACGGTGCTAACCTGAGGGGGAGCCGGCTGGTGGGTGGTACACTTCCACGAGGCGTTATCAGCTGTAAGAGCAGTGCAGAGCGGCGGCCATGAGCTACTCAGTGGGGCAAGCTCACATGCACAAACATGCACTAAAAGCATGCACAGCCAACCGGCCCGGCTATGTCAACAAAGCACAGAGAAGCGCGGTTTACAACACACACGGAGGGAGACAGACTTCATCCTCTGCTCACGTAGATATTACTCCTTTAGCACCTTTAAGTAACACTACATGAAAGTTATTGTTCATCCATTACTTTTAGCTAACTATATTAGCTGTTCATCCACTACTTTTAGCTAACTATTTTAGCTGTTTGGGCTATATATTACTTTAAGCTAACAATTTCAGCTGCTTTTCTATTACTTTTAGCTACCTTTAGCGGTTTAGGCCATTAGCCTACTTTCAGCAAACAATTTTAGCTGTTTATCCATTACTTTTAGCTTATTATCTCAACTCATTATCCATTACTTTTAGCTAAGTATCTCAACCTGTTAGCTAACGATTTTAACTGTTTGTCGATTAGGCTACTTTTATCTTAATATTTTATCTGTGTACCCATAACTTTTAGCTAATTATCCCAACTACTTATCCTTTACTTTTAGGTAATTATTTTAGCTATTTGTCCATTAGGCTATTTTTAGCGTACTGTTTTAGCAGCTTAATCATTACTTTTAGCTAACTAGCTTAGCTGTTTATCTATTACCTTTAGCTAACTATTTTAGCTGTTTGGGCTACACATTACTTTTAGCTACCTTTAGCTGTTTGTCCATTAGGCTGCTTTCAGCAAACTATATTGACTTTTCTGCTATATTGCTAACTAGCTTTCAATCACTGTGCCAAAACATGACCTGAAGATGTTGACAGGTATGGAAGGTGGAACCTGCCAAAATAAAAAAAAATGAAGTAATATTAAAAATAAATGCACTCGTTAACTAATTGATCAAATGTGACATAAATAGGCATCTCTGTTTTTTGCTTCTTTATTTATTTACTTTGTATTCCTCTATCTACTCCTCTATATATTTTCCTCTTTTATTTATCTATTTTATTTATTTTGTATTTATTTATTTTATTAATTATTAAATAGTATTTTGTTTCTGCAGGATTTTCCCTTTAATTAATGGCTACATTCATTTTTAATATTTGTAATACATTTAATGGCTTATTTATTTATTGGGTCATTTATTCATTTTTGATTTTGGCAGGTTCAGTCTTCCATAGAGGGGAGCTGTGTAGCCTGCTCGGTACTATGTTAACTATCGTACCAAATAATTAAAACTCTTGTATTTTGAGTTCAATTACGTGAGTCAGAACCACAAGAACAAATAGCCATGAATGTGAAATTGTACACGACATGTATTTTAACGGCTTCTTTTTGCTAATTAACAGCAGACTAAAACAGCTACTAATTGTAAGCGTCACAGAATGGTCAAATCATCGTACATTATGGCACTTTTAGCATGATTGATCATGCAGAGGGCAGAAATATCACACAAATATGATGATTATCATACATCTGGAAACGCTGTGTGTACATTCAGTGTGTGGCAGCTTATTGATTATTGTGACAGTGAATATACTAAAGATTGGCATCACACCAATTTGCAATCCTGATTAGAAGCTTATTTTCCTTCTTAACGCAAATATGTCTATTTTTATCTAATGATATTTTCTTTTTCTATTGGTTGCTGTACTCTGCAATCTTTCCACATAGCCGCCAGCAACTGCAGAAGTACCCCCTGGGATACAAGTCGCCCTGTTTGGGAATTAATGTGTCTCACTGTGCTCTGTGACATTGTCTTTATAAATCATGTATTCTAACAGACGGGTGTACAAGTACAGCCCATGTGCTATTAAGCCAAGCATAAAACAGGCTTGTGATCCAAAATCTCCGCATCAACAAGATCTTGCACTTAAATATGCATAACATTCTTAAAAATACATAAGTAGTAATTGCAATCCTTTCATATTTATTCCCAAAGTCTAGAAATCCATAATTTGGCCACTTTGCATTCAACCTCCCATTGATGTGATGGGAGGATTTTAAATCCTTGTTGTCTTAATTAGAGTTTAGAGAAATAAAGCTGCCATGGCCTGGAGCTGCATTGTAAGATAGGCGAGTTTTGGGAAAATGGTTAATTAGTTATCGTGTTGCATGTACTCAAAGAGCAGAATCAAAACATGAAGTGTTTTACAGTTGAATTTCTGATTTTTAGCGTCGTCCCAAGACAGAGAGCTGCTTCATTTCACATCTATGTTTCATCTCTGTTGGCCAATTCTCCAATGTGAAATCAAAGCCGACTTTCACGGAGGGTCTGAAGTGGTCTCATGATAACAAGACTACCACATGATCTCAGCATATTAAGTCTTAGCTTCCTTTGATCACAAAATAAGTCTGGGTAAAGTAAAATCATCATACATGTTAGAAAATAATAGTTACTATAAATATATAGCACTGAACTCTGGAGTTAGTTCCTCACTGCCCTGTATAAAGGCCTCTCGGTCTTTTTTGCTGGGTCATTTAGTTCCCACTGCACTAAGACTTGATTTATCAGGTTTGGCCACATTTACATCTCATTCTTCACATCTGCAGCAGAGAACTGAGCTCTGTCCATGCATTTGGTCTAAAATGCTATTGTGTGCATGTAGACAAGACATGGGCTTTTTCAGTCGTTAATAGTGGTCCAAACCAATCTTGCGAGGATCCATGGGGAGTTCATTGCCTCATTTGGGATGTAATTAATCTCTATTAAAACCCCATCCATCTCTCTCCTTACCTGACCCACATCTCGCATGCAATTTTGTGCTTGAGAACACAAACCACTGGGAACATGCCTGAAGAGGCGGTGAGGAATCGGAGAACTGCTTTCCAGGAAGGCTAGATGGACGAGTTTAAAGACAGAAAAAACAGTGGCGATAGACAGTTGATTAGACTGTTGTCAGGCTGTTAAATGGGCATTATCCGTCAGTATTACATAGATGTGGGTCAAGAGGGCCCTACTACACTCCTATGTAGGTTTTATCCTGTATTCACATGGAAGGTCACCAAAAGAAGGTACGAAAAAACACGACAGGGACCTCTAGTGACCGTAGTAATTATGACAAGACTGAATATGTTGGTCGGAGGGTGATGGATGGGTATTTCACAAAGGAGATCAGCGTTCACATCAACAACAGTGTGTCTTTGTACGAAGACGTTTTAACTAAAATCACTGTATTTTTCCCTAAACATAACTACGGTTAGTTGTTTTGCCTAAACCTAAAGAAGCTGTAGTTTTGTTGCCTAAACCTAACTGTTTTTTTTTCTAAACCTAAAGAAGTTGGAGTTTCATTGCCTAAACCTAAAGAAGTTGCAGTTGCCTAAACCTAAAATACAGTAGTTATAATTTTTTTGCCTAAACCAAAAGTAGTTGTAGTTTTGTTGCCTAAACCTAAAGTAGTTGTAGTTTTGTTGCCTAAACCTAAAAAATGTGTAGCTTCCTAAACCTAAAGTAACTGTAGTTTTTTTGACTAAATTTCAAGTAGTTGAAATTTTGTTGCCTAATCTTAAAGAAATTATAGTTTGTTGCCTAATCCTAAAGAAGTCATATTTTTGTTGCCTAAACCTAAAGAAGTTATATTTTTGTTGCCTAAACCTAAAGAAGTTGAAGTTTCATTGCCTAAACCTAAAGAAGTTGTAGTTGCCTAAACCTAATATACAGTAGTTGTAGTTTTTTCACCTAAACCAAAAGTAGTTGTAGTTTTGTTGCCTAAACTTTTTTTTTTTTTTTTTTTAAATTAGTTGTAGTTTTGTTGCCTAAACCTAAAAACTTTGTCGCTTCCTGAAGCTAAAGTAACTGTAGTTTTGTTGACTAAACTTCAAGTTGTTGAAATTTTGTTGCCTAATCTTAAAGAAGTTGTAGTTTTGTTGCCTAACCCTAACGGTTTTTTTTGCCTAAACCTAAAGAAGTTATAGTTGCCTAAACCTAAAATACAGTAGTTGTAATTTTTTTGCCTAAACCAAAAGTAGTTGTAGTTTTGTTGCCTAAACCTAAAGTAACTGTAGTTTTGTTGCCTAAACCTAAAAACTTTGTCGCTTCCTGAAGCTAAAGTAACTAGTTTTATTGACTAAACTTGAAGTAGTTGAAATTTTGTTGCCTAATCTTAAAGAAGTTATATTTTTGTTGCCTAATCTTAAAGAAGTTGTAGTTTGTTGCCTAACCCTAAAGAAGTTATATTTTTGTCACCTAATCTTAAAGAAGTTATATTTTTGTTGCCTAATCTTAAAGAAGTTGCAGTTTGTTGCCTAAACCTAAAGAAGTTATATTTTTGTTGCCTAAACCTAAAGAAGTTGTAGTTTTTTTGCCTAAACCTAAAGAAGTTGTAGTTGCCTAAACCTAAAGAAGTTCTATTTTTGTTGCCTAAACCTAAAGAAGTTGTAGTTTTTTTTGCCTAAACCTAAAGAAGTTGTAGTTGCCTAAACCTAAAGAAGTTCTATTTTTGTTGCCTAAACCTAAAGAAGTTGTAGTTGCCTAAACCTAAAGAAGTTCTATTTTTGTTGCCTAAACCTAAAGAAGTTCTAGTTTTGTTGCCTAAACCTAAAGAAACTGTAGTTTTGCTGCCTAAACCTAAAGAGTTGTAGTTGCCTAAACCTAAAGAAGTTCTATTTTTGTTGCCTAAACCTAAAGAAGTTGTAGTTGACTAAACCTAAAGAAGTTCTATTTTTGTTGCCTAAACCTAAAGTAGTTCTATTTTTGTTGCCTAAACCTAAAGAAGTTGTAGTTTTGCTGCCTAAACCTAAAGAAGTTGTAGTTTTGTTGCCTTAACCTAAAGAAGCCTTTTTGTGTTGAAAACAAACATTTGACTTTCACTTTTATGGCGGGTATTAAGTGTAGCAGACCCCTAATGACCCACATCTGTGGTGCTTATAACGCCTCATAATGCCTATTTCATGGCCTGACAACAGCCGAATCGGCTGTAATAGATGGCCGAAAGGCCTTAATCTCACTAGTGACCCATGACGGCGTTTCACAAGAACAATGTCAGGCTACGTTTTCTCTTTAACTGTGTACCTGTCTGGTTTTTGTCTTTCTTTTTTCCCTCTCACCTAATCTCTCCATCTCCCACTGCTTTTCAATCTCTGATCATCCCAGCCGGGCTTAAGCCTCCATCTACTCGATGTGCCTCCCTCTCTCACGGTTTCCTCCGTCTGATTCCCTTCTTACTGCGAGGCCTGAGAAATCTGGCTGCACGCCGCAGACAGACAACACAGCTTTTAATGTGGAAACAAGGCTATTTTGAGCCGGCTTTTGCCGAGATGGAATGCATGAATTTATAGACGGAGAGCGAGAGACGTTTCCTTTGCGCTTGCTTGACGTTCGTCTCCGAACTTGTCAACAAGAAATGCTTTGTAAGAACAGCATGGAGGAAAATGCAAACATTTTGTGCCTGTCATGGTGGAGGCTTTCATCCTGAGACGCTGCACACACTGCGCATGGATACGCATCAAAAAATAAGTTGCTATTGTCACTATTGATCGCACAGCAGCCATCGTACATTTAGTAATTGCCTGCAGCTCACAGCATTCGCTACTAGTTTTTAAATTTGGCTCAACCAAGTTAACAAGTCACTTCAGTTATTATTTGAATAACCATATCATTTCTGGACCAAATTACCAAAAGCTTCAACAAGATAACACAAATTCAGATTTAGTCCTGCAGAATAGCACTTCAGTCCTATTTATATTCAAGCTGGACACCTTGACACAAACTCATTTCTTTTACCTCCTTGCTGACAAAAAAAATGCAGAATTGTCATATTTTCAGCTTTGGCCATCATCTCTATCGAGTTTTAATTATACTATACAAGTATCAGACAGACAGCTCCCTTTGAATAACATTCAGATCTGTCAGTCGAACAGCGTCTGCATCCCACTACAGACCTGCCTTTTTATTTACCATAACCGTGAACCCTTAACCACATTAATTTTTCTCCATTTAATTCTTCACCATTATCCCCAAGTCAATGTAATGCCATTTGGTTTCCATGTCACCAGCTCCAAAGGCTGAGGCCAATGCTGACGTGTCTTAAACTTGAGTTTATGGTTTCAGTCACTGGTTTCAAGTCTTCTTCAATGCAGCGTGATGTTCATTTAGTCAATGATTGTTGACATTTAGACTCAAATAGACCGTAAAGCAGGAGATGCTTTATGGCGTGGCGTCCGTGTTTTCATCTTAGACCCCTTTCACAGTCTTTTCAGTTCATTAAAGATCATTTTAACCGTTTTTTTGGTTGCCTAAAAATGTCTTACTCAGCGTTCGGTTGTACTTCGTGTCACGTCTGGCTGCAAAAAACCAAGATGGCAGCGGCCAAAATGCCAAAGTCAAGGCTTTAAAACGGTCGTGGAAATGCTCTATGGCCTAAAAATATGCAATTACAAGTCCTAAATTCACAATGTTACATAAGTAAAAGTACAGTGTTATCAGCAAAATGTAAAATAGAAAAGTATGAAAATGGTTCTTTGGAGTGTTGTATTGTTAAATGATATTCTGTTTTTACCACTAATAATCATCAATGTGGAGCCAATTTCAGATAAATTGCATACTACTGGGTAGATTATTAATATAGTACTTCATCATAGTATATCATGTGAGCATATTATGTTTTTTAAATGTAAAAAGCAGTGGCTATTGGGGCTGTCAGTTGATTAAAATATTTAATCATGATTAATTGCATTTCCCATTGTTAATTGTGATTAATCAAATCATATTTACTTTTTTTAAATTAGTGATAATGTGTTACCACGTTAACTTTGACAGTTATTAGTAACTATAAATGTAGTGAAGTAAAAAGTTCTGAAATGTGGTGGAAGTATAAAGTAGGAGAAAATGCTCAGATACTCAAAGTATGTCCAAATTGTACTTCAGGGCAGTACTTATCCAGGTTTGCAAAAACAAGCGGTCAGATATATTTGACACCAAATTGCCATTTTTTTATTGTACAGGAAAGTTGAACATATGGGGGGTCAAAGAGTAAAAATGAGTCACTGTGGGGAATAATTTTACCGTTGATCTTCGTTTTCTCTCCCGAATAAATCTTGCTGACCTCGGTCTTGTATAAACCAGTCTGATGTTCTCATAAATTTGTTTGGTGAGATCCCAGAGCGACAGAACCGAGGTCCAGCATGTCCAGCGATCTCCACGTGATCCGATTAGTCCCCACGTAATTCCCTTCCTCGACGCGACGCCGCTCTCGCTCCGCTTGACCTCCCGTAATCATGTCATCTCCCTTGTCGGTTTCTGTCTCCACCATCCCGGCGCTGATAAGCCGCCGCTGTTTGCAGTCCTTCCCATCTATCACACAGATCCGGGCTGAATGCGGCTACACAGCCACAAAAAATGACTGACAATGTGAAGCCTGAATAGATGAAAAATCCCACGCGGGGTCGAGGCTAGCTTTGCGGAAAATTCGATCAAACCTCAAGTGTCCGTGAGATTAATAGCTGCCATTATTCACACTCGACTCCAGGTGCTCTGTCGAGTTTATGCATGTGGGGGAAAGAGAAGAATATTACTTCGACAGAGTGCTAAAAAAAAAAAAGTTTTGGGCGATAATCAAACACCAAATCAATTCAACAAAGTGCAGTTGCTCAAAGTGGGGGGAGAAACTCAATTACCCAGCATGCTGAGGTCAGATGTGTAGGTGGGTAGCACAAGGTCAGCTACATTATATCAGAGGCTTCTTCCTCGCTGCTATCGCGTCCAATTTACTTAATACAGGAGTTCTTCTTCCCTGCGCTCTGGAAGATAATCGACAATGAAATTAAGTGGCGGTGGGTCCGTGTCAGTGGGGGATTGTGGGGGATGTGACGGCTCAGGGCTGATGGGAGATAATCGCGGGACACAATAACCGCTGCCAAGAGAATAGCTCCGGGCTTCTTTATGGTCGTAATAAGCGTAACCTTGTCTGGCACTGTAAGGTAAGTCAAACATTTTGTTTGGACGCACATTAAATAAAAGCTACACACTTCTTGCAAACACATAACGTCGCAGTAGACGGAAGCCCAGGTGTGAATTATGTCACTGTCGGCTCAAACCTCCCCCCCAGAGCAATATCGACTCTCACACTGAGAAGGAGTGAACGCTGACCCACTCTTTCCGCCGGCTGTCTCGCCTCGGGGGGTTTGTAACAACAGCGTCAGCTCAGATGAGGAAGGAGGCGACTCACCGCCACCGAATCATTCAGCACGCCGAGCGCTTTCACTTTCATGTGCTTTGTTTCATTACGCTCTTTGAGGGTTTGTCGCAGCCGAACAAAGTCTCTCAGATCTCGACTTTAATCTTTCACCGAACCCTTGAACAGCCGGCAAGTTGATGCGGTTTAATCTCACAATTTGTGCGACATTGACTTTCAGCCAACACTCACTTTCAGCAATTTTCAGCCTCTCTGTCCTCTTGTTTGCTTTCAGCTGGCTGTAAAAGACCAGTGTCTGTCAGGACTAATTACTTATGCAAATAGGCACAGCACAGTAATTACACCCTGCCAACAGTACAAACATCTGAACGCATGTTGGGACCACTGTGAGGTCCACCCTTTGGAGGTAAACCATCAAAATTTAAAAGGTTAACACTTCAGACACAGCTCTGTTTCATATAATGATGAGTGGCTCAGTTAGTTCTCCTGAAACCTCCTGGCCTACAATACTGATAATTATATTACTAGCTCACAGAGCTAGAACATGGCTGTCTTATGTGTCTCTTTTTATAATTTGTGGTTCTCAATCTAGGGGTTGGGAACTCTCAGGGGGTCCTAAGATGCATCTGAGGGGTCACGATAGAATGGAAGTAGGACGAGCTTTTAAGTTTTTACTGTGGTCATTTGACTAGTACGAAGAAAATGACGACTGTGGTCGCAGGTCGGGAGTGGACAGATCGCTGGCTAATTGCTAATTCCACCATATTTTAATGCGACATTGGTCACAGAAAATGAGTCAAAGTTGTCACTCGTCTGGCGTTAGCATTGTGCTTTCCTACACTGTGATAAAAAGTGTGTGGATGACGCGTTGAGGTATCAGATTTTACTTGTTTACTCCGTAGAACGTGTATACGAAGTGGATGTAGTCACCGTGGTTTGTAGACTGCTGTTTTGAAGCCTCGAGTTCGGCATTTTGGGCGTCGCCATCTTGGTTTTTTGCAACCAGAGGTGACACAAGAGGGTGGAGATAAGTGCAACCGAACACTGAATAAGACATTATTTAGGTGACCAAAAAAAGATTCTAATCATCTTTAATGAACTGAAAACACACTGAAAGGGTTCTAAGACGAAAACATGGACAACTACCAGAACGGACAGCGACACCCGAACTTGCCATAAGTCGGTTTAGTTTATATGGAAGTCAGCTTGCCGGTCACAATAACAATGGTACACATAAAAATTGCCGTCGCTCTAACCCTCCTACTACGTAAAATGGGCAATCAAATTCAAGGTCATTCAAATTCATATTCATAAAAATATTGATTAGGGCAGTTCATATAACTATGATTGGCTGTGTAATGTGAAAGGGGATCGCGCAAAAAAAGGAATGTGGAAAAAAATTTAGAAATTGATAAATATATAAATCAATGTGAAAAGTTAATAACGTGGAGGGGATTAAAAACATAAATATGGAACTAAATAACTATTTAGTGGTGCTAAATTCAGAGCGTTAATGCTATATAAAGGTATAGTGGCGTAATGTCTACCTGAGCAGAGGACGAAGTCACTCTCCCGTCGTGTAATCGGAGCTTCTTTATGTTTTGTGTTTTAGTGCTTGTGCACTGCTGATAACGCCGTCGCGACAACGCCATCGTCACGGACCCGTAGCTACCCTCGGGTTCAATCAGGTAAACACTGTTAGCACCTTTAGCTGCCATCTCAGCCATGTTGAGAGCTGTGTGGAGGCAATCCCTCATCATTGATATATTCTGATATATTTCTTCCAAAAACATGTATAATTTAATAAATCTTTTTCTAGTTTTTATTTATTTCCCTTGTCACGTTTGGGCCCCAACAGCAGGCAGCTGTTTTACTGAAGTCGGTATCGTGTTCGCCATCCAAAAAGCTTAGAAACCACCAGTGACTGTCAGTTTAAAGGCCAAGGAGTTGTAAATTTTGACACCCTGTTAGACTGTTGATGGCATTGTGTACAGTATAACGACATACAGTAAATCCATAGTTAATATTTTTTTCATGTTTTATTTGTGTTGAGGTATTGCATTTAACATGTTTTGAGTGAACTTGTTCTCATGACCTCCATTTTCCTTAAAGATGCTGAAAATAAGAATCCCGTTTTAGTTAGCTTAGAGTGAGCCGTTTACATATATCTACATAGGGAGCTGGTCCTCTTCACAGAGTCCACCATGTAGCTAAACCATGTTTCTACAGTAGCCCAGAATGGACAAACTCTGACTCTGCAGAGAGACTTGTGTTTTTACGTTACCTGCGAAACGCTAACGTGAGCCGCTAAATGCAAAACCATGGTCTGACCTGTCGTAGTAGTATTATTCAGGTATGGATGACGTCTGAGTGAGGCAAACAGTGTTACTGCAGTCTTGGAGGAGTAAGTGGAGGGTTACTTAGTTGGTCGTTATCGGCAACCACGCCACTGAAATCCTACACACTGCCCCTTTAATGCAATCAGAACTTGCTTCTAATAGTAATGATTAATAATAGTAATGGGGGAAAGTAAAAAAGCGTATTAATAATTTTAATTGTGATTTAAGTGTGGAAAAATCAATTCAAGACAAGACAATTCTTCAGAAAGGCATCCATTATCTTATTGATCCAGATGTATGTAAATTAATTTAAAAATACAATATCTGTGTTCGTTATTGCAGAAAATCACCAACAGTTTTGAAACACAAGATCTTCTGGGTCTCAAGGGATAACACACACAGATATTAATCATAATTTCATTTTAAACACAACCATATAAACATTTGTGATGGATTGATTCCTCAGTGTCTGCGGACATTATGGCGGAGGAGGATTTGTTTGCTCAGAAACACAGCTGAGACGAAGCAAATCTGTTGGATGTCCTCCGATATTTCCATATGTCCTTTTAAATATTCTCGGTTGAGTGTAATTCTGTTTGTCAACACTTGACAAGATGGACTGTGAACTGTGTCAAACTACATTTTCTATTTGGCTCTCAAGCCTTGCATTTATTCTGAAAGTCCCCATATTAATAGATGAGAAAGGAGTCCTAAAACTCGTCACTTCCTGTCCTCTTGTCAATGGGTTTTTAGTTAGACGGCTGAAATAACAAGCTGAAGAGATTTTAACGTTTTGTTCCACAGCAAAACACGTCAGGAAATAGCTCAGCCGTGAATTTTGAAGTTGTTTTTGTGTCTTAAAAAGTGGCTAAAAGAGACGACAAAAAGTCGCAACGCCAACACATCGGCTGTTGCAGCCACGTTGGGTTCATGCGACTGTGACGTAGTTAGTATATAACCTAACTTTAGCATTTTATTTCTGCATTAACACTTCAAAAATCATAAAGTGGTGCTCATTTATGAAGATCACCTTGCTGAACAATACATGTAAATACATGTAACGGAACGATCCCATTGGCTTTTTGTGGAGGTAACCAGGGCGATGCTAACTTCTTGGTTGACCTACAAAAATACATCTCTGCAGTGCTTTATTGTTAAATATAGAAAGTTATGTCACCTCTTTTCAAATGAACTACAATTAAACATCTGGTTAACTACTTGGTTGCGTAGCAGTGCTGCTTCTCGCAGCTTTTAGCTTTTAACTAGAAATGTATTGTGAAAAAGCAAAAAATAAGGTAATATACTGCGTGAACTTCATTTTGCAACTGATATACTCTTGATTTTTTAAGGAAAGTGGTTTTATTGTGCTGCTGCTGCTGTCGTCAGGCCATCGTACATCCAGTCAGCGTACTGTGTGATCAGTAACTACTGTTTCTCCATTATTTTATTCCTAGTAGATAAACTATCGGTGCTGAGGGGGCGTTTATGATCTGTGAGCCAAGTTCATCCTCAGGAGGAGGCTCCTGAGGATTAAGGCTCTACGGAGTCATGATCGCTGGTTATTACTGATATAGAGACCAACTACACTTCATTCCTGATTACTTAAATTTAGTTTTCCGCTCAAAGGATTTTACTTGGAAATGTGGTATTTGTCAGATCTGGTACATGTTAAGTTGTGCTTTTGTAGGGAAGTAAAATGCTGCCACCATAACAAAAAAAACTTTCTCATCATGAGAAACTAAATATTTTCACAGTCTAACCAGATATTGCGTATGTAATAATGACCTATTTTTCTCAAGATTATTCAATTTGTTTTTTATTCTCTTCAAATTATTCACATATTGCTTTATCCTATTTTCATGATTTTACAAAATCAAAATATCTCATGAATGGTATGTTGGTATAACATGAAACGTTTCTTGTTGAAAGCCGTTTGTCAGCAGTGTGATGTGAAAATACGATGCGGGAATACGGAAAATCTGCACGCAAATTTTTTTCGTGACAATTACGCACACCGGTTCCAATTTCGTCAACGAGTTTCCTCATAAATAACAATAAATAATAATAAGGGCTAACATTAACTACACAGTGCATAAACTAATTAGACCCCAAATGTGATGCCAACGCTAGCTATTGTGACTAGCCTCATTCCGTGACCAACATATAATGTTAGCAAGTTCGTATTAGCTACATTACCGTCTTCACTGAATCCCACCTGTTGGGCCAACTAAAGTCATTTTATATCCTTTATTTGGGTGAGGTTTGTCGTACATTGTTGGGTGCTGAGAAGAGGGCGGCCCATTGTTAATCCGAAAACCCCAAAGTCCGAAAAGGTCCCATTGGACTGTCCGACAGTCCATTACGTCCCAAACAAACGCCCATTTTCTCATTCTGATAAAAACCTGAGCGGATATGTTTTTTCATGGTAGCAGCAACACGCTGCCGTGCTTTGTTTGCATGGTTCGGTGTAGATTGTGGGTAGGACTTGGGTACGTTCTAACTGTATCGGGGTAGAATACTACAGAAATAATGACAACCAACCTGTTCTGTCTAAATTCATGAAAACAGGTGGTAAACAGCAGCCGCTGCTCTGCAGGAAGCACTGAGATGATATTTCCTCAAATTGCTTGTATCATTATAAACGCCCAGTAACGGACTGATGTCTTGGTTTAGTTATTCTTTCAAATCAATCTTTCACAGCTCACCGAGTGGGATGTCGGGGCCGTGTCGCGCTACGGCGCTTCAACGAGCGTCAGCCGAGCTCGCGGGTTGTCAGCCGAGCATCACGTCAAGGTCAATCATCGCCTCATTTGCAGGAAAGCTATTTGCTAATCCCACTAATGGGCCCGTTCAGAGGCTGTATCTGATTGAGAATTTGCTCTCAGACAGCATACGGTTTAGACAGCAGCACATTAATGTTATCTCAGGTTCTTTCAAGGGGATTGAACAAGGGGATTTCTCAGGAAGTCGAGCTGAAATGAGAAATATCGGCCAAGGTGTAACAAATCACACGAGGTTACAGGAAAGGTGGCTGCTCCGGTTCCCAGGAGCAGCAGCTGCATCAACAATGAACGCCAAGCCGTGATATACTTTAATATGGCTGTCCACATGCCGGTTTTATTCATCCCAGTGGGGATATTTTCTTATCACTAGGGTCAGCAGAGCGAAGCTCCCAAAGAGCTCGTAACATGGCATCTCTGGATTAAAGACGACAGAGTGCCTCGCCCTGCTTTCCTAATGAATCAGGAGATACGTACTATGTATGGACACTTCATACATGTGAAACATGCTCTCCGACTGCGCAGCATCCGAGGTCAAAGAGCGGCAGTGCACAGATGTACGTACCTCCATATCAGATCTGATGTGCATCCAGATTGGGTTGCATGTTAACAGAACGCCGGGCTTTAATCCTCAGCCTGTTCAGATCACTTCCACCGAGTCTCCGAGGTGCGATTGATTTAAACAAACAACTGCTGGTGATTTCGGCAGGCTGTGCGATTTTTTTTATTCATAAATGCTGAATGGCGCATTAGCAAGGTTCACTTCCCTAAAATGAAAAAAATACACCAGGAAACCCATTATACAAAATAATCACCTTGATTTAAAGACTCACACATCCCTGTTATTTAGAAACAGCGAATTTCGGGTGACAAAGGTCTGCGCTTAATGCAAGCTGAGCTGCTTACACAGCCTCATAAAAAGCCTCCACAACTTGCCTGCAGAAACTTAAATTACCATTTGAATGCCTCAGTAATGGATAGGCTTTCCCGAAGCCAGCCGCAGCACTCACAGGTTATAATTTGTAATTTATGTCTTGCTGTTATAATTGTGTTTTTTTTTTTTTTTTTTTCGGGTGTATTCACAATTATGACGAATCAAGATAAAGAGGAAATTGAGTTCTGGTTTTAATAGAGGCACAGTGTCGTTCATTCATTTGTTCCAATGCTGTATGCCACATGCAGAATACTAGATGGTCTTAGTCACAGTGGAGTACGTCTGAAAGGTCACCTTGGAGGGGCAAAGTGATTGAAAAGTCTTATCTTTGACAGTAGGAATGAATGGATGAATGCAGGGTTTATACAGGAATCCTGACGTTCAATTTAATATATTTTAGACCTTTTTTAGACCTTGTCCATACAGTTTAAACACAGTCCACCTCCCCGACAGGGCTCAAGCTTTAGGACGTCACATTGTCTGAAAAATAGGATCTGGAAGGATGAAAAATCATTTTGGGACGAGAAAAAAAAATGCTATTGTTAAAATGAATTTCGTTGAAAATGGATTTTTTACATCATGATGGCGAAACAACAGGAAAACTCAGAGCCAGATCCGAACCGAAGACCTCTGACATTTTCAAGTTAAAGGTCCAATGTGTAAAATCTGGCCAGTGTTTTAGTTTCAAATATCTTTTTTTAAAATGAATCAACATTACAGCCCATTCTCATTCCCAGGGCGTCAAATACTGAGTCTTTGTCACAGCCATCAGCGTTCAGTAAGGTATCCCGTAGCGCCGCTACGAAATGCCGAGGGTAAATATAGTGGTTTTGATGCCGGAAATAAGGTGACGCCAATGCCAAGGGACTCGACGCCGAGCGTCGTGGTATGTGACGAGTTGGGTTGAGAACGTGTTGAACATGATCAACAGAATATGAAGAAGCAACAGTGTTTACGTTATGTCAAAGACGTCTATGTGTTGTGTTGAAGGGATGTCTTTTGAAATGAGAACGCTAACCAGCCAGCCAAGGACTAGCCAAAGACCGTCTAGTCACGCAGTACCACTTGTAGGCCTCCAGTCTGCCCACAAAAGTCCGGCAGAACGTTATCCTGAACAGAAGCACAAGGCTAACTATTATTATCCCAGTCGCAATATTTTTTTTCTATCATGGCGAAGGCAACACAGCGCCCTACTCTGGTGCCTCGGGTTGGCTTATCATGATATTCTTACTCTAAACCTAAGCACTCCTCATGCCTAAACCTAACAAATCAGACCAATGAATATTCAAGAAAACAACACGGGAAGGTCCGATGATGTTCTGCAGAATCATTAGAAAGACTGTGTACTTTCAGAGCAATGGGCTGTCGGAACAATGTGCCGTCCCTCATCCATGGTCCAAGTGCGGTTTCGTACTTTGTTTCCTGGATTAAATCCAATCCACCACCAGGAAACTACTTTGCTGGAAACAGATCGCGCAGTATCTCTGGGAGAGGGATGAAGCAGTTAGTAGTTCGCTCGATTTCAGCTCTGTGGATCCGATTCCGGGGGTCTGCCCCGACTCCCCACAAGATGTCGGAGAAAAGATGACCAAGCTATTTAATGTAACTTCCTCTGTGGCCAGAGAAGAAGCATCCTTTACCATGTTTCTCTGTTAGGCCCTTCAACATAATCCTTTTCTTTTCATTGTTCATTGATGTTCACTCGTTTGTAAAACCTGGACAGGTGCAACTTAATGGAACTGAATATGACTGATTTACCTCTAGTCTCTACTCTTTTCAGATTTGTCATAAGTTTACGTAAAAAGGTTGATGATTGATCATGTAATCATTTGTATGATGGTTTGTTTATGTTAAAGGACCTTTGCAAGATTGTGGTACCATGACACACCGAGTCGTTGGCCTCGCTCAGAGGACATCCACACCATAATAACACCACTTTAGAAGCAATGGATGTCAGAAGGAGGTGGTGGTGGGACAGTTTATTACTCTGCGGTGGCCTTCAGGTAACGAAAAAACGCAAAAGACACTCTCTAGAGCCAGTGTTTGGATTGTCCGTTCTGTGCTAATGTAAAACATGGTGGAGCAACATGGCGGACTCCATGGAGGCGACAGATCCCTGTGTAGATATGAAGGAAGCTGAACAGAAACACAACAATTCTTAGCTTTAGGTGATTGTACACTAATAAAAACATAGTGCTGAATATTGTTTTTCCATTTCTGAGAGTAAAACACACTGGTGAATTAAAGATGATGGTGCAGTGCTTAGTACTGTCGGCAAGAGGGTCGCAGTTTCAAATCCGGCTTGGGGGTCTTCTCTGTGGAGTTTGGATGTTCTCCCCGTGTCAGCTTGAGTTTTCTCCGGGTACTCCAGTTTCCTCCCACAATCAAAAGATGTGGAGGTTAATTGATGACTCTAAATTTCCCGTAGTTGTGGATGTGAGCTTGAATGGTTGGCTGTCTCTATGTGTGCTGCGATGGACTGGCGACCTGTCCAGGGTGAACCCCGCCTTCACCCAATGCCAGCTGGGATCGGCTCCAGCCGGGATAAGAAGTTGTAGATGGATGGAGTGGAAACGTCCACTTAGCCATTAGCCAGAAGCAGTGAAGTAGGCTGCCAAATTAAGCTAATCAGTGAAGTTATGAATATTGTGAATGCTAGCGCTAGCTGCTAAGATTGGAAATACTTGAAAGGGTTATGATTTTCTTTTGAAGCGGGGTGCTGCGAGATAAAATTATTAAAATAAGGCACTTTAAATTCGGAGCGGCCCACATTAGTTTCTGGACAACTTCGATTGTATTTCAGAATGGTTCATGGAGGATGCTGAAAAAGGTTAGTTAAGAAGTTCTGCGCATCTTATCGAGGCCGTTCTGTCGGCACCGAACACCCGTCCACCCGTCAAGTACAAAAGCTTGATTCGCGATGTTGTGGTGCAGCCAGGTCTTGGCATGGAGCAACGCAAGAATTCATTTGTAGCTGTGCTTCTGGAGGTTTAAGGGATAGTTAAGGTGTTTTGTAAGGGAGCTAGTGTGAGGTACTTATCTTATATATATATATGATGGTCAACATGCCCCCAATTTGGAGAAGCTGCTGTGGACAGCAAGTGTTGTGTTTATCTTTTTGTTCATTATCATTCCTGTCATCCTTGTCTTCTCCTCTTTTGACTCTGACCAACCTCCAGTTTCATTTCGGAGAAATCAGCACTAGTTTCCAATATCTGCCTTTAAACATTTAGAAACATGTACAGAGGTGCCTGTGACATGAATGTGAGCGCCGTCTGGATTACGGTGAGGTAACGCTGTTTACTGACTGACTTTTCCCAAAATCCCTTTGAAACGATTGGCCCAAAACTCTGCTATGTGTATGAGACCCGCCCCCAGAGAACGATTAACCAATCAGGCTTATCTTTCCATGCACTGATATTTGGGTCTACTTTGTGTAGTCCATATTATTACTAGGCCGACTCATAGCTGCTTTTCTAGCTGGACTTCCATGTGTATAACCATGAGACATGAAATAAAATCAGTTTTGTAAATGCAAGGATACAAATTTACCGCTAGAAATTAATTTTAATGGCTTCCACTGAGTTTCTGATGCCTGAAAATGTCCATATATAAGCTACCATGGCGTTGTTGCAATGTGTTTCCTACCGCCCTGCTGCAGACATCCTCCTATTCTTCGTAAATGGGAAACATCTATATTATGTGTTGGGTCCCTGATGCGCTGTACTTCTAAAGCTGAATCCTTCTGCACTGATATTAATGACTAACAACAAACGCATTGCAGCCCTTACCCTGCGGGTCACAGTTACTCTGGTATTGGTGCTGTAATAATGATTATGATAATGAAAAGCTTTAATGGTAATGACGGTCATCAGTAATGATGAAATTAGACTCATGTTATGTTGTAGATACTTTTCTCTTTCCCTTGGGTTAATGATAGATCTTCAAGAATGGATTTATTTTTACAGTGGCCGCTGTAATTTCAGTTTTATGAAACCGACTGTGTTTGAACCTGACAGAAGAAGAGACATGAAGCTGAAGCAGCTTCTCATATTTGCCCTGCATAGAAATGTCGCGATAACGCGCAAGGCATTTAGCACCGTTGGTGGGTTTACACTGGAGTTACCTGAAAGCCCAGTTTGTCTAATACTGTTACTAAAAGGTGCCTCTTTGCATCAGTTTTTGATGCAAAGGGGTAACAGGTTGGATGTCGCTGTAGATTTGTCGCATTGCGTACAAACGACAAGCAAAAAGCAGAGTGAAACCGTTAAAATGCATCCTCACGACATGGAATGTCTGTGTAATGTTGTGCTTTTTATACACGTTTCTGTTGCAAATTACACATTTCATGATAACAAATCTACGACCAAACAAATCAATTTGCTTATGCAGCCCTGTGTTAAGGTCTGCTAGTATTTGCCATCACCACACTTTTACTTAGTTTACTTCCTTATTTAAAGTCAAACATGATGTCATGACATCTATACTTAACTAAGTGTTTTGTTGCCTCAACCTAACTGCGTTACTCTAAATTTGTTGTGTGGCGTAGGCTACAAATGACACACGACGGCTAAAATGGCGGTAATATCGTGCTGTTTATACGCCTTCCCGTGAGACCGGGTTGCAAATTACACAACCTAATATCAGATTCATGATAACAAATGTCAGTCCAAATGCAGCTCTGTGTTAAATTCTGGTTGTATTTGCCATCACCAGTTTTACACACTTTTAGTTTATGTACTGTCTTAAGCCCAACCATGATGTTTTTCCAGATTTGTTGTCTCAACCTAACTGTGGACGTTACTGTATTTTTCTTAGTTTACGTATCTATTTTACGCCCAACGGTGACGTTTTTTCTAAACTTAACTGTTTTTTTGTTGCCTCAACCTAGCTGCGGACGTTACTGTAGTTTTGTTGTGTGGCGTCCTCACGATACGTACAATGTCCCTGTAATGCTGAGACCAGGCTGTTTTCCGCACTTATGTTGTTTCCGTATGTATTTTTCTTAGTTTACGTGTCTATTTTACCCCCAACGGTGACGTTTTTTTCTAAACCTAAGTGTTTTTTGTTGCCTCAACTTAACTGTGGACGTTACTGTAGTTTTCTGCGACACCCGAATGACACCTGAAAACGTTAAAATGCGTCGTCATGACACCAGAACGTCCGTATAATGTGGTGTCATTTGTACCCCTTCCCCTTCACCTAACATCAATTTCATGAAAACAAATCTAGGACCAAACCTTGTTTTTGCAGCTCTGTGTTAAATGCTAATATTTGCTCTCACCACACTATTAAAGGTCGAGCATGTGTTTTCATAAGTACTACTGCGTGAAGGGGACTCTTCAGCAGGCCTGCCAAACAAAGCAGCCTTTTAGCACGATCGAGCTTTTGAGTGAAGACTCAGCAACACACTTAAATTCGCTCAAACAGGAGTATGACCTCCAGCTGCTCCCTGCATTAAACACGGACTTTTCGTTTTATGATTTCTCTAGCCTGAAGCCAGGTCTGCTTTTAATTTCTTCACTTCTCTGCAACATTTAAATTCGGACTCAAGCCGCCGCCGCCCCAAGGCCAGCTATCGACAAGGCGAAAAACAAGGGTCTCCTCTATCTTATTTACTGTTCCTGCAAGCCAACCAATTTGCTGGCCATCCTCTCAGCGAGCTGTAACGGCTTCTTGACTGTCAGCGCTTTATATTCTTCGCTGTCCGACACGTAGCACGTGAGGCCAGGGCGGCAAAGCAAATTATCCTTATGGGAAATTAACAAGGGGAGGGGGTGTAATTATGACCGGCGCGCACAATAATCCATGTGAATGCATCCAGTTTACTTTGTGACCTAACCGTCAATATTCTTTTTGAGCTTAATTAGTTTTTAAAATTTTATTAGAAATTACCATGCAGCTCTGAGGAACTTACAGCCAGCAACATTTGGAATCAGAAAAGAAGCAATATTGCTTTTAATATTCTGTTTGTTGGCCTGGGCTTGTTTATGTGGACCGAGATCATACAGAAGTTGCTTATCACACCCAGCAGAGACGCGTCCCTCAGCCTGCGGCGCCTGTTTTCATCAATCAGAATTGCATTGACACTACGTGGCACAAAGTCAAACCGTGTCCTCTCGCTGAATGAATTGGCATGGGAGGCGGCGAGATTAGATCGCATCTAAGGAATGCTAATTTACCAGGAGTCCGGGTCTGGAGATGTTGTGATTAAAGACTCAATTTCCCAGAGGTCAGTGTGGTGTGATCACATATTACCACTAACTGATGGAGTGTCTCTGACATCTGCACTCTGACGGCGGGGCTGTCACGATCGGCGGCGTCGACACCTGTTAACACGGAATAGAGAATAAAGCGTCGGATTAAATATTCCTGTCAGAGTTGGGAATTCACTCAGTCACGGAGTCCTTAAGTAGCTGTATGTTATCACACTGCTTATTCATGGTTCGGTTTATGTGAAAGTAGAGGGAGAGGCCTACAGCAGCTCTCAGCTAGAGACGGCTAAGCCCTGAAATGCCGCCATCCGGTATTATCTTCACATAGCAGGAAGCCCTGCCATGCTTTATCCCAACATGTGTCTCAGAGGGTTTGCAATGCGGTTGTGCTTTGCAGTGCTGGTACTAACACTGACAGCGCTTTTCTGTGTTTATTACACGTCATGTTGACTGACAGCTAGAAAAATACATTTCTAGTTTAGAATTAAATACCCATACTCAGTGATTTTTTTTTTAAAGCCTATTAAACACAAATTGCAGGGTTTTTCAGAGCATACTATTCATTTTTGGGTGGATTTCCTACAGGTCCTTCCAGGCAGCATGTGATTTGTATTCATTTCTGCTGCTGGGTGCTGAGACTGAAACTCACTTGAGACACATAATCCATCACAGTGACCGTTTCCTTGCCCTTGTTTTTCCGTCAAAATTATTCCATCATAATGCAGTTGAAAGCAGGAGCCATTTTCTCTCATTTAGTGGTGCAATATATGGAGGACCAAAACCGGCGATAAGCAGTAAAGGTTATTACTGATTAAATCAATAAATGCACTCATGGATATAACACTTTTAGTTAACAATTTAGATGGAATATAAAAGAAATCTAAAGCTTTATAATTTTCCTTGAGCTCCAATGCGTTTACAAAATTGGGAATGATGGGGCATTCCGGGGCCCCCCACCTTTTTGGAGGGTAGCATATGAAGCTACGATACTCATTATAGTATATCACCGGTTTATTCATCTGTCATCTGTCAATTGTTCATCGTTAGAAATGTATAAACGTTTGTCCTTGAATCGTGGTAACTGATGTGTTTTGGAGCAAGTGAGCATCTGCCAGCATTTCAAAATATGTAAATCATTGGAGGCTGATGTCCAATTTACAAACGGGTGGGGGTATGACATTGATATCTATAAGCCAAATGACAACAATTATCCAGACAAAGACAAGCTAGCTAACGTTATGCTAAGGGAATACTAGCAAATGCCTGTTAATACTGCGTATTTAATCAATCAGTATCTTGCAAAATAAAGCCCCTAACGTTAGCCTACCTTTGATGACTATGCTATATATATATATATATATATATATATATATATATATATATATATATATATATAGATATAGATATAGATATTATAATTAGACTTTTGAATCGTATTCACTGTGCAGTGTTTTGTGTTACCAGCCAGTGTATGGCAGTCCAAAAATGCCCAACTAAGAGTAGCTAGCAAGCTAATGCTAACAAAGTCAGCTACCATACACTGGTGGAATATGAGGAAGCTAGCTTCAGCTTGGCAGCTAGCTAAAAAGGCAAATATCGAGTGCGTAGCTGCCTTTTTTCTCAGTTGTTAGCCAAACAGTTGCCTCGTCACAGCATTTTAGCACTTCCGGTTCTCTCGTTTTTGGGTTAGTTGAAATAAGGTCTGTGGTTAACACAAGCTTAAGAGATTTTATTCTACGGTATAAAATACATCAGTAAATATCCCATTTGTGAATTTTGTATTTGCATTTATGTGTCTTAAAAAAGTTGTTGCTAACAAGTGGCTAAATGAGACTACTAACTGTCATCACGTTGACTCGACTGCATTAACACAACAAATAACAAATTAAAAAAGTAGTGTTCACTTGAAGCGATTATCTTGCTGAACAAAACATGTAAGTATCATAGACGTTTGTCATCAAAATGATTTTCGATTTGTCGAGGGAACCAGTGTGATGCTAACTTCCTGGTTACAAATACAGTACATGATATATGAGGCATACATAAATGAGGCTACACTTTGTAGTAATACAAGAAAAATAGGAAAACTGTTATAAGAAAATAATTTAGATGGTCAAAAATAAGAGTGCGTATTTATGTTACCAGTGTATTGGAGCTGAAGAGAAAAATTAAAAATCTCTTTTCATTTCTTACTCATTAATTGAAGGTTAAGAGACAAGAACAAAGCTTTTCTTTTTACACTGCGCTGAAATTTTTAATAATATTAACTGATGTATTCAGGTATATTTCCGACCTGTGTGACCCTTTTACCGTATTTTGTCAGCTTTAGGCTTCCGTATGTTTCAAGGACACTCTGCCAGATTTTCAATTATTGATGAAATACTGATTATTTCAATGAAGGCAAGTCAGTGCATCCATGTTTGCGTATTTGTCCTCTGACTTTCAGTGTCCTTGAACGCACCACGAGTTAGCCCAGCACACATACAGCCACACTGGTTGTTTAATTGATTTGTCTTTTCAGGACTGCATGGGCGTGAACCGACTGATCGCTGACACTCCTGGTACACCTTTATCAATCTTATTGGTCCAGAGACGTCACATGATCACCAGCGTAGCTCCACCCACCTCCAACCTGAGCACAGGCCTAATTAGCTTACTGGAAAACACCTGTGTGTAAAATCCACTGCCACAACAATGAGATGACTGACGTGACCACAAACAGGTAAATTATTGATGATATTTGATTATGTTTTCATTATAGCGTATATTATTGGAGATTTATTTACTCTGCAGCATATTGAAACAGCATATTAAAGAAAAGTGGTTTTCATCAGCAACAACTTTGCTACAAGGAAGGGGAA
The DNA here is from genome assembly GCA_947000775.1 of Pterois miles. Taxonomy (NCBI): domain Eukaryota; kingdom Metazoa; phylum Chordata; class Actinopteri; order Perciformes; family Scorpaenidae; genus Pterois; species Pterois miles. Next base: position 2,245,662 of record CAMQGK010000500.1, on the reverse strand, counting down.
ATACACAGATCTAGTGGGACTCGCAATCAAACACTTGCAGCATTTGCAAGTAGTCAAGTGGCCACTTGTGTGTGTTCAGTAGTCGCCAACAGCATCCAGGTGCTGCAGTTTATCAGAGCTCACTGGGACACGTTTGATTTATGAGGCCATTCTTCATAGTCACACAAATACATGGCTGAGTCGAGCTCAGACGCATTATGGTTTTATTTAACTCCCGTATACAGCATAAAAAAATACAGCATTAAAGTTACAACCAGTGACGGTGAAAAACAAACATTCAGGAGCTGGGAGGAGGAATTACATGTAATTATCTAGAAGCACATAATCCACTGTACATAACACAATATTTTTTTTGAATGGTTTCCGTCTAAAAAAATACATTTGACATTTCGGGAAATACACTTATTCCTTTTTAGCTGAGAGTTACTGTAGATGAGAAGAAGCTAAAGCTAGCAGCTAGCCTGGAGGCAGGGGGAAACAGCTAGCCTCGGCGTTAGCGCCGCTAAAAACGCTGTGTGGTTTTGCTGGAGTTATGTGCTGTAACACGTTAAATAGTGAACTTTTGAGATTATTTCGTCTCTAAACAGAGTCAGTCTAGCTGTTTCCCCTGCTATTAGTCTGTACGCTAAGCTAAGCTAAGCTAACTAGTTGCTGGATCTACAGTAGCTTCATATGTAGCATAGCATACAGGCATGAAGGGTGTCAGTCATTTCATCTGAAGGCCTTTACATACCGAGGGCATCTTTTGTCCCACAGAACATGAATATTACGCTGCGTGATTTTCTTTTTGGACTAAGCGCAGTTTTCTGATTTTTCGCACCGCGAATAAAGACATCAACCAATCACGCTGTCCGGAACGGGGTTGAGTTAAGCCTAGATTTATGAAACAGCAACACGGAGGCTCTGTAGTCTGAACCAGATCGGCAAACTTTACTCCTCCTTTCAACCGCGTAGACCGGATCCACTCCTGTTCTTCCCTTTCACAATAAAACCCCAGATATATTACTATATTCATGAGTGAGTATATCTCATTTTCGTGCAGTTTATTTGTCACGCTCCCTGCGTGTAAAAGTCTCAGAGACCAAAGGGCCATGTTTTTAACCATTGATAAAATAATCTATTAAATATATACTTTATTTATTATGTGTGTGCGTGTGTAATAATATTAACTGATGTATTCATGTATATTTCTGACCTGTGTGACCCTTTTACCGTATTTTGTCAGCTTTAGGCCTCCGTAGTTTCAAGGACGTGTAAATATAAATTATTCTGATTACTTTCAACAAGAAGTAATAATACTATATTACACTAAATGATAACCATCTGTGGAGGTATAACTGTGTTGTTTGGGTATAAATAAGATAAATAATATTTAGGCTGAATCCAGCACGGCATGGAATTCAACATTTTTGTTGATTGACTGCTTTGGCGCCGTATACTGTGATGAATTGTGGGATACACTTACTGCTGAATCAAGTAAAGTTTATAGATAATTACCAACATAACAGAAAGATAACAACAACTACCTTAGAATATCCCAAAATAGGGTGTGTGACTCCCAAATCTCAGGCTTCACAACCCCACAATAAATACTGTAAGAGTGAACAGGTGTATCTTCCTTTCTTTTTCGTCTCAACACTGCTCCTTACATTCTCTCGGCTGCCTTTCTAATTGGCTGATTGGTTGTTTCCCTGAGCAGTTAGCTGATTGGTGCTCCCGTGGTAACCAGCTTGTAGTAGGCTCCCTTCAGGGCCATGAGCTGGTCGTGCGTCCCCTTCTCGATCACGAAGCCCCGGGACATGACGGCGATGATGTCCGAGTTCTGAATGGTGGACAGGCGGTGGGCGATGACGATGCAGGTCCGGCCCTCCCTGGCTTTATCCAGGGCCTCTTGCACGGTCTGTCGTAACAACACAAACAGGAAGCGGCGTTCAGCCATCATCGGTTCTCCCACGCAGCAGACGCACAAGTCTCACAATTACAGCAATTTCACAATCATGCGTTGATTACTATCATTAGAGTGTTCCAGCGTATCAGCGCGCCGCAGAGGCCTCTTTGCTCCTCAGTGTGGTTCTGCCATTTGAGGTGGAAAAGCTACAGCATAGACATCTTAAAGAGGCCCTACTGGAGGGCTGGTATGCACTGTGAGCGGCTGGTGATAATAATAGAGATGATGAATGATAATGATGTTAATAATAATAATAATTAACTGCCTGCCCTCCTTCCTCTCAGTGCCCGGAGAATATCGAGCGGATGCACTGTGATGCGGAGTGTGTGGACTCAACACGCGGCGACGTTCGGCGCTTAATGAAGCGTACCTTCTCGCTCTCCGTGTCCAGGGCGGAGGTGGCCTCGTCCAGGAGCAGGATCTTGGGGTCACGGATGATCGCCCTGGCGATCGCGATGCGCTGCTTCTGGCCGCGAGACAGCTGAGAACCCTGGGCGCCAACGTTGGTGTTATATTTCTGAGACAGGATGAAATATCAGGGTGAGTCATTTTCACAGAGAAAATTCAACAGATGATAATGACTCTCCTGTTCAGTGTACTTTCTGAAAACAGCAACAGAACATCATGAGGATGCCTCCCGGCTCTTAGACTGGGACTGTACGCACAAAACATCCTAAAGGCTTTTATGCACCAACAGCAAGAAACGACAAAATATGAAATCGTCCCTTACGACTATTATATGTCTAAAGCTTTTATTTTGAAAGGTAAGATCTGGTCTGCGCTGCCTATGTCAAAGTTGAAAGGAGGAATAAAGTTTGCCATCTTGGTTCGGACATGTGCTGCTGATTCGTAAATATAGGTGCAAAACCTCCGTAAAATTTACCTCTTTCCGAAAAGAGTTTCCTTTTTTTGCCGCATAATATTCGAGTTCTAAGTACTCATTACAAGAACAACAGATCGAAATAATGTGCTGACGTGCGAATTAATCACACGAAAAAAAATGCCCTCCGTATCTAGATTATTTGTTTATGTAAAATAAAATGCCATGGGAGGACATAATATTAAAACTCCTACATATACGGTAAGTATCTATATCAGCATCGGCCTTAAAGATCTAGTCACAGCCTAAACTCATGTGGGCCACAAATCGTAAAAAAAGAAAAAATTAGGTCCTATCTTTTCAATGGCCACATCCACACTAATACACATAATTTTTGCTATGTTTACGCCTAGCATTTACGCCTAGCATTTAGGCGTTAACGCCTAGCATTTAGGCGTTAACGCCACTTGGGCGTTTTTGAGCCCCTAAAATGAAGACATTTGAAAATGCGCCTGACCCGTTTTAGTTTGAAAACCATGACGCTGACACCCTCGGGTGAGTCACGACGTGTCCTTCCCTGATTCGTCATGCCCCGTCACGTGACACTTTTCCAGAAGAAAACAAACACCATCAGCCTTGACCACCAGCGGTTCATTTTAACATGGAGTTACAATCGTTGCTGACCTTGTTGTCTATGGTAGCAGCTGTTGTGCTGTTAAATTCTGCATTTTATAATGCTGTTACTGCACAGGAGGGAAGCTATTATTTCAGCAATTTGTGACAATTCCTGTGTCCAGTGCTGCTTCCTGTTTCTACCTGCACACACATGCCAGTGTACATGAATAGTGTGATATGCCTTTTCAGTCATGGTAGTATGGAGATTAATTCTGTCTCAATATCACAAGTTAATTAAGTCGTAACTTAAGATAACAAGCTTATCTCGAGATAATGACATTGGTTTGTCAAACATGCCACCCAAACCCGCCAACTGTACCTCAGGAAGTGACATGACAAAGTCGTGGAGCTGAGCCTTCTTTGCGGCAGAGATGACCTCATTCATGCTGATTTCCCGCAAGTTGTCGCCGTACTTGATGTTCTCCTCGATGCTGCAGTCGAAAAGGATGGGCTCCTGGGACACGATGCCAATCTTAGAGCGCAGGAAGGGCACGCTGACGTGAGTCGAGTCGTGACCATCAATCAACTGCAGGAAGCAATTGATTTTACCATTAGGAGAAAGCAATATAATAACCAAAGACTGGAAATACAATCCACTTAATGAGCCATCATAACATCATCTCTGCTGTGATTTCTCTCCTAACTAGGCAGAGGTGATGCTGTCCTTTTTAAATCTCAAATGAGAATCAGGACTTCGCATTTTCAAACCACTTCCAACTCAATTAAGGCCATTTGAATGTTGGCAGGCATCCCTCACTGGCACAGAGGCAAGCCTCCATCATGGGTGGAGTGCCCTTTTTTGAAATATAGCACAGATTCAGCATAAATGTCTGGTTTGATGAATGAATTAACGTGAGAGTCAGAAATACTTCAATCATGAATGTCCAGCCATTAGTCTTTGACTTTGACAGACTTCATACAGTGACACTGAAGGAGCCTCCTGACAGCAGACTATGACTTATTCATCCCACAGCGAGATATCTGACATTTTGAATGAAGGTCAGCATCTGCTGTGACAATATAATGTTTCAGACCTCTCATTTGCGCATATTCACCTGATCATGGTCATATTTTTCTAAACCATATATACCATACATATATATAACAGTATCACTAGTGACTGCAACCTGCAAAACCTGATCCTTTTTTTTTTTGGCCTCTTCCAGGCTGGAGAAATAAGAATAACGCGACAATGATGCATCATCACCATATAAAGCTAATGTGGCGTGTTAGCAAACAGTTAGCTATTTACAAAATTAGCATTCATTTACAGTAGTGTTTGTTTTCACCTGCCAAATGGAAGTCCAATTTTCACTCTCCTTTTGGCTCTGTTTTTGGTCTCCACCACTTTTTCTTTAGCTGCTAAATACTCCAATATAGGTATTTTTGGACCAGAGGAACTTCATAGTTCTGAGAGCCCCCATTTTCATTGTGTCCGTACTACAAGAACTAGGAATGATTGTAGTTTGTAGAATGCCGATTTTAGGGGGGGGGGGGGGTCCTATTTCAGAGTTGGTACTCTCCTCCCAGCACAAGAGAAAATGTGTAATGCACATGTACATTGATTGGTCATACACATGAGACAATGCAGCACTGGCAACCGCCATTTTTAAAAACATGTTTGCTGTTTACAACACAAAACATGAACAAATGCTCGTAACGAAATGAACGGAAGAAAACAGACCAAAAGACTGACCGTGACGTACAGATGTTAACTCATTCATGAGCAGACATTCGCTGAGCCAATGAACAAGTGTGAGCTGCTGCAAGCTAGCTCAACAGCTCAACAAGCTAACGCAATAGCAGCACAAACGCTTAACCAATAATGTTAGCACAAAGGCTAATCCAGTAGCACAAAGCACACCTGCTGAGCCAAAAAACAACTGAGAGCTGCTCAGTGAGCTAACGCAGTAGCACAAAGGCTAACCCAGTAGCATAAAGGCTAATCCAGTAGCACAAAGGCTGTCCCAGCAGCACAAAGTCTAACGCAGTAGCACAAAGGCTATCCCAGTAGCACAAAGTATAGCGCAGTAGCACAAAGGCTATCCCAGTAACACAAAGGCTAACCCAGTAGTATAAAGGCTAAGCCAGGAGCGCAAAGGCTAACCCAGTAGCACAAAGACTAATCCAGTAACATTAGAGCAAACACTAACCCAGTAGCACAAATGCTAACCCAATACCACAAAGGCTAACCCGGTAGCATAAAGCCTATTCCAATAGCACAAAGGTTAACCAGTAACATCAGAGCATACGCTAGCCCAATAGCACAAAGGCTAATCCAGTAACATCAGAGCATACGCTAACCCAGTAGCACCAAAGCTAACCCAGTAGCACAAAGCACACCCGCTCAGCCAAAGAACAACTGAGAGCTGCTCAGTGAGCTAATGCAGTAGCATAAAGTCTAAAGCAGTAGCACAAAGGCTATCCCAGTAGCACAAAGGCTAATCCAGTAACATAAAGGCTAATCCAGTAGCACAAAGGCAAACCCAATAGCTCAAAAGCTAACCCAGTAACATAAAGGCTACTCCAGTAGCACAAAGGCTACTCCAGTAGCACAAAGGCTATCCCAATAGCACAAAGGCTATCCCAGCAGCACAAAGTCTAGCGCAGTAGCACAAAGGCTATCCCAGTAGCACAAAGGCTAACCCAGTAACATAAAGGCTAATCCAGTTGCACAAAGGCTAACCCAATAGCACAAAGGCTAACCCAGTAACATAAAGGCTAATCCAGTTGCACAAAGGCTATCCCAATAGCACAAAGGCTATCCCAGCAGCATAAAGACTAATCCAGCAGCACAAAGGCTAACCCAATAGCACAAAAGCTAACCCAGTAGTATAAAGGCTAAGCCAGTAGTGCAAAAGCTAACCCAGTAGCACAAAGACTAATCCAGTAACATTAGAGCAAACACTAACCCAGTAACATTAGAGCAAACGTTAACCCAGTAGCACAAAGGCTAAGCCCGTAGCACAAAGGCTAATCCAGTAACATTAGAGCAAACGTTAACCCAGTAGAGGAAGCCCGCACAAAGGTAATCCAGTAACATTAGAGAAATTAACCAGTAGTATAAAGGCTAATCCAGTATCACAAAAGCGAACCCAGTAGCACAAAGCACACCCGTTCAGCTGAAGAAGATTGCTGATTCAAACTGAAATCGCAACAGGTACTTCCATGGTGGCTAATTTGCTTGAGTTTATATGATTGTACCATGTAACTGACTTGTTGTTATTCGTATATTACTTTTAAAAAAGCTAAGAGCACTCATAGCGAATGTAGCAAACGTGTGAAGTATGAAGTAGCATAAAATGTAAAGTGCAAATGCCTCAAATGTTTACCATTTATGGGATATAATATGAAACTCTTCAAAGTATATTCTGTAAATATACTATTCATAAAACACTTTACATTCGGTGCATATGTGCCATATTTTGCGGCGTGTCCTCACCACTCTGCCGTGGTCGGGATCATAAAACCTCTCCAGCAGCTGCACGCTGGTGCTCTTCCCACAGCCGCTGCTGCCCACAAAGGCCAGCGTCTGGCCGGGCTTCACCGCCACATTCAGCCCATTCAGGACCTGGATGTCCGGCCTGGTGGGGTAGGTGAACTTACAGTCAATGAACTCAATGTTCCCTTGGAAGTTATCCTGAAAACACAGAGGAGGGAGGGAGGGAGGGGAACAAAAAGGAAGAGAGGAAGGTTACAGATGTTTGGGTGCCACCTCCTGTCCACTAAAGCCAGATTAGACTCTCCAATTACTCTGGTAATAGAGAGTTTCATTTCATTTAATTGTCTGATGAGGATTTTTATTATTCAAAATGTCTCTTAAAGGGACTAACAAGCCTTCCTTGTCTCCTTCCTCCATCTATACATCTCGCTTTCATGACTAATCTAAAATTAATAAGCACAGCAATAAAGGAATAATAAATTAGACTTTCCATCTTGGAAAGGGCAGGCAGCACTCTTTTTTTTTTTTAATACACTCAGCATGTAATGTGGCGGAATAGCATATAAAACGTAGCATAACATATGCCCTCATACCCATTTATCTCCCTTATCGCTGTAGACGCTGATCTGAGGCACACGGTCCAGCAGCTGGAAGAAACGTGCCGCTGAAATCTTGGCCTTGGCGTAGTCTGGTGTGTAGGAGGAGGCTCTGCCGAGGGCTGTGCCGCTGGTGATGATGGCTGAGATCACCCTGCCAGAACCAACAGAATGTAAGTCGTCAATCCTTTCGTACATCCACCGGCTCACCACAAGGTTGGGTACTACTTCCTCCTCCTGGAACAATGGAGGTCTTTCATTTTAAAGGGGACATTGTTTTTAAAGCGACAGCTGTTACAGGTATTTACATTCTGTAAGTACCTCTCCTCACAGTAGGTTTCACTGGTAGTGGCGGGGTCTGCCAGGTTTAAAGAAATACTAGACGGATAGACTGATAGAAAACAGTATCATACAACGGTTCGTATGATATCTTACATAGATAGTGATTCCTCATTTTTCATGTGGTTTCCTTAAAATGTCCAGCAACACATATCAATGTCTGCTCGTTACATGCTTACAGAAAAAAAAAACTTAAGGTTAAGGCCACTGGTTAGATTTAGACTATAAAACTACTTAGGTTTAGGCAATAAAACTACTCAGTTAGGTTTAGGAAACAAAACTACTTCAATTTAGGCAACAGAACTACTTAGGTTTATGCAATAAAACTATTTAGTTAGGTTTAGGCAACAAAACCACTTAGTTAGGTTTGGGCAACAAAACTAGTTCGTTAGTTTTATGCAATAAAACTACTTGGTAAGGTTTAGGCTACAAAACTACTGAGTTAGGTGTAGGCAACAAAACTACTTAGGTTTAGGAAACAAACTACTTCAATTTAGACTATAAAACTACTTAGTTAGGTGTAAGCAACAAAACTACTTAGGTTTAGGCAACAAAACTAGTTAGGTTTATGCAATAAAACTACTTAGTTTGGTTTATGCAACAACACTAGTTAATTAGGTTTAGGGAGCAAAGCAAGTTAGTTAGGTTTATGCAACAAATTTAGTTAGGTTGAGGCAACAAAATGACTTCATTAGGTTTAGGCAACAAAACTAATTAGATTGAGACAACAGAACCACTGAGGTAGTTTTAAGCTACAAAACTACTTAGGTCTAGGCAAAAAAACTACTGAAGTTTCAGGAAATATAAAAGTGGTTAGCTTTAGGCAACAAAACTACTTAGTTTGGTTAAGGCAACAAAATTATTTCATTAGGCTGAGGAAAATATGAAAGTATTTAGGTTTAGGCAACAAAACTACTTAGGTTTAGGCAAAAAGAAACTGCTTAGTTAGGTGTAGACAACAACACTACTAAGTTAGGTTTAGACAACAAAGGTTAGGTTTCCGAAAAGATTGTGGTTTGGGTTATGATAACTCCTGAAGTGGTGTAAAGTAAGTGCAGAAGTTACATGACAAATAAATAAATGTTGACGCTGGTTTCACATATACGAGCGTCGCCTGCTGGGCAGGCTGTTCTTTGACACACCCCGACCGCTGCCTGGTTTCCTGGTTCACGATTACCTGGATTACATATGAATTGATTTTGTGGGATATATACAAATTACAGTGCATTATTTGTGTGAGAACAGGCTGAGCGGTCTGGCCTGGAATTAATTGTGGCTGTAAACAGCAGTAAAGACGGTTGATAGCCTTCTCTTCTCACCTGAACACCAGGCTGAAATGGAGTCCCTCCTGTCGCACCAAGTAACCTCCAAACCTGTAGGAGGCGGAGTTGGTCAGGAAGATGATACACTGGGCGAATCCATAGCACCCTCCGTACACTTTGGCCTTCTTTAGGGCCGCGTCGTACGGCGCTTCCAGCTGGGCGTTGTACATGTCCACAAAAACCCTCTCTTTCCCCAGGCCTGCAATGGTGCGGATGTTGTTCAGCGCCTCACCGGAAATCTGCAAATAAAAGACTAGTGAAAATCTGAGATTAAACAGCACCGTAAAAAACATGCAAAAAAGGCATAAGGATGAATAGAAGTTGTTCCTAATTTGTTTTTAATGTGTGAAGGAGAATCTGGTACAGATAAAGCATGTGCTCTGTTCTTATCTATATCCTATTTTATGCTGCTGCAGTAAGCCAATTTCACCCCTTAGGGATCGTTAAACTTTCATCTAATCCATTTTATGGCGATGGGTAGGGTTTAGTGCATCGGGATAATTGAGATAGTGTAAAGGAAATTCACAGTAAATTGATTGTGAACTTTCCAGCTCTCGCTGCATTCTCCCGAGGTTTTATCCACTATGTGTTGTCTGTACCATGACAGTCAGCATTTTAAGCCCGGATGGCCCCAGTAGGTCCTGAACCTGACGGTGTTAGCTCCGCGGCAAACCTGCCAAAATACAGGAGCGCCTAATGAAATGCTTTTGTAACACAATCTGAGTTCAGCTGTAGGGCTGGAGAGCTGTACTTCAGTGACACAAACCTAAAATAGACATTTTTGTTAAGCCGTCTCTTATCTACTGTCAGTAGATAAGTCAGCTGATGTCACCCTCCACCTGAAAGTTTAGCAGAATCACGTCACTCAATATCAGAGAACTGTGGTATTTTCAAACTAGATGCTGATAAAATCCCCAAACAATAATCACTATCGACAGATTCTGCATTCATAATATTGACAAGATTGTGGCGATATCTGACGTAGCATGATACAGGGGTTACGATTGTTCAATCGTAAGGTGATATACTGTGATTTTAATTTTACTGTAATAGTAGAAATACACTTATACTGCATGCACAAAACGGTGAATGTGATTATCATAAAGTGGGCATGTCTGTAAAGGGGAGACTGGTGGGGACCCAGACAACCCATTTACATTCACCCATCTGGAGGTCAGAGGTCACGGGACCCCTTTGAGCATGGACATGCCAGTTTTTCCTTGCCAAAATTTTACGTACGTTGTGGCGTTATTTAGCCATCTTCTCGTCAAGCTAGTATGATATGGTCGATGGTGATAAACAAACTCATTTCATTTTGAATCATGTTGATACCACTTTGTTTTGCCCTCCAAGTGCTTTGTAATCCGATTTCCCTTTAGCTTGGCTAGCTTCTTCCCTCCTGCACCTGAAAACGTGGCACATTTTGGTCTCCCGTCACTCAGTAAAACCAAACTGGATATGCTCTCATATTTTTTTCAGTTTACCTAGTTTGGGCTTAGCGTCTCTTGACAATATGGACTGACTCAAATATGAAACCAGTGGGTTTTCTAGTTTCATATAATGCTAGTGGCGTCACTCTGGCTTTAAAACTGAGCCAGCTGCAACCTCTTAAAGATAGAACGGTAGCATAGAATCGATACAGTATCGCAAAACATCAATATTTTCTTACAGCACTAGTATTGACCAATTAGGTTTGAGCAAGCATTGGTTGGATGAAATGCAATCTGGAAAGCGACCAGTTTGCGACAATTTAGCATTTTATTGGTTTAAGATTAGCTTGTGAACTGGCTACTTCTGAAACACTGGTTGTACTCCAACTCCAGTCTCGCATCTCAAGTTGCTAACTGGATTGTAAACGATGAGCAGCACAACGAAAGAGGAAGTCTTATCTTGAAATGTAGACCTCATCTATCACCAGACCGGAAGCCGATGAGTACCAAGATTGACCCAACAGGTGAAAATACATTTTTTTGTGAAGTTGTACAGTATAAATGTCAATGTCTGACCCGTCCGGCGGCCTCCATCGCTTGCTTGTCCTGCTTCGCGAACCCCGTTAGCATCTTGGCCTGAAAGCCACCCGACAGAGCGATGAACGGCAGGAAGCACAGGATGAGCAGCGTGAGCTTCCAGCTGAAGTAGAAGGACATGAGGACAGCCACGCCGATGTTGGTCAGGGAGTTGACGATCATGCCTATCTGCGAACCCGTGGCCTTAGAGGAAAGGTGGGAAAGAAGGACTGTGTTACTGAATTAAACTAGATCATCCAAGCAAGGATTCCAAGCAAAACCACTATCTTTATACTGAGGCTGCAGCTCACTCCTTGAACTTGCGAGGCATCAGTCGCCAGACGTGTGGTCAGCGCTCCGGGGCTGTTCCTGTGATCATCAAACCAGCCGATCTCTTGGCCCAGCATGGCGTGGAAGCCGAGCCGCCGCAACCTGCGGGTCAGCAGCTCCCCAGACTTGGAGAAAGCATAAGCCTGGAGAAACAGACGCAGGAAGTGTTTTTATTAAAATCCCATCACAGTGATCTTCAACATAATGTAACGCTAAACTGAGAAAGTTGTGCCATGCCTCTACCCCGGGGTGTCAGAACTGATGGATCAATCCTAGAACAGTACCTCTGCTCTGCAGGAAATCTTTTTCATCCAAAAGAGGTATTCTTTTAACAAAATAAAGGAGATCTCTTGCGACTCCCCCAACCTTGAACAGGGGTGAAGGCAGCAGAGAAGCACTAAAGCAATCAGTCTTGTTGAAGCAGACCGCTACTCTACCTGCAGCATCTGTGTGAAGAACGAGACCACGCCGACCATGACGAAGAACAGGCAGACACTATCAATCTCCTTCCTCTGAGCCACAGGATCTGTTACTGAGAACGTCTACATACACAGAGAGAGAGACATAATCTATGTGCAGTACAAAAACATGTTAATTTGGACCGTCACACACATTTATAGGACTGAGCCGGTGGCCCAGTACACCGAGCTTGTTAGAGTTGGAAGGACTGACCCCCGTATGTAGATTTTTTTTAATGTAAATGTAGAATTTTTTTATCTTTTCACTGTGGAAAAACAGACAATATTTAAAAATTATACATTCAAAAATACATTTAAAAAATGCTGCGGTTTAAAAGCCGGTCACACCAGCGTTTAAAACAGACGCTTTAACTCAAGAAAATCAGGAGTCACTGTGATTGCGTGTTTAAGTAAATCCACACTAATACTTTGTGGTAAGTCCAACTTTTACTGCAGTACTGACCTTGAAGAGAGCTAGAGACAAAGAGTCTAGAAACCATATGATGTAATTCCAGTGTTTTTTGACAGCTGCTGCTGCCATTTTGGACTGAAAATGTTTATTATATTTATAATATCTTACTGTTGCCATTTCAGTAGACTAAGACAATAGAATAGAAATAGTTTTGTTTTACTTTCAGATGGTACCTGGTAGGTGGACGTTGAACGTGGAATGTATAATTGACTTCCACTTCTTGGCAATACACATTTTTTGCCATAGAGTTTATGAATAAACTGTGTGAACTTATTGTCCGTTGCCATCCGAGCTAATGAGCTTGCTAGCTTACATTTAGCAAGCCATTGTGACAAACCTGTTCCCAGCTGGTTAACATGAATGGGAAGAAGAGGAACCCCTCTTATTTTGGTAAAACAGGTCGTCACCACTGCTAGCCTCATAGTCACATCACTGAAACAGACTAAATTAGCTTTTATTGCTGCGTTACGCAGCTATTTGTTGTAGTAGTAGTAAATAAGTGAAACCAAATACTAGCTAACTAGGAGTATATTACTCCTTAAATAAGTCAAAATTAGTCGCTTGCTCCATGGATGTATAACGGGAGTTGGATACAGCGTTGGCGGTGGGCTCCTGTTCATTCCTATGGAAGTTGCTCAGTGGCACCAAACAAGTTTGACTGCCGAGTATAAAATTCGCCGGATCGTCCGCATCCATGAGCACTCGCGTTTCCTTTAACCCCGCCTCCCAACTGTTTGTTCTCGGCTCGAGGAAAATAACTCTGGATTCGGCCCTTAGTGCATTATACAACTTTTAGGACCTAATGCTTTAAATACGGGCTATTCAAGTGTTGGGAAGTGCAAAGCTGGTATCTATGGATTTACAGACATCTCTTTCTTAATGTAAGTCGATGGGAAAAAGTCTTTTTGGGCACAGTGGTATCACATGATGGACCTGGAAGTCAACCCTCTTCTTTGGGGCTTGGACGGCCTTAACCGTTGTTTTCCAGAGTCCCCAGGTGGGATAGGTCTTCAACTAGCTAGCTCATGGCCGCTTTGCACCGCTCTCATACGATGGTTACCGCTGATAACGCAGTCCCAACTGACAACGCCGTCATGGAAGTGTAGCAACTACCCTCCACAGTTAGCTCTGTCAACAGTGTTGATGTTGTTTTCACATTTAGAGCTATCGGCACCGTTAGCCGCGAGCCGTGGGCTCAGCCGTGGCCATGTTGAGAGCTGTGCGGAGGCAGTAGAAGTACTTCCATTTCACATTTAACACCTTTAAAGCTTTTCAAATCAGCTTGATTTGTGTATTGCTGATCACAACGTTAATCTCACCGCCAAGATTTGACTGAACAGTAGCGAGTACACAGGGTTGACCCCTCCATTTATGGCAGCACCAAAAGACCCAAAAAGCATATAGGGCCACTCAGGTATGTTGTACTTCAGGATCCTGGTAACCGGAGCAGGCTCCACAGGGTCCTCCTCCTCCTCCTCTGGAATGGCGTTCTGAGCACAGACAAATACAACGCTATTATACCAGTGATTACAATCTGAGGACTGAAATAGAACAAAAGAAAACCCAGGAACATTTCAAATAAATGGTTTTACACTGCAATTATTGTTGACCTGCTTCAACCACGCACATATAAAACTGCATGCAAACCCTCCCACACCCACACACACCTGGGATTTGTCTGCCTGTGACACAACGAAGGCCCTGGGGCCGAGCTCCCCAGCAACGGGAACCGACGACTCTGGGATCAGATTGGACAGCTGGGATCGGGACCGTTGGCGGATAGAGGCTCTGCAAGAAAAAGAAACTTACCAAGTCAGAAAATCATGCACATGAATATTCAAAGGACACAGGAATATATTGCTGCTGCTGTTCTTCTTGTATTCATTACCAGGTGCTCATAATGGTGGCGATCTAGGACCTCAAGCCTCCTCTACTGTTGCACCACTTCTAAGTGGTTCTGGATGATAGTGTCAGCTAATTGCTTCAAATGTCGAATTAAATGTAAGAAGGTAATTAAGTACATGAAGGTGCCAGTCAATTTCTGCCACAAAATGATTGCTGTAATAATCCTATTTAGATGCACAGTCAGGACCACAGAAATGGATATTACAGAATACACAAATAAGCAAATGAGCGAGTGCTGAAGGGCAGAAAATGATACCTCAAACTGGCTCGGTAGCTGCCTGCTCTGGATAGATTTAGCCTCTCTGGCTCTTCTTCATCGCCTGCCACTGATGCAAGAGATCCAACAAAGGGTGACGATCACAATCAGTAGATCCTTCTATATGTGGATAAATATCTGTCTGAGACCCCTACTGTTCTGGACCTACTTTCCCGAGCCTTCTCGTTCAGGGCCTTGTCTCCTTGGCTCTGCAAGGTGACGAGAGTGAAGTAAACTCCCTTCCTCTCCAGCAGCTCGTTGTGTTTGCCCTTCTCCACAGCCTGGCCGTGCTCGAAGCCGACAATCACGTCAGCGTTCTTGATGGTGGACAGCCGGTGAGCGATGGAGATGGTGGTGCGACCCATACGTACCTGTGACGAAATCGAATGTATCACATGTTGGTGCATCATTTCAGCTGAGTACTTGGGCCATTTAAGTATTTTTGAAACATACTGTAAAGACCTTTACACACCAGGGGAGTGACACATAAACAGCGTGAAAATGCAAAATAATTGCCTGTGATTATCTAGGGCTTTTAGTGTGAAAGGTAAGAACGAAGGGAGCGGATGTGGTCAGCGCTGCCTCAGTCAAGGCTGAAAGGGTTAATAAAGGACAGGACTACAAAGCCTCTGTGTTCATAAAGATAGAAACTCAACCTGTTCTGCACAACATAATGGTTGATGCCTTTATTTGCTATGCATACACTCAGAAAAGCCTAGTCGCACAGCATTTTGTGAAGTTGTCACGAAACTTAATGTACATATAACAAATTTCCCATTTTTTCGTGATGGCCAACGCGAGGTGGTCAGGGTAGATGAATGGGTCAAAAAACACAGGACTTTCACCCAGGAGACTGGTGTCCGTGTCCCGTGTGATACCAAAGGTCAAACTTCTGTACTGAAGTTATGACACTTCCAGACTTATTTGAACCCAAACCACAATCTCTTCCTAATAAGTAGTTTTGCTGCCTCACCAAGTCAGTCCTCTCCTAAACTAACTAAGTAGTTTTGCTTTGAAAAGAAATTGACACTACCATCCTTGATTACTGTAAAATGTTGCAATCTGGGATTTTCATTGCCTTCCTATCAACCTACTTGCACATCAGTTTATGAAGTAGTCACGAAATTACATATATAACAAATAAAAAATAAAAACCTAAGTTGTTTTATTTTGAAAAGCCTGGGGTGGAAATTGATAGATGTTGCTGGACTTTTGTAGGAAAAAGCACCAAAAATACGTTGTTGTAAGTCGTGTTGAGCGTCACAAAAAAAATGGAAATTTCTAGATTATATTTAGTGACTATTTCACAAACTGTTGGAAACAATAAATTATCCAAACCTGAGATGAGAGTAGAAGCTAATTCAGCGTGTAGACCAGTCTGACTTACTTTATCCAAAGCTTCCTGAACTATCGCCTCGCTCTCGTTGTCGAGGGCAGAGGTCGCCATGTCCAGCAGCAGGATCCGAGGGTTCCTGACCAACGCTCGAGCAATGGCGATACGCTGCTTCTGACCGCCACTCATCTGACCTCCACCCTCCCCCACCAAGGTCTCGAATTTCTGTCAGATTAAAATAATTACAGGGGATGTTATCAAACCTGTTGGTTGTTAAAACTTTGGATTTGAGCTTTTACTTATTTGCACTTCGAAGTCCTGAAACCACTTCACCTGTGGCAGATCCATGATGAAGCTGTAGGCGTTGGCCTGCTTTGTGGCACTGATGATGTCTTCCATGGAGACGCCAGGTCGACCATAGCGTATATTCTCAGCAATGGTGGTGGCAAACAGCACAGGCTCCTGCTCCACGATGCCAATCAGCGAGCGCAGCCATTGGATGTTCAGCCCTCTGATGTCATGACCATCCAGGGTCACCTGGGGTGGAGGGCACAGAGAGCTCGTTTTGCCAAAATTTGATGGATGACGCTATTAAAGTGCTTTGCTGCAATATGTTTTTTTTTTTTTTTCAATAATGCTCATTTCAAATGGTAAGGTTGTTAGTTAGTGCATAACCCTCGCTGTGCTGTAAGAGGCTATTTCTTCCTCGAGAAGCTGAAAGGAATAAGAGTAAGGTGTGCAAAGACCTCTAATTCCAGTCGAATTGAAAAATGAGGCTGTTAGGACCCATTGGCTGAATAATGAAACAGATTATCGTGTACTTCTATCACCCTCAGGGGATAGTTATTTTTGAATCGACTAGAATAAATCTTAAAAGGAAGGAGTCGGCAGCGACAGCGTGTCAAGGGAATCTTCAATCGGGAGTTGACAAAAAGCACCACTGAGAAGAATCACATAAGATCATGTGTCTCAGCTGTCAGACCTACCATGCCCTCTTTAGGGTCGTAGAAGCGCTGGATGAGCTGAATAGCAGTACTCTTCCCAGCTCCGCTCGGACCCACAAAGGCTGTCGTCTCCCCTGACTTCACTGCAACACTGAGCTGGTCCAGGATCTGAGGACAGATCACATGACACCCTGGAAAAAATCACACTAAAAACCTGTTTCCAATTTTTATCTAGTTCTACCCTCAGTTACATACTTTATGCAAACCAGTGGGCAGTTCTGGGGTCTGAAAAGGAAAGCCAATGCAGAAGTGCCTTAAATTGGCATTCTTGCCAGTAGCCAGCAGGGGGCGACTCCTCTGGTTTAGCCCATGATAAAATGAGCCTACTTCTCACTTGATTTATTGACACAGTAAACATTGTAAAGTTTATGGTCTCAGTTGTTAGTTTATGCCTCCATGCCGGCAACAGCTGTGGTCATAGGCATAAACTAGCAATTGCGGTTTTCAGGTAGTTGGTCCGTTCTCATGAACGCAATATCTAAAGAACGCCAAAGAAATTTAGCACAAACGTCCACTCCGGGATGATCATGGTAGTCTAAGGTCAAGGTCACTGTGACCTTACGTCTGTCCTGTAGGGAATGGGAATCATTTTGGGTCATGTCGCCATTTTTGGAGGATAGTGTACAAAGCTTTATCAATCACCGGTCTATCTGTCAAGTACGCGTGAAAGACAAATATAAAGAGAAGCTGACAGGCAAAGGGGACATACTGTATTACAAAACTGTCATTTATGATTGATCCTTATGAATTAGGAAGACCTTGCCACCCACTACGGTCACTGATGTGTTCTGGCATTTTGTCAAAATATGTAAATCTTTTGAAGCCAATATCCGGTTTACAAACAGGTGGGTACAGTGTATGACAAAGATAAGCTAGCTAATGGTATGCTAACGGCATACTAACAATTTGTCACAAATGTCTAATAGGATGAAAGTTGAAGACGTTTGAATGGTGAAGATATTTTGGACTGACATGAATGTTGATGGAGGCATACAACCGTGAGGTTGCATGATGTTTATTTAGTAAATTATGGTCCCATTTAGAGTCAGATAGACCATAAAGCAGGGGATGCGTTCGGGCCTGGCTACCACAGCATGGTCTGGGAGTTGTTCATGTTTTTGTCTTACAACTTTTACCATTTCACAGTTTTGAGTTCATGAAAGTTAATTGTAACCTTTTTGTCACCTGAAAATATCTTATTCAATGTTTGGTACTTAGAGCCACCCTCTTGTACCTCTTTTGGTTGCAAAAACCAAGATGGTGACAGACGAAATGCTAAACTCAAGGCTTCAAAACGGCAGTCCACACAGCAAAGGATGACACCACAGTGTCTACGTCCACTTCTTATATACAATCTATGATGGCAACGAGTGTAGAAGTATGCAAGTACCTTGACTTCAGGTCTGGAGGGGTAATAGAAGGTCACATTGTGAAACTCAATATCTCCTTTGACCCTGTCAAGTTTGTATCCAGCTTCAGATAGACAATCAATCTCTGGTTCCTGAACGTGGCAGATTTAGAAAATAAGAGGTGTTAGCAAGAGGCAGTGGTTTCCTGTAAAACAGCAACTTATGAGAATGAAAATCTTGCAAAATTTTAACATAAAGCATTCTCACTCTATCAATAGTCTCGAAGATCATGGTAGCAGCTCCACGGCCTGCAGCAAAGGCCTCCAGACATGGGGAGGCCTGGCCCAAGTTCATGGCTGCTATCAGAACACCAAAGAACACCTGGAACGAAGAGGTCAGTGTTTTATAGCTCTAAAGACTCTCTTGGTTACATGGAGATGAAATCCCATGTGTGAATTTACAGAGATTTATAAAAACTGATTTTGTTGGTTGCACTGAATGCTTGCACACCTCTGCAGAACATTCGTGTGGGGTAACAATATTTGGACGGACCTTGATTTCAGCGGATTTCTGCCTGTGGAAATATATGATTGACCAGTGAAATCCTTTGTTCCAACTGATGTTATAAAACTATCGACATCATTCTGCATAATAATTAGCTATGTGCTTTTGTTTGGTGCATGGAGAGTTCCTGTTTTTGGGACTTTGGAACAATGGTCGTTTGTTTTCAGGATAAGGGACTGTCAGATGGGATTTTTTTTTTTTTGGTCCAATGGGACATTTTTCAGTGTTTCAGAGTAACAATGGGCTGTCCAACTTCTCAACTCCCAATCATGTACAACAAATATGACTCCCTCAATAACCTAAAAAAGACAATATGGCCTGGGATCGCCCTTCAGCTGAGATAACGATGCTAATGTAGCTGATATGCACTTGCTAACATTATAGTTTTTGTTAGTCATGGAACGGGGCTAGCCACAACCGCTAGCATTAGCATCACATTTTGCAATTAGTTTACGTATGTATTGTGTAGTTAACGTTGGCTCCTAAGACATTGTCTGGATAGGTTTTTATTGTGTGGAGTGGACACGGCACTATTTGAGAGGAAACTCGTTGGCCTCATTGATTGAAATGGAGCACAGTGATGCAGATAATTAGCACTGGAGCCCATTTTCGCATCGCACCGGTGGGCAACGACCTTAACGGAAAGGGGATCCAAAGGTGAAACAAAAAAAGCGTATGACGGGCAGGAAAATTACACTTTTCCTATTTGCTCCAGAGCTAATATGGTTGTCATGAACCATATTTTCAACATGGTAAGTGTGATACCTGCAGTAGTGTCCCTGGCGTGTACTCCTCAGTGTCCACCACCAAGCTGGAGCCGTACCAGAAGGCCAGACCATAGCAAAGAAAGATGATCATCCACATATATCCGGTGAAAAAGCCCATGATCATGCCCTTCCTGATGCCCCAACGCTGTGCTGAGATCAAGTTCTTGTCGTACCTGTAGAGGAGGAGAGCTCACCTTAGCTTCATCTGTAGTGTATACAGTATGTGTACTGTATATAGGAAAAGGGAAATCTTCAACTTTCATCTGGCAAATTTGACCTTTGCACTTCTTTCATCTCCCCACCGAAAGCAGCCACAGTCCTGATGGAGGACAGGACCTCGTCTGCTACAGCTCCAGCTTTGGCGTAGGCCTGCAGCTCCATCCCCGTTAGCTTAGCCACAAACTAGAGACAAAACAAGTCGTCAAGTCAAGAGAAGTCAACAGGTCAAGTCAAGAGAGATTAAGTCGTCCAGTCAAGAGCGGTCAAGTCAAGGGAAGTCAAATCAACAAGAGAATCCAGTCAACATATCAAATGAAGAGCATTCAAGTTAACAAGTCAAGAAAAGTCAACAAGTCTTGTCATCAAGTCAAGAGAAGTCAAGTCGACTAGTAAAGACAAATATAGTAATCAAGTCAAGAGTGTTCAAGCCAACAAATCAATAAGTAAAGACCAGTCTTATCATTAAGTCAAGAGTCAACAAGTCAACTCAAGAGCGTTCAAGTCATCAAGTCAAGAGATATCGTCAAATCAAGAGAGATTAAGTCGTCAAGTCAAGAGCGGTCAAGTCAAGGGAAGTCAAATCAACAAGTAAAGACCAGTCTAGTCATCATGTCAAGAGAATCCAGTCAACATATCAAATGAAGAGCATTCAAGTTAACAAGTCAAGGAAAGTCAACAAGTATAGTCACCAAGTCAAGAGTGTTCAAGCCAACAAATCAATAAGTAAAGACCAGAGACGTATCATTAAGTCAAGAGAAGTCAAGTCAACAAGTCAAATCAAGAGTGTTAGAGTCAACAAGTGAAGTCAAGTCATCAAGTCAAGAGAAGTCAAGTCTATAAGTCAAGTCATCAAGTCAAGAGAAGTCAAGCTGACAAGGGAAGACAAGTCCAGTCATCAAGTCAAGCGCGTTAGTCAAGTTAGTCAGTTAGTCAGTCAAGTCAAGAGAAGTCAAGTCATCAAGTCAAGAAAAATCAAGTGAAATTAATTCAAGTTGAGAAGCAGAGTCTCACCAGAGCCATAAGACCTGCCCCAACACCGATCAGTGGACTTGCTGCCACAATGACAAGTGTTAACTTCCAGCCTTTCACAAAGCCAATGCAGAATCCGCACACAAAGGTGGTGAAGCGCTGCAGGAAAATGGCAACTTGATCCGCAATAGCATCGTTGATCTTGTTGATATCACTGTAACAGATAGAAGCAACGTAACACGCCAATACTCCAAAATACTCCATTTGACAGCGATCATGCCACCGTAGTCCGACTCACTCTGACATGCGAGTGTTGAGCTCCCCTACGGAGGTGCAGTCGAACCAGCCGATCTCCATCCTCATCACTTTACTGAAATACATTTTCCTGATGATCTGAATCTGCCTGGCAGCGGCCGTCACCCACAGGGAGATCTATCAGTTGTAAAAGACCAGTTATACTCGGATTTGTTCACAATACAAACCCCAACTCTCAGGTTACCTTCTAGATATGATCCAAAATGAGAAATTCCACACATGAAACATTTAAAGGGGCACTGCAGCAATATTACATGAAGAAGTTCAGCTTATACGACATTACGAGCACAAATGAGCCTCAAAAAACAGTTGTATAATGTCTTCTCTGGCTCTGGAGGAGCTTCGTCAAGTCTGAAATAACCCTGACGATGTTACTGTGACGACACCACGGTGTCAGTTTGTGATTGGAGGCTACAGTTCTTTACCGAAAGTCTACATTTTACGTGGATTTGAAAATATGTGGGCATGACAAGTCTAATGAGAAAACACTGTAGAGTTGCATTATGGGAAATGTAGGATTCAGCAACCTATACCAGGGACTAAAATCAGGGCATCTCTCTATCTCCTACTTTGATTTTGACCCTTCTTTTTTAATGTCTCTTGTAAGCCTCCCAACTTTGAGTGTTTGAAACCATTTTGTGCTCTATAAACCAATAGCAGTGTTTTCAAGTCAAAATTGTGGAAAACCTGCCAAAATCAAAAATAAACTAATAAATAAATTAGGGCTGTCAAAGTTAACGCGATAATTATGCCACTAATTTCTGTAACGCATTAAAGTAACTTGTGATTAATGTGAATTTTAGGTTGTAGCAGACTCAGTCAGATGCAGTTTTAAATCTAGAGTGAAAATACTGGTATCATGTTAAACTAGAAAACCGAATGAATCCATCAGTGCCAACCAGGTCAGACTAGCTTGTTGGGAAGGAGGCTGAATAATGCTCCAAACTTTTACTGAGGAAAGACTGGCATAGCCATTTTCAAAGGGGTCCCTTAAGCTCTGACCTCCAGATGTGTGAATGTAAAAGGGTTCTCTGGGTCCCCACCAGTCTCCCCTTTACAGACATGCCCACTTTATGATAGTCACAGTCAGTTTGGATCAAGTCATAGTCAAGTCAGCACTCTGACACGCTGACAGCTGTTGTTGCCTGTTGGGCTGCAGTTTGCCATGTTCTGATTGGAGCGGATTTTTAATTTTAGTCAGAACCTGGGAGGGTTTCTGGACAACATCTGCCATTGTTTTGTGTTGTTTATTGATTTCCAATAATAAATATATACATATTTGCATAAAGCAGCATATTTGCCTGTTCCCATGTTGATAAGATTTTTAAAGACTTGACAAATCTGCCTTTAAGGTACATTTTGAACAGATAAAAAAATATCCAGATATAATAATATTTTAAATTTTTAATTATTTAATAATAATATTTTAAGTCATTGACAGCCCTAAAATAAATACACAGACTCGATTAATAAATATGTATTAAATGTAGCAAGAATAATATTAAAAAGAAATTGATATTTCTGTTTTACTTTGTTTCGTTATTTATTCATTCTTTTTTATTCTTATATTTCTTTTTTTTTTATTTTGGCAGGTTTTGTCCTCCATACAATCCTGCAAATAAGATTCAATATAAGAACACATTTTTGTAATTACAAGGTGATTGTTCATTAGTGAGCTGTGTAGATTAAGAAATGCTTAATAACTGCAGTTTTCTGGGCCTATGGGAAATAGCGAGAGAGGAGTTGAATATTTGCAGATGATCTGATGCCATACGGTTAAAAAAAAAAAATCATTAAAAGTTTAAAAGCAGCTATCAAGGCGACAGGAGGATTTCATAGATTTAACTGGTTTTAAATGGATGACACAGACTAATTCTCAATGAGTCTCTTTGTATGAAAACAGTGACATTTTAAGACCAACCTGAAAGAAACCCAGAAAGAAGACAGCTACTCCAATGCCAACATAATAGAAGGCAAATTTGGTCATTTCGTATTCAATGTCGAGAATCCTGAAAGACAGCGCAAATACAGGAAATGAATCATATATGAGGACTACAAAACCACATGCACTTAAACACAGATCTAAAAGTTTTAATATCACGTCTTACACCATATTTGATGTTGAAAAAAGCCCACCTCATGCATTTCTCACAACCCACTTACCCACACGGCCTGCCCTTCAGCGGTGTGAGCATTTCCCATGTTGAATTGTTCATGAAGCCCCAGCCCGACTGGTTCTGCGGCGTGATCCCCGCGGTGTAGTTCCTCTTCCACTGGATAGTGTTGTTCACGCACTCCTTCCTGTCGTCGCTGAGCTCGTTGAGCTCGATGTCGTACTCGATGAAGGTGTCGGTGAGCAGGCCGAACACCAGCAGCATGAGGGGCTGGGCCGAGCCGTGCAGCACCGCGCACACGCTGCCCACCGCCATCATCAGCACCTCGTTGCATGTGGAAAAACGGAACTGGACGTATAAGGATAAGGACATAAGGACGTATAAGGACAACGCTTGCATTAGGTGGACGAGTGGAGATGAAGACAGAAGGTGCTGCACAGTGAAGAGCGAATGTTTTACCAGCTGAAAGAAGCCAACCCTTATCGCTGGTTGCTCCGCATTGGCCTGATTTCTGTTTGTAATAGAAGATCAGTTTTTATATAGGAAGTATACAGAAAATATCTGGGTAATATCTATATCTATATACTCACTTCTCATCTTTGGAAGTTGTTGTGGTTCTGCATGGAAAAAGAAAGATGCAACAGTACTGTTGAAGAAATGTGTCTTTGGATGTCGACGCCTGGACATAAGCCTGCCGACATGTACACCTATCTACGTACAGGCAAGTACGCATGGTCATTGACCTCCATGGAGGAGGGGACTTCACAAGAAAGTCAAGAGACGTCAAGTCAACAAGTCAAAACAAGTCGTCAATTTAAGAGAAGTCAAGACAAGTCGTCAAGTCAAGAGAAGTCAAGTCAACAAGTCAAGAGACGTCAAGTCAACAAGTCAAGACAAGTCGTCAGTTTAAGAGAAGTCAAGACAAGTCGTCAAGTCAAGAGAAGTCAAGTCAACAAGTCAAGAGACGTCAAGTCAACAAGTCAAGAGACGTCAAGTCAACAAGTCAAAACAAGTCGTCAATTTAAGAGAAGTCAAGACAAGTCGTCAAGTCAAGAGAAGTCAAGTCAACAAGTCAAGAGACGTCAAGTCAACAAGTCAAGACAAGTCGTCAAGTCAAGAGAAGTCAAGTCAACAAGTCAAGAGACGTCAAGTCAAGAGAAGTCAAGTCAACAAGTCAAGAGACGTCAAGTCAACAAGTCAAGACAACTCGTCAAGTCAAGAGAAGTCAAGTCAACAAGTCAAGAGAAGTCAAGCCAAGAGAAGTCAAGTCAACAAGTGAAGACAAGTCAACAAGTCAAGTCAAGAGACGTCAAGTCAACAAGTCAAGTCGTCAAGTCAAGAGAAGTCAAGCTAAGAGAAGTGAAGGCAACAAGTAAAGACAAGTCGTCAAGAGAAGTCAAGTCAAGAAGTCAAAAGAAGTCAAGCCAAGAGAAGTGAAGTCAAGGCAACAAGACAGGTCAACAAGTCAAGTGAAGAGAAGTCAAGTCAACAAGTCAAGAGAAGTCAAGCCAAGAGAAGTCAAGGCAACAAGTAAAGACAAGTCAACAAGTCAAGTCAAGAGAAGTCAAGTCAACAAGTAAAGACAAGTCAACAGCTCAAGTCAAGACAAGTCAAGTCATGTCAAGTCAAATCAACAGGTAAAGACGGGTCTGGTCATCAAGTCAAGTCAAAAGAAGTCGTCAACAAGTTGAGGTGCAGTCAACAATTAAATATGTCAAGTGAAGTCTACAAGTAAGGAAATATCTACTCATCAAGTCAAAGGATGTAAAGTCAGCAAGTAAAGACAATTCTAGTCTTCAACTCAAGGAAAGTCAAGTTGAAAAGTGCAAACAAGTCAAGTCACACAAGTATTACTTGTAAAACTCAACCTGTGATAAAAAAACAGTAAGTCAAGAGAAACCAAAACAATAAATTAACACAAGTCTATTCAGCAAGTCAAGAGAATTCAAATCAAGTGGTCGAGAGGTCAAGTCAACAAATCAACATTCAAGAGAAGTCAAGTCAAAACGTTATGTCAAGGGAAGTCAAGTCTCATCAAGTCAAGGCAATTCAAGTTAAAAAGTGAACACAAGTCAAGTAATGAGTATTACTTGTAAAACTCAACCTGTAATCCAACTAATTTTTAGATCTTAAAACAACATAAAAGATGATAAATAGTCATAAATAGTGATGCATGAAATAGTCTAATGAATACTTACTTATTGGAGACAGCTGGTTCTGCAACACAGTAATGCATGAATGAATCGATTAATGGAATAAGCATTCAGTTTGTACAGATGTCAGTTTTTATAATGTACATCTGTGGCTTAACATCTTGTCCATAATTTTTTATTCAAAGAAAATAACACATCTCCATATTATTTGATGATTCTTGGAGCATTTCTGCTCCATGAAGCACATTCGCTGTCGTCGTGCATTACCTTCATCTGAAAACTCATAGCTGTGGTTTTCTTGTCCCAGTTTTTTAATGCTTTGCAGTTTCACTGATCCAGTCGGCATGTTGACTCATCTAGCAGAAAGAAAGCACAATTATGATGTTAAAAAGCAGAATAATTAGTATTAGTAAAAAAAATGAACCCCTCTTCCTCATATCGTACATCCTATTAAAACTCAGACTTACCGATGCGTTTCCTTTTAAAGAGAAATCTGTCTTTCTTATCCTTGATTGAAACTAATCATGAGTTGGAACAAAAGGAGTCAAGTCCAAAGTAAACCAGCCGTAGCAGCAGCACTCCTACTCATAAGTCCAGTATCCAGATATTCAGTCGTTGCATCCCCAGCTAGTTGTAGTTGTGGCAGCTTGTCTCGACACACTGGGTATCTTGGCAGCGATTCACATGTTCTTATTTAACAGAATTGGCTGGAACTCGGGGTCAGAGTGTGTTGTTTGAGGGTAAGTGTCCTGTCGGTTTATGCTGCTTAAAAGGCCAGTGACCTCGCCGGGCAAATATTTTACCTGCTGAGGCCCTGCACTGTTTCTGCATCCTTACTGACTGAACGTGACTGATATATTCACTCAAGTGATGGCTTTAAATGAGAATCATCCAACATTTGGATGTGAAATTATGCAGTTAATGGGAGCGGTAGTAGCTCAGTCTGAGGGGTTTGGGAACCAGAGGGTGGCTGGTACCAAGTACACATGTACTTCTACATCTCTACATGTTTATACTCTGAGCCTGTGGGTGTGACAGTTACAATGGACTATTAAAAATGGCAACCTGGTCTCACAGGAAGGCGTATAAATACCACGGCATTACCTATGTCACAACTACGCATTTTAGGCTTTTTACCTGTCATTTGTGTACCGTTTTTTGAATGTTATTTATATACCACACAAATATCCACAGGTAAGAAATCCACGAATTTAGGTTCAGGCAAGAAAACCGCTTAGTTATGGTAAGGGAAAATGTTGGTTTATTGGGTTTAAAATAATTAAGTAGACTAAGACTACTACTAAACTCTACAGAAACAATGTAACGCAAACACAGAAAACATATCGCAAACGTGGAAAGCGAAACACAGTTTAACAACAGGTCTCCTAGTAAAAAGTCCGGTGTTCGTTGGCTCCATCTAAATCCCCATCCACCCACCATGGTTGGGCTTACAATAAGCAAGTAAACTAAGAAAATACGTACAGAAACAATCACCACATTACAAACATCACTAACATAACTCAGGTCTCATGGTTAAAAGTCCAGTATTTGTTGGACCCATCCACCATAGTTGAGCTAAAAATAACAACGTAAACTAAGAAAACATGTACGGAAACAATGTAAATCTACAACAGAAAACATGTTACAAATGTCAATAAAAACATGACAAACTAACTCACTAACGTTAACGTACAAAACAAAACACCAGTCAGTAATGGTCTCTTGGTAAAAAGTCTGATGTTTGTTGGACCCATTTACCTCTCCATCCGCCCATCATGGTTGGACTTAAAATTGGTTAGTAAACTAAGAAAACGCGTACAGAAACAACGTAACACAACTATAGAAAACATGCTATAAAAGTCAATAAAAAACTTGACAATCACCACGTGACAAACATCACTAGCATTGACTTACAAAACAAAACACCGGTCAACAACCGGTTTCCTGGTAAAAAGTCCGGTGTTTGTTGGCCCCATCTACATCCCCACCTGCTCAGCATGGCTGGGCTTAAAATTATTATGTAAACTAAGAAAACACGTACAGAAACAAAGTAACACAACTACAGAAAACATGTCTCAAAAGTTAATAAAAAATGTGACAATCATCACTAACGCAACTTACAAAGCAGAACACGGTTCATCAACGGGTCAGGAACACGGGTCTCGTGGTTAAAAGTCCGGTGTTTGTTGGACCCGTCCACCATGGTTGAGCTATGAATAAGTAAGTAAACTAAGAAAACACGTACAGAAACAACGTAACTCAACTACAGAAATCACGTCACAAATGTCAATAAAAAATGTGACAATTGCTATGTGACTAAATCAGTAATTTAAAAACAACACTGTTTATCAACGGTCTCAAACATGGGTCTCATCGTAAAATGTCTGGTGTTTGTTGGACCCATCTACCATAGTTGGGCTAAGTGAACATATGGAAACAACGTAAAATGTGACAAACATCATGTCAGTTTTATGATAAAGTTGTAGTACCCTATAAATGTGCTAACTTGAGCATACTTTTACACATGATTTTGATATTCAGATAATAAAACTAGACGTTGTTCTTACCCCAGTCAACCCTCCACTCAGAGGCTTTGCTGCTACAGCCTCACCATTAGCTTTTGGTGGCTAGTATTTCTATGAAAGTAGACATTACTGACTCAGTTTGCTGGCTTTATGACTCTTCCTTCTTTTGCTACGGTTACATTATTTAATAATGTCCCATCACACTGCTGAAGCCACTACATAGTTTTACTATACATGTGAGCATGCTGCTGAGGGCAGTGACATTCAGGTCACTGCCCTCTTCCAGCTCAGCTTCCTGATCATCTTTTTTCATTTTGAATGCAACAACTAGGAGAGCGCCGATTATTTATATATATTATATTATATCATAATACTCCCAAACTCTAATATGATTGTTTTCTGATGCAGATGAAGCTTGTTTACATCATTAAAGTTAGAAAAACACAACTGGCCTATATTTAGTTATCAGCTTTAATCATACAAAACTCACAAAATGCTTAATTTTGGTCTATAAATCAGGCCGTTCAATTATGTATGAGAATATAATAGCCTACTTGTGATTATATTGTCAAACATGACTGATTGGGTTTGTACGGTTATACACATGAAAACAAGTGATTGCTCACTGGTGTTACTGTGCTGTAGGTCACTCACTGCTGCGTTCAAGGGCCGTCTGGAAACTACAAACACGAGGATGAACGCTGATGAACACTGAGATCATAATACGCACAGTCTGTAATTCACATTTTTACATTATAGTTTATAGTCTGTAATGCACATTTTACATTATAGTTTACAGTCTTTATTGCACATTTTACATTATAGTTTATAGTCTTTAATGCACATTTTACATTATAGTTTACAGTCTTTAATGCACATTTTACATTATAGTTTACAGTCTTTAATGCACATTTTACATTATAGTTTACAGTCTTTAATGCACATTTTACATTATAGTTTATAGTCTTTAATGCACATTTTACATTATAGTTTACAGTCTTTAATGCATATTTTACATTATAGTTTACAGTCTTTAATGCACATTTTTAGATTATAGTTTACAGTCTTTATTGCACATTTTTAGATTATATTTATAGTCTTTAATGAACATTTTTGATTATAATTTACAGTCTTTAATGCACATTTTTAGATTATAGTTTACAGTCTTTATTGCACATTTTTAGATTATAGTTTACAGTCTTTATTGCACATTTTTAGATTATATTTATAGTCTTTAATGACCATTTTTGATTATAATTTACAGTCTTTAATGCACATTTTTAGATTATAGTTTACAGTCTTTATTGCACATTTTTAGATTATATTTATAGTCTTTAATGCACATTTTTTATTATAATTTACAGTCTAATGCACATTTTTATTATAATTTAAGTCTTTAATGCACATTTTTATTATAATTTATAGTCTAATGCACATTTTTATTATAATTTAAGTCTTTAATGCACATTTTTATTATAATTTACAGTCTAATGCACATTTTTATTTTAGAATTTACAGTCTTTAATGCACATTTTTACACAATAATTAAATCTTTAATGCACATTTTTATATTATAATTTACAGTCTAATGCACATTTTTATTTTAGAATTTACTGTCTTTAATGCACATTTTTAATTTTTTTTTTATTTTTTTTTTATTTTTTTTTTTATAATTTACAGTCTAATGCACATTTTTTATTATAATTTACAGTCTTTAATGCACATTTTTACACAATAATTAAATCTTTAATGCACATTTTTATTATAATTTACAGTCTAATGCACATTTTTTATTATAATTTACAGGCTTTAATGCACATTTTTACATTATAATTTATAATTTTTAATGCACATTTTTGATTATTATTTACAGTCTTTAATGTCAATTTTTAGATTATAAATTAGTCTTTATAACACATTTTTAGATGAAAATTGTATGTAATATAATATTAATTATATAAATGTTATAAATTATATTTTATTTGTACATATCATCTGTCACTATAACTATAAATCCTACAGTGTACATACAGTATATTCACATCTTCACTCCATAGTGTACATAATCATCCAGTCCATGTAGATCCATCCAGTGTTTATTTCTTTGCACTATTTGTATTGTTTACAACTTCAGATTATTTGACTTGTATACAGACATTTTATTTTATTTTTATTTCTATTACTGTATTCCTTTATTCCGATATTTCTATTCTGTGTGAATAGATTTAAACAGCTGCATAAAAACCAGAACAAATTCGAACTAAAGAAGAAACCTCATCTTCTCCGCTTGTAAAAGAGATTCAAAATCTTAACGGGACTATCCCGGTAAAATAAAGGTTAAATTAAACAAATAATAAGAAGTGTTTATTGTCATGTGAAAAGTCCAGGACGAGATACTTTATTCAAGTTGGTGACAGGACAACTATGAAAGAAAACCAAAAATAATTCTTTAAAATAAATAAAATGTATTATTTATTACATACATTATAAGTGTTGTGTAAAGTTGACCCCAGTACCATGAGATATATCATAATTTACTGCATTATAATTAACAACTGAGTGTAATATATATTTTATTTTGTTTAGCAGCACTGTATAAATAACAACCATGTTGTATATTTCCACTGAAACATCAAATACATGCTGACCTGAAGCATTTACACGTGCAACACATCTGTAATTACAGCCTCATAATTGGGAATGGGAGCGCTTGAAGGTCTCCACAACAAAACAACACTGCTGCCATCTGGTGGCAGAAATGTGAAACGCTTCAGATTTCAGATGACCCTCAGCACACTCGGCACTGTTGACTAGAAACAAGCTGTGTTTGTGGTGAGCAGACCCTGATGAACGTTCGCTTCCTGTGGTATTCAGCGGGTATTTACACATCTTGTCTGGTTGAACCGAGGAGGATGTTTAATGATGTGTACAAGCACAGAAACTAAACGACAGACTAGACGAGGTCTCATCATAGGCCTGATGATGGTGGACGTGTGACATTTCACAAAACAAACCAAGAAAGCAAAAGTCACTAATATTTTAGAAATGTCGGTAACATTTCATTTTATAATGTCACAGTAACATTTGAAATTTCTTTGAAATTACCCAAATATAATTGCCCCAATATTATTTAACAATTACAGGGTAATATTAAGGTCATAAATAACTAGTAATTTCTTCTTAATTAAATTATTAAATACATTTCCAGGAACGTAATACAAAGTTAACTGATAGGCCTGATGCTTTATTTATTAAATCTAATATTGAAAACTATAACTGCTTACATTGTATGTAACTTCTGCATAACAGGCCTGTAACTAACATACATGTTGGGTATTTATTAAAAAACTGCAAATAAGTTTCTGGCTAATTATTATCTACCTACCAGTGGACATGGAAATAAAGTGTTTGTAATCATGCTTATTAATTATAGGTTATGTTTTTGCCGGCGTTAATCTGTTTGTCTGTGTTCAAGATAACTCAAAAACTTATGGACGGATTTTGATGAAATTTTCAGGGTGTGTTGAAAATGTGAAAAGGAAGAACTAATTTAATTTTGGGGGTGAAATCCTGGATTCTGGATCACTTTGAAATTTTCGTTAACATTGGGGTAAATGGGACCCAAAACATTGTTTCTCAATATCTCTGGTAATTGTTGCCCAAAGCTCATGAAATTTGACTCAGGGATTTACAATGTGGACGTCTATCAAATCCCAAAGCCTGATCCAGATCTGATCCAGATGGCGGATTTTATAGCAATTTATATAAAAAATGTGGGTACTCTTACATTTTGGCCTAATGTATTGTGAGTTTTATGTTGTGTCTTGTATATATGTTCTATGTTTGCCACTGATATAAAGTTATTTTTTAAAAATGTAGGATTTTTATTTTGGAGTGAATTACAATATGGGGGGAAACTATGGTGCTTGGCGGAGCTCTGGACTCTCTTTATATTAAATAAATGGTCAGCTATTTATATAATATAATAATATTATTAAATAATGTTTTTATAAAATGAGTATTTTATTAACTTTCAACACATTGTCACACAAATCAAACCTGTATTTATAAAGTAATATTAATGTGAAAATTTAAAAAAGGTACAAATAGAATACCATATAAACAAATAAATAAAAGAATAAAAATTAACAGATAAAGTATTATTAAATAGTGTAGTAATTTTTGTTTGAGGTAAATATTGTGGTAATTTGGCAGTAATTTCAAGGCACCACGTCTCTCGGATAACGACAGGAAATAGGAAGCATGTTGTTTTCTCTTTGCCGTTAGCTAATGCTAACCTGTGGCTAACTAGCTAAGTCAGCTAGCAAGCTAAAGGGCTAAGTATTGTTTCAAAAGTTGGTGGAAACCAAATAAAAGCTACAAGGTCTTATTGTGTTTAATTCTTCAGGTGACCAGAAACTCAACTCCATCGTGACCAGAATGTTCTTCCTTGTCTGCTGGACATGTAAGTAGTCTATTTTTGCTAACATGTTAGCCATATAGCTTTATTTTATATATATTTATAAGGTGACACTGCATATCTGTGGGTGGCTGCCTTGTATCAGGTGTCTTCTGCTCTCTAGTGGCTAAAAGTTGGTACATGAACATTTAAATTAAACTGTTAAGGGACTTTACATTTTAAACTGACAGCATAAAATGCTAAATATCCATTTTAAAAAATAAGAAAGCAGCAAAAAATTTCATGTTGTAACAAGTGAGGAATATGTTTTCCCACTACGTGCCGCTGATGATGCTAAGAATTGGGCATATATATATATATATATATATATATATATATATATATATATATATATATATATATATATATATATATATATATATATATATATTTATGTATATATATATATATATATATATTTATGTATATTTATATAAATCTGTATGTATATACATATATATGTATATATATATATATATATATATATATATATATATATATATATATATATATATATATATATATATATATATATATATATATATATATATATATATATATATATATATATATATATATATATATATATATATATATATATGTATATATATACATATATATATATATATATATATATACATATATATATATATATATATATATATATATATATATATATATATATATATATATATATATACTGAAACCAGAGAAGTAAGTGTCAAGCTGGTGATGTCAATGGGTATGAAATGTGGCGCTGCCCCATAGACAATGAATGGGAGGCTGATTTTGTGGACCCACAAAATGTTTTTCATTTTAATACCCAAATGAGCTTTATTCGAGTCATGACCTACAGCATCACAAGTTTGAGTTTTGCACTGGATTTGGGAGAGAGTTGTTCATGTTTACTACTGTTTTTAGACAATAAGAATAACATATATGAATTAGTACGCAGCATGTCGGCCTGTCAAAGTTAACGCATTAACACAAAATCAGTTTAACGCCACTAAATTCACATTAAGATCTTTCAGAGGATGTAGTGGGCTAAACTTGGTGAAGAAAAAAGGAGTCCTTTGACCTCTGACCTCCAGATCTGTGAATGTAAATGGGATCTATGGGTACATGTCCACTTTATGATAATCACAGTCAGTCTGGATCAAGTCATAGTCAAGTCAGCACACAATATCTGTCATTGTTTTGTGTCATTAACTGATTTCCAATAATATATGTGTGTGTGTGTGTGTGTGTGTGTTATATATATATATATATATATATATATATATATATATACACACACACATTTGCATAAGGCAGCGTATTTGCCCTCTCCCATGTTGATAAGAGGAGTGAATACTTGACTAATCTCAGTATATCAGACTGATATACAGTATATATAGTATACATGGTCACCAGCACACATCACAACGTGCAGCACCCAAAGTTGGACTTTGCTCAGCGCAGTGAAAAGCATTGTGGTGAAATACCAGGTTCTACAGCACAGAGGTGTCGCGTTGTGTCTGAGAGGGACCTCAGAGTACTACTACTGCTACTACTACTACTACTACTGGGGCAAAAAATGAATGAATCGATGAAAACTGATGATGAATATTAGTTTTGTTGTACTGTTGACGCCGAATTTTTCAGTTTTCTTTCCTGGGATTTCAAAGTTAAATGAAAAGTTGGCCTATTTAACATAGAAATGCTGCTGCGGTGTTCTAATGATTTAGTTATTTTCATCCTTTAAAAGTCAGCAGAACGCAGGAAACAAAGTCTCTGAAACTCAGTTTTCTGGGGAGGACCCCGAGACCCCCACTTTGACCTGGAAATCCTCCCGATTGTTGATGTCTCAAGGTTGGCAAGTATAGTGGTGGGAAATGAAGTAAAGTGGTGTTTGGACCCGTAAAATGCTTCAGAAATATTATTTAATCACATAACTTTTTTGTGTGAAGATGAATTGTACAGCAATTTTTGACAAATCCAAAATTTCATTGCTTGGACATGAAGTGGTATTTGAACCCATAAAATGCTTCATAAATATTAAATCACAGTTTTTGTATTTTTTTATGTGAAGATGGGTTATAACAGTATGTATTCAGCAAGAATTGCACAGCAAGTTTTGACAAATCCAAAATTTCATTGCATGGACATGAAGTAAAGTGGTGTTTGGACCCATAAAATGCTTCATAAATGTTATTAAATCGCATTATTTTGTATTTTTTTATGCCAAGATGGGTAATAATATTGTATATATTTAGCAAGAATTGTGCAGCAATTTTTGACAAATCCAAAATTTCATTGCTTGGACATGAAGTGGTATTTGAACCCATAAAATGCTTCATAAATATTATTAAATCACATTTTTTTATTTATTTTTATTTATTTTTTTAATGTCACGATGGGTAATAACTCTATTTATCATGTAATGCACAGCAGTTTTTGACAAATCCAAAATTTCATTGCATGGACATGAAGTAAAGTGGTATTTAGACCCATAAAATGCTTCATAAATATTATTAAATCACATTATTTATTTTTTTATGTCAAGATGGGTAATAACACTGTGTATATTTAGCAAGAATTGTGCAGCAATTTTAGACAAATCCAAAATTTCATTGCTTGGACATGAAGTGGTATTTGGACCCATAACATGCTCCATAAATATTATTAAATCACATTTTTTTATTTATTTTTATTTATTTTTTTAATGTCACGTGGGTAATAACACTATTTATCGTAATGCACAGCAGTTTTTGACAAATCCAAAATTTCATTGCATGGACATGAAGTAAAGGGTATACCATTTCTATTTTTTTTTTTAATTTTGCTCCGCTTTTTAATTATCCAATCTTCTTTTTCTTTCTTGATGGTTTTTTTTCCCACCCATTACTCCCTCCATATTTTTTTTTACTTTTTTTTTTTTTTTTTTTTTTTTTTTTTTTGGGGATTATCACTTTTTTTCTATTAATTCGCAGCAATTTTTGACAAATCCAAAATTTCATTGCGTGGACATGAAGAAAAGTGGTATTTGGACCCATAAAATGCTTCATAAATCATGCATTTCATAATAATAACTCATTTCCGGTGCCAGTGCAGCTGCAGTTACATTTCCCACCGATAGGTGGCGCCTGCGTGCCGTGGAGATGTCGCTCTTCTATTGGTGGACACGGTTGTCTTCCTGTGACGTGGGCGGCGGCACTCTGGGTGGTGTAGAGCGGTGGTAACCTGCTGGGACGAGACACAGGAAAACCTCTGACCCAACAGGTATGAGCTCTGCTAGTACTCTTCTGCTAGTACTCTTCTGCTAGTACTCTTCACAGGCTTGTTAGTAGAGAGAGTAGAGAAAAGTACTATAAGGTTGTTAATTAACAAACTAGTAGTATTTAGCTCACCTTTGATTTTATTGGTATGTAATGTATCTAGGAACTGACTGTGTTCAACCATGAAATAGTTTGGTGACTATTTATAAGAGTTAGTCTTGTTTTTGTGCTCTACTTTATCAGAACAGATAGTACAGCTAATGAATAGATCATGTCAAGTCATTGTAAGACCAGAACAGACGGCAGTTATTGATTTTTTTAAGCCATTACTTAAGAAACCAGGTTCATGATCTTTGGAATCACGAAAGCGTTGCCAGTATCCAGTTGTGTAATATGGCATCACCAAGGTGTGTGATACCAGTGAATAATGAAGTTAATTTGAATTACATTACAATGTTCTTTGTGTAAAAATAGGAAGTCAGCTCCGGCTTCTTCTGCTATAGTTTTTTCATAGATATGTATAGCAAGTTTACTCCAAATTACTTAACTAACTAGACAGATATCTGTTTTGTTGTGTAGAAGACTTACAAGCGATGTGGAGAGAGACAGAAATATCTGAGATGTGACGGAAATGCTGCATTTTAGTTGTGCTGTAAAAGTAGGGGAGACCGGGGACGGTAGTAACACCTTTTGCTCAGCATCAGTAACTTAGTGGTTGTTGGTGCTTTATCTCTCAGACATTGAACTAAAAGAGTTGATTTGCTGATCCATGCTTTTTGAATTAAGTGAACAATCTAAAGAGACAAAAAAAAAATGTATACATATAACTTTAACATTTAGTACAAAAACAGCTGCTGCTGGGTCGCTACTGTGGTATGAACAAGATAAACTGATTTTGTTGTGCTTTAATTGCAATAAACAGATCAAAATTATGACAAAATAATCACATAATAATGCCAACTTGTAAAAGTCTGAATTCATGTTTTGTCAGGTCTGTCTGCAAGACAAAAAAACTTTTAAAATGCGTGTTTTGTTAATGGAGTTTGGTCTGATCAGTGCCAGGCTATGCTAACATAGTGGCTGCTCTATTAAAACTCAAAATAAAGTAATCTAGGCATAAATACAGTAGCAACGTTGTTGTAAACCGATCAAAAGGATGCCGAAACAACAACATAATGATGCCGAATAGTAAAAAGTTTGAATTCATGCTGCGTCAGGTCTGCCTGAGAGACAACAAGCAAACGACTTTTAAAATGCTTGTTTTCTGAATGGAGTTTGGTTTGATCAGTGCCAGGCTATGCTAACAAAGTAACTGCTCTATCAAAACCCAAAATGAAGTAATCTAAGCAAAAATATGACAACAGCAGTTTGAATTCATGCTGTATCAGGTCTGTCTGTAAGACGCTAAGCAAACAACTTTTAAAACGCTTATTTTCTTAATGGAGTTTGGTATGGGCGCCATGCTATGCTAACAAAGTAGCCGCTCTATCAAAACTATAAATAAAGTAATCTAGGCATAAATACAGCAACAACGTTGTAAACCAATCAAAGTAATGCCGAAATAACAACATAATGATGCCGATTTGTAAAAAGTGTGAAGTCATGCTATGTCAGGTCTGTCTGCAAGACGACAAGCAAACAATTTTTAAATAGCTTGTTTTCAGAAAGGGGTCCGGATTGATCTGCGCCAGGCTATGCTAACATTGTAGCTGTAAATGTAACTGTTGCTAATATTAAATCTTCTACTAACTTCAGTCGTGAGCCATTGGCTGCAGTTAGCAGAAGGCTAATCTTTATTGAAGGATAGTTAACTATAGGCATCCAAAGATGTATACGCCCTCAACTTACCTTCACAATGCTGCCATTGG
Organism: Pterois miles; assembly: GCA_947000775.1. NCBI lineage: Eukaryota > Metazoa > Chordata > Actinopteri > Perciformes > Scorpaenidae > Pterois > Pterois miles. The sequence goes on along the minus strand of CAMQGK010000500.1, from coordinate 2,208,197 downwards.
CCACCAACCCGCTGGCTGGACAGCTGGCTACTTAGCTAGCTTAGCTTGCTAATTCACCATGCTGTCAAACAACACAGAAAATGAGTCAAACAAAGGTGTCAGCAGATAGCGCTGTGCTGTGACAAGAGTGTGTGGATGAAGCATTAAGTTGTTACTCATTTAGCGACTGGCAAGTTAGCTAGCTACCTTGCTAATTCCACTACACAAATGCTACAGAAAATGAGCCCAACAGCAGACAGCGCTGAGTCACCGTCCCTCTGCCTCACTCCTCGCTGCTTCACCAGGAGGAGAGCAGGCATTAGCTAGCTAGCTTGTCAGCCTCCGGACAAGCTAGCTTGGTAACAAGCCAGTTCCGGAGACAGACAGTCTAGCTAGGTAACTAACATTAGCTAGCTGTCTGCTCCTCCTGAAATAGCATATGGTTCAGCTAATCCGCTAAGTGAGTGACATATACATATTTAGAGAAACTAGTATTTTCTTCAGCCATTGTTAAAAAAAAACAAGCTAACAGTACTTGCTAACCAGCGTTAACTAACACATTCAGAGAAGTATCCTGCTTTCACTTAACACTCTGCCCACAAGATGCGTCATCATGTTTACTAACAGAAAAAGGGTTTATGGGATCATATTGATGACATCACAGCAGCTCTTTTCTGATTGGTCAGTGTTACAACTCTCCCTGGTCTCCCCTACATTTTTGTATTAACAAACTGTATTCAATAGAAAGTATATGGTACAAGTACCTCATAACTGCACTTGACATAACGCAATGTAATGTCCTCCCCCTGTTCGTCCAGTCATGTACCTGTATCTCCTGGGGCTGGTGGTTTTCTACTACCTGTACCGCTGGGTCAGGGAGCTACCCAGGGTCCCCGACAAGGGCAGCAAGTATGTGTACATCACAGGCTGCGACAGCGGCTTTGGCAACCTCCTGGCCCGCCATCTGGACAAGAAGGGCTTCAGAGTGATCGCCGCGTGCTTTAGCGAGAAGGGGGAAGAGGATCTGAAGAAGTCCTGCTCCAGCAACCTGACCACGACCCACCTCGACGTCAGGTCCAAGGACAGCGTCGCCAAAGTAGCGGCGATGATCAAGGACAAAGTTGGGGAGCGCGGTGAGTTTTAGGCCTCTCTTTTTTGTTGGTCCAGACTGAAATAGCTCCACAACTATTGCCGTGAAATTTGATGCAGACATTCACATCCCCTTCAGGATTGTGATAACTTTGGTGATTGGAGTTTCTCGCTTGTCAGGTTTCTCCAACACTGAGTACAGCCTCCCGTAGCTTTATTGTTTCTCAGTTTTCTGTTATTTAAAACCTGACTCATTCCTCCCATGTAAAATGTATTCAGCGTGTATTAACATGCTTTGAATTTTTTCTGCTCGCTTAAAGGGATAGTTCAGGTGTTTTGAAGGTAGGTTGTATGAGGTTCTTATCCATAGTCATTGTATTACCTACAGACAGGAGTATCTGCAGCAAAGCAATGTACTGCTGTGGACGAGGCCAGCAGCAAGACAGATTTTAGACAACTTAAACTTAAATATCCAATCTGAATGTTTTCACCAGTTTTATATGATATGCTGCTATTTCGTGACTTTGGTTAGTTTGGATTCACCGAAGTCGGATGTGCCAATTTTGGTGTGAATGCCAGTCCAGTTCATCAGAACCGCTCCCTCCTTGGGGTCGTCTTGCTGTTGCCTCTTTATTCCACCTGTTGTCACTTGTGCTTCCTAAATGGACAGATCGATCCCCCTGAAGTTGACCTGGATGTCCTCTGTGTTGTCCTCCCAGGCTTATGGGCTGTAGTGAACAACGCAGGCGTGTCCGTCCCCTCCGCCCCGTGTGATTGGCTGACCATTGACGACTACAAGTCCATGCTGGACGTCAACCTGAATGGCGTGATCGCGGTGACCCTGAGCGTCCTGCCGCTCATTAAGATGGCCAGGGGTAGGGTAGTGAATGTAGCCAGCGTGTTTGGGAGGATCAGCGCTACGGGAGGCCCGTACACCATCTCTAAGTACGGGGTGGAGGCCTTCAATGACAGCCTCAGGTGAAACATTAGTGCATGCAATCAATTTATTGTCTCATGCAAAGAGTCTGCATATAGGCACTGAGCAAATAAAGTGGTTTTCCCAGGTTAAACCTATCGCCGTTCGGTGTCAAAGTCCTCTGCATTGAGCCGGGCTTCTTCAAAACCAACGTGACTGACACTGCGATCCTGACCAACAATGTGAAGCTGCTGTGGGACAGAATGCCCCAGGAGGTCAGGGACGACTACGGAACCGAGTTTCTACAGAGCAGTAAGTTTGGCTCGTTGCCTTTCTTCACTTTTGTTTTGAATTTTATGTATTTATTCCGCTCATTTCCCCCTCCAAGCTTTTCAGATAATATCAGAGAAAATTCCAAAGATGAGCGACGGAGACCTGATGAAGGTGGTCAACTGTATGGAGCACGCCGTCGCCGCTGTCCGGCCCCGCACCCGCTACTCTCCAGGCTGGGACGCCAAGTTCTTCTGGCTGCCGCTGTCCTACATGCCAACCTGCGTCTCTGACTACATCCTGAAGGCACAATTGGTTCCCATTGCCAGGAAGCTGAAATGAATTGTGCTGTTTTTATGTATTCCTGTGTCCACATTATGCAATCTGTCACTGCATTGTCTGTATAGCTAACCTTTGGTTGGACGGCCCTGACATAAACAATACAATTTAGTAGGACTGTGTGTGTCTGTATACATTCTCTGAGTATTTTCCATTGACTAGCGAGCACTAACACCGTACAAGGCCACCTTATCTACAGACAGATATGCATTTGTTCAGACTATGGCTCTTGGCCTTGATGAGTGTGCTAAAGTTCAGTGATTTGCAATAACACAGCAGCCTGATTAGACACAGATTACAAGAGCAGCAGATCGAGGGGGGGCAGTGGTTCAGTTTCCACAGAACAGCTAAAAAATCAAAAATTCAACTTGTTAAAGTCATTTTCTCTTGCCTGCTGTAAACAGTAATAGTAAGTCATAAAATGTCCTTATTAATTGCTTCCTCATATTTTCTTTAACATGTATTTATAACAGATGGCTTAGATTATAGATTGTCTTCTGTATAACATAAACTAAGATAAATGCACATTAAAAATACATTTTGTTTTGCACGTGCTCGATTTTAGGTCATGGCCAGCGTAATACAGGTGAACTTAATTTGACCGTCCCAAAACTGTTTACTGCACATGTGCAACAGTTCAATGTTTTAGTACTTTCAGTACATAATGTGCTGTTCTCCAACAGGATGATAACCGCAAAAATGTTCCATGAATCGACCACTAAATGTTCTGGTTCAATGGCAGTTTGTAGTTCAACGGTCCTCTTCGTCACCCTGTTCCGTGTTGAAATCGTGAGACCAAGATGGCACCTAACCGTCGGTCTACAGCGCTTGGCCATTACGAGGCCTCAAACTGGATGCTCTCAGAGGGACGTTGCCACCGAGCTTAGTGTGCCATCAGCAGGTTGCAACAGAGACACAGGGAGACTGGAAGAGGACATCGATATAATCTCACTGTGGCATGAACGTTGTACATTTTCCATAAATTTTACCCCAAAGTCGAATATCCCTAACTTTTTGTGAGTAGTGCTATGTCTCCTTTAATGTCAAATATTTATAACAAATGGCTTAGATTATAGATTGTCTTCTCTATAACATAAACTAAGATAAATGCACCTAAAAAATACATGTGCTCTGTTTTAGGCCAAGTTAATATCTCTAAAATCAGTAGAGATAACTGACAATAATCCAGAAAATTCATCAATAAGACTTGCACAGTATCCTGGAGATCTGTCAATGATTAACAATTTTAGGAACACCCCTTAAAAGAAAACTAAGATGTTAAAAAGAAATAAAATCCCCAAATGAAATCTCTTTACACTGGAATGAATCTTTCAATAAGGCAGCTCCTCCTCCTTTCCTTCCATTTCGACATTTAGTCATAAAACTAAAATTTGGGGGTGCTGTTTCATAGAGAAATGTAACACTGGTGTCTTTTATTAACCATGTTTCTGTCAGAAAAAGAAAATCTAAACTGTGAGAAATAACTAAGAGCGACTTGTTGGTCAGAGATCTGATATTCAGTAAAGCTAGCTTAGTTTACAGTCGTCTCTACATGGTACAGTCAACAGATTAGATTGATTCACCCCGCAAGTTGCCCGAATTTCCCTCCAGGGATTAGTAAAGGTTCATCTTATCTTATCTTAAGTTGACTATATTCGACTCCTTTTACTAATACAGGAATTCGACTGGCTTGTGCTCAGAGCAGCTGTCAGTAGTAGGTCTACTGCAGCACGGACCCTGAATGCATCATGGCAAGTTATCTTTGTTTTGAACTTGCACTTGACAGCCATGTGTTCAGGCCAAGAAGTCTGCTGAAAAGTTGGAGCTCCACGCGTACACAGTCTGTCCAACAGCAGAGAAAAGTCTTTCTTCAGGATCTCAGAGACAGTTTTCCTTCCTCATCCTCATGCCATCTGGATGCATTGTCAGGATGGTCGCCAGTTCTCTGACGTATCAGAAGAAATTTGATTTTGCCTTTCTCACATGCTGTGTTATAGAGTCCCCAATCGGAGCAGTATATTTCTATTTGTGTGGGGTTGCTGATAGCTTCTCTAGTCCCGGTTGTGAAATTTTGGCTTCTCATCATGTTTTGGTTGGCCCTTGGCTGAGTTTTTATTGATCCTCACATTGCATTCGTCATCACACATTTTATTTGGAGTCGACGGATCATATTTATTGTGCAATGAGACTTCAGGTGGTGGAGCTTTAAATCTTCTGCTGGGTCCTGGCTGGGTTTGATGACTTTGGTCTGGCGCCAGCACTGTTCCAGTGGGAGAGGTCAGTTGGACCATCCGGTTTGGGGGTTGCCCCAGCTATTCCAGTGTCGTTTGGACGCGTCCAAGGAAGTTTTTGTAGCAGGAGGCTCGACACCAGATGCGATCCCACGTATTTCAGTTTGTCCGTTTGCACTTGAAGGCCCCACAGCCTGCACAGAAGCTGCAAAAGAGTTGATAATTCCTCCTTCATGCGAATGTCCTGCAGCGTTACTTCTCAAGCTGCGTTATCCTCAGAAAGCCGCTCACTCTTCAGTTCGGAGACATTATTCTATCAATACGCCGATGATTGCCAACTAAATCTACCAAAAAATATTGTTCCAGTGATTTATAAGCAACCAGGAGGCAGTACTCCTAAATTTCTTACCAGTAAAGATAAGAAAAAAAGCATAAAAATGCAAGCAGAAGCACTTACACACAGTATATGCTGTATAAATGTATTTCTCATCATTGACTGTGTCCCTGAAGTCATTTTCCACCCTGTTAGTTTGTAGTTTCTCACCCACCTAAAAAAAACTACAATTCCGTTTTCAGGAAGTGACGTATTATTTTGGGGTAAAGAAGGTAAACTTTGTCATGTCCTCTGTTTTATGACGTTACCGTCTTTGGCTAAATTATGAAACAAAAGCTAGTCTCATCAAAAAAAAGAGATTTGATATAGTTATGAAAGCCGTTTGTGTTTAGAAGGTTAGCTACCTAAACCTAAATCTGATTACTCAGAACTACGGCTAACATAGCTCCAAATATTCCTCCCTATTAGACCAGTATAAACCCATAAATATATTGATTGTCTGAGATCGTGTTTTCATTAGTTTTACATGTTCCTCAAACTGTTGCTGTGTAACAGGAATGACTCTTGATTTGAGGTGTGAGGAGACTATTAGAAAGCTGTAGAATGACTTTTTGCAACATTGGTGCTGCAGGCTCATCCTTTATTGTTGTTTCAGCAAAATAAGTTTTTAATCAGTTTATTTTCTGCCTCATACATATCAAAATGTGACCAGAAGTAGGACATCCTGTTATTTGTGGCATAACATACTATGTATTAGAACACAGTGTACTTTCTAGGCCACTATTTATGGGTATTGGAACACACAATGAATTGTTTGCCTTTTCCCACCATATTTTGGCTGTGACCACTAATTATTAAATTGCATTCATTGCCTTTAAAAAAAAGATTAGATTTAACTTTGAAAGCCCTGCTGTAAAGACATGTATTTGCATTTTAGACTCACTGGTTCCCTTAGTTTCAGCTTTACAAGCTAAATGTTTCTCCTCCTTGTATTATGGTTATTGCGTTACCCTTTGGTTGAAACAAACACTCATCCGGTTGTTTGTTCAGGTTTATTTCAGTTCGTGACAAAGCTGCAACACAGATAAGATAGTTCAACATGACTCAACACTGCCATCTCGTGGTGAGTGGATGAGGACAGCCATTTCATGAAATCCTCCACTGGGAACAACTATTGAAGCATATAGGAAATATACAGTTGACGAGTTGTTTTTGTGTAAAGACAGCGTTTTATTCCATCTTTCATTGGAAACATTAAATATAACTTCTTTCAGGATGACGAGACAGGTACATTTTGCATTTTGACATGTTTTACAAACCAAGTGCTCCTAACTGCAGAACCCCTCCTTTTGTTCCTCTCCCCCCAGGTGGATTGTTAAGAGGTTTACGAGTGCTCCTCAGCCAGCTTCTCGGCCTTCTGGACCACTTCCTCGATGGGGCCGACCATGTAGAAGGCCTGCTCGGGCAGACTGTCGTACTCACCTGCAGGGGAAACAGGTACCGCAGAAAATATTACTACAAATTGAGCTCAACGTTAGAATTAAGTACTCAAAATCACAATGACTTCATCAGCTTACCGCCAAGGATGCTCTTGAAGCCCTTGATTGTTTCCTTGAGGGGAACCAGCTTTCCGAGGTGGCCGGTGAAGACCTCGGCCACCTGGAAGGGCTGGGACAGGAAACGCTGGATCTTGCGGGCGCGTGCCACGGTCAGTTTGTCCTCCTCAGACAACTCATCCATACCCAAGATGGCGATGATATCCTGCAGGGATTTGTAGTCCTATGGGAGGAAAAGTTAACTTGTTAGCCTGATAAATGTTTCCTTATCAGTCCCACCAAATTAATTCATGCATTAATCCCACCAAAATAAAAATAGATCAGTCCCACCAAAATAAAAACTGATCATTATCAAGTCACAAACCTGAAGGATTTTCTGCACGCCACGGGCGATTTCATAGTGCTCGGTGCCGACGATGTTGGGGTCCATGATACGGGAGGTTGAGTCCAGGGGGTCGACGGCGGGGTAGATGCCCAGCTCAGCGATGGCACGGGACAACACGGTGGTGGCGTCCAAGTGAGCGAAGGTGGTGGCGGGGGCAGGGTCAGTCAAATCGTCAGCAGGCACATAGATGGCCTGGTGGAGGGGATTAATATTTGATTAATCTTAAATAGTGGTTTTAGGTGAACATGGACTGACAGTTGTCCTAACTGAAGTCCTGTTTACCTGCACAGATGTGATTGAACCCTTCTTGGTGGTGGTGATTCTCTCCTGCATGGTACCCATGTCAGTGGCCAGAGTGGGCTGGTAACCCACAGCAGAGGGGATACGACCCAGCAGGGCAGACACCTGAGAGGTAAGATAGACATTATCAAGCATGCCAGTCAACATTCGCCTTTACAAAATTATCTTTAGGGAAATGTTTCCTGCCCCTGACAGACATGTTTTACAGACCTCAGACCCAGCCTGTGTGAAGCGGAAGATGTTGTCGATGAAGAGCAGCACATCCTGACCCTCCTGGTCACGGAAGTACTCGGCTACGGTCAGTCCAGTCAGAGCCACTCTGGCGCGGGCGCCGGGGGGCTCGTTCATCTGTCCGTACACCAGCGCCACCTAGCGGGGACAACAGTTGAGGTAAGTGGTTGATACTTTCCGATGTGTTCCCCCTCAACATTTAAATTTCTTGCCAAAATTCCTAACCTTGGAGGTGGTGTCCTTCAGGTTGATGACGCCAGACTCAATCATTTCATGGTACAAGTCGTTTCCTTCACGGGTGCGCTCTCCCACACCGGCAAACACAGAGTAACCACCGTGGGCCTTGGCCACGTTGTTGATCAGCTCCATGATCAACACAGTCTTGCCCACACCGGCACCACCGAACAGACCTGTGACCACACGAGAGGGAGGATTCGTTTTGATATTAGACACGGCTTCAAAGATGCCATCTATCCTGGCTGGAGAAGCACAGTCGTGAGCGAACATTTATGTTTAAGCACATACCAATCTTTCCTCCCTTTGCGTAGGGGGCCAACAGGTCCACCACCTTAATGCCTGTCACCAGAATCTCCTGCTCCACGCTCATGTCGGTGAATTCAGGGGCCTCAGCGTGGATAGGTGCAGTCCTATGGGGAGGGAAAAAACAATTTCTAGCCATTCATCAAAGAGCTAAACTGTTTTTGCAGCTTTAAAGTCAACATTTGTAAGCATGGCAAGCTCTTTCGCCCCTGCATGACAGACATTTGCTTGCATTATTTTACAGTCCGTGCCAGTTGCTTGCATGTTTTTGTCCCAATGTCGCATTTATATTGTCATTCTGCATGACATTCTGGTTATTATAATAACGTAATCCATCGTGTTGTTATTCAAGTGAACTCACTGCTTAGTAGTGATTGGACCCCTCTCGTCGATGGGCTCGCCGATGACATTCATAATCCTGCCCAGAGTCTCGGGACCCACTGGGATTCTGATGGGAGCGCCAGTATCCAGAACTTTCTGTCCACGGACCAAACCCTCAGTACCATCCATAGCAATGGTACGCACTGTGTTCTCCCCTAAACACAAAACACATTTATTTAGCTTATTGAGTACATTTAACATTTTTCAGCTCCTTTGGGTATAGTGAGAGTCCTACTGCTCACCAAGATGCTGTGCCACCTCCAGGACTAGCCTGGACTCACGGCCGGCCACTTCCAGGGCGTTGAGGATGGGAGGGAGGCCCTCATCGAACTGGACGTCGACGACGGCACCGATAACGGCCACAATGCGGCCGGCGGCGGCGCTGGCAGCTGCGGCAGGTGCGACATAGTCTCTGCCTGGAAAATAAGAAAGCTCAGTCAAACACGTGAGCTACAGTCGCGACCTTGTGGGGCTTCAGCATAACACCTTGTCTGCTAAAAAGGACCGGATAGAGCCGCTACGCCTCAATGTCAATCCATTACTGTCGGACAAACTATGAACTCGCCTCTCAACAACTTAAATGAACGTATGACACCCTTAAACAAGTACTAAGCGTGTTGTTTAAGTAGATCAGACACTAATAAGCAAGTCATTACGCTGTCTAAACAACGCTAACGTGGAAGGACTGACAGATGAATGAACTTCGAGCTAGCATTGCTAATGCTACTGCTGCTAATGACAAACGCAGTACATTCAATGGCAAGGTAGTTCATATTACTCTTCATGCATTTTCTGTTACATTGATCGAGTAAGTGTGTGGCTAAACGTTGCAGATGACCAACATTGCTAATCTCCTAGCCAGACTTTCCAACAAGCAATGCTAACCTAGCAGGCTATGCACGGTCTCCCACCGCCTCATGTCATTACATAAAGGTCATTCCTGCTAGCACAAGAGATACACAGCCTAGCCATTTACTGACGCTTGACAACTGTCAACAGAAGCAAATATGCACATGTGTACCCATACAGACGTTTGGACTGACTCCAGCAGATTTAAAATGAGCTATTTTGATGTTAAGGCCTGCCACACCGCCGCCGGCAGGGCAGCCAGCGTGTTGCTAGCAACAGCTAACATTAGCATCGCCCCTGTCCTTCTCTGACAGGCTGCTTTAGATGCGTATTTTACCTTCGTTCAAAAGCACCATGCATGCAGGACTTACGTGAAAGGACGGCTGGGGAGCCAACGAGAGCCTTCAGGGGCTGGGCCCCAGGCTTGAGAGCCTGAAGTGCCCCGGTGCAGCAGCGTCCCACAGCTCCTAACATTGTCAAAATGGCTGAAGGTGGAAAGAGACGGAGGAACTCTCGGCTTTATAATGAATGGTGGCTGAGGCGAAGTGCGCATGCGCGCAACGTAAAAGGGCTGAACTGAGCATGCGTGCAGCTGACATTCTGCCCTCCAGAGCTGGAGCCTGTTTGACAGTAAATGTGACTCTGAATGACAGTCCAAACAAAAGGTTAGATTGAATTTAAGTTAGTATTTAAGTCGTTCAATTAATGCAGACTAAATGGGATCAAATGCTTTAGGCGTCCTAGTAGTGTCACTGCTCTATTTGTACACAGTGTACCATATCGAGAGGAGTTTTCTGCTGCATCCCCCGACATCTGTTCATGTCTGGAGTCCCTGTTCATTCCCCAGAGAAACTGCAAAATGTCCACAGTTAGTTCCACATTCTCACCGAAAACCGGACCACTGCCGGCGGTTATACGACTCAAAATGAAGCACATACAGTACATACGATTTTACTTTGACATAGGCATCAGTTGACCTCACCATGTCAGTGGTGTATCTGCTCTGACAGCAGCCAGGCTGGTGACAGTTGTGGACACTACATCTAAGTACTGGACTTAAATACATGAACTATAATATAACTATTAACTGCAACTGTCCAGTAAATGAAGTTAAAAACAACAATAGCAGAAACTCAAAATACTCAAATAAAGTAAAATTACCTTAAAAACTGTGCTTAATAAAGGGGAACTATGTCAATTTTCAAACTTCATATTCCTGTGGTCTAAGACAGTCCAATAAATATTAGTAAAAATGAACAACTTTCTCCCGAGTCCAAAAACTAGAGTGCTAAAACGACAATGTGTGATGTTATAATGTAAGTTATAATATATAATGGAGCAGCTCCAAACTTAATATCCTATGGCATCACAAGTTTGAGCCTGTATGTAGCCTACTTAGTCACTTTCCACCACTGACGGCCTGACGGCCTGTATGTAGCCTACTTAGTCACTTTACACCACTGACGGCCTGTATGTCGCCTACTTAGTCACTTTCCACCACTGACGGCCTGTATGTAGCCTACTTAGTCACTTTCCACCACTGACGGCCTGTATGTAGCCTACTTAGTCACTTTACACCACTGACGGCCTGTATGTCGCCTACTGAGTCACTTTCCACCACTGACGGCCTGTATGTAGCCTACTTAGTCACTTTACACCACTGACGGCCTGTATGTAGCCTACTTAGTCACTTTCCACCACTGATGGCCTGTATTTGGCCTACTTAGTCACTTTACACCACTGACGGCCTGTATGTAGCCTACTTAGTCACTTTCCACCACTGATGGCCTGTATTTGGCCTACTTAGTCACTTTACACCACTGACGGCCTGTATGTAGCCTACTTCTTCTCTCTAATGGACTGTGGTGGCAGAGAATCATCCTGAAGCTATGAATCAGAGGGGGACAAAAATAGGTTTTTGAAAAGTGAGGGAGAGATTCCCTCTATCCCCAGAAGACATTCCCTCCCTGCTTAGAGCTAAAGTGTAAGACCTGCTCAGTTGTCGGTTAACAAAAAGCTAAAAGCTCCAGGAACCTCAGAAACAACAGAGCAGACATTTTAACAGGTCAAAGCAGGAAAGACTCAGGTGTAATTAATCCCATTAATGATGGCTGTTGCAGGTCCAGGGTTTGGTTCTGTACACACTGGCTCACTGAGAGGAGAGGCTTCCTGGGACCACCCGGACCTGTTAGTACAAAAGGTAACGTTAAGTGATTTCTTGTATACTAACTAAAAAGAACTGCATGCTATCAAAATCAATACTAGAGAGGCAAGTCCACCGTTTCTACACTAGAGGGTGCTGCTGTATTACAAGAGACAATGTGGAGCAGGCGGATGTGTAGATGTTGTCTTGGTTTGTACACAGATTCAACAAATCAGTCGTAATGAGTTCCTTCTCTCTGAATGTGTTTTAAAACACACCTGACTGATGTTTTGCATGTTGCTGTAAGTGCCTGAACGAGGCTCGGTATCACACTTTCTACCTGTAGCTGCATCTCTACTCGTCTGTGTTTGTCTGTGAAAACACAGCATGAGTGATGATGGAGAATATTTGCGTTGCCATGTCTTTGCAGTCGGTGTTGTTGGGTTATTACAGGTACGTGCAGGAGGACCCTCTGAATGTCAATCTCTTTTAAAATATAATTATGACATAGTCAAGAGAACAACACTGAGATCACTCAGCAATGTTTCCATTTATCACTGGTCAGTGTTTGGAAAGATTGTGATTGTGTTACTGTAGCCACAGTGATCAGGTTCAATGAGTTCACAGCAGCGAGATGCAAGAATGGGCATGTTCCTCAACACGATCCAGTGCATCAGGGGTTGCCATGTCTGGGAGGGAACACTAAATTGCGAACCTCTCGCGAGATGGTTGAGGTTAGACATTGATCTCGACTAATGTGTTGGTCATTTTTTGTCTCTTTGTCATCGTTTCGTGTCTTTTTCTGGTTGTTTTGCCCATGTTCATCGTCACGATTCTCTTCGTAGTTGTTTCGTATATCTTCATGGTTGTTTTGTGTCTCTTTGTGGTCATTTTGTGTCTTGTTGTTTTGCCCATTTTCATAGGTGTGATACACTTTGTAGTTGTTATGTGCTTCTTTGTAGTTGTTTTGTGTCTCTTTGTGGTTGTGTAGTATCTATTTGTAGTCATTTTGTGTCTCTTTGAGGTTGTTTTGCCCCTTTTCATAGTTGTTGCGATTCTTGTAGTTGTTTTGTGTCTCTTTGTAGATGTTTAGTGTCCCTTTTTAGATGTTTTGTGTCTCTTTGTAGATGTTTTGTGTCTCTTTGTAGATGTTTTGTGTCTCTTTGTAGTCATTCTGTGTCTCTTTGTCGTTGTTTTGTGTCTCTTTGTAGATGTTTTGTGTCCCTTTGTAGATGTTTTGTGTCTCTTTGAGGTCATTTTGTGTCTTTCTCTCTCTCTGGTTGTTTTGCCCGTTTTCATAGTTGTGATACTCTTTGTAGTTGTTTTGTGTCTCTTTATGGTTGTGTAGTATCTATTTGTAATCTTGTCTCTTACTGGTTGTTTTGCTCATTTTCATCGTCATGATTCTCAGTCGTTTTGAGTCTCTTTGTGGTTGCTTTGTGTGTCTGTAGTTGTTTTGTGTCTATTTGTGGTCATTTTATGTCTCTTTTAGGTTGTTTTACCTCTTTTCATAGTCATTGGGAGTCTCTTTGTAGTAGTTTTGTGTCTATTTGTGCTCATTTTATGTCTCTTTTAGGTTGTTTTACCTCTTTTCATAGTCATTGGGAGTCTCTTTGTAGTTGTTTTGTGTCTATTTGTGGTCACTTTCTGTCTATTTCTTGTCATTTTCATAATCGCGATCATCCTTGTAGTTGTAGTTATCTATTTGTTGTAATTTTCTTGAATGGTTGAATGGTTAAGGTTAGACATTGACCTTGAATGGTTTAGGTTGGGACAGGTCATGGGCCAGTGAGTCTCTCAAGAGTTTTTTGTGAGTTACCTTCTAGTCACGACCAGCAGAGGCCGATGTGGTTACCGTTTTAAACCAGCAGAAATGTCCGATGACCCACATCATGGAGTGATCTGTGGAACCTGCTCTGTATTTGAATCAAAAATAACCTTTATTCAAATCACCTGTGCGTTGTCTCTGTCAGGTTCTGCAAAGCACCCCCTTCATCATACTCGGGATAGTTTGACAGCGGGCGACCTTTGACCTTCCACAGACATGATCCATGCTGGTGAGGAAACAGTTTTCTACTTTTTTAAGACATTTCATCAAAGATCTTACAGGTAAAGCATGTGCTCATAATAGCAGGTTGATACAGGTGGTTACAGCGCTGTGAGGCTTTTGCAGTAAAAGCTTTTGTCTTCTGGTCTTTAAGCCTTGCTAGCAGCATGGCTCTAAGCAGTGTACCAATGGTGGCCTGTCAGCCAGTCCAGTACTTCAGTCCAGACTGAAATATCTCAGCAATTAATGGATGTAATGCTATGAAATCTGGTACATACATCCATGAACTGTAATAATCACTCAACTTCTCAGTCGACGACTCCAGAGTCGTCATCCAGTCAGCATTTACATGTGTCCAATACTTTGGTTCATGACCAAAACCCTGCAAAAGTAGTTACTTTCCTATCAGTCTCAGCTCTGCTTTGTGCTGGATACTACTTAGCACATAACACTTAACTAAGACAACGACTGTCAGTATGGGCGAATTATTATTATTATTATTATGAGACAATGGACCCCTGGGCACAACTACATGAGACACAGTTTAAGTTGTTTAGGCTCTTTTTGTTGTTTTGTGTCTCTTTGTTGTCATTTTCTGTATCTTTGTAATTGTTTTTTTTGTCAATTTGCATCTCTTTGTAGATGTTTTTGTCTCTTTGTAGATGTTTTGTGTCTCTTTGTAGATGTTTTTGTCTCTTTGTAGATGTTTTTGTCTCTTTGTAGATGTTTTGTGTCTCTTTGTAGATGGTTTTGTCTCTTTGTAGATGTTTTGTGTCTCTTTGTAGTTGTGCTCTTTTAGTTGTTTTGTGTCTCATTGTCATCATTTTTGTCTTTGTAGATGTTTTGTGTCTCTTTGTGCTGATTTTGTGTCTCTTTGTAGTCATTTTGTGTCTCTTTGTAGATGTTTTGTGTCTTTTTTTTTTTTTTTTTTTTTTTTTTTTTTTTTTTTTTTTTTTTTTTTTGTTTTTTTTTTTTGTTTTTTTTTTTTTTTTTTTTTTGTTTTTTTTTTTCTTTTTTGTTTTTTTTTTCTTTTTTTTTTTTTTTTTTTCTTTTTTGTTTTTTTGTTCTTGTGTTTTTTGTGTCTCTTTGTTGTCTTTAGTGTCTCTTTTATTTTTTTCTCTTTGTGCTGATTTTGTGTCTCTTTGTAGTCATTTTGTGTCTCTTTGTAGATGTTTTGTCTCTTTGTAGATGTTTTGTGTCTCTTTGTGGTGATTTTGTGTCACCTTGTAGTCATCTTGGATCTCTTTGAGGTTGTTTTGCCCATTTTCATAGTCATTGTCAGCCTCTTTGTAGCTGTTCTGTGTCTCTGTGGTAATTTTGTGTCTCTTTGTGGTAGTTTTATGTCTCTTTACTCAGTTTGTGTCTCTTTTAAGTAATTTGCCCCTTTTCATTCTCATTGTGAGCGTATTTGTGGTCTTATGTGTCTTTGCAGATGTTTTGCATCTGTTTGTACTTATTTTGTGTGACTTTTTAATTGTTTTGGTCTTTATGTGAATGCTCTTCATCTCTTTGTAGTTACTTTTTGTCTCTTTGTGGTCGTTTTGAGTCTCTGTAGTTGTTTTGTGCCTCTTTGTGGTATTTTTTCTCCCTTTGTGGTCATCTTGCATCTATTTGTAGTTGTTTTGTGACTCTTCATGGTAATTTTGTGACTCTTTTTTGCTTCATTGTGAGTCTCTTTGCAGTTGTTTTGCGTCTCTTTTCAGATGTTTTAGTCTCTTTGTCGTATTTTGTGTCTGTTTTGTATTCATTTTATGTTTCTTTGTGGTCATTTTGAGTTTCTTCCTGCTAGACATTTTGTAGGTGAAGGCCTGGGGGCCCTGAAATGTTTGGCCCCTGGGCCTGTGGCCAGTCGTTCTGTTGAGTAATCCATCCATGACTGTCAGGTACAAGACAAAGACAACCTGTTTGAAACTCAATGATGCATTTTGCTGAATGTTTGTGTTACTGTACAGCAACCAGTAGCACATTCCTCTGGTACACCATGACAGTTACACTCTCAGGATTACTCTCAGCTTTACCTGGGCCTGTGGTGTAGCTGTCAGCTCCCCTTTAGATCCACTGGTATGAAAACTTGTCGGGACATACATGTGTTTCGTTGCACTGAGTGCTCTTACTTCGGGTATGCCATACATGCGCTCAATAATCAACAGTCACCGATGTCAGTCGGTGCCGTAACTATACAGTACGTTGAAGGAACAGGCATTATCTTGTAAAAACAGTGGTTAAACCAAATGGCACAGGAAAGATACCTGGAGGGGGAAGGGAAATCAAAGAGCTAAGTGGTGGCTTCCGCTGAATCATAAAAGAAAGCCTCACTCTTACTTTGTTTTTCCACCTTTTCTGAGGAAGCTATTTGCCCTTTAAATTACGTGGCACTGAATAAAAAAAATGCCATGTCCTGCTTTTTGTTGATGCCCTTTATTGTTGTCTGCATCTGCATGAATGTCACCTAACTGCCGGTTTTAGAGACACCGTGGGGTCTGCTTTTAAAAGGCAGCGAACATGCACACTCATTAACTGAGAAAGAAAACTTAATATTAAATCCAAATGTTTTTAAAAGATTGTCATAACAGGCGTAGATTTGCAGCTGCCCTATTTCTGCATAACATAACATATTCTGTGGTTTTCCATTTGTATATGGCATTTCATATTGGAATTCAGTGCTATGCTTTGTCCTAGTTTTGCCATATATTGTGTAACAAAACAAGTGTGTGCTATAAAAATTTCATTTCTTTATGTGAATTAGCCAATAGAGTGTCTTTTTGTATCCGATTCAACTGGTAGCAGGCTATTAAATAGGAGTTATCAGTCACAGTAAGCGCCATAGATGTGGGTCAGTAGGGCCCTACTGCATCTATTATGTTCTGTAAGTGACACTTAAAAGCAACACGTTCTAACATGTTGTAAAACGTTAATGAAACGTCACATTTTTAACACAAACAAAAAGGCTTCTTTAGGTTTAGGCAACAAAACTACAACTTCTTTAGGATTAGGTAAAAAAAACAGGTTTAGGCTACAACTACAATTTTAGGTTTAGGTGACAAAAACAGTTAGGTTTAGGCTTAAACTACAATTTCTTTAGGTTTAGGCAACAAACAGTTAGGTTTAGGTAAAAGCTATAACTTCTTTAGATTTAGGCAATAAAACTACAGCTTGTTTAGATTTAAGCAACAAAACTACAACTTCTTTAGGTTAGGTGACAAAATAGTTAGGTTTAGGCAAAAACTACAACTTCTTTAGATTTAGGCAACAAAACTACAACTTCTTTAGATTTAGGGAACAAAACTACAACATCTTTAGGATTAGGCAATAAAATTGCAACTTTTTTGGTTTTAGGCAACAACAACAGTTAGATTTAGGCAAAAACTACAACTTCTTTAGGATTAGGCAATAAAATTGCAACTTTTTTAGTTTTAGGCAACAAATACATTTAGGTTTAGGCTAAAACTACAACTTCTTTAGGTTTAGGGAACAGCAACAGTTAGGTTTAGGCAAGAACTACGACTTCTTTAGGTTTAGGCAACAACAACAGTTAGGTTTAGGCAAGAACTACAACTTCTTTTGATTTAGGCAACAAAAACAGTAGCGTTTAGGCAAAAACCCCTGTGAAATATGTCCCATCCATCGTCCCTGACCTCCACTCCTTATGGAGCTTCACACTGTCTTTACTACAGCGCCTGACTTCCACTTCTGCTAATGTCACAATTACTATGGTCGATAGAGGTTGTTGTGTTCTTTTATACCTTGTTTAAGTGATCATCCATGTTAACAAATTACTAGTGGGTGTACTACTGACCCACATCTATGGTGCTTATAGCAACTGATAATGCCTAGTTAATAGCCTGACAATGGTCTAATGGGATGATTTTTAAAACTGTAAGGTCACACAGCAATGACAGCTTCTTCCTATTTCTCACTACAAACTAGCTCCAAACAGACGCAATATTAAAACGACAAAAATAATTCCCATAAACCCTCGCTTTGCTCAATTAGCTCTCCACACGAAGCAAAGAGAGCTGAACCAGACTGAAGGAGGTTCATCTTTGAAGGGAAGCATTCTTGAGTGACAGCTCACCTTTCCTTGCTTTCAGTAATACAGTAGGCAATAAAAACACATGCCGGCTTCCCTGTTGCAGAGTTATGTGATTCCCTTTGCAGCTTTTATGGCTGCAGACAGTCTCATGGGATGCAAAGACTCCTCTGATCCAGGACTACATAGGAATTATAATAAGATTAGGGAGTTATGAGACTTTTCTTTGGTGCTGAAAAGGACACGCACCAGGTTTCAATAAAAACTGGACTGATTCTGGAGAAGGAGTGAACTGTTGTAACCTTTTACTTCCGGCTCTGAAAAGACTTCCTCTTGTACAGAATCTGACTTTGAATATAGACTTATGGGTAGATCGCACCCATTTTGATGACATATGAACAATATGAATGAATAAATAATGTGCAGGAATTTCATTGAATGATGTCAAATCTGACTGTGGACGAAAAGACAAACACCTGTCCTGTCAAAAAAGACTGAAATATGTTGACTGTTAAGTTGTAAATGCTACAGTGACACTGCCCTTCGTACAGATTTACTTCTCTGTGGCTTCTAGAAATGTATGTTTATAGTAAATCTTGCCAAGAGAAAGACTAACAAATCACTGCTCTGGGTGTTTTCACAGATGAATCATGCCACGCTGCTCTTGCAAGGTGTGTTGCCTTAAGGTATAAATCACCTATCCAAACTTTTCCAGCTCTCTGGATCGTATCAAGGGTGAGGCCTCTGAAGGCAGCATTAATAAAACACGAATAATATGTACTAACATGAAAAAAGATTTTCCTTAGCTTAATTAATTTACTATAGTAGTATTAGAGCTGAGAGCAGATAGTGAAAATGCTGGTTTGAAAGGCTAAACACCAGCAAATATGGATGAAATTGTTGCCTAATTGGTTAGGTTTAGGCCACAAAACTACTTAGGTTCTGGGAAAAAATGACTTGGTTAAGTTTAGGCAACAAAACTCCTTAGTTAAGTTTAGAAAAAGGTCGACTTTGTTCGGTTTAGGCAACCAAACTACTTGGTTAAGTTGAAGAAACGACTGACTTAGGTTTAGGCAACAAAGCAACTTTAGTTAAGTTTAAGAAAAGACCGACTTAGTTAGGGTTAAACAAAAAAACTACTTGATGAGGTTTTGGAAAAGATTAACTTAGTTATGGTTAAACAACAAAACTACTTAATGAGGTTTAGGAAAAGATTGACTTAGTTAGGTTAAGGCAACAAAACTAATTAGTAAAATTTAAGGAAAGTGAGAGATCCGGTTTTGGACCGCAGTGAAAATGCTGGTTTGTAAGTCTAAATGCCACTAAATATGGACAAAATAGTTGCCTAATTGGTAAGGTTTAGGCAACAAAACTACTTAGTTAAATTCAGGAAAAGATCAACTTAGTTAGAGATAGGCAACAAAACTATTTAGTTAGGTTTAGGATGAAATAACTCCAGAAATAGCGTACTTAAAATAATAGTCGATCTTTTCCAAACCTAACTAAGTAGTTTTATTTTGAAAAGACTGGGACAGAAATTGATATGCACGTCACGTTTTGCTGGACATTTGTCGTTGAAAGTTGTGCTGAGCGCCACAGAAAATATTGTCTGTGTATACGAATCAAATAGATTACATTTTGTGAGATTTTTGCAAACTGCCATGAGACTGTGTTGAACATAACCCTGTTTTAAGTTATTCAACTTTTTGCCTGTTTAAGTCAGTTTTGTTAGCAACATCAGAATCAGCTTTTCAAGGTGTAAAATGTACTCGTCATGTCATTATAGACCCCAAAGTTCGACAGAAATATTACAGAGGAAATGACTTCGCTGTCCTTAATGGTTGCTGCCACACAAAACAATGGGAAATAGATTTTAACCAGCTGTCTTGGACAAATTGCTATTATTCCCAGGAGCTTTCCTTTCTGTCCCTGTTTTAAACAGCATTGCTATCAATGAAAAAATGGGCAGTCATTGCTCTGTCATGACGAGGGATTTCTGAGGAGTCTGGAGCTGCCTCCCCACAGCCACCCATCCCACCCTCCCCCCTGAATGGGAGTGAGTTTAAGAAAGGGCTGGACTTCCCTTAATTTACTACAGGCTTACAATGGCTTGAATTTGAGTCTCATGAGAGTCAGAATACAGTCTAAACTGCTTCTGGTGGTGGTGTCCACATACCGTGACCTACAGATTGAGATCCAACACCTGGAAGAGGACTCGGCTTGATGCTCAGGACATGGAACCAAACTAATACTGAATGAAGACTCCTTCTCCCTGTTTGCACTTTTTCTGAATTTCTGAAAGGAGAGCTTTATAGGAGACCAGCATTGTGAGTTATGCATGCCTGATGCTTGTTAAAGCTTGTTCTCAGAGTGTGTGCGGGTTTTTCTTTAGGATTAAAATGTGAGGACGTGGGTTCACCTCTGTCTTCTCTTTCTCTCAGGGAAGTCATGGTGCCTTCACTGCACTGGGTCCTGCTGCTGTGGGGGCTTCAGGGTCTCTGGGCACAGGATTATGAGGATGACTATGAGGAAGAGGTGGTGACCACCGCCATCGCCAAAAAGAAGAGCAAACTAAATGCATCCAATTCCATACCGCAAAATGGCAAATGTAAGTCCAAATCCATAAAAGTAGTCTCTTTATTATGTTTTTTTTCTGTTTTTTGGCTCTTTCCACTGATGCACTTACTTGCCAAAGTGGTGTGGAATTGGCACATCGTTCACTTTTTTTCATCACTGGGAAAAAAAAAAAAGCTGCTGCTACAGGTAAAAGAAATAGAACATGATCCTCAACAAGGACGTCGCTGGAGGATGCAATCCTCTTGGATTGATCATATCTCCGGGGCTCCTCAGAGCCATCCATCTCCGGTGTGACCGCTCAGTGCTCTGTTACCCAAATGTTTTATTCGCTCAGAATCTCGTCTCCCCAGGCGCATTCTCTCTGTGACATATTTCCATGAAGATTAATGTGATTTATCCTCAGCCTATATTAGATCTGTGACCTCCTTCCATCACTGAAGGTTGGTGCAGGCAAGTTGAGTTACTTTTATTTCCTCTTCAAAACGAAACACCACATTTATGAACTTATCACACTTTTCCTGAAAAGGCATCAGCCTATAGAGCCTAAAGACTCAATAAATCACCTTTAGCCCTTCTGAAGGCTCCACAGATAAAGATTTCTCCCTGACTCATGAAACCCATTTGGCTGTGATCACTTATATTTTGGCTGGATATGAAAGTCATCTTCTTAGCGTGTCACGCCAGCTTTATCTTGTTCAGCCAGTGCTGAACACAGCTTTTGCTCTGTCAATATGAAAGTAAATGTTATATCTTGATTAAAAAAGTCTAGACAACAGAAAATACATCATGGCGGTTTGTTATGAAAAAACCTGACGTTAGCTGTTCTATTAGCTGTTTCCCGTCCTTATGCTAAGCTAACCAGTGTCTGGCTTGAGCTATTTAGCCAACACATTGTCAGTCCCAACTCGACACCTCAACACTGACGCTTGATCGATGCTCTAGGTACGCCTCTAGCATCAATTTTGGACCTATCTGGACAGCGTGTCAGTTTCCACTTGTTACAAGCATTGCGTCTTTTCAAAATAAACTTCTGTGTTCACATGAAACGTACAGTTTTCAAAGGAAATGTAGTTTCCGCTCGTAACATTCTTAGTACCTTTTCAAACTAAATTTCCCTGTTCAGAGGAAACAGTTTCTGTTTGTTTAACTGCACAGTATCTTTTCAGAATAAACTTCTGTGTTCACAGGAAACGTACAGTTTTCGCTCGTTATAGTCAAAGTATCTTTTCAAAATAAACTTCCCTGTTCACATAAAATGTACAGTTTCCGCTTGTAACATTCATAGTATCTTTTCAAACTAAATGTCCCTGTTCAGAGGAAACATACAGTTTCTGTTTGTTACATTCATAGTATCTTTTCAAAATAAATGTCCCTGTTCACAGGAAACGTACATTTCCTCTTGTTACATGCATAGTATCTTTTCAAACTAAATTTCCCTGTTCAGAGGAACTGCACAGTATCTTTTCAGAATAAACTTGTGTTCACAGGAAACGTACAGTTTCCGCTCGTTATAGTCAAAGTATCTTTTCAAAATAAACTTCCCTGTTCACATAAAATGTACAGTTTCTGCTTGTTACATGCATAGTATCTTTTCAAAATAAACTTCCCTGTTGACAGGAAATGTACAGTTTCCACTCGTTCCATGCAAAGTATCTTTTCAAAATAAGGTTCCTGGTTCACAGGAAACGTACATTTCCACTTGTTACATGAATAGTGTCTTTTGAAAATAAACTTCAGTATTCACTTGAAATGTACATTTTCTGCTCATTACATGCATAGTATCTTTTCAAAATAAACTTCCCTGTTCACAGGAAACATACAGTTTGCTTGTTACATTCATAGTGTTTTTGCTAAATAAACTTCCATGTTCACAAGAATAAAGGTTGAAATAACTATGTTTGTTACGTAAAATAACTATGTTTTTTACATAACTGATGTCAGTAAAGTACATACATTACATAACTGTGTTAAAATATACAAAAAAAAAACAAAACAAAAGTGTATTTCCCAAAATGTCAAACTATTCCTTTAATTCTTACTATCTCCTCTTCCTTCTCAGCACTCATAGATGAAGATTGCAGTTTGGAGTTAGCCTTCCTTATCGACAGCTCAGAGAGCGCCAAGGACAACCATGCCCAGGAGAAGCGCTTCGCCTCCGACGTGATGGACCGGCTCCAGAACCTACGGCTCCAGACGGGCCGGGGCCTCAGCTCCCGGGCCGCCCTCCTTCAGTACAGCAGCCATGTCATCATCGAGCAGACCTTCAAACAGTGGAGGGGCATCGACGACTTCAAGGCCCGAATCGCTCCCATCGTGTACATCGGCCACGGCACCTACACCACCTTCGCCATCACCAACCTCACCCGCATTTACCTGGAGGAGTCGGATCCCAGAAGCATCAAGGTGGCCGTTCTGCTCTTCGATGGCATCTCGCACCCCAGGAACCCGGACATATTCTCGGCCGTGGCTGACGCCAAGAACCAGGGCGTCCGCTTCTTCACCATCGGCATCACACCTGAAGCCAATGAGCCCGCCAACATAGCTCAGCTGCGACTGATAGCTAGCTCCCCAGCCTCGCGCTACCTTCACAACCTGCAGGACAGAGGCATCGTGGATAAATTCATCAAGGAGATTGTGAGTAAAACTGATTTTGCTTTGTTTTGGATTCAATGCAGAATTGTAGACTGTGGTAGTCAAAGTCTAGTTTTTGAAAAGAAGAAACAACACATTCTTCCTCTTACAAATCAAAAGTTTAATTTACAGGCAAGAAAACTCTTGTACAA
Organism: Pterois miles; assembly: GCA_947000775.1. Taxonomy (NCBI): domain Eukaryota; kingdom Metazoa; phylum Chordata; class Actinopteri; order Perciformes; family Scorpaenidae; genus Pterois; species Pterois miles. The sequence continues at coordinate 2,185,217 of CAMQGK010000500.1, read as the reverse complement.
AAGTCATAGACTTACTTTAAGTGTGAATAGATCAATGATGGTTCTCATTTATTTTCCTTGAAGCCTCCCAAACTAAGAAAAGTTGAGAAGCTCAGCACTCTAGAAAAGAAATTACAAATCCTCAATGAAAATGTTGTTTTTGAAAGGCTAAACACCAACAAATAACCACTGAAGCAGAATACCTCAATACATAAAAGAGTTTGTGAATTTTGGAAATGACTTCATTTTTTCAATACATTTTCACTTTTGGACTTCACAATGCTGATAATTTTATTAGGGCTGTCAAAGTTTATGTGATAACACGTTAACGGAAATTCAATGCAACTTGCAATTTTTAGGTTGTACTGGGAATCCATCACTTCAAACCATGTCATACTAGCTTGTTGCGAAGGAAACATAATTTTGGCGAGGAAAAACTGTCATGTCCATTTTCAAAGGGTTCCCTTGATGTCTGACCTCCAGATGTGTCAATGAAAATGGGTATTATGAGTATCCACGAGTTTCCCCTTTACAGACATGCCCACTTTAGGATAATCCCATTCAGTTTGGATAAAGTCATAGTCAAGTCAGCACTCTGACACACTGACAGCTGTTGTATGATTTGAGCATATTTTCTATGCTAAATGCAGAACCTGTGAGGGGTTTTGGACAATATTTGTTATTGTTTTATATTGTTAACTGATTTCCAATAATAAATATATCCATACATTTGCATAAAGCAGCATATTTTCCCACTCCCATGTTGATAACAGCATTAAATACTTGACAAGGTAAATTTTGAACAAATAAAAAATGTGATTCATTCGCAACTAATTATGGACAATTGTGATTAAACACAAATAGATATTTTATTTGATTGACAGTACTACCTGGAATAAAATCCTCAGTTTGAAGAAAGTGATTTTGCAGTGAAAATGCAAAATGCTGTTTTTGAAAGGCTACACGCCAACAAATATCCACTGAAGTAGAATATTTTGTTAGATAAAAACAATTTATGAATTTTCATCTTTTACAATACATTTTTGACTTTTGGACTTTACAGCAGTTAGGAATTTTAGTTATGCATTTGCAAATGTAAATTTGACAACCTCAGAGCAGACAAATCCTCGAGCACCCCATGTAGGATCCACTGGACTAGATTCCTCCTTATCCATGGAAGTTTTATTAAACTGACATTTAAGCTTTTTTTCAGAAACATGTTGTAACAGAGCTTTCTCATTTTCAAAAATTACTTGCAAAATTGTGTGAATTACATTTACGCTTGTTAATTGTTTATACCCTGAGGCCAGGTGGAAGGTTCAAAAAGCCATTATACAGAATGAGTTTTGCCAAATGAATCAAATATTAGCGTCTAACTTCTCCATGAACCCAATAAGAGCTTCCCTTGTGCTTTCTTTCACACCACCTACTGCTTTATTTCCTGCCTTATTGTATCCCTGATTTACACCTGCTACCTGCTGCCATAGCAACAGGTCACTGAAAAATGAAATTCACTCTGACATTCACTCAGGTGGCTGAAAAAAAATTGAACCATGCATGTGTTGGGAGTTAACCCAGGCCAAGTCTTTATTTCCAGTTGCTGATCTTGAGCGATTTGGGTTACTTTCACAAACTGACGCTTAATTTCCACAAAGATAATTAGACCATGTGCCGCACAGCAACATCCTGCAGACACAACCAGGCTGCTGGCTGTAACATGTGCTCCAAATTAAAACTCTTTGTGGGAAGATCGGATGCAGTAAGAGCAGGAACACAGCAAGAACATGCATGCACGGTACATCATTCAACCAGCTCCTTGAACACCGCTTCAAACTTACTGTTGACACAGGTGGTACACATCCGAATATGATAAGGGGAAACTTAGAAAGATTGTACCGCGGCTTGTACAGCATTGGACCTGACAGCCTTCAATTCTGCAGGCATGCAAGAGCAGCCAATCCAGGAGCAGACTTTCATCTCATTGCCCTGCATAGGCTGCATCTGTATGTTATAAGCATGTGCCTCTGTCTCAGCTGAGAAACCGTCTTTCATCTTCAGTCTCAGCATCGCGCCGTCCTCGAAGAATGACTTCAGACACCCCTCCCTCCCATGGAAACATCCCCTGGATGCTTAGCGAGGCCAATTCACTGATCAATGCATGTGGTTTGGGTTCAGTCTCGGCGGAATTTCGACCATTTCCCCTTGTTTAGAGAATGCGGTTAGCTTTGAAGAGCAAAGCAACCTGCAGGGTGAAAAACAGGCCTCTGGCAAAAGCATCTGTTACAAGAGGAAATGTGAGTCCACTCGTACGTTCAGGTGGGGGAGGTTAAAGGCCGTCTGAAAAGCTGAACCCAGGCCAGCTGTGATCAAGTTTAATTGGGTGTTTTGAGTAGCAGGTGTTTGTAGCTCTAGTCTAATCCTGCTACTTTGAGAAAGATTTCTTTCTGTAAATGTGTGCCTTTGGGGTAAAACTTGACCATATGGAGTAAGTCTGACAGCATTCTTGTGTTTCTCGCTCCACAGACGGCGGTGGCGGATGAAGGGGTAAGTCTCAACACTGCGGTCTTTGCGGCACATTTCCAGATTTGTGTCCCCACATGGCCCGTCTGACGATTCCTTCCCTGTTGTTGCAGTGTCCTCTAGCCCAGAGCCAGTGTGCATGTGACAAGGGTGAGAGGGGAGCCAGCGGCCCTCCTGTAAGTATCCCGCCCACTTGGCATCGAGCTACCGAGCAAAGAGCTCATCGTTAAAGAGGACTGATTCTGCTTATTTTCAGGTGCATGCTATGTTTAGATGATTTAATGTTCAAAAAACGCTTTACTTTTCTCATACTGGCTGTGCTGCAGCGCCTCTTTTCCCCCTCTGTCTGAATGTGTTACTTGGTGACATCACTATGTTAAGGAAGAAAAGGCGGGACTTTAATCGAGGCGTGTCAGGCAGTTCAGGACCAGTGTTTCTGTTGGGAGAAAGGAACTCCCTTTGGCTTTTGTAACTTTACAGACCTTCCACATGCACTAAAACTATATACACACTACAGGAAAGGGTAAAAGCAAAAAAGCATATACAGTAGGTCCTCTTTAAAGGTTCTAATACGAAGCCGGGCCGGTCATTTTCTTTTGAAAGTGATAGTTCGGATGTTTTGAAGTGGGGTTGTATGAGGCGCTTATCCACAGTAGGTGTGTTACCTACAGTTCATGACGGTCGACGTGCCCCCAGCTTGGAGAAACAGTTTAACTTTCAGTTTGTCGTTTGTTTCTACAAGCTGGGGATGCGCCAGCCGTCATCTGCTGTAAGTAATACACCTACCGACGTACCTCATACAACCCCACGTCAACATTTTAATACCAAGCTCTTCTGCTACATACGACGAGGTTGTGTTTTTGAAAACCACATGTATTCTTCTGCTGCCGCTACAAGACAATTACACCCAAACTGGCTGCTTTAAAGTAGAGGACAACACCGCTGACAAAGGCAGCCTTGATGCTAACTGGCTACATAATTGAAGGGTTTTTTGGGGGGGGTTTAGTCAATTATGTGGTTTTGCAAATCTGTTTCCCTGCAGCAGTGAGAGTAAAGCAAATACCTTACATTTTTCTTACAGTTTATTGAGAACAGGCCTAAACAGATATTTACATGGGGCTCATGTCTGTTGAAAGAAGCCATAGCCACTTGGGATTGTCTGAGGACACACGCTCGGCGGATAGGATGTTACATGCATGACTTTCTTCTCCTGCCAAAGCCGCGATGCGATGTGAGCGCTCCTTTTATTACCCAGAGAAGGTCAGCTGCAATTAGACGTAGCGGTTTAGCTTTGATGTATTTTCACAGGATGAGGACAGAGTAATTACCCGTTCAACCTAATGGTCTGGACAAAAGCTGCTTCACATCACACCAGCGGAAGCAGTGTGTGCAGACAGACAAACAGACGAGGGGGATGCTTGAAAGATAAGAACATGCACAATCCAAAACATGCATGAAGACGGAGAAAAGAGCCAGATAGTTGTTCGGGTGACTCATCCCAGACTCAGTGGCCTTTTTCCATGCTGCACTTCAAACATGTTGCTGCCATGAAGCCTATATAACTGAACAAAAGAGCTTGGCCACCAGCATTGGCCACCAGCATTGGCCACCAGCATTGGCCACCAGCATTGGCCACCAGCGACCAGCCCACTGGTCTGACAGCTGGCTACTTAGCTAGCTTAGCATGCTAATTTCACCATGCTCTCATGCAACACAGACAAACAAATAAAGTTGTCGCTCATCTGGCGATAGCACTATGCTTTCCTATGCTGTGACAAGTGTGTGGATGAATCATTAAGTTGTTAAATTTTGTTTTTTAGCAACTAGTTAGCTAGCTTGCTAATTCCACCATGATACAGAAAATGCGGTCGCAGTCCCTCTGCTTCACTCCTCACTGCAATGACACTACTTCACCAGGAGAGCAGGTGTAAGCTAACTAGCTAACTAACACCTGCTCACCTGGCGAAGCTAGCTAACTAGCAAGTTCTAATGACAGACAACCTAGCTCAACAACTGTGTTACCAAATTTTGCCAGTTAGCACCAGTTAGCAACAGCAACACAATGTCAGAGTTGTTTTGGATCTATTTAGCTACTGCTGTAAATAATCATAGTACACAGAAACGGACATCTTTTATTTATTTAGCTTAACAAGTTTTCTCATGCTACCTACCTAATGTTAGCTGGCTAACTAGGCGACATTGTGAGCTTTGTTTATTACCCAGCAGTGTTTTGATTATAAAGATGTTCATCAGAGAGTGACATAACTCTGTGAAGAACAAAATCACAGTCATTTCTTTCTGGTTGCCCATGCTGAAGAATAGTCCAAGCTCACAGCCAAGCCTAGCTTGTTTGCTAGTTAGCACCCCCACCATGTTTCTACAGTAGCCCAGAATGGACAAACCAAAGCTGGCTCTAAAGAGAGCATTTAGCTTTTTTTTTTTTTTTTTTGTGTTTGTGAAGGCCACTTTACTTCTCCGACATGCTTGTGAAAATGCTTTAACGTGAACGCTAAACCATGGTATCGCCTGCCGTCACCTGATACGATTTTGCACTTGGCAGCTTGGAAAAGGAGGAAAGAGCGGAACAGCACTCAGTTGGTTGCAGTCTGCAACCACAACGCTAGATGCCGCCAAATCCTACACACTGCACCTTTAAGCTCTGAAGAAGGCACATCAATCTATGCTGCATATCTGTCATTTTGTTAGTTATTTGCAAGTTATTATTACACTTATGTTCTGCCTAATGGTGCTTCCATGACTTTCTATTCAGGGCAAGAAGGGCCGTCCTGGAGAAGACGGAAGCCCCGGCCCAAAAGGACAGAAGGTGCTACCTCACTTACCCCTTAGCTGTATTAATTAAAACTCTAATACAAGCATCAGGATATTGCTGGAATAAACCTCAGGAGGCTTTATGGTAAAACTAAAATCCGTCTTTCCCGTAGGGTGAGAGTGGGCTCAGTGGACTTCCAGGTCGGGAAGGAGCAGAGGTGAGCTGACGATCTTAAATCAAAGATTAATATCAAGTCAAAATGAATACATCCGCTATAAAAGCATTTCCTGTTTGTTTCCCCTTTCACATGAATCATTGTTTCTAAAAAGAAAAGAGTCTTGTTCTGTGGTCTGTGTGGTAGTGTTTTGGCTGTCTCCTCCTTACTTAACAGGACTGTTTTGTACACACAGGGAAAATCAGGATACAAAGGAGAGAAGGTATTGTATGGATTCTACCGTCTATATGCCGCCATGGTTTGCCAAAGTATCCGGTTCCCACGCTTGTGGAAAATCTGCAACACTAGAGACTTTGGAAATATGGCGTATTGTTCATCTGTGTTTAATGTCAAGCCTGTCTGCAAGTATCTCTAGTTACTTTTCTTTTATTTATGTAAATCCAATGTCATTAGTTGTTGCACACCAGCTCCTGGCTGGGATATTAAAACCCATTATTCCAACATAGATTGCTCATTGGAAAATGCACTCTGTCATAAACTTGAAATTATGCAAAATGAAGCTACGCTAAACTGCTTTTTCTTCTCTTCCAGGGAGAAAGAGGGGAGTGTGGCACACCTGGAATTAAGGGAGACCGAGTACGTTGCCCTTTTAATGTTCAAGTATAACTTTCTGTTGCAGTTTTATTATGTTTGTGACATTGTTTTAGTGATGCAGTCAATGAAATGTGCAGGAGAATACAAATTACTTACCTCTTTATAAAGAAATATATGGTTTTGTTTGATGGTAATCACTGGTGGAAGTTCAACATAATCCCTTTAAGATGAAAGTATTGTTTATGATCACCATATATTATGAATTTTAAGCAACTCCTGTTCTCTTCTAGGGTCCTGAAGGTGCTGTTGGCCCAAGAGGAAATCGTGGACTTCAGGTGAAATCAACCATCCTTTGCACATGTGCATTTTACAGTTTTACATAAAGATGGCAGATTTACCAGTCTATATGTGGAGAGTATTTCAGATTTCAAAAGATGAGCAAAGTACGGCACTGAAGGCTTTTCTCAATGGAAACGATTTTGTCACTCTTCCCCTGACTGGCTTCGACATGGGTTTGATTGACAGATGGTTCATCCAATCACCTGCCAAGTATTTTTTGAAAGTGCTTGCCCTTTTCCAAACAGTTTCCAATGATGGCTTCTCAAATGGTTCTTTGTAACAAAAGCAGGTCAGGTTAGGCTAGACCCAACCTGACCTAGTTAGCTAGCTAGCTAGCTACTTTTGTATTATAGTACAATATTATGAATGCAAACAAAAATTGTATCCATTGTAACATAATCCTGTAAATTTGGGCTTTATTGTTACAAAACAATATTTTTCATATTTACAAAAGAAAATGCTTTGAGAATGAGGACTAACCAATCAGTTTGGGAAACGTAACACTATCTTGGGGAGCCGCTGACGTTAGCCTAAACTCTGATAAGGTATTATTAGCATCTTAGCTCCAGAAAATGTATTTTTCTACCATAACCTGTAACCACATAAAATAATGCGGTAAGCTAACGGTGTGCTCTTTGACCTTGAAGTAACGGCAGGTTTCTACTACAAGTAGCAGGCTAGTCAGACAGGCATGCTAGCATTAGCCTCTTATGTTATTGCATGGTTCTGGAAGGGCAAAAGAAAATACACTAACCTCCGTACACAGAGACACAGAGTATAGTTTAAACTACAGTTACATGCACACTGCTTCAACACATTGATTATAGACTGTACAAAGATGGAGGGGTCATCTCCACTTCCTCCAACTGTGCGTAAGTGAAGCCTAAATATCTCAGATATGGGAGCCATTTTGAGATGTTGACACAGTAGTGATCGGATGGTGGAGCTCCGATACTGAGGTCACCCGCTCAAACCAAACCAAAAGCCTTCACGGTAACTTAGGAGAAAAATGAACACTTGACCATACTACTACCTAAAAAGACAAACGAAACTTTATTTGACATGTACTTCGACTTTTTAGTTTGGCCCTTGCCCCATTCGCTAACATGGAAGGGGCGGGATTTATGACCTATGCTGCAGCCAGCCACCAGGGGGCAATCCAGATGATTTGGCTTCACTTTTGGGGAGCCGTCATGTCATATACAGTCTATAGTGTAGACAAATCCAAAATTTGACATGCCCAAGATGGGGGAGGGGTTAGGATTAGGGTTCATTTCATACTATGTCATGTTCAGGGTCTGTCTGATTCGTGACAATCTACTATATTCTTATTATTCATAATTCAGGGTGTGCTTGGTCCACCTGGCGATGTCGGACCTGAGGGCGCCATGGGTAAAAAAGTAAGTATCCCTCAGTCTTAAAGTTTTTCATAACACTTTTTGACATGGTTTGAACCAAACCTCTAAAATCTGGGAAGTGTTTCAGTACAAAAGGAAACTATGAAAGAAGTAAATCAAACTTCCTCTCTGACAGGCCTTTCATTTACACTTGAGTGAATGCACTTTGTGCCAAAGACTGGCCTTTCCCTTTCTGCAGAACCAGATGCATAGCTGAAGGATACAGTTTTATTTCCAGTCTGGTTTGAATTAAGTCTCTTTTATAGTCATATGAAAGGGGCTGCAGATTCATCAGCACAAAGATAATGAACAACCTTGATACCTGTGGAGTGGTAGGGGTGAAAAATGAAATGTGGAAGAATATAAAGTGAGATTGTGATGTTTTAAAGTGTTCTTTCTGTTGCTGAGAGTTTTCTTCGGAGTAAGGTTGACATTTAAAATGTGTTAAGATTAAATGAATTCATCATGGATATAAATAATATCACATATGTCAAGTGGCCTCACAAACTGATCGGATGACCATACATTTGAACACTTATTTGAGTTATGATCCATCACCAGTGGAACATTTGAAACCCCTCTCAAGTACCCCATCTGTTATTACCTTGTCAGCCTATTTGTCTGTTCCTATTTTTTATGCCCGCACTCGAGTTATAGCTGCCAATTCTGCCATGAGCCCACACTCCACCGCCGAGTTTCCCTCTTTAATTATTTTGAAAGAATGTTCATGTTGATTGTCTGGCTGTCATTCTATATCACCTGAATGGCAGACTAATGTCTGGCTTTAAACATTGTCCCGACTTGTTCGAAAGGGCAAGGGAAATGGAAAAAAAAAAGGGCCGGTATGCGCCTGCTAACATTTCTACACCCTCTTCATGCCTCTCGATTGCCCTCCTGCTGCACACCATGGTGGTGATTTATGGCATCTGAGTGAATAATTGCATACTTTACCAATAAAGTCAACTGAAGGAATGAAGGAACCCCATAGCACGCGTCTAAATCCCATTTTAGATGGTTAAATATTAGAGCTAGGTAAAGTGGTGTGGGACGAACCAGACTGGTGTCCTGGTTTTGGTCAAACCTGGAAAGCCCTGTCTATGTCCGATCACGTCAAAGTGAGGCCTTGTACCCAGGATCCGGTGTGTTTGCACATGTCTGTCCCTGCCTGTCTTTTTATAGGGTGAAAGGGGACTTCCTGGGCCACCTGGAATCCAAGGGGAAACTGGGATCGGCCTTCCGGGACCCAAGGTAAACTCTGATACCCTATTGTTTGGGAAAATTATGTCAGGAGGACATAATAATCCACCTGCGTCTCGCCCTGTTTGTGCACTCACCTCACTCCCTTCATACTCCACAGGGTGACGTTGGTTACCAGGGGCGAACAGGGCCTCCTGGTCCTCCAGGACTTGGCGATCCTGGACCGCCGGTGAGTAAGAGGCGCACACACCTTATGCTAAGGCTACAGGTGTGGCAGTGCAACCTTAACTGACTCTTTGCTCAGCCCCAGCCCGTTACTGATGCTACTGTAGAAGCTTTCCATCATCACATATACAGTTTAATATAATAACATGCCAAGTTTTCCGTCAAAACTCATAGTAATGTGGGTGTGTGATTTCACCCTGAAAGGCGATATTTCAAATCTAACCTTTATCCCACAAGCTAATGTAGTTAGTAAATGATAACCGTATGCTCCTGGACTTTGGCGGTAACGCCAAAGAGACAAAACTCTGTTGTGACTGAAAACGCTTATTATATTCATAATATTTTACTGTTCAACAAAGGACATTTTGGTACAATATGACAATGGAATAGAGATAATTTTGGCAGACGTTTTACTGCTGTCCGGTAGTCGCAAAATGGCAGAAGCGTAGCTTTGCTGCTGGGCACTGATGTTACAATGGATCAAACAATTGACTTGCACTTCTTGGCGATACCGTTCTTTGGTAGCCTTAGCTGAGTTAGGGTTAGGGTTAGGGTTAGGTTACTGCTGTAGGTAATAAGCTAGTTTGCTGGGCATGCTAATGTTTTTAGCTCACTTTAGAGTAGACAAACTCTTTGCTGTTGTTTTTGGTTTTGAAAAGGTTAGTGCCAGGATCCATGTACATTTTTATCAAATGGATATGCCCACTCAGCTATTAGCAAAACGCAGTGGCATAGGTTACCAAAGTAAGCTAATCATGAAGCTAATCAATGAGAATGTGAATGCTAGCACTAGCTGTGTCAAAGTTAGCTGTGCTGTTTGGATGATTGGATTATGAATGGAGTCTGGTGGCTTTTAATAGAGCGAGACGATGACTTTAGTTCCCCATCGGAAAGAGCCGTTTGACGCCGTGCTAAAGCAGCTGTGGGTGGGAGCATCAAGAAAAAGTATTTTAGCCACCCAAAAAAAGCAATGTCAATTTAGGTGTACGTTATATTTAGAATATTTTCTTTGCTTTACCGTACCGTTTTATCGCTGTCTTTAAAGCCACCAGACTCCATTCACAAAAACAGTCATTTTTTCTTGCAGGACACAAGAGTTGCTGGTCTACTGCTGCATCATTAGTTATGTAGCAGCATCATCATGCAGAAACCTAATAAAATAACATAACATGTAGCTTTATAAAACACCTAGAATGATAGACCTGCCCTTTAAGCTTGCTAAGCTACATTAAGCTAACGATTTTCAGTGGTAATTGACATCATTTTGTTCTCCTCAGGGGCCTCAAGGGCCACAGGGAGTCCAAGGAGAAAGAGGACAGATCGGAGAAGGTCTCCCTGGACCAAAGGTGAGTTGCGTCTTTTATGTCTCAGGCTGTTAGAGCTCACAGTTTTTTCCTGGAAGACACATGCACTCAAACCAGTTAAAAGCTTTGAACCCTTTTGACCCCATTTCATGCATTCACCCTCAATTCACCCGCCTCCCCACCGGCCTGCACAAAGGCCCCGTCTGGCCGCCAGATTCCAGGGTTTAATGAAAAGGAAATTGACATGTATGGCTACAAGAGATGATAACACAACACAGAAGAGCCATAAGTTCGCATACGGCAGTACGGTATGTCTTTCATTACCTCATGGTACGATCCGCTCCGCTGATCGTCCCCTCTGAGAACATGCCGGTGCAGTGACGATGCAGGAAAATAGCCAGGACACCTTGTGACGTGACTCATTGAGAGAGGAAAGAATGAGTCTGTCTCCCCTCACGATCTACAGACTCACGATTAGACATGTTCCTTGCCACAGCTTTCCTCTTTTGGGAATTCCTTCATCATTTTCTGCTTTTATGCTTCCACACCGGCGACAGCTGTGTATTCATGTTGCCGTCAGTAAGTGCACACAGTACATGCATCCATATGTCCATCCACACCATTGTCATGTATGAGTTTGATGGTTAAGGGTCAAGGTCATTGTGACATTAGGACTCTCTCATTCTTGTAATATCTTGGGAACGCTTTGAGTGAATTTCTTTAAATTTGGCAGAACCGTCCACTTGGACTCAATGATGAACTAATTTGATTTTGGTGGTCAATGGTCGATGTACTGTGACCTCACATCCATCCCATTGTCATGACTGCGATATCTCAGGAACACCTTCAGGGAATGTTTTCAAACTTAGTACAAATATCTAGGATAAAATGATGAAGCGACATTTTGGACAGAAATGGATGTAAACTGAAGCTTGATGACTGGTCGGTGGAGACGTACAACCACGAGGTGGCGCCACTGTCGCAAAGACAGCGGGAAGCAAGAAACAACTATTACACCAACTATACGCCTATTACACTGAGCACATCAACAGCATGTTTTTATTTCTAAGAACCTTCTGGTAATTTGTCCATAATAATAATAATAGTCCACTTAATGTCCAATTAATTTATGGAGCCTTGCAAGTCACTATATTTTTACAACACTATCCAGTACATATTACAGAATAAAAGCTTCATTTTAACAAATTAAGGAATTCTGTCTACAGAAAAAGCTAGAAAGCCTTTATTTTGAAAGGGAAGCAGTGTAGTGTAACAAATAAATCTTTACTTTTTTCATGTCTTTGATATATTCTACATATACAGACATTGAAACTGTAGTAATGTTGATGGTATGATGTCAAAAGATCACTTTCACTGTGAACCGTGCACAGAACGCGGTAAAAATAGGCGATACCTCGAATTTCTAGAGATGCAGCCTGAGCTCTTTTTCTTTCACCGGTTAGGGTTTCCGCAGTTACCCCGGTTGCTCCACCATCCATAATTTTTGTTAGCTGGGACAGCTACCTCCTCCCGTTTTGGTTGTGCAATGGTTGATGCATTTTCTTGGAAGACTATAGGCAGAATTGAGAAAGCAAGGCTTATAGAGTTTCAATGCCAATGGTTATTATTATATCGCCAGCGCAATCAACATTTACTTCATAATGACAAGTAAACTTAATGATTAGTGTGGAAAAAGCAGTCAAATGAGATTGATGGTAAGTGCCTGGCAACCGTGCCTGGCAACCACTTGCTGTGAAGTAAAGGCAGTGGAATGAGGGACAACATCCAATCGCTGTGTTATCTATGTTATCAATAGCACCTTTAACACTTTAATTAAATTTAATTAAATATTTTAAACATCTAACCCGAAGCCATATGAGCTCTGTAGGGAACAAACAGCTCTCTAAATCAACTCTAGACCAAACCTCTTTGTTGTTTTTGAACATTCTGGCAGGTAACTTAATGGTGATTAAGTTAATGGAATGTCTTTAGGCAACGACTAATGTAATAACTTATTGGCCACAATATGTGGCAACAACACTGCTGTGGCTTTCCATGAGAAGGCTCAGTAATTCATTTGAAAATCATCCTTGTTTCCCCCCCCGTACCTTCGCCTAATTCATCGTTGGTCAACTGACCTGTGGTGGTGGCAGCTAGTTTCCACTGCTAAAGAGGAGGGTGTATCTCGCAGCCTCGGATTGGCCTCGGGGGTGCTCGTTTTTTTTCCGCGACAGGAGATTTGACCGCGGACTCGCAGGTGTCTTAAAGAAGCGTTCTTCACACGACGTGTCCTGACAAGCTCCAGATTCACAGGAGCTCGGCAGCAGCATTACCCCTCTTTCCACGTCATTAGCACCTCAGCTTGTGAGCCAAAGTGAGAGAATAATAAAAATAAATCAGGACTTTTTGAAGCTGACATGTAAATGCGGCATTACTATGCTAATCAATGTACTTCTGTATCTGTTGCTGTATTTCAGTTGTCCTTGGATGACCTTGAAAGACAGGAAAATGTTCCCCTCATACACAGCCAGACATTATGCTGCACTCTACATTGTACTTACTGTCAGTGTGGATTACTGGTCTAATCCTTCACTGTACTCTATTCCTACTCTTTCAGAGTTTTTTTAGAAGTACCCCTTATGAGAGAATACACCAGGGACCTCCTCATGTACTTGGAATAATTTGACGTAGTCTATTTTTACACTTCTATACACTATATGGTACTTCCAACACAAGAGAAATGCATTAGAGAGATAAAATGGTGCCGTTGTACGTTTCTGCAAATCCTGAGTAAATGTCGACATTCCTGGACCAAAAAAAAAAAAGTTCTGTAAATAGATTTCACTTCAAAAACACAATGCCACGTGGTTAATGTGAAACGATTGGTTAGGCAACAAAACTAGTCGGTTAGGGTTATAAAAAACATCATGGTCTGTGTTTAAAATAGTAACATAACATAACTACCTTAAATAAACAACAAACGTTCTTACGCAAAGTTACATAATAAGCCTAACACTGTTATGCAACAAGTGTAGTAGCGTCACGTAAAGAAGCGTTCGTAAAGTAGTGGAACATAAAGTAGCGTTATGTAAAGTAGCGTTACGTAAAGTAGTGGAACATGGAACATAAAGTAGCGTTATGTAAAGTAGCGTTACGTAAAATAGTGGAACATAAAGTAGCGTTACGTAAAGTGGCGTTACGTAAAGTGGCGTTACGTAAAGTGGCGTTACGTAAAGTGGCGTTACGTAAAGTGGCATTACGTAAAGTAGCGTTACCTAAAGTAGCATTACGTAAAGTAGCATTACGTAAAGTAGTGGAACATAAAGTAGCGTTACGTAAAGTAGCGTTACGTAAAGTAGCGTTACGTAAAGTAGCGTTACGCAAAATAGCGTTACGCAAAGTAGCGTTACGCAAAGTAGCGTTACGTAAAGTAGCGTTACGCAAAGTAGCGTTACGCAAAGTAGCGTTACGCAAAGTAGCGTTTCGTAAAGTAGCGTTACGTAAAGTAGCGTTACGTAAAGTAGCGTTACGTAAAGTAGCGTTACGTAAAGTAGCGTTACGTAAAGTAGTGTTACGTAAAGTGGCGTTACATAAAGTAACTAGTGTGACGTAAATTAGGTAGTGCGATGTAAAGTACCATGACGTAAAGTAGCTAGTGTGACGTAAAGTAGCTAGTGCGACATAAAATGGCTAATGCTATGTTAACTAGCTAGCGCAACATAAAGTAGCATGACATAAAGTTACTACTTTACATTGCGTGACGTAAAGTAGCACAATGTAAAGTAGCACAATGGAAAACATCATGATGGAAAACAGCATTGCCACATGTTTATATAGGTACTTGGGCTGTCACTCCATTAAAATATGTAATTGCAATTAATCGCTTGATTGTCCTTGATCAATCGCACATTTTTTATCTTTTCAAAATGAACCTTAAAGGGAGATTTGTCAAATAATTAATACTTTTATAAACATGGGAGTGGACTAATAACCTGCTTTATGCAAATATGTGTATATATTTATTATTGGAAATCTATTAACAACACAGAACAATGACAAACTCACCCAACAGGCAGCAACAGCTGTCAGTGTGTCAGTGTGCTGACTTGACTATGACCCCTTTAAAAATGGCCATGACAGTTTTACCCAAAATTTAGCGAAAGTGTGGAGTATTATTTAGCCTCCTTCATGGCAAGCTAGTATGACATGGTTGGTACCAATGGATTCCTTAGGTTTTCTGGTTTCATACGTTACCAGTATCTTCACTTTTAAAACTGAGCCTGCTACAACCTGAAAATCTGAAATTGCGTTAAAGAAATTAGTGGTGAAATGAAACTGCATTAACGCAATATTATCATATATAGTTTGACAGCCCTAAAAAGTATATAAAGGTAAAGTGACAATAGTGATCATGAGCTCAGGATTTCAAAGTTTGAAGCTGTCAACCGAGGCTGGTGTGGCGGGACCAATGTGGCATCTGCACTCGTTTTGAATGCCATTAAATGGCCGCTGTCAGCTGTTATCACGACCATTATAATGCTTCAGACGGGGCAAACTGCACCTATCTGCCCTTGGTGAAATGGTCACAGTTTAAAGCATGATTAATGACGTGAATTGATACAAAAGTGATTTGGTAGGCTTATGCAACAAAACTACTTAAGGCACGTTTACACTACAATAAGTTTCCTCCGGAATTAAGAACCTTTTTAAGGGAACTCATTGCATTTTTTTTCAACATGTTTTTTTTTTTTTTTTTTTTAAAGAAAACAGGTAGTGAACTTCCCAGGTGCAGTGTGTTTACCGCATACCGGCATGTCACTTTTTCATACGTCAGCTGACTAATTTGCCTCATCTTCTTGGGTCTTTAGATGGCGGTGGAAACGCAGACAACAGTGGGCCGAAGGAACCTTTTAGTTCTTTGAGAAGTAGTTCCAGGGACCAAAAGTCCCAGGAAACCCAGTGGAAACCTGGCTTTGGTTAGATTTAGTAAAAGATCTTGATTTGGGTTTATGTAACTTAAGCACAAAAATTAAGTGTGTTAACAGAAGTTAACTTAGATACATAAGTTGAAATAAGTCGTGTTGTCTTTTGGGTTCCGTACAGGAGGCAAACAGTGATGAAAATCCTGTGTTTGTTTGACCCATCTATCCCCTTAACTTCTTCCTTTGCTCCTGTCATAAATACTATGGCCACCAGAGGTCACTGTCTAACAAATTTGAACCTCCTTGCAATGATCCAGCTTACCAACAGCTGATAATAGCCTACTGAGCCAATTAGCAGGCAGAGTAGGGCCATACCACCTCAAATCTATGCTACCAACGGCCATTGAATTGACTGGTAACATTCAGTTGACTTCGAACTCTAGCTGTGCTCAAAATATTCAAAGGAACTTTTATTCACAATGCATCCCAATCGGGGTAACATCAGGAAGTGATGTTAGCATGCTGACATTAGCATTTAGCTGAACACACTGCTATGTCTAAATACAGCCCCACAGAGCCGCTAGCATGGCTGATCTTTGTCTTGTTTCTGTACTCTGAGGTCTAAAACTTCCTCATTGCATTTATGTAGTATGATGTGACAAATCACTTGCATACATCGATATTTCTTTAGGTACAGAGAAGCCTTCCCCCTTCAGGCGAGGAATGGTAAAACAGCCCTTTAATGACAAACTGTATATGCTTTACATCCTTTTATGTGGTGAATGTCAAACATCCAGAGGGGGGTAACCAACAGGAAAACCATGTTGGTGTTAAGAGGCCTTTAAAGTTGGATGTGAGGACTTGTAATAACTCCTTTGTGTTGGTTTCTGTGGTAACAGACTGCAGTAACAGTTTACTCTCCGACAGTGAGATGTCTGTCTGGACACTGTCTCTGTAAACAGAGCCGTCCATCAACTCCAGCCCTCGTAGACGTCAACAGAAACAGAAACTAAAAAAGCACATTTGGTTTCTATCGTCTGCTGTGTAATTATTGTACTGGATGATTTATGTGAACATCATATTATACGAGAGAAGTTTGTCTGACCTGTGACTGATTAAAGAAGTATTACTACTTCTAGTCGTACTAGTAGTATGTACTACTTCAGGGCTTCTTGGGACTAAATTGACCCACTTTTTAGTTTATAAAATTTTTTTGGTTTTGAAAGTACACTTTAAAAGATGCTCTCAGGCATGCTCTATCAAAAAGTAAGCACAACTACAAGCCAAATATACTTTTCTGTATACTTGTCAGTATAAGCCAAGTATAGTCAGACTTTTCTGTTTACTTGTCAGGATAAATCAAGTATACTTAAAATTTTCTGTATACTTGTCAGTATAAGTCAAGTATAGTTAGACTTTTCTATATACTTGTCAGGATAAGTCAAGCATACTTAAAATTGTCTGTATACTTGTCAGTATAAGTCAAGTATAGTTAGACTTTTCTGTATACTTGTCAGTATAAACCAAGTATAGTCAGACTTTTCTATATACTTGTCAGGATAAGTCAAGTATGCTTAAATTCTTCTGTATACCTGTATACTTGTCAGTATAAGCCAAGTATAGTTAGATTTTTTCTGTATACTTGTCAGGATAAGTCAAGTATACTTAAAATTTTCTGAGACTTTTCTGTATACTCATTAGCATAAGCCAAGTACACTGAGACTTTTCTGTGTATTTGTCGGTATAAGCCAAGTATACTGAGATTTTTCTGTATACTTGTCAGTATAAGCCAAGTATAGTTAGATTTTTCCATATACTTGTCAGGATAAGTCAAGCATACTTAAAATTGTCTGTATACTTTTCAGTATAAGCCAAGTATAGTTAGATTTGTCTATATACTTGTCAGGATAAGTCAAGTATACTTAAAATTTTCTGTATACTTGCCAGTATAAGCCAAGTATAGTTAGAAGTTTCTATATACTTGTCAGGATAAGTCAAGTATACTTAAAATGTTCTGTGTAGTTGTCAGTATAAGCCAAGTATAGTTAGATTTTTCTATATACTTGTCAGGATAAGTCAAGTATACTTAAAATTTTCTGAGACTTTTCTGTATACTCATTAGCATAAGCCAAGTATATTAAGACTTTTCTGTGTACTCATTAGTATAAGCCAAGTACGCTGAGACTTTTCTGTGTACTTGGCAGTATAAGCCAAGTATAGTTAGATTTTTCTATATACTAGTCAGGATTAGTCAAGCATACTTAAAATTGTCTGTATACTTGTCAGTATAAGCCAAGTATAGTTAGACTTTTCTATATACTTGTCAGGATAAGTCAAGTATACTTAAAATTGTCTGTATACTTGTCAGTGTAAGTCAAGTATAGTTAGACTTTTCTATATACTTGTCAGGATAAGTCAAGTATACTTAAAATTGTCTGTATACTTGGCAGTATAAGCCAAGTATAGTTAGATTTTTCTATATACTAGTCAGGATTAGTCAAGCATACTTAAAATTGTCTGTATACTTGTCAGTATAAGCCAAGTATAGTTAGACTTTTCTATATACTTGTCAGGATAAGTCAAGTATACTTAAAATTGTCTGTATACTTGTCAGTGTAAGTCAAGTATAGTTAGACTTTTCTATATACTTGTCAGGATAAGTCAAGTATACTTAAAATTGTCTGTATACTTGTCAGTATAAGCCAAGTATAGTTAGATTTTTCTATATACTAGTCAGGATTAGTCAAGCATACTTAAAATTGTCTGTATACTTGTCAGTATAAGCCAAGTATAGTTAGACTTTTCTATATACTTGTCAGGATAAGTCAAGTATACTTAAAATTGTCTGTATACTTGTCAGTGTAAGTCAAGTATAGTTAGACTTTTCTATATACTTGTCAGGATAAGTCAAGTATACTTAAAATTGTCTGTATACTTGTCAGTGTAAGTCAAGTATAGTTTGACTTTTCCATATACTTGTCAGGATAAGTCAAGTATACTTAAGTTTTTTCTGTATACTTGTCAGTATAAGCCAAGTATAGTTAGACTTTTCTGTATACTTGTCAGGATAAGTCAAGTATACTTAAGTTTTTTCTGTATACTTGTCAGTATAAGCCAAGTATAGTTAGACTTTTCTGTATACTTGTCAGGATAAGTCAAGTATACTAAAAATTTTCTGTATACTTTTCAGTATAAGCCAAGTATACTTAGACTTTTCCATGTACTTGTCAGGATAAGTCAAGTATACTTAAAATTGTCTGTATACGTGTCAGTATAAGCCATGTATACTTAGACTTTTCCATGTACTTGTCAGGATAAGTCAAGTATACTTAGAATTGTCTGTATACTTGTCAGTATAAGCCAAGTATACTTAGACTTTTCTATATCCTGACAAGTACATAGTATACAGAAAATTTTAAGTCAAGTATACTTAAAGTTTTCTGTATACTTGTCAGTGTAAGTTAAGTATAGTTGGACTTTTCCATGTACTTGTCAGAATAAATCAAGTATAGTTATACTTTTCCATACACTTGTCAGGATAAGTCAAGTACTTTTCTGTATACTTGTCAGTATATGCCAAGTACACTGAGACTTTTCTGTATACTCATTAGCATAAGCCAAGTATATTGAGATTCTTCTGTGCTCATTAGTATAAGCCAAGTACACTGAGATTTTTCTGTGTATTTGTCAGTATAAGCCAAGTATACTGAGACTTTTCTGCAGGCCTGTTCTTGTCAGTATTAGCCAAGTATACTTAAATATCTGAGTAAATAAAAAGTAAAATAAAAGCACACTCTCTTATTTTAGGACTAAAGAAGTATGCTACTAGCTCACTTGAATAAACTTGTTTTTTGTAAGGGTGAGAAGGAATGTCATTTTCTAGCCTTCCCATTATCCTGCATATGCTCTTACATTGTCATTGTTTTCATATATATATAATAACTGGTACATGAAGAAGCAAAATGCAATAACTTGTGTGTGTCCTTACAGGGCGAGCGAGGCTTGGAGGGGCCACGGGGGCCCCGAGGACAGCCGGGCGCTGGAATCAAAGGAGACAAGGTGGAGTACAGAGTGGCTGTAAATAAGACGTCTGGCTGAAAAGCCTTCACATGGGCACGGAGATAAAGGCAGTTGCGAGGAAAGCTAGCAGAGGCGCCGGTGAATGCATTCAGTGTTATATACGAGGTCACAGCGTACAGGTGATGAATCAAGGTTAAAGCCTGGGTAGTGTAGGAGGAGTGCAGCTTCACAGTTTGAGGCTATGGGAAAGCTAGCTCGCTCATACAATCCCAGAAAGTATCGTCTCTATGTGGCAATCCTTTAGCTGGCAGGCGTTGACGGGACATGACATGAGCATTTAAAATGCTTCATTTGGGAGTTTCTGGCTCAGACCGCGCTGACAGTTTTACTGTGTTGAAGTTCACAAATAATTGCAATGTTTTCGCATGGTAATGACAAACCAGATCGCAAGTTCGTGACGTTAATGTTGCATTTGACAGATGGAAAGACGCAGAATAAAAAAAAAAATGTGAATGTTGTTTTTTAACTGTATAACCGTATACATCTGAGCCAAATAGACATACACAGGATCTTGGCAACGAATCTGTTACAGTTGGGTGTTTTCCACATGCAGTAAATCATGTAATGTCCCAGTTGGCATAGTCATACTATCAACACTTACACGCTGTTATCATCATTAACCTCCATTCTTATCCGAACGTGTAGGGGGATTTTGGCCCTCCAGGTCTTCCAGGGCCCCTCGGCCTCCCAGGAGCAGGCATACAGGGCGAGAAGGCAAGTGTTTCCGTAAAATTACTCCCACTTTGGCTGAAACTGCCAAACGAGTACACTTTTGCATGTTATTCCTTAATCCTGTGAATTGCATGTCTTCTTTAGGGACTGTACACAAATTATTAGGGTGGGGGAAAGTGAAAATTTATGGTTTTTAAAAGCAAGACTCTCTCTATGTTAATACTTTCCTTGCAATTATTATTCTCAATACTAAAACAAAATAATTATATAATATATGTACCTATGTAAAAGTCAGTCGGCCTAATTAAATCAACATATGCATATGTTGCATAACAGTGATGTTTTGGAGCAACAGCTGGGGACTGAGTTTCCTCCTAACAGCTAGCCACAGATCATTTCCCTATATCAGCACATAAGTTACTTCCTAACTATAATTTAAATAATGGTGTTTTCATTTCACTTCACAAACAGCAGGAAAACAAGTTGGCAGCTGATGCTAACCTAACTATATTTTAGGTTAAAGGGAACTCCGCAATTTTTCACCTCAAAGTGTGTGCCAGGTGTTGGGGAGTAGGGCTGTGTATTGGCAAAATTTCGAAACAATACGTATGTGAACAGGGGACAATTCAATTTATTTGATATTTTGCATTTTTAAATTTACAGTTTCCTGTTTTTATGTTACATTGTCTCGTACATATTTTATTTAGTTTGCGTACTTGTTTTAAGCCCTACTATGACATTTACCCTTAGCTTAACCAAGTGGATTTCTTGCCTGATTCTAAGTCAGTGACTATGATGTTTTCCCTTCAGTCTGATCTTACCAGACCTCTGTAGCTCCTCATCTTTGATGCTAGCAGCTATGCAGTATTACCAAACTACTGGTATCAGTACAGTGTTAAAGAAGTGTGTTGCTAAATCGGTGTTATACATTTTTAATGTAATAATGGCACAATTAGAATACTTTCAGTCACTAATAACTATAAATAATTAGGGGTATTGTGTGTTTTTCAAACTCGACCATCACTCAATAATTTCCATACAGTCCCTTAGCTGTCCAAGTTTTACTCAGGGTTAATTTTTAATAGATGGCTTCTCTTTGTACTGCATCTATTTATCCCTAAAGGGGGTGGAAGGACCAAGGGGGCCACCAGGTAGCAGAGGCCCACCAGGAGAGGGCTTGCCTGGATCCAAGGTCTGTACATACACTCACAATGTGGCTTAATTTAATGATGCCACCAAATCAACACCTTCGAGGCCCACAGTTTTAGTTTGCATGATAAGACCTACAACAAGTAGATGTTGTCATGATGTCTTATCTCCTACAGGGCGACCAAGGATTGCCGGGCGAGGTTGGCGCCCCAGGAGAGAGAGGGGCTGGAGACCCTGGAGCCAAGGTGAGCCAAAACTCAGCAGCAACCATTTATGTTTTTACAGTACGGAAATCGTCCCATTCATAAACTGACACACATCCACGAATGTGTCCTCAGGGTGAGCCAGGATCAACGGGGATGTCTGGCTTGCCGGGTCTGCCAGGGGAGGACGGAGCCCCTGGACAGAAGGTAGGTTAAATCACCACCTACCGTCTACAGGTGTCTGTTTCCTCAAATATCAAACCCCTGAAAGTAATAAAAGGTGTTTGTTTGTGTCTTTAGGGTGAGCCGGGACCTGTGGGTCTCAGGGGGTCAGAAGGGACACCTGGAATTGGCACCCAGGGTGAAAAGGTACAAAAAGTGACATTTCCTGCTCACTTTTTTGCAAGTCTTGCACTTACTCTTTGCTGTCCTGTATATAATAAGTAAAGTCACAGCTATCAAATTAATAACTATATTCCAAATGTGATCTTTAAGGGCGACCAAGGCCAAAGAGGAATAAGGGGCTTGACTGGTCCACCTGGCATTGCTGGACCCTCAGGACCAAAGGTGAGGAGCCATGATTAGCTGTTAAATAGCCTTGAGACCCTGTTTCTAGAAGGACATACATGGTAAGGAATGATGAGAAAAGATCATTTATGAGTTAATGATTTTAACCACTTCTTCCTCAGGGAGAACCAGGGGCACAAGGCAGGGGGGGCTTACCTGGTCCAGCGGGCCGCTTCGTCGCCGGGCCCAAGGTAAATACTCCCAGTCTACTTGAGTAAAAAACTGTGGAAGCTTATTGTGTTATTTCTTGTACTTTGTCATGAAACAAGTGATTGCCCCAAATGCGGATAAAATCCTGGTTACTTATGGAAATGTAGTTTTATTAACTTTAATATTGTAGTTGGTATTATACTAACATTCATGTATAACATGTATATCATTGAGTGTATATAAAAGTGGACGTAGTCACCATGACTTGTCCCCCACTGGTTTGTGGACTGGCGTTTTGAAGCCTCGACTTTAGCATTTTGGTCGTCGCCATCTTCCGGAAAGAAAAACAAATTTCCATCGCAGATTAAAAAAACCCCGCTTTTTTTTTTTTTAATTGTGTGCTCACCAGAAGGAAGAAATTCACGGAAAAAAAACCATCCCTTCCAACCAAAAACTCTAAGCAAAAAACACACGAAGATCTCTTTACACCGCTGCCAAAAACACTAAGGAAATACACTGGTTGTTATTCACAAAAAAAATAAAAAAATCGCAAAAAGAGGGAGAGGAACACAGCTTAAGTACCCGTGAGGGGAGTGATTAACTATCAACAGGAACAACAGGGGGACCGACGGAATGGAGACGAAACTAGGTCATTGCAGTCATTCTTCCCCCGGGGCGGGGAGCATCCAGGCAGGAAGTGAAGTGCACCGAAACGAGAGGAAGGATTAGGATTTCCCAATCAAACAGGAAGTGCCCCCATAACACATAAAAAAACAAAAAAAACCCATCCCCGATGTTTGGCGGACGTCACACATCTTTAACCAGAAGTGACCATATTTGGAAAAGAGGGTGGAGCTGTGGAGGAGTGAGGTCCGATGGGGGCAGGTACCATTAGCATAACAAGTCACGTTAACTGTGATATTAATTGAGATGCTAATTTTGGCTCGCATAAAAACAGGTTTGTTTGTTATGTATGATCCTTAGAGTGTCTTTTAGTACAACAGAGCACTGGACAACACCGTGGTAGCGACACCGTGGTAGCGACACCACGGTTGGTAGCGACACCACGGTTTGGTAGCGACACCGTGGCAGCGACACCGTGGTAGCGACACCATGGTGGAGCGACACCATGGTAGCAACACCATAGTGGCAACACCGTGGTAGCAACACCATGGTGTGGTAGCGACACGTACCCCACGGTGTGGTAGCGACACCACGGTGTGGTAGCGACACCACGGTGTGGTAGCAACACCGTGGTAGCGACACTGTGGTAGCGACACCGTGGTAGCGACACCGAGGTAGTGACCTGTCACTCAAAGCAGCCATGGCCTGAATTATGCATAATTTTAAGCCTTAATATAAGGCAGAGAGCAGGTATCGATAGCATAATAATTACGATGACTGTGATATTAATTGTGATGCTAATTTTGGCTAGCACAAAGACAAGCTTGTTTGAAATGTATGACTCCTTTGAGTGTCTTTTAGTACAACTAAACACTTGACAACACTAAATAATGCCATGGTAGTGGTACCATGGGAGCAACACCGTGGTAGCAACATTCATAGTGGCCATGGCCTTAATTGTGCATAAATTTGAACGTTAATGTAATTGAAATGGGTGCGTTATAGAAAAATTCACCCCCTGTACAGTTGTCATAATAGAAGCAATAGAGACCAAAACCATTTTTTGAGACTTTTTCTTCATTTCTGCTGCAAAGTTGCCCATTTTTTTCGCACTTCAGCGTTGGCTTCATGTTTCATAACATCAACCATTGATTTGTGGACTGCCATTTTGAAGCTTCAAGTTCAGCATTTTGGCTGTCGGCATCTTGTTTTTTTGGAACCAACAGTGACCATATTTGGACGAGAGGGAGGCGCCGTGGGCGAGGTATCATTAGCATAACAACTCAGAATAAATGTGATATTAATTGGGATGCTAATTTTGGCTAGCATAAAAGCAGACTTGTTTGAAATGCATGACTCCTTAGAGTCTCTTAGTGTCTCTTAGTACAACCGAATGCTGAGCAATACCGTGGTAGTGACATCATGGTAGCGATCTATCACTCGACACAACCACGGCCTTAATTATGCACAACTTTCAGCCTTAATATAATTCAGAACTGAGTCTTGAATCAAGCTGTAAACATGTTTATTTGTGCTGAAAAGTTAAGCCATTCAAAGAACTGCAGTATTTGGCACTTCTTCATTGGCTTCATTTTTCAGTCCCAGAGTTTGCCGCTTGTACAGCAAAGCCTCATATTTTATGATATTTTTGTTTGTAAAATCTTAATATAGCTGTCAAATACAAGTATTGGAGCGCTACCGTGTCTTCTAGGGTGATGTTGGCCCAAGTGGTCCTCCTGGTCCGATTGGGGAGACTGGCTACGGACTTCCTGGTCCAAAGGTAACACTACACTGTATATGTATACTGTAAAACTCGAGTCTTCTTCCTCATGTCTTGGGTGACTGCCTGTCAACACACACCTTAAGCATGTTGTCTTAGCTGAACAAGCTGAAATGTCTGAATGTCTGAGAGGCAGATCTTGCAGCATGTTTTCATCACAAAGACCATTTCCCAGCATCCAGCAAGATCAGAGAAAATGATGGGGGGGAAATGGGGTGCATAGATCCTGCCGAGCTGTTGGCTCCAACATTTGTTCAAAAGTTGATGTATTGCATCATATTTAAAATGGAAGAAGCGCAGAAAGGAGCCGAGAGCACATGTGTGCATTTACATCAACATTCCTCTTCAGTTTGCTATGAACATCTTTGTGTAAATCACTTTGTGTCCTTTACTTGAATGAATTATTGATCCACTTGTCTGCTGTAGGGGGACCGCGGAGATCCAGGCCCTGCAGGTCCATTCGGTCCCAAAGGAGACGGCTATCCAGGCCCCATGGTGAGGAATCGATTTAGAGACTGACATTCCCGTTTGTTCAGAAATCAATCTACACGTTACATTTAGTCATCATTTCCAGCCATATATCCACATTTATTACCAAAGGGTACAGTACCTGACCCTCATAACGCTCTGCCTGAATTAAGAGCAAAGACACAGTCAAGGGCAAATACAGAGTATGTGGTCACTGAAGTATAGATTTAAAGGAATAGTTTAAGGTTTTGGGGGAAATGGTGTACTTGTATATCTCTTTTTTGCAAAGATTTAATTGGGAAGGTTGATACCGCTCTCATGCACTCATGTCTGTTCGCTAACTGTGAAGGTCCAGGCACCACATGGTTAGCTGAGCTTAGCATACAGACTGGAAACAAGGGAGCTAACCTAGCTCTGCATAAATGTAACAAAATCTGTGTACCAGCAGCTCTAAGGCTCACTTAATCCTTTATGTCCAATTACCAGACAACTCTTTTAAAGGTTTAAAGTGGGGATACACAACTTTACACAACTTTTTTTTTTTTACACAACTTTTGCAGACCACTGCAAGAAACATGCTCTTTATTTAGTTTATCAAACAGACAGTGAATCATAGATGTTTGTTTCTGGCTGCTAGTGTTAGCGTTAGCTAACATAGCTAGCGCTATCCGCATGAACATTGTTTCTTCATTGTTTCATTTGTTTGTTTTGTTCCAGAAACAACATTTGTTTCTGGAACAAAACAAACAAATGTACAGTATATGTTTTCTTCATATACACTAAAAAAAAAAAAAAACTTAAAAAACTTGTGTATTGCCACTTTAAATTAACAAAATCACATGTAAAGCTCCCTAATTAACATAGTATACGTTAATCTGTATCCAAACCATATCGTAAAGACAACAGTTTTTTACAGGCGACATGTGCTAAACTATTACTTGACCAGGACAAATAACTTCCACCAGTTTCCTGGCAAAATGTCAGACTATTCCTTTAATAATTTCACCATCTCTAAGAGTGTATTTCACCTCCATCCTGTGTTGTTTAGGGCCCTCCTGGTCTGCCTGGACTTCCAGGAGAACCCGGCCTGGAGGGAGTGGGCATCCCTGGGCCAAAGGTGAGACCAAAAACAAGTCAAGTAAATGCATGTCGGGGGCAAACGGGAAAGCGTTACAGCATGATATATTACCTGACGGGTGCTTTTTGTGTGACATTTTGTGTGCAGACATTTGTTAAATTAACCTCTGCTGTGAAAAGCAATTGTCCAATACTGTAAATTTCAAAGCTTGTGAATTTGAGCAGAAGTTAAGTGAGAGTATCTCCACAGTGAAAGATGTGGTCATTTGTTAGAGGAAACTAATTAAAGGAAACAAGATTATACTCAGCACAGGAGTTCATTTGTTAGATGGATTGTAAATTGCTGTGTTGTAAGTGTTCATATTTCTTCACCGTGTTTTTCGCAGGGGGATGTTGGTTTCCGAGGGCTGCCTGGTTTACCAGGACCTCCGGGCGAAGGCCTCCAGGGACCTCTTGTATGTCATAACTTTCACTTTTATTCAGATTTGACATTACCTCTGACTAAAATTACTTCCATTTCGACTTTTCATCTAACTTTCAGAACTCATACAAAACTGTTCCTTCAAGGACAATATCTCAATGTGTTTACTTGCACAGAAAGCTTGCTGTAATTTTACTTGACATACAACCAATTAGTTGTGATTGAGACATATTTTCTGAAGGCTTACGTCTTTGCTGTGGTCAAAGAGATTGAAAAAAACAGTGCTTCATCTTGTGTAGGAACATGCCCACCACAGGGGCCTTATATTCTGAGGCTGGCAGCTCATTTGTTCAGGGTATTTATCATGATTTCCCCCCCACAGCACTCTGACACATTGGTGCAGAGTGTGAATCTCCACAGAGACATATGCATCTGATGAGAAGCAGGCCTTACTGAAGCAACACCCAGCGCCCTCACGTCCTCAAATATCTCATCCCGGGTCCCTGCAGGCTCCAGACCAGCGTTTCTGCAGGTCCAAGCGCTGTCACAGTCATGCAGCGGTAGCCAGGATTTAATTGAGGTCTCAACTAAAGCCGTCACGTTGGCAGACTTCAGCCCTCATCCACGCTGAGAGAATGGTGGTGTCAGAAATGCATGACTCGGTATTATAAGACAGGGATAATCCTCACCTTGAACTTTTCCTAGAAATACGACAAGCTGTTTCATCTTAATTTTATATTCGTTCAAGAAAGAGGAATAGTGGTTGCACATGTATGATGCATGGCTGGTCTTGTACAAGGCTCTTCGTTACCAAAACAGCAAAAAAAACAAATCAAAATAGATGCTGAAGTTGATTGATGGATTGCGCTGGTCATCATCTATTCGGAAGTCCAACAATGACAAAAGAAACGTACATGTATGGCTTGTCCATTTCATCCCTGTCCGATTTGTCGGAAAAATCCATTGCCGTAGGTGATGGTGGTGGTCCAGTCCAATGTGATGCTTACTTTATCCCCTGTGTGCAGGGTAACCCTGGGCGGCCCGGCCCTCCAGGGCCAACAGGGCCACAAGGACAAGGAGTTCAAGGACCAAAGGTAGGCTATGAGTTGTTCTTCTTGTAGATATGAATGGAGCTATAAACTCTATTTTAGAGGTCTATAACTTCCCTGGGACTGCACGGTGGTGTAGTGGTTAGCACTGTCGCCTCACAACAAGGGGGTCGCAGGCAATCCAGCTTGGGGCCCTTCTGTGTGGAGTTTGCATGTTCTCTCCCCGTGTTAGAGTGGGTTTTCTCCGGGGTCTCTAGTTTCCCCCATAGTCCAAAGACACATAGGTTAATTGATTACTCTAAATTCCCCATAGATGTGAATGCGAGTGTGAATGCGATGGACTGGCGGTCTGTCCAGGATGTACCCCGCCTTCACCCAGTGTCAGCTGGGATTGGTTCCAGCCACAGTTGCAGGTGGACGGATGGATGGATTACTTCCCTGCACATACAAAGTAGTTAATTCATGTCTTTGATTCAGGGTGAACAAGGGTCCCAGGGCGTGACAGGGCCAAGGGGGTTACCTGGAGAAGGCTTTCCTGGAGCTAAAGTAAGTCCCAATGTTGTACTGGACTTCTGAATGTGGGTTTGTGTGCACATGATATGTTCCGGTCAATCATTGACATTTTGCCATGCGTTGTGCGTCAGGGTGACCGTGGCCCGGTAGGCGAGAGGGGCCTGAAGGGCCTCAAAGGAGATTTAGGAGATTCTGGAACCCCGGGGCAACCTGTGAGTGACCCCGATGACGCTCCTATATGTCCATTTATTATGCACTGCTTTGTTATTTCTCTTTTCAGCAAATATTGGTCTGAATAATACAGTATAAGTACTTTTTGTATTCTTATCTTAGGGCCGACCTGGTGTCAAAGGTGAAGCAGGCCTCACTGTGAGTCTTCTCACTTTTTCATATACTTTTTTCAGTGGTAGAATGTAAGTACATTTCTTAATGTAAGTACTGTGCTTAAATACAAATTAGAGGTACTTTACTTGAGTATTGTCCTTTTATGCTACTCTTTTATGTACTTATACCCCACTACATCTCAGAGATAGAGATACCATCCCTGTACAGTGAAAACCATGTATCTCCAAATTTGGTGATTTTAAATCTGAATTTTTCTGATAAATGGAAGGATTAAAAGTCATTTCTCAAAAGAATGTGGTGCAGGAAACCATTAAATCCACATGCAAACAACTATGCACACAAATTAATTGTGTTGCTGTGTTCCTTTCCACCAATGAGGCGCAATGATTTCCCTCCTAAATAGAGTCCATGTCCACTCAACACAACAAAACCCTATCCATCCATACAGAGAAAGGCCTTCACACAGCAGGGGCGTGACAAATAAAATGAAAATGCAAAATACTCACCTGCAAATATTATATATCTAGGGCTTTTATTATGAAAGGTATGAACGGAAGGAGTCTATCTGGTCTGCCGTACCTTCTAGAGGGCTGCAATCAGAAATAAGGGGCTAACGTTGACTACGCAAAACATAACCTAATCAGATCCCAAATGTGATGCTAATGCTAGCAGTTGTGGCTAGACCTGTTCCGTGACGACTATAACGTTAGCATATCAGCTACGTTACCATCTTCTTAGTATCCCTCAGTCCCTGCTGGGCGATCTTAAACCATATATTGTCCTTCGTTTGGTTGTTGAGGTAGTCGTGTTTGTCGTACATTAGTTGGTGTTGAGAAGGGGTTCCGAAACACCAGTAGTCTGAAATAGGTCCCACTGGACCGAAAAAGTCCGTCATTCGTTACCACGAAAACAAGCAACCGCTGATCCGCTCAACAAACAGAAGCACATGGGTAATTATTATGCAGAACGACGGTGATCAGTTGGAACAAAGGATTTCATTGGTCGCTGGATTTCCGCAGCCAGAAACCCAGTGAAATCCAGGTCCGTCCAAATACTTTTTCCCACTCACGAATGCTTTGCAGTGGTGTACAAACATAGTCGGTGCAAACTTTTCGGCTGAAAATCCGGGCTTAGTGTGAAACGGTATAAGCACGTTTTAAGTTCCTTAAATATTGCTTTTTGAAATAAGTAAAAGATCTGAGTACATCTTCCACCACTGACTTTCAGTTACCACTCATGTTTATTTATACGCTCACAATGTGTTGGTGTATTCATTTCAGAGAGAGGACATCATTCGGATGATCAAAGAGATCTGTGGTAAAGTATCTTATGATCTTTGCATTATTTATTTCACTTCTCAGTATCGACTTAACAGCACAGATGTTATAAGAAAAGATTTAATTTCTAAATCAAAGCCACTGTCTCATCTTATCTGTAAATCATTAGATCAGATTCCACAGAGTGGACCTCGTCAAAGTGACATTTCGGCCGTGATCTCATGTGTTGCTGTGATGTGATTCCAGGATGTGGGATCAAGTGTAAGGAGAGGCCCATGGAGCTGGTGTTTGTCATTGACAGCTCGGAGAGCGTGGGCCCAGAGAACTTTGAGATCATCAAGGACTTTGTGAACGCGCTGGTGGACCGGGTCACGGTGGGCCGCAACGCCACCAGGATCGGCCTGGTGCTGTACAGCCTGGAGGTGAAGCTGGTGTTCAACTTGGCCCGCTACGTCACCAAGCAGGACATCAAGCAGGCCATCAGGAACATCCCATACATGGGAGAGGGCACCTATACCGGAACGGCCATCCGTAAAGCCACCCAGGACGCCTTCTACAGTTCGCGTTTGGGAGTCAGCAAAGTGGCCATCGTGATTACCGACGGGCAGACGGACAAGCGAGAGCCGGTGAAGCTGGATATAGCTGTACGGGAAGCACACGCTGCTAATATTGAGATGTTTGCTCTGGGGATTGTTAACACCTCAGATCCAACACAAGCTGAGTTCATGAGAGAGCTCAATCTGATCGCCTCGGACCCCGACAGCGAGCACATGTTCCTCATTGATGACTTTAACACCCTGCCAGGTTAGAGAAATTTATCTTTGTAGTGTCTGGGTCTTAAAACTGTGTTAATCCTAGCAAAGAGATATCAGCTTATTGCGCTGCATTAATACTAGTGTAGAGATATTAGGGTAGTGCGCTGTCTGCATCGTTGCGAGCTCAGATATATTAGCTTATTGCCCTATCTGTCTTAATACTAACACAGAAATATTAGCTTTTTACGCTATCTACATTCATACTAGCACAGTATTATCTTATTGCACTCTCTGCATGAGGCATATTAGCTTATGGCGCTATCTATGTTAATGCTACCAAAGAGATATTTGTTTAATGTGCTATCTGCATTGATACTAGCGCACACATATTAGCTTATTGTGCTATCTGCAGATAAGAGATGTCAGCGCACAAATGCTAAAGATAGTTAATAATAATTTGGACAGAGCCTGTAGCTGTTTCTGCTGCTTCTAGTCTTTGTGCTAAGCTAAGCTAATCACCTGCTTGCTCTGGCTCTGGCATGGATTTTCTCATCAAACTCTTGGCAAAAAAGCAAATAAGTGTTTCAACTCTAACTTAATTATTTGTCTGTCATTATTTTATGGAAATTAACTTTTCATGAGGGACTATTTTGATTTATGCTATGCTACACTATGCTAAACCTCTAAATCTTTGCTAAACCTGCTAAATCTTTGTTAAACTATATACTCTGCCTTAAAACCGTCATGTTTTCCTGAGTGTCCTCAACTAGATAGACATTTTTAGCAGGATGAGTCTACAGTCATGCTTGCAGCTCTGTGGAGATGTACTTTGGCTCAAAGCACAGCTTTGCTAAATGCTAACGGCAGCTTGCTAACATGCTGAAAATGACAATGGTGACACGCTAATGTTTACAAGTGGACTATTATGGTTTATGCTATGCTGTGATCATGTTTTCCTGAGCATCTTCAGCTAGCTAGAAACTTAGTAGCAGGACATGCTAGCAGCCTGTAGTCAAAGCACAGCTTTATTTATTTATTTATTTATTTATTTAACCTTTATTTAGCCAGGCAAAACAGGTTAAGAACAAAATTCTTTGCTAAATGCTAATGCCAGCATGCTTAAATGACAATGACAATGCTAACATGCTGATGTTTAGCAGGAATAATCATCTTAGTTTAATTGTGTTTGCATGCTAACATTTGCTAATTAGTACTAACCAAGGTACAGTTCAGGGCTACTGGGAATGTCATGTGGTGCCTTCAAATGGGGTCGTGTTTACCAGGTTTTAGATGGGAAGTCGTGTACGTGATATGCTTGGTGTTCAAGTGGGGACCATGAATATCTGTACAAAATATCATGGCAATCCAAGTAGTTGTTGAAATGCTTCAGTCTGGAGCAAAATGATGGACGGCGTTGCCGTCCCCAGAGCCATGCTGCTAGTCTAGTGAGTGGGTGTTCAGTCTTCAGAGACAACACCTCCTGTATCCCTGGCCCTGAATATCTCTGTCTTTCTGTCTCAGCGCTGGAATCCAAGTTGGTCAGCCAGTTCTGTGAGGACGAGAATGGAGCTCTGATATACAACAGAATAACTAACGGCTACAACGGCTATGGAAACAACGGCAACAATGGCAACAATGGGAACTACGCCGTCGGTGGCTATGGGTACCGGCCCGTGACCGAGCAGCAAGTACTGAACGGCCGTCCGACCGGCACCCACACTGGCGCCAGCACCCACAGCCACGGAGGCCGGGTAGAGACCACCCGGCACGGCAGCAAAGGATCCAGCACAGGACACGTATGGATCATATTTATTTCTATTCTAAAAACATCATTATAAAATGTGCTAACTTCATTTTGGCCTCATCAGGGTGGAGGGCAGCATGTGTTCACTGAGACACACTTGGGAAACGAGCGTGGGGACACATTTAACCGCAACCACTCGGACAGCAGAGAGGACTCCTTCAGCACCAGAGGCTCCTCCTCATCCTCATCTTCATCATCCTCTACAAGAATAACCACATCAGGCTCAGGTGTATCCATAAAGCACGTTCCTGCACCAAGGCCAGCGCTTCCTAAAGGTACAGACAGTCTATTCTTCGCTATACTTTTAGATCTTTAAAGGCCAGTACATCTCCTCACGACACAAAAATGAATCACACCTTCGTTTAAAATCCTTCAAAATCCAACAGACAGTGTTTGCATTTTATTATAGCTTCTAAATTAATGTTTTTAAATGCAATGTGGTCAAAAAGACTCATGTTTGAATTAGATAATAGCTAGATTACATGCAAACAGCAACAAACCCTGGAGACATCACTGAAACACCACTAGGGATCATCATATCTGGGGTTTAAAGTTCCCATATCACGGCCATTTTCAGGTTCATACATGTATTTATGTTTCTACAAAAACATCTTTACATGCTTTAAAAAAAAAAAACTTTATTTTCCTCGCACTGTTTGTCTGAATGTATATACTGCATTCATCCTCTGTCTGAAAAGCTCCGTTTTAGTGCATTTCAACAGCACTGCGTTGCCAGGCAACAGCTTGGGGTCTATGTTTACTTCCTGTCAGCTGGTGTCATTCACATACACTGCAACCGGAAATAAACTGGGACACATTTAGAATATATGTACGTTTAAAACTGTGAAATTGTCTGTATGTTGTAGCTTTGTGACATCACAAATGGGCAGAAATCCATACAGCTTGTTTCAAAGGCCCAGTTTCTTAGTACGGACTGAGTGTACTTCTCTGTGGAAAGACAGTTTTAATACTTTCACAGTATTTATATATCATTTAAACCTGCTTTTTAATATAAAAGACATGAAAACCTCACTTTTTACAGTATGGGACTTTTAACTTAGATGCACACGAGCCTGTATTCATCAAACATTTAATAACACACACTTCATATACTATATATATATGTCATATACTATACATATATATATATATATATATATATATACATATATATATATATATATATATATATATATATATATATATATATATATATATATATATATATATATATATATATATATATATACATATATATGTATATATATATATATATATATATATATATATATATATATATATATATATATATATATATATATATATATATATATATATATATACTGTGTATGCATATATACTGTACGTATATGTGTATATTATATAATGTTGTAAAGGGTTAGTTTAAAACACAATAACATTAACAATCTAACATACGGTATATATACAGTATATATGTATTTATACAGTACATACAGTATATATACAGTATATATATATATATATGCTTATATTGCTAAATACACTTAGTTAATCCTTATCTTACAGTAAACAATGAAATAATGCAGTATATGTACAGAATAGTCTAAAAACCCTAAACTACTGCTAAGCTAGTCAGATGATGATTGACAGGCTCGGTAATGAGGTCATGTGGGTGAGGAACAGGGAGGCCAATTATTTTTTGACGCAGCGTGGATGATTTTCGAGAATCTGCTGCTTTTCCCCACAGAGACCGTACCCTTGGACCCTCGCTGTGGCCTGGTCCTGGACCAGGGCACGTGTCGGGACTATAACATCCGCTGGTACTACGACAAGCAGGCCAACGCCTGCGCCCAGTTCTGGTACGGAGGCTGCAACGGCAACAAGAACCGCTTCGACACGGAGGACGAGTGCAAGAGGACGTGTGTGATCGCCTGATCCACCGGTGATTCATCCCGAATACCGCTCATGTCATTCACACCTGTAAAACAGCAAAATCTCGCCTTTCTTTTTTTGCGATTTCTGCAGCCAAAATGAGGCCTTGACAATTTTATCGCTTCCAAATGTTTTAGAGGATTGACTTTCTTGCATGCTTTCTCTTTCCAGGAGGCCGAGTGAAGGCATCTGCCGTACATCTGCTGTAGATACTTCAAGGAGGGGCAGCTAATACCAGCCATTTTCCACAGGGTTATGTTCAGTTTCTGCATAATTCTCAGGCATATACATGTACACTGATGTTCACTGTTACATTCGAGTCCCTGTCTTTGTGCCCCATCCTGTGCAACTTATTTTAAAACTATCCTCCTCTAGTTGCAGTGAAAGAGCTTCGATAGATACCTCCGTTTCTTTATTTCAACATGTAACGCAGGAGATTGTCCATCGCTCCCACTCAGGAATACAGATGAGCGTCCACTTCGCCGGGGATTCCCTCACCTCTCCGACATGTTTTTCCACACAGGGTCTGTGAGTGCTGCAAGGATTGTGAAAATATGGACTGAGCAGTAAATAACTCTGGTGCCTTGTCAGTGTCAGAATCATAAATCCCATCAGTCAATCAATATGTCGTAGAGACAAAGTGTAGCTGTTTGTTTCTTTAGTCAAACAATCACAAGAGCCAATAACCCACCAATGAAGCCTCTCATCACTTATACCAATAAAATATTTTTTTATATATATAAACATATACATAACTGACTGATGCTCTGTAATTTCATGGAATAATTGTGTGTGTTTTGAATGTCTTTTGTTAGATTTTCTGAATGAAAATGTGATGTTTATGTGATTTCCCTTCTTTCTTATCACTAACTTTCTCCAGCAGATGGACACATACAGACACACTGCCCTCTACTGGGTAACACATGCCGATGTTACTGAAGTTGGTACTACAGTGCAATATACTAGAATTGTACTTCCATTGTTGAGCAACTGGTTTGTCACTATATCGCCCAGCTGTATTGACTGCGTAAACCCATATTGTACTTTTACACAGTCAACATTTGATGTCAAACATTTTTAATAAATCTGGTCTAAACTTAGTGTGCGTGCAAACGTCACATTCATGGTAAGGGACGGTTTTATACATACATACTGTATGTATATAGTTTATGTGTGTATACTGTATATATGTGTGCATATATAATACAAGTTCACCAGTACAGGTTATACATTCTGCTAACATGTTGATTGTAGATGTTTATAGTTTGTAATATTTATAATCTGATCAGTTCTGCGCATGCATTTTCAGTCCAATGGCAATTTGACAGTTGGCCAAACTGTAACCAAGACACTTCATTTCTATTAGTAGTGTGTATAATTAATTTTCATGTAAAACCACACACGTAAAACCGTGAAATGGGAGCTTATCGTTAGCATAGCATTTAGCATGACGTCACGTACCAAAATCTGATGGAAATGGGAGCTATCGTTAGCAAGCTTCAGCAACTTCACGAAACAAAATGCTGAATGAAAATGGGAGCATCGTTAGCAAGCATTACAACTCACGAAACATAAAATCGAAATAAAAGGGAGCACATTACATAGCTTTTAGCATATCTTCACGTAAACATAGAAAATTGCTGGAATATTGGATAAATGGGAGCTTATCGTTAGCACAGCATTTAGCATATCTTCACGTAAACATAAAAAATTGCTGAAATATTGGATAAATGGGAGCTTATCGTTAGCATAGCTTTTAGCATATCTTCACGTAAACATAGAAAATTGCTGGAATATTGGATAAATGGGAGCTTATCGTTAGCATAGCATTTAGCATATCTTCACGTAAACATAGAAAATTGCTGGAATATTGGATAAATGGGAGCTAGCGTTTAAACTAAGCAAGCGCTAGTTTCGCTTCTAATGTTTTTGACGCTAATCTAACGCTTTTGGTGGCGCACATTGAGAAAGAAGTAAGAAATAATGTTCAGATATTAAATGTATAGATCCGAGTACAAGCAACTCAAATTCTTTATGTTTTGCCTCTTAAATTGTTAAAGGTTACAGGAGTCGTGTTATTCGTATTCTAAGATGTTGCGTGGGAGGTTGTTGCAGTTTCAGTCGAAGTCAATGGAGGGTCCAAAGAAAATAACTCCTATTTTAAAAAGCGCAGCATAGGTAGGATGGATGTCAGTACTCGACACTTCTAAGTAATTAGAGAAAAGCCGTTTCTCACCAGTGAGATGTGAAAGTGTGGTTCGGCAGTGCAGAAAATTTGCATTCCAACACTGCCAAAATCCCGTAAACACTACTAGAGCTGATTGTAACTGAGGTTTAACCTAGAGAATGCAGAAAATCTGCGTTTGAATTTCCTCCTAAGTTTCCTCCTAAATAGTGCCAGTGTCCACTCCACACAACCAAAACCCATCCAGACATAGACTGTCTAAGGGACTAACGTTAACCACACGATACATAAACTGATTGGACCCCAAATGTGATGCTAACATTAGATATTAGCTGTTGTGGCTAGCCCCGTCCTGTTGCCAGCAAGTGCAAATCAGCTATATTAATCGTATCCCAGCTGCTTGGAAAAGTGACCATCATTCCAAAATTTGGAAAATTTGGATGTGCACGGATAAAATCCTTAAATCCCGCTTTAGCTAGCCAGTGGGGAGCACGCACACAGCCTCCATTCTCACCATGGTTAGCGAATGACGACGCTATATGTCGGTAGCACTTTAAGGATAATGGACTCGGTACTGGCATCGTAATAAATGACACCCAGCCCGAAACATAGGACTCAAACCCAATCATTTTCATACAGTCCCCAAATATTCTACCAAAAAATAATATATATTTGCAAGCCATGCCCGTGCAGAGCTTTGCTTTATTAATCTACTGTGGCTTTGGGGAAGTGTCGGAGCTTTCTAATGCAGAATCTGCTCCCCCCTTCTGCTTAAATTACATGTTAGACACTCCTCGACAAGTGGCGTAGTCTGATCTATCTTTAGTGCTGCCCACGGGAGAAACGTTACCTAACTCCACACACTCCTCGCACGTTATCAAGCCACAAAAATAGGACACAACAGTGTAAGATCCTATTGATCCAGACGCATCAGTAATGGCCTTTTTAACATTTTGTACTAAAACATGTGACTGTGAGCAAATTGACACCATTTATCTTCAAGAAGAAAAGAAACTAGAGAGTAAACATTTTCAGAGCTGATATTATCTCAGTGATTGAGGTGTGTTTTAAAAGGTTTAACTGCAGAGCAACACACAGTCAGAAAGACACAAAGACACATACACAACCAAGCAGCTGGACAATAACACACCCCACAGGGAAAGGGAAGAAGCTGATTGGTGGACAGAACAGCATGCATGTGTGGCTCTCACCTGTTTCTGCACACAGCTGCTGCACCCAAACTTTTCTGGTCCATTTTTAGCACATTTCTGATGCTCTTCAATCACACTTAAATAATGCCATGCTGTGATAAGGAAAGATAAAATAAGGTAAGATTTTGTATTGAGTTTCGTGGCTCCTTTTAGGGAGTGTGGCAAAAGACTCAGCTTGGGAAAAACAATGAAATAGCAATAAATGATTGGAAATAAAAGTAAACAAAATGTTAACTGGACTTTAAAAATTGTGTACCATTTATTAACCATTTAATGAGGTGTAATAATCATCAGTTGCAACTTTATAATAACCATGCAAATGTTTATATACATGTGTATGTATATATATTATAGATTTATATCTTTATATGTATATAATGTGTTTAATTCTAGCATTACTAATAATTCATCCATCCATCCATCTTCAACAGCTTATCCTGTTAGGGGCCGCGGGAGGGCTGGAGCTGATCCCAGGTGGCATTGGGCGAAGGCGGCGTTCACCCTGGACAGGTCGCCAGTCAGTCGCAGGGCCCATAGAGACAGACAACCATTCACACTTAAATTCACACCTACAGGCAATTTAGAGTCAACAGTTCACCTGCATGTCTTTGGACTGTGGGAGGAAGCTGAAGCACCCGGAGAAAACCCACGTTAACACAGGGAGATCATGCAAACTCCACACAGCAGGGCCCCAGGCTGGATTTGAACCTGCAACCCTCTTGCTGTGAGGCGACAGCTAACCACTACGCCACCGTGCAGCCCTACTAATAATTGATATTAATTTTCTAGTTTAACAGTAAAATAATGATTAACTAAATATTATCTATCAATGAACCAAGTGTTACAGAATCTAAAGTCAAAAAACAAATTAATCTGCAACTATTTATCTGCCAAAATAATATACTTGAGACTAAATACCCAATTTGTAGTATTTGCGGGTTTTCTTTGACATATATGATAGTAAATGGAATATTTTGGGGGTTTGGACTGTTGGTTGAACAAAGCACCATAAGTACAATTGGCAAAATAATCTGTGAGTAATTGATGAGCAAGTTCGTGGCAGCCCTGGTAGTACCTGTTGCAGTAAAAGTGAGTATAATTATATTGTGTGTAATTATAATTATCAAAACCTTCTTGAGTCGAGTCACGGTATATGAATTACAGAGTAAAAAAACAAATTGGTGTAAATGTAGTCTAGACATGAGACTAAATCACTACAGCTGATTTGACTGCACACTGAATAAATGGGAGAAAAATGAATGAATGAAAATCTGATATAAATAAAAGGATGATCAGTACAAATATTTTTGAACGTGACAGTGGCTGCTCCAAATATCCTCCCAGTCATGCGTACAGCTTGAGGCGAGCTATTCAAGAGCTTTGACAGCATTGTCTCCACTCTTACGGCCACATGACACTTTGGGAGCTGAATCATGGTGGCATATCCCCAACCTGAGCAGCCAGTTGCTTCTTTCAGTCTGTGACAGCAGCTGCTCAAGCCGAGGCCTGCGCCGTGATTTGGCCCAGTCAGATTCCACCAGAGCTGAAGCAGGCAGGGGGCAGAGGGAGCTATATTTAGAGTGGGACAGGATTAAATTGCGGGGTCTTCACTCCGGGAACCTTTTCCCTGCTCTGCCTTTTCCAGCCAGGACCGACTGCCAAAAGGACCTGTGGCCACCGTCTCCTTCCTCTCTCCACAGATCCCCTTATTTACCCGTCGTTTCCCCTCGTGACTCACCATGGACCCCAACGCCATCAAGGAGGAGCTGCGTCTGTTTCAGAGCACCCTGCTCCAGGATGGGCTCAAGGAGCTGCTGAATGAAAACAAGTTTGTGGACTGCACCCTGAAGGTGGGCGACCGCAGCTTCCCCTGCCATCGGCTGATCATGGCCGCCTGCAGTCCTTACTTCAGGGAGATCTTCTTCACAGAGGACGGGAAGGAGGTGGAGAACACCAAGGAGGTGGTCCTAGAGGATGTCAACCCTTCCATCCTGGACATGATCATCAAGTACCTCTACTCAGCTGAGATTGACCTCACCGATGACAATGTACAGGATATAATTGCTGTGGCAAACAGATTCCAGATCCCCTCTGTCTTTACGGT
This sequence comes from Pterois miles, assembly GCA_947000775.1. Taxonomy (NCBI): domain Eukaryota; kingdom Metazoa; phylum Chordata; class Actinopteri; order Perciformes; family Scorpaenidae; genus Pterois; species Pterois miles. The sequence continues at coordinate 2,145,447 of CAMQGK010000500.1, read as the reverse complement.
GTGTGTCAACTACCTCCAGAAGAAGTTGTCTTTAGGCAACTGCATGGCCATTTTCAGGATGGGCCTGGTGCTCAGCTGTCCCAGGCTTGCCGTGGCTGCACGCAACTACATTGCAGACCGCTTTGAACTCCTCTACAAAGACGAGGAGTTCCTCAAGCTCGCAGCTCACGAACTGTTCGCCGTCATCGGTGGAGATTCGCTGAATGTTGGGAAAGAAGAACTGGTGTTTGAGTCGGTCATGGCCTGGGTCCGCCACGACAAGGAGCGCGTCAAGTTCCTGAAGGATGCTTTCAACTGCATCCGTTTCCGCTTGCTGCCAGAGAAGTACTTCAAGGAGAAAGTGGAGACTGATGAGATCATCAAGGCCGACCCGGAACTCCAGAAGACAATCCAAGTCATCAGGGATGCCTTCAAGGGGAAACTTCCAGAGACACCCAAGAAGAAGGAGGGGGAGGAGGGGGCCAGCATGGAAGGGAGTGAGGAGGACAGCCTATTCCCTGGCTTCCTGAATGACAACCGCAGACACGGCATGTACACACGGGAATTCATCGTCATGATCAATGATACGGCAGCAGTGGCGTATGATGTCAACGAGAATGAGTGCTTCCTGGCGGCCATGTCGGAGCAGGTGCCACGTAACCACGTCAGCCTGGCGTCACAGAGGAACCAGCTCTACATCATTGGAGGACTGTTTGTGGATGAGGACAACAAAGATGTACCCCTGCAATGTTACTTCTACCAGGTAAACATTTTTTTCTTTCACTTGAGATCACTCCCTTCATCACAAGAAAGAAGTAGTTTGACATTTTGGGAAATATTGTTATTCACTTTTTTACAGAGATTTAGAGAAACTAAACACCCGATGTATAACCAAAACACTAGTAGCAGGGGGAAACAGCTAGCATGGCTGCCTTATTTTACACTTTATTTGAAACATATACAACAAGTTATCACACAGCTGTGTTGAATATTAGATTCTGATTGGTCAATCACAACATTCTACGGTCTGTTATTTCATTAAAGCAGACCACTGCTATGGCTGCAGTTCTGATATTGGACTCTAGCAGACCATTTGTGTCAAATTATTGATTTAAGTGAGACCACTCCGCTTTGCGTCGAGCATCACCCTGTCAGGGTTTCTTTCGCAACAATGACCGGCTCTCTGTACGTTATCCTTGACTTAATTCATGAGCTTTAGCATTAGTTGTGCTGGATGGCAGGTTTTTGTTTCTCCAATGTCAGGCTAGCTGGTTCCTCCTGCCTCCAGTCTTCATGCTAATCTAAGCTAGCCGCCATTATTAGTGCTGCATCAAAGCCTGGTGGAACCAGACCAAGAGCTAACCAGCCAGCTGTCCACTAGCTAGCAAGATTGCTAATTTCACCAATCTTCAATGCCACAGTGCTTACAGAAAACGAGCCGAATGTGTGAATGACCCATTAAGTTTCTCAATTTGACTCATTTATAGTTTCTATGTGCTGCATAACATTACTATTCTGCTGCTCATTTCATCGTCATTACTGCAAAACTTCACCTCAGCAAACTGACTTGCCGCAAGTCAGTTTAATTTATGCAGAAGTGAGCCTGCTATAACGATCGCTGCTCTGGCCATCCTGCTATGTTGATTTGAATGGGAATGTCCCTTCTACTCCTATGTTCTCTTTCTATGCTGCAGACATGACGATGTTATTAATGTTCTCATCTAACTCTTGCCCAGAAAAGCGTATTTCCCAACAAGTCCTACTATTCTTAAATGTGCTAAACGTGAGCAAACAGAGCATATCTATTGCCTCTTAGCGGCTCAAAACATGGCGACGGTTGAGCCGGTGGTGCTAGCAGCGCTAACAGTGCAAACAATAGTAACAGTGCTAACAATATTACCTGAGGGGTAACTGGAGGGTGGGAGCTACGCTTCTGAAAGGATGCCATCGGTTGGGACGACGTTATCCATTGTAACCACTGTATGACAGCGGTGTAGAGCAGTGGCTGAGAGCTAGCCAGTGGGGCACACTCACTTACTCACTAACATACACTTAAAGGCATGCCCAGCCAGCCCGGCTATGTCAACAAAGCACGGAGGACTGTATCTTTTCATAATAAATAGTTGTGATGCTATATTCATGCTATATGCTATGCTAATGCTATATTAATGATATCTATTAGAGCACCTCTAATGCTGTGAATGTTGATACGTTAATAAGATGGTGTAGGAACTTAGAAGTCTGTGTGTATTTGTGAAAATAATGCACTTAGCGTTAGCTCACTAACTGTCCTACTCAGGGAGTATTTCAGCTCATCCAAACCCTCTTTTGCATTTCAGTGCCTTAATGGAACTCAAACCACCAAAAAACAGAAAAATATGACAGAAATTCAAGGTATTTTTTCAGTCTAACCACAAGAATGACTGGGGTACAGTTTTTCCTATATCCTGCGACCAGTCCATGGATAATGTTTCCCATGTTCCCCATCAAATGATGATGATGAAGGCTTTTTAATACCTATATTTTACAGCATAATCAATATGTGGATACCATACAGTATGATGATTCAGTCTGGTCTTCAAAGAGACAGAGCTAATGGGTGCTAAGAGGGTGTTTTAATGTGCTTTTCTTCACAGTTGGATCCGCTCACATCAGACTGGGTCGCCCTGCCTCCCATGCCCTCTCCGAGATGCCTCTTCAGCATCGGAGAGAGCGACAACCTCCTGTTCGTCGTGGCTGGAAAAGACCTCCAGACCAACGAGTCGCTGGACACCGCCATGTGCTACGATGTCGAGTCAGTAGCTTCTTTTCCGTCCCTCTTTCTTTATCTCTCACCTTCCCAAAGTGATAATTAACTTTAAGAAACTAACAATTGCTTCCTTTAGAAAATAAAAAAAATATGAATATATGGGGTTCAAATGTAATTAATAGTATTCTGATGTGATCTCACAGTTAATAGTAAGGATATTTAACTTCTTTATGTACCAATATCACACGTAACAGTGAAGCATTTGAGATTCAGGGGAACAAAATATCATTAAAGAACATATTTAAAGCTATTACTTAAATATGAATCCTTCAGGAAGATGAGGTGGAGTGAGACCAAGAAGCTTCCTCTGAAGATCCACGGCCATGCTGTCGTCTCCCACAAAGGAATGATCTACTGCATCGGTGGAAAGACGGATGACAAGTGAGTAAACGAGTGTGTGAGTGTGTGTTGCAACCTTCTGCTGTGAGCTGCAGCTGTTGGCGGTCTATCATTCTGTCAGACTGCAGGGCTTCGCGGTTCGTCATAGACAACAATTACAGCGCTACAGTCCGGGACTGGCTCATCCGTTACCGTAATGGAGGATACTGATCCTGTGCATCTCTTGTTGATTGATACGCTGATATTAAAAGGTCTGTAGAAGCAGTGAACATAACGCGCTGTAATCCTTACTGTGTTTGCAGCAGATGCTGCAGTGATACATGAACGAAACAACCAAAAAGTCTGCAGGGAAGAGGAGATCGAGGCTGACCATTTTAGTATAAATCATTAAAACATGAAGAAAAAGACAGTTCTATATACATTTTAATAGGGTTTATATTCAAATTCAATTCACATTCTCAATTATATTGTATATATACTGTATATTAGAGCTGTCAAATTTAATGTAACACATACCTAATTTTTAGGTTATATCAGATACTATCCATCGGTATCAACCATGTCAGACTAGACTGTAGTGAAGGAGGTTAAATAACACTCTAAATTACGCAAATTGTTGAGGAAAAACTGGCATGGCTATTTTCAAAGGGGTCCCTTGACCTCTGACCTCCAGATGTGTGAATATACAGACCACTTTATGATAATCAGTCAGTCTGGATCAAGTCATAGTCAAGTCAGCACTCTGACAGCTGGTGTTGCCTGTTGGGCTGCAGTTTGTTATGATTTCAGCATATTTTTATGCTAAAGGCAGAACCTGTGAGGGCCAATATCTGTCATTGTTTTGTGTCATTAATTGATTTCTTATAATAAATACATACATATGTTTGTCTAAAGTGGCATATTTGTCCACTCTCATGTTAACAAGAGTATTAAATACTTGACAAATCTTAAATAATTATAATATAATTTGACTTTGTCATGAGAGCGTTCACACAAATGCAACAAAAAAGCAATGTAATTTTATTTTGGAAAAAATTTGACTTTCTGAGGTTTCGCTCCGTGAATAAAGGCATCGACCAATCACGTTGCGAGGAACCAGTCGAGCCCACGTTTATGAAACAACAACCCGGAGGCTCCGTAGTCTGAACCAGGACGGTTATTTCCCCTTTCAGCCTTGGCAAAGGCAGCGCAGACCACATCCACTCCTTCCATTCTTATTTTTCACAATAAAAGCTCTGGAGTATAGAAAGAGTGTATAACACGTTATGTAGTTTCAAAGAAACAACCTGGATTTTTGATTCAGGGACCAAAAACAGAAAAACAGCAGTCCCAAAAGACCTCTGCTTTCTCCAGCAAAGTGCACTATACTTCTTATAAATTGAGATTATGGAGTTTAATATCTTTATCAGCCAACTCATTTGTCTCCAGTTGGGACTACATATATGTGCCAGTTATGGTATTTACCTCTAAACAACCACTTGGCTGATCACATTTAGAAATGATCCATATTTTAAATTATTTTATCCGTCTTATTTGTCTCCACAGCAAAGCCCTCAACAAGATGTTCGTGTACAACCACAAGCAGTCGGAGTGGAGGGAGCTGGCGGCCATGAAGACCCCCAGAGCCATGTTCGGATCCGTCATCCACAACGGGAAGATCGTGGTAGCTGGCGGAGTCAACGAGGAAGGCCTCACCGCTAGTTGTGAAGCCTTCGACTTCGCAACAAACAAGTATGATTCGGTTTAAAAGCTTTTAGTTGAGGAATTGTGTTCAAAAATGTCAAAAATGTTCTATATTTTCCACAAAGAACCACATTTACACTCCATTAATCTGATCCTGAATAAATAAACAAATTAAAGTTATATATGTTTTTTATATTAATAGAATTAGTATTTTTCTAGATAATTTAAAAAATCAATAGCATTCCCCAATTTGTCACATTACACAAAAGAGAGGCAAAGTCCCGCCCCTTTTGGTGGACTCCACGGGACCCTATTTCGGAAATAATCGGATCATTCAGTTTGACTTGCGCCATGAATCACATATAGTATATGTTTGTCAGATTAAACGGTAATTTTGCAAGTCGCAGTTTGTTGCGTCATTTACTGCAGCTCTCGTCTCGCACAATATACGTTACCAACGCTAGCTAGCTAGCTAGCTAAGCACTTACCTGATGTAGTTTTTACAGTGACTCCTTTTATCAGCCAGGAAATGAAATATTTGGGAAAACGCAGCTGGAAAAAGGGTGTTTTGAATTAAAAATTTCCAGCGTTCTTTGTATTTCACAATTCATGTGCTAATTTTGGGGTTGTCAAAGTTAGCATGATTTGTTTTAATGTGACTGTCTTTAACACATTAACGCAATTTGTGATTTTTAGGTTGTAGCGGGCTCAGTTTTAAAGCTAGAGTAAAGATACTGATATCATATGAAACTAGAAAAACTAATAAATCCATCGATACCAACTGGGTCATACTTGCTTGTCAATAATAAGGCTAAATAACGCTCTGAACTTGCACCACATTTTGGCAAGGAAAAACTGTCATGGCCACTTTCAAAGGGTCCCTTGACCTCTGACCTCCAGATATGTGAATGAAAATGGACTATGGGTACCAACAAGTCTCCCCTTTACAGCCCACTTTATAATAATCACATGCAGTCAAGTCAGCATATTTCTATGCTAAAGCCAGTACCTATGAGGGTTTCTGGACTATATTTGTCATTGTTTTATGTTGTTAATTGATTTCCAATAATAAATATATACATACATATGCATAAGTAAACTCAGATATGTGTGTATGGAGGCCCAAAGAGGTCAATATTAAACACTAGGACTGTCAATCAATTCAAATATTTAATTGCAAATTTATCACATATTTTTGTCTGTTCAAAATGTAAATTAAAGGGAGATTTATCAAGTAAGTAAGTAAGTAAGTAAGACAAACCTCCCTTTGAGATACATTTTGAGCAAATAAAAAATATGTGATAAATTTGCAATTAAATATTGGAATGGCCCTAATATTTAATATTGACCCCTTTGGGCCTCCATACATCACATCTAAGTTTTCTCAACCACTAAAAAAGTAATTAAAAAAACAGAAATTGGACGAATGTACCAAGGTATATTTCTAATGAGAGCTCCATCTTCCACTTGACCTTCTCCTGATGCTGTATCTCCTCAGGTGGGAGCCCTTCGCGGAGTTCCCCCAGGAGAGGAGCTCCGTCAACCTGCTGAGCAACGGCGGCTGCCTGTACGCGGTGGGCGGCTTCGCCATGATTCAGACGGACAACAAGGAGGTGGCTCCCACAGAGGTCACCGATGTCTGGCAGTGAGTCCTCTACCGTTACCTTCTACCGTTACTTACATGTGTTGCTTGTGTTCCCTCCGAGATCTGACTCTCCTCTCGGTCCTGTTAGGTATGAGGATGATAAGAAGCAGTGGAGTGGGATGCTGAGGGAGATGCGCTACGCTGCCGGCTCCTCCTGTGTGTCCATGAGCCTCAACGCTGCCAGGATGCCCAAACTGTAGACACAATCTCTCTTTCTTCCTTAACCCCTCCCCCAGCAACACCTCCCGACACCATCATCCCCACCGAGCTGCCTCCGAGGCGTCTCATCCTCTGCACTCACATTTCTCTGCGCCGAGTTGATCTTTGACATTAATTTTTCTCTGAACTCAGATGATTTTTATCTGTACTATAAACACTCGGCTCTGCTGCCTCTTCAAAGACTGCACCATCCCCGCAGTATTACGAAAAAAAAAACAAGCCGCAATTTAGATTGATCTCTGTTTACACCATTTCTAGCATTTCTTTTGTAAAATAAACATTTATAAACTTCTGCTTTTGTGTGATCTACAGAAATGTGGCATTACAGAGCCTGTATCAACACGTCAAGGGTAGCCGTGGGAATGGAGATGTGTATTTGTAGCTGGGTTAATAGCAGGTGACATTTCAACACAACGTAATGATCCATGCTCCAACGTGACCGTGAGTTACCGCACTTCAAGTTCAAGAAATGGAAAAGTTGAGGTATGTCTAAGTTTACCATCACGCCGAATGAAATGCATTCACACTGAATCATAACTGTGTTTTAATATCTATTTACACGTATGCTAAAAGGGTAATGACCTAGGAGATGGAGGATTTTACACCTCATTTAAACTGCAGCTGTAAAGAAGATGAGGATGTGTCATTACATTCATCAACACTTACAATGAATAATCTGTGTTCAAGTTGCTCTTTATGATATTCAAAGCATTAATATAGCAGCAAACCACCTATTGTCTTTGTAAAGATATAGAGGAGTAACGTCTACCTGAGCAGAGGAGGAAGTCTCTCTCCCTCTGTGTGCTAATCAGAGCTTTTCCTTGTCGCATTTTTTTTAGTGCATGTGCGTGCATGTGAGCGTGCCCCGCTGGCTACAGCTGATAACGCCGTCCCATCCGACGGCACCGTCGCCGAAGTGTGCGCCCACCTTCCGGTTCCCCCTTCAGGTAAACCTCGCTAGCTCTGTAAGTACCGTTGTTAGCGCTGTTAGCATCGCTAGCTGCTAGCCGCCGTCTCGGTTGTGCTGTTTGTTTTACATTTTGAAAATAAAGATATTTCAATAGAGTGCTGCAGGAATGAGACCTAAAACCCAGACATTGTTAGCATTTTAGCTCTTCAGGAAGTTTGGAAGTCAATAGGTTTTTTTGAATGAATTTTTTTTTTTTTTTTTTTAAAATAAGGTCTATTGTTAAGACAAGCTTAAGAGATTTTAACATTTTGTTCTATGATATAAAATACATTAGTAAATAACCCACTTGACCTTTATGTGCTGGCAAGTGGCTAAAGTAGACTACTAAACATCATCACGCCAACTAGTTCACCTTTACAGCCTCGTTGTGTTTACTCGCACTCATTTATGGTCAAATGTTAGCTTTTTACTTCTGCTGATTGCTGTTTCAATAAATCGTAAAAGTGGTGTTTGCTATGGAGCTTGTTTTCTGCAATAATCCAAAACCCAGTGGAACAATGCCATTGTCTTTTTGACACGGGAACCAGGGCGATGCTAACTTCCTGGTTGGCCATCCCTGGTGCACTCTATTGTAAAAACTACAAAAAGCTAAATATACTGAAGAAAAGGGAGAATTTACACATTTGAAACATTTGAAATAGTTGAAATACATTTACTGAAAGAAGTTAAAATGGGAAGGCTGAAAGAAGTTGAAGTGTCAACATCAGTTTAAAGCGCTGGGCGAAGCTGAAATATATTTTACGTGTGAAACGATTGAAAAACGTCATTCGTTCAGTTAAACTTCGAGCACCGAAAGGAGTTGAAATGTTGGTTGAAGTGGGAGTCCTGAGAGAAGATTAGCGCCAGTTCAGCTGAAAGATGAATTCAGTTGAAGTGGTGCAACATGATCTCATGGGAAGGCATAGAAATAGCATGCCACTTTAAGGTCATTTCATGTCATGTTGTGACTTTGTTAGGTTTAGGAAAAGATCCTGGTTTGGGCTAAAATAACTCCAGAAGTGGAGTAACTTAAGTACAAAAGTTGCATGTCAAAAAATACATAGCTTTAGGAAAAGATAGTGTTTGGGTTAAAATAACTCCAGAAGTGCTGTAACTTACGTACAGAAGTTATGTGACCAATAAATCAACTTTGACTTGTGATTTCACATGGGACATGAACGCCGGTCTTCCGGGTGAAAGTTCGGTGACTTCTGGTCCATCCATTCAACTTTCTGGTTCACGCTTACATAGATTACAAACTTAATGATTTTGTGCTAACCATCATGAAAGAAATGTGAAATTCACGACTACGTACATGAATCGATACATTAAATTTCGTGACTATTTTTCGAACTGCTATGCGACTGGGCTGGATATGCTGGACTTAGATTCAGGACAGAAACATGACCTCAAATGAATGCCTCCATTTTACACATTTATATTTACATTTGCACAGCAGAAATGCTGTTACGGGTCGATAAAACTACCATTCATGTGCATTACTGGGAACTACTACTGCTACTACTACTGGAATTACTGGGAACTGTTAAACTACTGCGTTAAACTACTGCGTTAAACTACTGCGTTAAACTACTGCGTTAAAGCATGTTGGCAGCCGTCAGGTGGAACTCGCGGGGGGATCTTGTGTACAACAGTGTTTGTACTTAACGATTTTTACAGACGTTTGGAAAGTATTGATGTAAAAGCTGCTCATGGAGCTAACAATAGAAATCAGTGGCAGCTGTTCAAAACAAAAAAAGTCTTAGTTTGAATGCACTGTTATTTAAGCAATTATTTCCCACAGTATGCTTAATTTCCTCATTACTTTAATCAGAAACTAAGGTCTGTGTGTGAACCAAATTTAGCTCAGCATTCACACCAAGGTAATCGCTGTTTGAAGAAATAACAAAGACCTCTATAGAAACTCCTGAGTTTATTTTTATGAACAAAGGTGTGCTGCATGGAGAGTTTAATTCATCAGAAAGCAATGTGTTGCCAGACTCAATCAAGACACCTGAAACTTGATCTGTGTAAATAAAGCGAACCTTGAGCTTTATCAGCTCAAGCGTGAAACCAGGAAGTCGGTGCACATGGCTGAAGGTGAAGCACACAACAGTGGGCTTTCAGTCTAAACTATGCTGGAGTTTCCCCCTGGGTGTGGAAGACTGGAAGGGAAGAAGAGGGAGGAGGAGTGACGGATGGATGGAGGTGAAAACAGACAAGACACTGAAGGCTTGGAGTGAGCACTGATGAGGACGCTGTAGCTGAAAGTAAGTAGAGAAATCTTTGTCAAACTACACCGTTATGATTCATCCTCTGTACTCATTTCAGCACTCTGCTGGAAGAAATTAGCTGTTGAATCTAGTTTCAAAAAATATAATGATATTGAATTGTGAGCGTACACGCAACGTGTAAATGACACTTCGCACATCTCACATCTATAATGAGAGTGGATTGCACTGACAGCATTACAGGAAGCTGCCATCAAGCCAGGACGCCATAGGCGCTGTCACATCCTGAGAGGCTTTCAGAAAGCAGACTGCTTGACGAGGAAAGGTTTTGTTTGCTTCTTTCCCACTGAGTTTGTTTGATTGTTTCTTTCTTAGTCTTCTCGCCTCTGGGTTTCCGTCCATGCTCTCTCCTTCCTTCCTCAAGCAGTAATTGCGAATGGCAGAGTGGAAAGGGATGCTTGTTTAGCTTATTTTCCTCACCTAACAATATATAATGTATATAAAAAATGGACTGGAAAGTGGACTAATCATCCAGCTGAAAACATCCATTATGAGAAACAGCATTTTTTTTTCAGCATATTTGAAACATTAACTGCACTAATCAATATTTTTACATTAACAATTTATCAAATGACTACGTTATGTGGATGGTGTCACTCATAGTGAGGAACCCACAGAGAATTACCACCCATCTCTGAAGTTCCCGTCAGCTCTATGCAACATTTCAGCATTTTTCAGCTCATTGTTTTGGTTTTAGGGCCAGCAGCTATCATTTTTCGGTATATTCTCACGGCTCATAAGTAGGAAAAGTAAACTGTCACATACGGATATACAGCCGCAGTTTTAAAAACGTGATTAGCATTGTGAATTCAAACAAAAGTACTACTGTTTAGGCAGCAAAACTATATGGTTAGGTTTAGGAAAAGTTCATAGTTTTGGGTTAAAAGACGCGTGTTTAGGTTGACGTATGTAACAGAACGTTAACGTTTATTTAAATGATGCTATGTGGAAGGTGTCACTCTTCACAAAGAGCACACAGAATATTACCACCTGACACAGCAGTTCGGTTCCCCTCAGCTCTACAGAGCATTTCAGCATTTTTTCAGCCTATTGTTTTTCTTTTAGGGCAGCTTTGATTTTTGGGTATATTCTCACTGCTTTCTTGCAGCTATTTCCAGTGAAAACGCTTCAGAAATCTTTTGTCAAATTTTCAACAAGCTGATGAAAACAGTAAACTATTTTGCAGGTCCTAGAGATTTTCAGGAGATGGTGCAGACCAAAACGGAGCTGAAAGGAAGCCCGTTTGCATAAAAAGGCATATGAATGACTGAATGGCGTTTAATGTGCAGTAACCTTTCCTGCATGTCTGTGTCATTTGTACGCCATGTGGTCTGTACTGACTGTAACAGAAACACACACAAGTGCATCCTCATGATACTACTACAAGCTATTTTCTGAGTTGCCTCTTGATGCAGTATAGTCTTCTATGGTGAAAGGTCAGAATGGATTAAGTGAGGATGTGCTGTTGACAGTGTGGGAGTAATAAATTGTTCTCTGTCATTTTATTACCTTCATAAAGTGTAGGTGCAACTCGGCTACACAAGCTGTTGTGGATCAGCCGTCTTGGTGAGTAGGGAGAGCTGGCACATCATTTTAACACATTTTCAACCGTTTAAGAACAGTTTCTGTTATCAGTTAATGGTAGTCATGTATCAAGCAGCTTTTTGTACGTTACTAAAGAAGACATGTAAAAAAAAGTGTTTTCTAGTTGTCAACCAGCCCTAGGTCAGGGCCGGCTTCGGGCATAGGCCATATAGGTGGTCGCCTTGGGTGCCACATTCTGGGGGGTGCTGGTCACCCTTTAAAAACAAAATAATCTAACAAAAAACTAAAAGAAAACCCTGTCCTAATCCAAGGAGGGGCTCCAAAATGCTGTTAGAAACGGACTCAACACAGTCAAACTGTAATATCTTGAGTCCAGAAATTTCAGTGTAATTTGTGTATAACTGTAGAGTATAAACTCACTGGGTCATTAAAAATCTCACAAACAAGGTCATGACCTCTATGGCCTAAATGCTAGCTCCTACTCTAGCTCTAGATCTCCCATCTCTGATTTTTAGATTGTAAATGTAAAATTGCTTTTCATACTCAACAGGACTCTGCCATGGAACGTCCCAACTGCACCGACGTGGATCGACTGATGAAACGCTATTACCTGCCCGTCTCCTACGCCATCATCTCAATTGTGGGCCTGGTGGGCAACGTTACCTCCATTGGTGTTTACCTGACGAAGCTGCGTCCCTGGAAGAGCAGCAGCATCATCATGGTCAACTTGGCGCTGACCGACTTACTCTACGTCCTCAGCATGCCCTTCCTGGTCTACTACTACATCAACGAGGATTGGACCCTCGGCGACTTCATGTGCCGCTTTGTGCGCTTTGGTTTTCATTTTAACCTGTATGGGAGCATCCTCTTCTTGACGTGTCTCGCCATTTTCCGCTACGTGGTGGTGATCAAGCCTCTAAGTGCAGCACAGGTGCAGCAGAAGTTTTGGGGTATAATTGCATGTTCGGCCGTCTGGATCATCGCCGCTGCTGAAATCATACCCATGTTGACGATGATATCCTTGCAGAAACACAACAACAAGACCTACTGCTTGGACTTTGCTAGCACTATACCTGTCGATGACGTTCGGTGGTATGGCTGGCTGCTTACTGCACTCGGATTTCTCCTCCCTCTCGTGGTGGTGTTCATGTGCTACATTGGTATCGTGAAACAGTTGGCAAAAGGGCCCTACACAACCAGTCCTTGTCGGATGCGAGCACGCCGCCTGACCGTGCTGATCCTGGTGGTGTTTGTGGTGTGTTTCCTGCCGTATCACATCTTGCGTGTGTTGCGGATAGAAACTCGGAAAAAGCAAGAGACAACGTGCATGGTGGAGCGTGTTGTGCACGCTGTATATATTATCTCCAGGCCTCTGGCTGGACTCAACACGTTTTTTAACCTGGCTCTGTACACTCTCTCAGGTGATCAGTTCAGGAGGGCCTTCCTCAGCACTTTTTACTGGGAAGACTGGCTGAGCAAGGCCAGGTCGCTGCTCCACGTCGCCGTCATCAGCAAGGCAGGCCGTGACATGCCTGCTGCATGACGAATGTCCAACGCCGGACTTTTATTTCTTTGATCACTCATTCGGTGGACACACTGTAAGCTTGTCAGACAATGTCTGGAAAGCTGCATGGCAGGTGTGGTTTCTTCATTGTGTGCTTCCCAGAGACAATAAAGTTCTGTGTGCCAACTTCTGACATGTAAATATAAATGACTAAAGGTTATGAGAAGTGCATGCTAAGTTAGACCTTTGTCCACATGCCAGTATAATTTACCTGACTAACTATGTAATGGATTGAATGTTTGCAGCCATGAAAATAGTCTTTGTTATTGAAGGTTTCAGTAAGTCCTAAAACCAGGAAATGAGTTTGCATTACTGAGTGTCCCTTGCCAGACTTTCATTTAGTTTTTCCTGTTTTAACTGATACAGAAAATAGAGACTGTGTCAACATGTGTTACAACATGTTATATATTACACTGATAGCCTTGAGTTCAGCATTTTGTTTTTTGGCCATCGCCATCTTGTTTTTGGTTGTCACCATCTTGTTTTTGGCCGTTACCATCTTGGTTTTTGGTTGTCACCATCTTGTTTTTGGCCGTTACCATTTTGGTTTTTGTCCATCACCATTTTTGTTTTTAGCCAGCACCATCTTAGTTTTTGACCTTCGCCAGCTTGGTTTTTGGCCGTCGCCATCTTGTTTTTGGTTGTCACCATCTTGTTTTTGGCCATTACCATCTTGGTTTTTGGTTGTCACCATCTTGGTTTTTGGCTGTCACCATCTTGGTGTTTGTCCATCACCATTTTTTATTTTTAGACAGCACCATCTTAGTTTTTTGACCGTCGCCAGCTTGGTTTTTGCTTTTTTTTTTTTTTTTTTTTTTTTTCTTTTTTTTTTTTCTTTTTTTTTTTTCCTCCCTTTTTTCCCCCCCCCTCTTTTTTTTTTTTTTTTCTTTTTTTTTTTTCCCTCCCCCTCTTTTTTTTTTTTTTTTTTTTTTTTTTTTTTTTTTTTTCCTTCTTTTTTTTTTTTCTCTCCCTCTTTTTTTTTTTTTTTTTTTTTTTTTTTTTTTTTTCCCTCTTTTTTTTTTTCCCTCTCCCTCTTTTTTTTTTTCTTTCTCCCCCTCCCTCTTTTTTTTTTTTTCCTCTTCCTTTTTTTTTTTTTCTTTATCATATAATTTTTTTTTTATTTTTTTTTGTGATAATAATTTAATGAGAAATATGCTTTTTTTTTTTTATATTTTTTTATTCTATCACTTTTTTTTTTTAAAAGAAAAATCCCCCCCTCCTGATTTTTAAAAAAAATATATTTTTCAGCATTTGCTTCACTTGTCAAACCTCGGAGTTGCCCACGTTACACCTGTGAGTATCTTAACCACGGACTTCAGAGCATTAACTGTGTGTTGTGATCAGAGTTTTGTTGCCATAGCCGGGTCGGCTGCGCATGCTTTTAGTTCACGTTCGTGCATGTGAGCGTTCCCCCAATTTATTATGGCCACGATGATAATCACAATTACTTTAATCAACAGTGAGATCACAATTACTATCACAATTATTCATTGATTTTATATGGACAAAATATTTTTATATTTAAATAAGCAGTAGCATTTTCTGCTACATTCTCTACAACTGTCCAATTATCATCTTAGTGGATATTTGCATAAAAACAGTCAATTCAGATGATTAGGAAATAAATGATTGTATTTCATATGAAATATTTGCTTTGAGAAAAAAGTCTTGGCATTAGTAGTTCTAATAGAGAGCAGAGCCAATGTTAGGAGGTTAAACAGGACCTATTTCTCTAATATCTTTTTTTATATCAATGTAAAAAACAAACAAGTGGATTTATTCTCGCCAAAAACTACTTTTAACAAGATTACACTTGAACGCCTCATCGCTCAGTGGTGGACGCGAACGCACCACCGGCTCCGTGGCACACAGAGCCGACAGTTTGGCGCCGTCAGTGAGCGTCTGTCGGTAGTTTTCTCGGTGTGTCCCGCATCGTCGGCTCTAGTTTGTCCGTGTTGGAGTTTTTTTTTTTCCACCGTCGGTGAGAGAAGCGACTGTTTGCCGGTTCAGTTTAAATCAGCGCGGGAGAAGAGAAGCGGAAGTGAGGAAAGCAGTCGTCTTCATCACGGACGTCTTCACAGCGACGTGGCTGACTGGAATGAAGCTAAGTGGTGAGTAAAAATACTGCGGTAGTAGTAGTAGTAGTAGTAGTAGTAGTGCTGTTTAACAACAACCGCTAGACAGCGCTGTGTTACACGGCCGCCATTTTGGAATGAAAACGCAATGAGTATAAAGAGACGCCTGTTAATCAGGATAATTTTCAAGTTAACGTCCCAGTAGAAACAGTTAAATATCCCTCTTTTAAACCATTAGGTCCTAATGAAGTAATAGCTGAATCCAGAGTTATTTTGCTCTCTGTAATATTAGATGTACTGTACTATTCATCACTTGTATTATCCGCTAATCCACCCATAGGCTGTATGCTGTCAGCCTGTACAGTGGTGGATCTATTAACGTCTGTTCCCAAACAGCCGGCTATCGGCCAGCAGCTAGCAGTGCTAGTAGCATGACATCAACAGGAGTTAATGGAGGTGTAGCTATTTACTAATGCAGTACAAAAGATTATAGATTAAGTAGTTCTAATTGCATGCTGAGAAAAGTCCAAAAAATGTCAGAAAAAGTCCAAAAATGTCAGAATAATATCACACAAAAATGTTTGAAAATGTTAAAAAAAAAAAATGTCCCTAAAAATCCAAAAAAGGCAGAAAAATGTCCTAACAAAAATTCAGAAAAATATTTAAGAAAAGATTAACATATTTTGAACCACTGACAGGTGTTCATTAACACCATCAGTGATCACAATAGGTGGCAAACAGTCATGGTCCTCCTAATTCATGAGGATCAATATCATAAACTATCTTCAGTTTAGTAATATATCGGCCCTTAGCCTCTGTCAGCTTCTCACACGTACTTTATACATATCTGATTATGACTGACAGATGAACAGACTGGTGATATATAATATGCCTCAGAATGCTCCCTATTCCCTGTCAGTCATTTTCCAACTAGTTTCTTAAGAGAGCTCACTGTCTGTGAACGCATCATTAAACTTTTTTCTTGTTTTTTCGCATTTCCTTAGTCCACAACACTTTGGCCATGGATGGAAATTTTAAAACGATATCAGTCAACACGCTTTGCTGCGTTTGTCTCCCCAACAGTGCGATAAAATGATTTTACAGCCCGACACCTCCGGCAGCTACTGATCTGTGAAAGACTCGGCAGTTGTGTCTGAGCACTTAGCATTAGAGATGCACTCACCTTCCCCATGAGCTAACAAGGCAGGCAGCGCACTTTATTTTGAAAGTGTATGTACTACTGTCTGTCGCTGTATGTAGACTAGTGGGAAATCTTTAAGAAGAAAAATACATCCGTTTATCGTCTTCTAACACAAACCTCCCTGAACAAACGCTCCCTGTCAACGGAGAGACATCATCCGTAGATAAAGGAAGCTGTTACACTATTTGTCTATCACTGCCAGCAAACTGCTTCATCCTGGACACCATATGTCACACCATATAACACACGCTTTATGGTTCGGATCCGAACAATTAGCGAGCCGCGTCAAATAACAAAGCCTCTTATGATATAAGACAGCATTAATGTAACATTTTAAGGTGTCTGCCACTTCTTTGTGTGCATGAGTACACAAATCCAGCATCATTACCACAGGCTTACATAAGTCTAATCTTTCTCCGTTTCATGCCGTGCAAGTAGAATAGAGACGGCAGCTGAGGCTGGAGAGGCTATTTTGGTCTGTGGACATTTCCTGACTGATCCTCATTTTCCTTCCTCCTCTGGAAGTGCTTATTACAGATTCCCAGGATATTAATATGGAGCATCTCACAAGGAATACCTGCAGAAATGTGTAGAAAGAGATTGCTTTTTCTAGCAAATGGAGTACTGTATGTTTGTCAGATTATAGAGGGAAAAGCATTCAGCAGGCCAATTGTTTTTTTTATATTTTCTGCTGCACCAAAGTCATGGTCAATTGAACTTTAAATGATCAATTTGGAAGCGAAGAGCCTGTGATCAATGCCCTAATGGTGGAAATACCAATGTTCTCTCCCGGTGATGTAAGAGTGCTGAAAGCAGCTCTGACAGCCCGTCGTTCAGCACTCCTCTCTCCTTGTTGAGAAAAAAGCCTCGTGGATGTGCGTCAATGTCCGTATACGTGCGTGGATATGGAAGAAGTTGGCACACGGCGTGATAGATGTTAGGTTTTTATGGTGAGAACATGCTGTGAAAAAAGCAGCAAAGTAGAACACGTGTACTCATGCGTACCAGACAGTCCATCAAGGACAAATTTACATGACTGTTTACTGCATATTTTTATTGAACATATTTCCTGTAAGAAATAGCCTTACTGAATATTGCAGCTTAAAGGTATAATATGCAACATTTTCCTAAAAAACAATGTATAGGCTGATAGAAAAATATCCTCTCTCAATCATCACGTATGTCCCACTAGAAATGTGTCTTTTCTTTTATTTCTTCTTATTTTGCTATGTTCGGGAACAGCAGTTCATGAAATGGTCGCGAAATTGAATCCATTTGATTTGTGTACATACTGTGCTGCTCAGCGCAACATTGAACAACAAATTTTCCTACAAATGTCCAGACGTACATGTCTTTTCAAAGTAAAACTACTTAGGTTTAGGAATAGATCGACTTGGTCAGGTTTAGGCAGAAGACCGATTTGGTTAGGAAAAGATTGTGGTTCGGGTTACAATAATTCAAAGTGCTGTAACTCAAGTACAGCAGTGGTTTTGACTTTCAACAGCAAGTTTTTTTGCCAGATGCACGAGTCAGTTTCCGCCCCAGTCTTTTCAAAGTAAAACTACTTGGTTAGGTTTAGGCAGCGAAACTACTTGGTTAGGTTTAAGTAAAGATTGTGGTTTTGGTCAAAAACGGGAAGTGGTCTAACATAAGGACGGAAGTTATGTGAAAAAACTACTTAACTACGTTGAGTAAAAGATTGTGGTTTGGGTTAAAGTAACTTAAGTACAGAAGTTACGTGACAAATAAATCAACTTTGACTTTCAACAACAAATTTTTTTGATTTTTTTTGACGAATTTCCAGACGCACGTGTCAATTTCTGCCACAGTCTTTTCAAAATGCAATTACTTATTTAGGTTTAGGAATAGATAGACTTGATAAAGCTTATGCAACAAAACTACTTAGCTCAGTTTAGGGAAAGTCTGCGGTTTGGGTTAAAATAATTAAGTGTAACTTAAGTACGTAACTTATGTGACAAAAACTACTTGGTTAGCTTTAGGAAAAGATCACGGTTTTGGATAAAATAACTGGAGTTAATGTACATGTTTATGTACAGGAATCAATACATTTAATGTTGTGACTGTTTAACCAACTCTGTGCGACTGGGCTTGTCAGCAAAGATCCTTTGGGCCCCACATCGGGGTGCAACCCCTAGCCAATAAGCAGCCCGTTCTAATTCCTAGGTCAAATACAGCCGCTTCATCGCGCCACTCGGCATCCAATACCGAGGCACATGTCCCCCTTTAGCTCTATCAGATACCAAACGGCCCTATTCAACGGCCCTTCGACTGCATTCATTCAAACATCCTGCACATTACTGCAGGGTTTTGTGGAGGCCCTGCTTACTTGTGCTTTAGAACGTAACCGGTGTGAAACAACCAGAAAATAACAATAAATAATAACTCCGGTTCACCGCTTTGTTCTCACTCAAGGCCTTTGCACCCCAAGCCTGTATTTTTCATAGCACCTTCAAAAACAAAGGTTTATACCCGTCATTTAAGTTTTCAGAAGTTTGATTTTCCGCATTTTTTGACCACTCAGAGCCACCTTCTGTGTAAATTTCATCATCCAAAATGGCAAACATTCACTTCGTCTCCGGCACAAAACACTTACATGATAAAGATATAAAAGAATACAACAATGAGGAAATTACAGATAATTTTTGGCAGGTGATCAGAACAGCTTGGAATCATGGATGGTTGCAAAACAAACAAAACAAACCAGTAGTGATTGTGCTCTAAGCAGCTAAGCTATAGCTTCTTGCTACTGTAATTCAGTTTTGTTTTGTATTGCAAATTTTACAACTATAATAATAAACTGCAGCGGACTCAGAGTATAAGGACGAATTTGGTGTGCAAAGACCTTAACACCGCTCCCTCTCTTCATTCATGACCACTGCTTTGGGAGGAGTGGGCTAATTTGAATGCCATGTCTTTACAAACACCAACCAACAAATGTAACATGTTATACCTTTAATCAGCCAGAAAGAAGAAAAAAAACACACTGCAGACTATTGCCAACTTTGTGCTTTGATATTCTTATGAAGCCAAACACCACAGAGTAACTACAAGATTTCACTGATCAACACAGCGCTAGATCACAAACATGACACAGAAGATCCTTCGAGTCGCTCACCATTCTTAAAATCGACTAAAATTGGACTTCCTCGTGTTCTTTTTTTTCCAGTTCCTACTAATTATTAGCGAAATTTAAGAAACATTTTGAGCACTTTGAGAACATTCAAAGCACTTTGCTAATGAATAAATAAATACAATTCACAACTGCAGTGCCAAAATAGCCATAAGAAAAAAACAAAAATACAAAATGTTGCCATGACAAATACATCCATCGTAAATATTAAGACATCATTCGGCAGTCCAACAAAGAGCTATGAGGTTATGAGGGCAGGAGGTTTTGGCAGATTCACAGCGGAGAAGAGACGGGGAGGAGAGTAAAGCACAATGAATCAAACAGCGATCAGTCAGTTCATTGGTGTTTGTAGTTCCTCCTCACCATCTCACCACCTGGCTGCTGTAGTCCTCTGTAGTGGCTACCGCCTCCAGCCCCTTCACCTCCTCTTCCTCCCTTCCTCCTCCTCCTCCTCCTAGTCTCCACAGCTCAGCCAGATAGGTCCTGTGCAGCCGCTGCCTCTGCTGCCTCTCCTGCCACCTCCTCTGGCGCTCCTCCTGGTGCTGCCTCTGGCGGTTGTACTGGTAGCGCCGCAGGAACAGCTCCTTGGCATACTCGTACAGCTCCACATCCAGGGCGTTGAGCCCCTCGATGCGCCACCGCACCTTCTCGCTGATACCGACGCTGGCGGCACGCGTGCTGTTGATCTGCGTGAAGGCCCGGATGAAGCGCAGGCCGAACGTCCGCTCGAACAGGTATTGCGTCTTGCGCTGGAACTCCGTCAGGCCGTAGAAAGCCATGTTGCGCAGGTTGGCTTTGGCGCTGGCGAGCAGCACGCGGCCGCGCTCCAGCTCGCTCACTGACGTCATGTTGTAGCAGCCAACCAGGCTGAGGTCGGCCAGCATGCGCACCTGGCGGTTGTTGGCGAGGTTAGAGGGGCAGCTCATGAAGTCTGCCAAGGGCACGCCGGTCCAGTCTTCGCCGCTGTAGCAGGCGGGGAGCTCGTCCTGAGTGGGCGGGCGGCCGTCACACATGTGGAGGGCGGTTTTCCAAGTGGCCCCGCGCTGCACATGCTTCCACTCGCTGAGGTAGCGTGACACGGGGTCACGTAGCATGGTGATGTAGTAGAAATTCCTGTAGGGACAGATGAGGAGATACATCAGAAGAGGGGTCTAGCACGAACGTTAGAACTTTTGTTCAGATTGCCTTTCTGTGACTGAAAGGCATTCTGGGATATAAACTTATTCCTTTACATTCTGAGAGTTATGTGAAGATTGACACCACTGTCATGTCTGTACACCAAATATGAAGCTATAGCCAAGAGCCGGTAGGCTTAGCTTAACATAAAAAGTAGAGATGTTCCAATACCAAAAAAAGTTATTAATTAACTGCTCTTTGCCATTGACCATGTATGGATAGAGGACAATAGTTGCCAGTGGCAGCTATGCTACTTGCTAGCCCGACTGCACAGCAGTTAGTCTAAGTAGTCTAAGTCAAAGTTTAATGTATTGATTCATGTGACACAAATGGTCACAGATAGTTACCACAAAATCAGTTTGTATGTAATCCACATTATTGGGAAATGGGAAGTATAAAGGCTGCCATATAGGGAGGAAGTCGGGGTGGATGGATGCGTCAAAAGGCACCAGAGTTCCTCCCAGGAGACCAGAAACCAGAGGTCAACCTTGATTTTTTTTTTTGTCATGTAACTTCTGTACTGAAGTTATTTTAACCTAAACCATGATCTTTTCCTAAAGCTAAGTAGTTTTTGTCGCATAACTTCCGTACAGCACTTGCAGAGTTATTTTTTAAAGTAAACCACGATCTTTTCTTGAAGCTAAGTAGTTTTTGTAACATAAATTACATACTTAAGTTACAACACTTTTGGCATTATTCAAACCCAAACTTCAATATTTTCCTAAACCTAGTTAGTTCCATTCTGAAAAGACTGGAGCGGAAATTGCCACTTGCATCATGTGTTGCATTCGTAGGATAAAGCATGAAAAATATGTTGTTGCATTCTTGCGACAGATTAAATTTCATGATTATTTCATGAACTGTTTTGGAGCAGTGAAGAAGGATTGATTTCCAGTTTAACGATTAGATTTTTTTTTTTTTCTGGGCAAATTTTTTCTGTTGGATCAGTGTGTAGACTGGCGTACTTGCTGATACCTGATCCCGAATTTTGAGCAGTATCGGACGCATTTCCGGAACTAGTTCCGGAATCAGAATAACTCCAATAAAAACTTCCTTTTTTACCTTTGCGTGGATAATATTATTTCAATCAAATAGCCCCAGCTTCCTGTTTTAGAACATGTTAAACTGAATTACAACAGTATTGCGTTTAAATGTGTGTGCAGTGAATGATGAAGAAACTACCTGTTCCGACACAGCAACGGAGGATGAAGCTATACATCAAAGTTTTCATATCCTGCTGCAGTTAAAAAGACGTATGAGCAGGAAGAAACACCACGGAGCTGGAAGTGCAGTATATAGAGAGTACTGAGAGTGTGATTAGGGTTTAAAAGAAAAACATCGAGCGACTTGGAGGGTGTTGGAGACTTGACATGGAAAGCAATGCAAACCTAGCAGGTATAGCACTTAATATCCTGCAGTTGTGCAATTATTTTGTTTTGTCACACCAATTTTCTCCTGCCGTCCTCTGGTAAAGACTTTTTTTTTTTCCCCCGTCTCCAGCACCTTTCTGGATCGTTCCGATCTGCTACGACCGACGCTTCAAAATATTGCCGTGAGAAGCTTTCAGCTTTTAGCTCTTATCTGTTGAGTTCAGAGATGAGCGGCGTAACAGCCAGGTGACTGGAGGAGTCAGCGCCGGGAGGATTTCAGCCATTTTTTAAAAGTTTCTATCAAAAGGAAAACAACCTAGATAAAAAAGAAATTGAAAATGTTTGTCTTGTGCGGCGAGATCAGCGTGACCTTCCGATGTCAGCGACCGCAACCAAATATAAAGCCCAAATAAAACGCTTATTTCTTTCATTCCTCAAGGCTGCGGGTCATTTTCTGGGAGCGTTCATTCAACAGCTAAATAAAGAATTCAGATTCCAGGTATTTTACAGCAATGCTGCTCCAGAAAAGTCTCTTTTAAACCCCATTACAAGAGCGATAATTTCCCTTTTTCCCCGACAGAAAGACTTGTTGATGCTTCTTTCTTAGACTACCTGTTACTCTGCTGGCATACAACAGTGTAGGTTTTCTGTCTGTGTGAGTGAATCTCTGTGGACTGAATTTGGCCAAGAACAGCGCAGACTGCTGTGATGAGCTGGACGGGCTCCCAAAACCAGATCCCTTACGGTTTGTGGGTTTCGCAGTACCTGAGCGCATGTGTGAAATACTTATTTTGAGTACTGAGTATTTTTTTTTTTATCAGTAAACCTTGAAGCTCTCCTAAATTACATAAAAGCCTCTTTTGCTACAACACAGAGAAAAACTGGTAAAATGAAGCATTTTCCACCTTTGTCTTAGACACTTTATTTCCAGGAACTGATATCTGTGACTAAATTAACCTAAACAGCATGTCTTTGGACTGTGGGAGGAAGCTGGAGTACCCGGAGAAAACCCACGCTTACACGGGGAGAACATGCAAACTCCACACAGAAGAGTCCCAGGCCGGAATCGAACCTGCGACCCTCTTGCTGTGAAGCAACAGCGCTAATCGCTGCACCACCGTGCAGCCCTAATGTCTGTCTATCATATTATATTATTTGCTCACTTGTCATCAACCTCTTATCCGGGGTCGGATCGTGGGAGCAACAGCTCCAGCAGAGGACCCCAATCTTCCCTTTCCCGGGCCACATTAACCAGCTCTGACAGGGGGATCCTGAGGCCTTCCCAGGCCAGTGTGGAGACAAACTCTCTAGTCCTAGTCCTGAACCAGCCCTCATGACCATAGGTCATAGAGTAGGAACAAAAACTGACTCGTAGATTGAGAGCTTTGCCTTCCAGCTCAGGTCTCAATGTGGTAAAGCGACTGCAATACCGCCCCCACTGCTCCGATTCTTAGGCCAATCTCACGCTCTGTTGTCCCCTCACTTGGAAACAAGACCCTGAGGTACTTGAATTCCTTTACTTCGGGTAAGGACTCATTCCCGACCCGGAGTAGGCAGTCCATTGGTTTCCTGCCTTATTTCTTTATTTCTTAAAGCAGACACAAAAGATGTATTTTGCCCAGTAAGTACAACTGATATCTGTGAATTATGAAAACAACCTGAGATCAGGCGGCAGCAGCAGGGGGCGGAGATAAAAAGCTGCAGGCAAGTCAGACACTTTTATTTATATAATTTCCAGGAAGTCACAGAAACAGTGACATCCTGTTAGATCCGATTTGTAGGCTATTTGTAGTTTGCAGACCATAATCAGATTTATTTGTATTTGTAAATATATGTAGAGATTTGCACGTATCTGGGTTTGGATTCTATCCTTAATTATTTTTATGTCTGCGTTGTAGCACACATAACGAGTGCTCATTTTGATAAGTGCTATAATTACTACAGTTATTATCAATCACGTAAAATGTATTTAACAGGTGAAACCTTCATTGCACCATATGAGACTAATAGCCCAAAATCTAGTGTTAAATATTAGACAAAAAGTGTGGACTTTCTACAACACATGGTTGTTTGCTGTCAAAAGTGAGAGCCAATCAGCTCCCAGCCAGGCATTTCCCATCATGCTCTGGGCCTTGCTGCATCTCAAACGAGCCTAGTATAACTACATAAAGAATTTAAAGAGGACTCATTTTGCTTTTGAGCTTTTTCCCTTTTCTTTAGCATGTTATATCGTTTTTTTGTGCATGTAAAAGTCTGCAAAGTTACGCCCACTGATCCTGAAACGCCTCACTTGAAGTCCCGCCTTTTCTTCCATAACACGGTGATGTCACAGCGTAACACATTTGCATGATACCTGCCTAGCGGCTAGCTGTACACGCCCTCAAACTAAGCTATTTAGAGCGGAGCTGGAGTCCGAAGAGTTTGGTTCAGTTGGCCAATCACAACAGTGAAGTTGATGGCCAGCCGACCAATCAGAGCAGAGTGGGCTTTTCGGGAGGGGAGGGGAGCTCAAACTGAGTGTGAAAAGTAAATATCAAACTGTACAGCCACAGTCGGCATCTGATTAGCAGAACAATTGGCAATATGTGATGTGGAACTTAGAACATATTATATTCATAATGCAGAATAAAGCAGCCAGGATGTAGGTAATTGAAAAACAAAGCACTCTTTGTTGGAGTTAACGTTCAATCACATCTGTTGTTTCTCAAAACTGATATGCATATTGGTCCCGTTAGCTTCTTCGGTTATGAGGACATAAAGCCCTGATATAGACGCCATTGTTGTCCTTTTCATATGGCAAAACACACTATTGATTTTCTTTTTCATATTCTAAGACTCATTGAAGACAAGGCTGAATTACAATATTCATTTGAGAAAGAAGAGACCACCGCTTCCCGCCTAATGCATTTTCACACGGTCCCTAATATCTCCTGTTGTTTCAGATCATGCAGTTCCCTCCCAGAGCAGCAGTCGTCTCCAGAGTGTTTCCACCATGTCGACTGACGTCCACACCCACCTGCACACCTGCTCCACAGTCCCTCATCAGCTCCCCGGTGTACTGCCCTCCACTCATGTGTTTACTGCTACAGCACTTCCAGCCTGCTTCCATCATGACCCCTTAACCTGCCATTATGCCACTTCGGACTTCCTGCCTCTTGTCAAACTCTGCTTTCAGTAAGTTTTTTTTTTTTTTTTACCATACCTGTTTTATCTGCAACATGTGTATTCAATCATGTTCATGAGCCTTTGCAGATGTTCCTCTTTGTTTATAGTCTCAAAAAAGACAAATTAAAAAGGACAGATTAAAAAAAATTAAAGGTAAAGCTGTCATGAAAGGCTTCACATCAAACGCATCGACTGCAGTCATTTCTTGAACAGTAGATTTGTCTCATTGTGCTGGCAGATTTGTTCACTTTCTTTTCGAAAAAGACTGAATGTTTGTATTATTTAATACATTGATGACAGGCTGGGAATGATGAGAGGCCCCAGAGGTGAGGTGATTCACCCGAGGTGATTATCAGGAAGTGGACATGTCTGTAAAGGGGAGACTCCCATTCGCGATGTGACGGTGAGGAAATTTCCCCACCGGTTAATAAACTTGTGTCAACACCAGTGTTACCGATCACACGGAGACTTCGTATGGAGCAGCATGGTGCATCCACTTTCAGTTTGTAGCATCCGACTATGTGTTGACAACACAGTGCTGGTACGCCAAAATGAACTGAATGGGTTTTATTTCCATAAAGAAAGGAAACTGAGGGCGCCTCGATAGCTCGGTTGGTAGAGCGAGCGCCCATATAACAAGGCTAAGTCCTAACCGCGGCAGCCTGGGTTCGAATCTGGCCTGTAGCCCTTTCTGCATGTACACCCCTCTCTCTCTGTCCTATCAATAAAGGCCGAAATGCCCAAAAAATAATAAAAAAACAAACACAAAGCAAAACAACGGTGGGTACGTAACGTAATCAATGTTTTGACCAACCACCGTGTAACACCGACTACCGTGGCAAGCCAAGTACCCATAGCACCCATATCTGGACGTCAGAGGTCCCTTTGAAAATGGCCATGCCAGTCTATCCTCGCCAAAATTTTAACACAGTCTTATTTTGCCTTTGAACCTAAAAATTGCAAGTTGCGTTAATACGTTAAATAAATCTGTGGCATTAAAACAAGTTTGCATTAATGTGTTATCGCGTGAAAATAGTGCTGCCCATTTTTCCTCCCCAAAATTTAGCTCAAGTTTGGAGCGTTATTTAGCCTTCCACTAGCTTTCAAGCTGAGCCTGCTACAATCTAAAAATTGCAAGTTGCTTTAATGCATTGACGAAATCAGTGGCATTGAAACGAATTTGCATTAACGCATTATTATCGTGTGAAAATGGTGATGTCATCCTCGCCAAAATTTAGCACAGTTTTGGGGCGTTATGAAGCCTTCTTCTAGCTTTCAAGTTGAGCCCGCTACAACCTAAAAAATCACAAGTTCATGGGTTAAAGAAATCTGTGGCATTTAAACAAATGTGTTAGTACATGAAAAATGGTGATCCTAGCCAAAATTTAGCGCAACTTTGGAGTGTTATTTTGCGTCCTTGGTTGGTACATGGTTGGTACCAGTGGATTCCTTAGGTTTTCTAGCTTGGTATGATGTATCTTCACTCTAGCGTTAAAACTGAGCCCACTACAACTTCCGAAGGGTTGAATAGTGGCTAGGCTGGATTGCGAGTTGCGTTACTTCGTTAATGAAATTAGTGCCGTGAAAATGAATTTGCATTAATGCATTTCTAACTTTGACAACTGTAGTTTATATACTAAAAGATTGATACCTGACATGTAACACAAGACCACACAAAGTATGGCAATACTATGCTGTACCCCCCCCCCCCCCTACACAATAAGAGCATCTGTACAGCTGAGTAATTCACCGCTAATCTGACAAATTAGATTCATTTAGAGAGAAGTTGTGTTACTGAGCGAAAAGTGCACAGCCAAACAGCCTTAAAAGGTCCACAGTTTAGCAATAACTGCCAGATGGCAGAAATCAATCAGCTGTGATATATAGTTAAGTGAGTGGCATGATGATATCATGGCAGAACACACCCGCAGACAGGCCCACCACCCAGAGATAATGGCCATCCACAGTGGAAGCTAAGTGAATTAGCCTGCCGTCTTCGCCGGGTTGAGCGGACAGCACTAGATGGATGGACACAAACGAGTGCCTCACAAAGCGGCCTTTGTTGTACTTCCTGGAAAACAGCTCAGTCCCCCCCCCCCCCCAGCCTATCATCTATCTGTACAGCTAACCGCAAGACAGAAGGATCAATAAATGTCCATGCAACCCCGCCTTCCTGCATCTGTGCTTTCATCATGACCTATTGACAAAGAGCAGCAAATGTCAGAGCTCTCCTCTTACTCGTGTCAGGGATAGAAGCAGGGTCAGATTATGAAGGTCAAGAATAATTACTCGTTGAATGAGTGGCTGAGGATTTGTCATGCAGGAAATGGGAAGTGTCACTTTGATCGAGCATTTTATAGCTTTCATTATCACGGCGTCACCGGTGGGAGGTTCTCTGCAGGTACATTCTGACTCAAAAATGTAATTTCAATAGAAAAATTGCACTAAAAAAACTTTAATTGTTTTTTGGTATTGTTGGTATTGTAATTGTTTTCCAATATTCACTCTCCTTTTAGCTCTGTTTTGGTCTCCACCAACACCATTTCGGACACTTGCTGCTAAATGCTTTAGTTGTCGATAACAATCCCTGTGAAATTCTTGATACCAATTCGATACCACACTAAAAACAAAACAAAAAGAATAAATCCCATGTTCTTCAACATTCACTCCTTTATTACTTTACATACTGTATTTGTTGGGAAGTGAAACCAGTCATATTTCTCTCTGTGTTATCTATTTTATATTGCTGTGAAAACATCTTCAAATATCGTGATTTATTCTTTTATTCTTGCTAAAATCTACATTTTATACGATGACATTGACACATTGTGAATTAACGTTTGCCCGATACTTATTTTTAATGAATAGATCTTGAATGCATCGTAATGTAAATCAAATGGCACCTCCTGTGTTGGAATTGGCAGGACAAGAGCTAGTTAATGTTAGCTGTTCGCAGCCAGGAAGCAGCACATCCCTGCATAGAGCTAACCGCTAACGTTAATTAGCTCTCATCCTGCCAATTTCAACACAGATTTGTTGTTTGCAGTATAGTATTATCAAGGAAAATAGCATGTGTCCCTTGGACTTGTCAGTGGTGATGGTTAGGTTTAGTCAACAGTGCTTAACTTAGCTTAACTTAGGTTTAGGTAATAAAACCACTTAATCAGCTTTAAGAAAAGATCTTGGTTAGGTTTAGGCAATAAAACTATTTGTATTAGGTTCAAGAAAAGATCAACTTAGTTAGGTTTAGGCAACAAAACTACTTAGTCAGCTGTAGGAAAAGCTTGATGTGGTTAGGTTTAGGCAACAACCTACTTAAATTTAAGAAAAGATCAAACTTGGTTAGGTTTAGGTAATAAAACTACTTAATTAGCTTTTAGAAAAGATCAACTTGATTAGGTTTAGGCAACAAAACTACTTGTGTTAGGTTTAAGAAAAGATCAACTTAGATTTAGGCAGCAAAACTATGTAAGTTTTGGTTAAGTTTCGGCAACAAAAGTACTTAGCTAGCTTTAGGGAAAGATTGATTTGGTTATGTTTAGGCAAATAAACCACTTAATTAGCTTTAGGAAAATATTGACTTGGTTAGGTTTAGTCAACAACACTACTTACTGGCAGTTAGGTTTAGGAAAAGATTGGCTTGGTTAAGTTTAGGCAATAAAAACACCTAATTAGCTTTAAGAAAAGACCAACTTGGTTAGGTTTAGGCAACAAAACTACTTAGCTTTAGAAAAAGACTGATGTGGTTAGGTTTAGGCAACAAAACTACTTAGGTTTACTCCTGTGCATGTGCAGCGTTTTTTGCTGTTTACGTCCTGGATTACATACACATTGATTTTGTGGGCTATACTGTGTATGAATAGCAGTTACTGTTAGTAGGTATAGCTACGATCGGTGTATGAGAACAGCCTGAACTGTCTGCCGGTTGATGAGACTAGAGCTAAATCAACCCTTCTTCACCACCCGACCATCCGTCAAACATCGTCCGGGTTTATTCCATGCCACTGACTAAGCTCTTTGCTAATGCGCTAAATGGCTTTCAGGTCTTTCAGGCCTGAACAGGGCAAAGTGGGAACGTTTTTTGATGCTCTCAGATACCTGATTGATGGGACCAAAATCTAGTGTCCTTTATCACTTTATTTGAGTGAATATACATGAAGCTGATTCTGCCGTCAGCGACACACAGCGTGTCTGTAATAATACCTGGTTGTCCCTAAAGGTAAAGTTAAATCAGCTTGTCGCATTTTGCCACCGATCAATCCGACGCCTCGTTCGTGCCCTTCTCGCTGCCTGTCACCTTTCTCCATACACCAAACCTGCAAACACTATTGATCGCCCTCCCTCCGTCTCTCTCCCCAATTGTCTCTCTCTCACTCTCTAAATCACCATCAAAAAGCTACAGAGGAAACTCGCAGGAAAAGATCGATATCTGCCTTGTTAATTCACTCACTACCATCAAGGACACAGTCAGTCTCATGATAAAAGCCTTGATGGAAACTATTTACGCTGCTGCAGAAGCAGCCCGAACAAAAAGGGTCTGGATCGACAATCTTATTTATTTCATCTTTTTTGAAAATAAAACTGAAAATGCATCATGTTGCTTTTAGTTGAGGCGTTCCTGAAGAGCAATTTTACTGCCCCGTCTCTACCTCACACTGTTCCAATGAGCGCCGTCAATGAAGTATCGCCGTTTCTATCTGCCGAGGAGGGAGAAGAAGCCAGTTTGAAAACAAGCACAGGACGAAACATCAATTCCACACTGAAGTCAGGGTGTTGATAACTCGCACAGTTGGAGCGGATCCATTTTAAAGGTGTTTGTGTGCCCACAAGGGACCCCTAAACCATTGCCTTCAAGACGCAATTATAATCTGATGAAAATCATTTTAGAACGCTCCTTTGCTTGTGATAATATAACAGCTTCACACATTTCTCACATCATACGGAAGATAATAAACGTGTAATAAAGCGTGTTCGTTTAATAAAAATACCAAGTGTATGTATATGTGAGATAAATAAAGCTGCTCCACACAATATGCTTAAATTAACAATGGATCAGATGACTACATGTAATGTGAAAAAGGTCATTTGCAGTGCTAAACTCAGTTGTATGCTGGGGAAATCACATTAATATTTTACTTTTTACATTTAACCAATAGAGTTAAAATGCTTAATATCAGTTAAATCCCTAGTACCTGCTGTGCTGCATAAAAACAAGTATATCACGTTTTCAGAATTTTGGCATCAACTTGGTACCTAAGTATTGTTTCTCATGACGTTCCTACTGTATTTTGAAATCTTTCAGCTGATCGTTTTATGTTTTTACATTTACTCTCACAGCTCTCATGGTGTCGTTTCCAGCTTCAGTGAGCTGCAATTAAAGCTATAACGCACCAAACAGCAGTGTTTGCTAATATGTTAGCGATATCAACGTATCAGGAAATGATGGCGAAAAAATCAATTCATGCAGAGTTTATTCTGCCAGCTTTAGAGATCCTGATTTGTGAAACATGGAATACATTTTTTTCTGCAAATAATTTGCTCTCAAAATTAACGGCATAATAACGCGTTAACGCAAATTCATTCAAAATTAGAAAACCTAAGAAATCCATTCGTACCAACCATGTCATACTAACATACTAACTCGTCAGTAAAGAGGCTCAATAACGCCCCAAACATATGCTAAATTTTGGTGAGGAACAACTGACATGTACATTTTCAAAGGGGTCCCTTGACCTCTGACCTCCAGATGTGTGAATGTAAATGGGTTCTCTGGGTCCCCACCAGTCTCCCCTTTACAGACATGCCCACTTTATGATAGTCCCAGTCAGTTTGGATCAAGTCATAGTCATAGCAGCTGCCTGTTGGGCAGCAGTTTGCCATGCTAAATACTGTACCTGTGAGATAAAATATTTTATTGTTTTATGTTGTTAATTGATTACTAATAATAAATATATACATATGTGTGCATAACGCAGCATATTTGCTCACTCCCATGTTGATAAGAGTGTTAAATACCTGTCAAAGCTATATTTTGAACAGAAAAAATGTGCATAATTAATTGAGATTATAGATTTTAATTGCTTGACAGCCCTCCATTTTTCCCAAACTTTAATTTTGATTTTTGCATAACCAGCAAAGGACATTTAATGTAATGCAAAAACAAAAAAAACAAAAACAGAACTTTACACTGAAATTTAACCAATGTGAAATCTCTTAAAATGTTCATGTCTGCAGTGAAGTGTTGAATGAGCCTTTCAACGGAGGACAACATTCAGCTCTTAGACCACGAGGGATTTTGTGGCTAACACTACATTTGTAAATGAAGCTGGCAATTAGATGGATGAAAGAGGAACGTCAGAGGCAGCAGCAGGGCTGAATTTTAAAGGGGATGTTATCAAGACGACTAAAGAGTCTCATCACATCAGTCTCCAGAACAAGAGGTCAAACAGGGATCCGTTTCCATGAATCTGATTCATTCTCTAGTACAAATTTAATCTTTGTGTGCCAATTTGCCAATTGTAAATTTCTCCACTGTGGGACAAATAAAGGAATATCTTATCTTATCTAATTACAGGCAAAATTATCCTCATCCCCGTCTGCATGCAGCTGGATCACTATCCAGGAAGCACATAAACACAAAAACCGCAACACAACGCTCTCCTTCAGCCCCACATGATCCATCAACAGCACGACATAACCCAGTTATCGGCAGGTAAAAATCACTCGATGGATAAATCTGCAGCGAGTACGAGGAGAGAAATGATGAGCAAGGAGACTGGTGCTGCACTGATCTTCATTGGTTGCAGATATGAGATGCTATTTTGGGCGATAAAGGAAAAGCCCCAGGGAGGCTGATGTGGAGACGAGGGAACCGAGAGCGCTTTCGGAAATACGAGGTGTCCGGGCAAGGCGAGGGTGTGAAGATGTGGTTTTGCTGAAAACTAGGTGATAGACTGTAATGGGAGCTGCAGCCAAAATACACTAAAACAAATGAAACCACAAGTATTCAGTAAAAAACATCTTTGCATAGAAACTCTTCCACTGGGGACAGAATCATCTGTATTTCTTAAAATGTGACTGCATTTAATTTTTCCAAAGTTCCCAGAGTTCATTCGTTTTCTCAAACACACCCACGACAAGCGTAGTGTTCATCCAAGCACACCACAACCTACCGTGCGCAGCTTTAGTAGCTTTAGCGCCTTAGCCTTAACCTTTCCTCGACATCTTAATCTTTGCAGCTTTGTGAGGTGTCAGCCGGTCCTCTCGGCCCATGTAGATATGGAAGGGATGAATGGGAGACTGCACTCTGCAAAGGTCACATCTACCCACACAAACTACTGTGGAATCTCTGAAAGGCAATCCTGTTTTCAGCAATGTGTGCAGGCTGCTTCCAACGCTCTGCTGTGCGTTTTCTTGCAGCACAGAGTCTTTGAAGGTCGTGTGGTTTACAGCTTGTATCTTTCCTCATTATGCTGCACCCGATTCGACTGTTATCAGGCCATTAAATAGCCGTTATCAGTCAGTATAAGCACCATAGAAGTGGGTCATTAGGGCCCTGCTGCACCTATTAGGTTGTGAACATGAAACATGAACACACGTTTTAAACACAAACAAAAAGACTTCTTTAGGTTTAAGCAACAAAACTACAACTTCAGTTTTAAGCAACACAGCTACAACTTTTTTAGGTTTAAGCAACACAACTACAACTTTATGTGTAAGCAATAAAAACAGATTTAGGCAACAAGATTACAACTTCTTTAGGTTTAGGAAACAAAACTACAAATTCTATAGGTTTAGGCCACAAAACTATAACTTCTTTAGGTTTAGGCAATCAAATTACAACTTCTTTAGGTTTAGGCAACGAAACAGTTGGGTTTGAGCAGTAAAATTACAATTTCTTTATGTTTCAGCAAAAAAAAAAACAGCTGGGTTTAGGCAGTAAAACTACAACTTCTCTAGGTTTAGGCAATAAAACTACAACTCTTTAGGTTTAGGCAACAAAACTGGTAGATTCAGGCAATAGTACTACAAGCTCCTTATTTATAGGCAAAAGAACAGCTAGGTTTAGTCAAAATAACTACAATTTAGATTTAGGCAACAAAACAGGTAGGTTTAGGAAATATAACTGCAACTTTTTTAGGTTTTGGCAAAAAAAAAGGTAAATTTAGAGAAAAGCATTGTCTTTTGTGTTAAAATAACAAAGACAACTACTGGTTTCACACAGGATGCAAACTCCAGTCTCCTGGGTGAAGAAAGTTTCATGCCATCTACACTTCTTTTATTCCTTCTTTCAGTGATCTATCATGAGAATAGATGACAAAACCTACTAGTATGTGTAGCAGGCCCCCATTGACCCACATATATGAGGCTTAAAGCAGCTGATAATGACTCTTTAATAGCCTGACAACAGTTTAATCAACTATTGTTATTCTAGATCCCACACTAATAAAAAGCCAACCTACAACAATAATAAGATCCATAAGGACTTTGCTGAATCTGATGTAGTTCCCATGCAACTGAACAGTTTCTTTCCAACATGACTTGTCCGCCATCCATCCAGCAAGAAGTCTTGATGGCACAAATCAGGAGCCATGAGGCAGTTTGACGGATAGCACATGATGATCTGTCTAGCAGAGACCTCCTCCCTGAGATGTTTTTTTTTTTCCTCTTGTACACTGTTTTGTAAAAAGAAATCTTCAATCCAGTCGACAGGTTTCTGTATAAATCTGGACTTCTGGATTAATCCCCCTCCAACCCCCCCTCCTTATTCCCTTTATAATAAAACCTGTCTTGGACTGCCCCTAATCCCCCTAAGGAGTGTGGAGATTACCAAGATCCTCTGAATTTCTCACAAGAATACAACACACTGTTCTGTCATGAGGGGAATGCACTGAGGGGTTTGATTTAACAGAAACAACACATTTTGATCCAATATTTCACTATACAATCATTTAAAAATAAAATCAGTTTACAAAAAACTCCATTTCAACCATTTGGAAAAACAAACCACTGTCTTTTATTCTGAAATGTTCGAATTTAAAATATTTAACTGTAATTAATCGAATGATTGTCCATAGTTAATTGTGATTAATCGCAAATCAGTAGAACCCATTTACAGTCACATGAAGTCAGAGATCAAGAGACCGCTTTAAAGGTGGCCATGACGATTTTTCCTCACAAAAATTTAGCTTAAGTTTGCAACTGAACCTGTTCCGCACAACTTAATTAATTAATGCATTTATTTCTGATGCAAACGCTTAAAAAATCAACCTTATTCTGAAAAAAAATTACACAACTTTTTCGCTGCATAATATTTGTGTTCTTTGTTAAAGTATTTGTGACAAAAACATAAAAAAAAATAATGATGTGTGAAATAATTGCATGAATATTCAAAACACTTTATTTGCTTGTGGGGCAATTTGTAAAAAAAATTTTCTTCTAAAACTTATATAATAATATAATACAGTATCATAATTTTGAAAAATGTCCTCATAATTTGAAGATACTAAGTGATGAGTTTTCTAATATGTTTAAGATGCTAGGCCTTTATGACTTGGTATTATCATGGGTTAAGTAAGGGTATTTTGAAAGAAATCTATGAAAAATTACAAAAAATTCAGAAAAGAGGCCCAAGATGATGATAACCAGATGTATCTACGTTTCATTTTTTAAAACTCTGAAATGGAGTACAGGATCAAGTTAAAATATATTTATGAGAAAATATCTATGTAAAAAAACAAAAAAACAAAAACATGGTTTTGACAGAAGTGGTCTTCCATATATATTCACATAATGTCCAATTAACTGCTGACTAATCTTGCAATTGTGTCACTGTGTAATTTAACAAAAAATAGTTCATTGGCAAGTAGGCCATGTAGCCTGTGATGTAAAAAAAAAAAAAAAAGTAAAAGGTATATTTTTGACACAAACTGTGGGTTGTATGCTGCAAAAACTACAAAATGTTTTCACATAACAACCCAGTGGCAATTACTACTGGGATATTTGAGGTTTTCCAACAAGATCTCACCGACTGCAAGTTTGTCAACAGAACATCAAAACATCAAAATTGTTATCACTTCATTATTGTATTCCCACTGCAATATACATGAACAGCCATGCTTCTGCGTTAAATGCAGATTATAAATTTGGGCGTTTCTATGATTTCTACACATTGAGGATGTCATGAACACAGCAGGACACAACCAAGATGCAGATAACAAGGTGTCTGGTGCTAAAAATGTTTTTTGGGGCATTATAACTGAAATTCATTATAATTGCCTCTAAAAGTTGGAAGCTATATGTGCAGTGCGGTGTGCGAACTGTTGTGACAGGATGTGTTAATTGCTTTGTGAAGCTAGAAAGCAGTTCATAACTTTAGAAAGTAAAAGTATAATGATGAAAACAAAAAAAAAATGTGATAGTGAAATCTATTATAGTTAAGACTCCAGATGGAAGAAAAGATTCATTTTCACTTTTTTGCTGAGAGTTAAAGGTAGGATTGGTGATGTTAAAATGCATTTTTTTTTGTTTGTTGAAATTCTCATTATATCCCAACAGCAATCGGCCCAAATGAAATGATTGGACGTCCTGCCTGCATGCACGTATTGCACGTCACCGGAGTCTTCCACAAGATGCTAGCTTGACCACTGTGAGTACTGACAGTAGTCATTGGTTGTTTACATTCATTGTGATATGCTTACACTGATCATGACCTTTTTGAGGGCGTGGCTTTAGAGAAAGCCCTGAATGAACAGTCAGCGTTGCCGAATTGGCGACTTTCACGCTAGATTTAGCAACATTTGAAGCTAGTGCTGTTAGCTTCTTTTGTTTAAAAAGAGTTGGCAACACTGGGCTCATTTTTTGGTTGGATCATTTTTAAAATCTAGTGTACTCTCGCTAATGTCTCAAGATTATCAAACCCTGCCTGGATTGTGACGGATAAATGAAACAAAAATGCAAAGTGCTTGCCCGTGAATGTTAGCATCAAAGCTATTCATACCAGCAGCGATGCTTATTTGTTGCTGCAACACTTTTTCTACAACAGATTCATGCAGGCAGAGGACAAACTCCTAATAAATAAAGGTATTCCATCTGGTATTTGTGAATAATAAAGTTTGCCATCTTGTTTCCGACTATGGAGCCTCCATGTTCTTTTACACTAGTGTACGTTTTTTTGTTTTGTACGATTTGTCCGTTCTGCACAAAGTGAATGGTTGATGCTGTTATTCATGGTGTGAAAACTCAGAAAAAATCTTGTTCATGATAAAAATGGCGTTGCTTTTTCGTCGCGTAATATTGCGTTTGGTGTGAAAGTATTCATGACAAAAACAGCTGTTTGAAAAAATACATAGAAGTGAGAATTAATCGCACAAAAAACACCCCTGGGGTGTAAAAGCTTTCAATGAGGAGATTGATTCCACTCTTGATCTACACTACATATGAAACTAAAGCTAGCAGACGATTAGCTTAGAATAGTGATTCCTAACTTTTCCATGTCAAGGGCCCCTAAATGGACACAAATTAGACCAAGGACCCCCATTTGATAAGATTTTCTCCCAGGGTCCCCCATCTGATACGACTGATGGTCTGATATTATACTATACAATAGCTATAGTTTTATTGCATAAACCTAAAGAAGTTGTAGTTTTTGTTTCGTTAACCTATAGAGGTTGTGGTTTTGTTTCCTAAACCTAAAGAAGATGTAGTTTGTTTCCTAAACCTAAAGAAATTGTAGTTTGTTTCCTAAACCTAAAGAAGTTGTAGTTTGTTTCCTAAACCTAAAAAAGTTGTAGTTTGTTTCCTAAACCTAAAGATGTAGTTTTGTTTCCTAAACCTATAGAAGTTGGAGTTTGTTTCCTAAACTTAAAGAAGTTGTAGTTTTTGTTTCGTAAACCTATAGAGGTTGTGGTTTTGTTTCCTAAACCTAAAGAAGATGTAGTTTTGTTTCCTAAACCTAAAGAAATTGTAGTTTGTTTCCTAAACCTAAAGAAGTTGTAGTTTGTTTCCTAAACCAAAAGAAGTTGTAGTTTGTTTCCTAAACCTAAAGAAGTTGTAGTTTGTTTCCTAAACCTAAAGATGTAGTTTTGTTTCCTAAACCTATAGAAGTTGAAGTTTTGTTTCCTAAACCTAAAAAAGCTCTATTTTGTTTCCTAAACCAAAAGAAGTTGTAGTTTTGTTTCCTAAACCTATAGAAGTTGTAGTTTTGTTGCTTAAACCTAAAGAAGCCTTTTTTGTTTGTGTTGATTTTCTTTTTATGTTTTATTATAAAAATTGTATGAAACACATGACCGGGATAGTCATACTGCCTGGAACCCCCTCAAGGACCCCTGGGGATCCCTGGAACCTGCTTTAAAACCACAGGCTTAGACTCCAGGAAGTCACTGTACCCTGCTACAGATGAAACAAACAAGATACAACATTTAGTCAGTTTTCACATTTGGATACACCCAGGCTAGCTGGTTCCCCTTGCATCTGGTCTTTATTGGAAGCTAACCGGCTGCTAGCTTTAGCTTCATAATTAGCATACAGATATTGATAGCGGTATCTTTTCATCTAACTCTTGGCAAGAAAGCGGATAAGCTTATATCCCAAAATGTCAAGCTATCAATTTAAGGGTATAATTTTCTTTATTATTAGATTCTAATTGACAAATACTGAAGAGCTAAAGATAATGCTCATAAATCTAAAGACAAAACAAATTTTAAAGTGTCGATGCAACCCACGGGTCAGAACCATTTTGGTACCAACATCAATATTTGCCTCCGTCCACAGAGAGGTCAGAGGTCATTCAGTGTCCTAATTGCTAATATTGAAACCACTCTGCTGTAAGACAACCGATCAAGGTCATGTTTCCTGTGATATTGGCACAGCAGACTGGCATAAATCACAATTTGCCAGACGTCGCTGACAGGCTGGTGAGGATATGTTGAGTCACGAGTGTGAAGAGACTCAATTGAGTGCACGTAACATCTATGTCCTTACTTTAACATTTGATGTCACTGCCGTGGCCTCTTTCATAGGGGTTACCCACTGTCGTGTAAGGATGAAGTGTTGACAAAAACTACAACTAAATGCTACCTGGAGAGACTTTAATGCTTCATCAGCCAGCCGACATCTCAGCATCGGGCTCCCAGAAGACCTGTACACTTTGCCAAAAATAAAACTGTGGTGTTTCAGGCACTGTACATTTCCACCCACAACAAGTGACGAATCAGAACTTCAGTAAAACGCAAACTGTCTCTTACAATGTATAGAATCCAACGCACCAATACTAGAACTGCCTCTTTTGTCATTTTGGTTTCCTTAAAGTGAGACTAACTTTTTAGCTACTGATGTTATGATGATAAATGATACTGTTTAGCATTTAGCTAACATTACTATAACAGTTGCACATGTGGAGCACAGTCATAAAGTTTTTTTGGTCATTGATGGGGTAATGCCAAATGCTACTGTTTAGCATTTGGCATTGGTTAGGCCCATTGAAAGAAGCTGGGGCACAGTCTTGAGCTTTTGGATATGTCACACTTGCACTGTAACTGGAGCTGCAGTCGTGCATTGCTGCTGGTTCGATTTCAGCGAGTCTAGATCAGATTTTATTGTACATGTGCTGTACCCCGAAGATATGATGCACTGATGATGCATGCCATCTCTTTTCACTCTCCTTGGCATTTTGTTAACAGCACCAGTAGCACATATGGAGAGCAGTCATACATTTTTGGGTAGTGATGGGATAATGCTAAATGCTAATGTTTAGCATTTAGCTAACATTACCAATAGCACATGTGGAGCACAGTCATAAAGTTTTTGGCTAGTGATGGGATAATGCTAAATGCTACTGTTTAGCATTTAGCTAGCAATACCAGAAGCACACAGGGAGCACAGTCATAGATTTTTTGGCTTGTGATGGGATAATGCTAAACGCTACTGTTTAGCATTTAGCTAGCAATACCAGAAGCACACAGGGAGCACAGTCATAAAGTTTTTGGCTTGTGATGGGATAATGCTAAAAGCTACTGTTTAGCATTTATCTAACATTACCAATAGGCACAGTCATAAAGTTTTTGGCTAGTTATGGGATAATACTGAATGTTATGATTTTGCATTTAGTCAATAGTACTGTAAAAGTAGCACACGTGGAGCACAGTCAAAAAGTTTTTGGCTTGTGATGGGATAATACTAAATGCTACTGTTTAGCATTAAGCTAATATTACCAATAGCACATGTGGAGCACAGTCATAAAGTTTTTGGCTAGTGATGGGATAATGCTAAATGCTACTGTTAAGCATTAAGCTAACAGTACCAGTAGCACTTGTGGAGCACAGTCATAATCAGTCCACTAGTGTCATACAGCAATATTCACCTAAAGTTCGCTAACATTAGCTAACATTTAGACACCAGTGGTCAAACCGGACCAAGTAAAGCTGTAGCAGCAGTAACCCCTGAGGGTTTTGAATGGAGTATGGGTGAATTTTACTGCTCATCATTTCAGCTTTTCATTAGTAAGAGCATGAATGTGCTATTTTTTCCTTAAAAGTCCCACTTTAAGGCATCACAGATCTACTGGGAGCAGTTTCTGGCGACCGAAGGTCCATTTCTTTTGTTAGTCAGCATTCTTGTCACATGGAGTTTTTACAACAATGTATGCTACTGTCAGCAGCTTGAATGAACTTGGTGTAAGCTTCAAGACTGACACAGCAGTCAAAGGCAGCGTTGACAGTGAAAGGGCAGTATTACACCTAAAGCGTCTTAGTAATACTCTGCTTCAAACAAAACAAATTTTCACAATAATATACGCCCCTCTCTGAAAACTCTGCATACGGCTCGCTTTGGTTGAGGATTTAAACTGAGTCACTGTGACTGCATGGGAAGATTAATGTCAAAAACTAGCAACCAGATGTGTCTTTCCCAATGTAGTCTAAGTATTTCAGTGAAACATGGTTTAGCAAGCGGAAACAAAGAAGAACGCATTTTGATAAAATCATCTTCCTCACCATCCCTGTTTGACGTCTAAACCTTGTCAACTTCCTGCATATTTTTGCATATTTTAACGTCTTTAGGGTGGTTATCACCACTAATAGAGTGCCATTTCCAAATGAATAGCTAAAACCACCTCAACTGTGTCTAGAATGCACTGGGCTAATTAGACCCAGGCTGATCTGTGTGTTGGCCAGCCTGCGTTCTTTGCTCTAATCTGAAATAATGAGGTCAGTAGTGAGGTTACACTCGGGCTGCTCACTGTGAGGCCGGCTGCCGAGGACGAACCAGGCAGCCTGGCAATTGAAGCGGGTTTCACATCTGGCCCATACAGCAATTTTGGAGCCCACTGTGAGGCGAGTGCTGTGGCTTCCTGCTGCGAGCAAAGCCCTGCTGGAGCATCAGACCAGTGGTGGCCACGTGTTACTCATTGAAGTTTGGGCATTAGGAGGGAAATTGCCAGACAGATGGAGGGTGGAGATAGATGCAGGTTAATGCAGCATATGCTGCTTATGTTAAGTCAGGAGTGAATAGATAAGAAAAGAGCAAACAAAGGACAAACAATAGACTGTATATAAAGATGGACGACATGACAACACCCCTAAAGTGAAGCCAAAACCTCTGGATTGCCCCCTAGTGGCTG
This sequence comes from Pterois miles, assembly GCA_947000775.1. NCBI lineage: Eukaryota > Metazoa > Chordata > Actinopteri > Perciformes > Scorpaenidae > Pterois > Pterois miles. The sequence goes on along the minus strand of CAMQGK010000500.1, from coordinate 2,104,670 downwards.
GTTGCAATATAGGTCATAAACCCTGCCCCCTCTATGTTAGCGCCGTTGTATGTTGACGTAACTCACGTCATGACCGACAGCTTCTCCGAGTGAAGTAGTCGCAGAACCAGAGGTTCGAGAGTTGCACGAGAGGAGATCAGCTAGGTGGCTCATGCTAACGAGCTGCAGCCAGGCTCGGCTCACGATTGGCTCGTGCGGGTGTGGGTGGGACCTCGATAGCGTGGCTCCAGCCCCCAAGATAACAGCTGCACAGACTCTAGCCGAAGAACGTACGTTCCATTGCAAGATCAGCACCCAGCAATCATATTCTAACGAAATGGCTTGTATTGAACAATAAAATCTAAATACAAGAAATGTTTTCTGTCCAAAATGGCGGCGGCAGCAGCGAGTGTCATCTCATTGCTTCAACCCACAAATGCATGTTTACGTACACAGAAAATATCATAAGGAATATAGTGCACCTAATGCATTGCAGATTGGCCAAGTGTTTGCAATATCAGCCTATGTATTGCTGGTGTTTTTACACAGTGTCTCATTTCGAAACCCTCCCTGAGACCCCAAATCTATTTCATCAGGGGACAGGAAGTAGGGAGCAGAGGCAGCCAACTACAGTAATGTGGGGGGTGTACATGAATATATTTTCACTTAGGCTAGCTAATGACCGCCACTCTGCACTGCTCTCAGACGGCAGTTACAGCTAATAACACCAACCCGACCGACAGAGCCTTTGAGGAAGTGTAGCACCCACCCTCCGGTGTTAGCTCTCTCAGCAGTGTTGCTGTTTTTTGCACAATTAGCTTTGTTAGCTTTGTTAGCTAAGCTGTCACCATGTTGAGAGCCATGAGGAGGCAACAGAAATGCTCCCAATTGTGCATTTAGCACCTTAACGTTATTGCTGTTACTGCTAACAACTCACAAAGTATGTTTCCATCCATCAGAGTGGAAATTTGAAAATTCAAAAAAAGAGGGAATATCACCAAAAAATTTGGAGTCAAGCTCCACTGAAGAGACCAAAAAATGGCAGCAATCAAAAGCATCAGATCTGGCACTACCGTTTTTTACGTTAGCGTAAGAGCAGTGAGCCGCTGAAAGCAAAACCTTTGTACCGCCAGCCGCCGCCTGACTTATGCTGCTCCTAAAGTAGTGTTACTATGGTAAGGATGGCCTCTGCATCCCACGTTACTGCAGTCTTGCAAAGGGAGGAGTGAACGGAGGGATGGGTACTCAGTTGGTTGCAAAGTGCAACCACACCACAAGATGCAGCCAGATCCTACACACTGCACCTTTAGATTCAGTATTTGAGTAAATGGGAGGGATTTCTTATATTTTATAAGAATGCCATGTGTTATAAAAAGTTAAATAAACCAGTGTAGGGTCTGAGGGCTGAGATGACTCTCTGCAAACTGTAGGATGTAGCCGTAAGATAGGTGTGGGCGTCATCCAGTCCCATGATGTTTGATCCCTGACTGTCTGCATCCCCATCGCTGTATGTGACTTGTATAAGATGGGAGTCATCCTTTAAAACATGCTGTTCTGAGTTGGATTGTTTTTTGCAATGGGAGGGGGAAAAATGTTTTGAGTGCTTTATAAAATACATGAAATCGGTTCAGCGTGAAAGACTCTTAACGATTATGCCCGGACTTCAGGTACAGTAGAAAGCAATACAGATTACTGGATCTTAACGTCTAAGAACAGATGGAAAAAGGCTGAAATCGGAGTAGCATTAAGTATTGTATTAAGCTGAGCAGTAACATGGCTTAGCACAAATAGAGACATGCACAAACCTGTTCGTCATGGAGGGGCTACATCGCCCAAAGTGACAGAACAAGGGCCTTTCAGCTCTGATAACACTGGTGGCAATCCACCATCGAGTGCAGAATAAGCTCTGCGTGGTCTTCACTCAGCGGTTTTAATCTAAAACGACAGGAGGGCTTCATCTAATTTGATCGTCTATTTCCAGGCCGATCCGATGGTCCCCTGATATTCTTATATATTTCTATTCCCGATAAGTGTGTGGACAGAAAATCAAGCAGGCATTAACCCTGGGAAATGAGAACTTAGTGTGACAGATTTGTAGCTGTTATGAGTTATGACTCATGGTGCGTTTGGCTCAAAATTGATACTTCCGCTTAATATATATATATATATATATATATATATATATATATATATATATATATATATATATATATATATATATATATATATATATACAGTATATATTCTGCATCTGATCATATATGATAACTGTGCACACAAGACTTCACTGTAAAAACTAAGGAATTTAAAAAGCGTTTCTCAACAGTGCGATGCGAAAATGCGGTGCAGACGGTAAGGCTGGGACGACGCACCCATCTCCAGATCCGATACTATCGCGATACTTGGGTGCCGATTTGATACGTACGTGATTTTTAGGTATTGCCATTCAATATTGGGATTTAATGTGAACTTTTTTAATACTAGACCATGTGGAAAAAGTTGAATCATACATTTCTGGGGACTTTTATTTTGAAAATATCTAAATTAATTAAAATTGTAAAAATGTTTGATTTTTAGCATGTTTGTAGTCAGAGATGTCCTAAGTCAAATAAATCAGTTATTGTCAGGAATTGTTATATTTTTTTCCCAGCAAACCCAAAAAGAAAAAAGACATTTCCCTCACAAATTCGTGGTATTTCCTACGTGTAATGTTTTATACTTCTGGTGGATACAATCCAATCAATCTTATTTCCATGTATCTATTTTGTATATACAGTTCCCTTTGTTAACACCTTATTTTGAAAATTGGTTTTTGAAACGGAGTGGCTATGACGTGCTACTCGGACAATAATACAACAATAAAAGCGATAACTTCTTTCTATTTCTGCATACACTCAACTGAAGGAAATATATCGATGCTGGCATTAAAAAATCGATTTCAAAATCATCAATCATTCAAAAAAAAACTGCGATACATAGGTGAATTGATTGGTCAAAAATCCAAAATTTGATGTCCAAATATTTTTTTCCCCTGGCGTGAATTTTCCGAAGTGGTGTGCAAGCATTCATAAGAACTCACGTAATCAGTTTTTATACATTTCTGTGCATTTTTTTGGATGAAAATCCCTACTTGGTGTGAAATGGCTTTAACGGTATGTTCACACTGAGCGATTACACGCAATTTGACGCCGAACGACGCTAACGGCGCGATTGAACTCACGAGTTGTTTCGCTTGTCGTCTTGCGGACAGACTTGACACAGCATGAACTCAAACTTTTTACGGATCTACATCATCATCTCGTTATTTCAGCATCCTTTCCATCCATTTACGTCGCTACCGTATTCATGTCTAGATGACTTTATGTTGAGTGTTGATGGAGCAGCTACAACGTTAGCATAGCCTGGCACTCATCCGTCCAAACCCCGTTCAGAAAACAAGCATTTTAAAACCTGTTTGCTTGTCGTCTTGCGGACAGAACTGACGAAGCACGAATTAAGACTTTTTACAAATCTGCATTATAATGTAGTTATTTCAGCATTTTCAGCAATCCCTAAAGCTGCTCAGCTGCTTTGACCTCTGACCTCCCTCCCAGTGGAAGCACCCCGCTGAAAGAGCATTTCGCCACTTCGATCAATGAAGTATCACATTATCAGTGAGTACTCTTCGACATCACTCAGCGCAGTATCATATCATATCACATATTGTCTGCTGCTGCAGATGCTGAAAAATCTGTCTGTAACACCCACAAGAGTTAATCCACCAGCTCTGAGTGGAAACATGACCCTCTAATCAGCACTTCCTTTAACCAAAAAATTGACTCTTAATAGCAGAATTGCTGCTGATTTGGCCCCATCTTTAAAAAACTGAACTTGTCTCTGCAATCAGCCTTGAACGCTGCTAAAGTGCCGATGTTAATGCGTGCTGATTTTTCACTGACTATTATATTGAGCTGACAAGTGTTGACTGGAGTGTTGTTGACTCACTCACAGTGCTGACATGGCTCCGAGGCACTCCTTCAAAACTATTTAAAACCGTTAAATTAAGTGTGATAGCTGCCACAGAGGACGGTTAATGGGTTGGAAGGATCCTCGAAGGCGCTCCCCGTCCCCCTTTATCGCTCTCGGGAACATATGGAGATTTGCTCTCTGGACCAGCATTAAGGCAGCTTCAACACGCCGGCGGCGCACCTCAGAGGATCCTGCCCTTCTTAAGTGATTTACTTCTTTAAGCTTAGCGTCGCGGCTTCTGTAATTACAGGAAATTGACACAGACCTAGCGAGGAGGAGGCGGCCGTCTGCTCCCGGTGTTGACATGCCGCGTGGCGTGCGTGCATGTTAACGCCGCAGCTTTAACGGCTCTGTAACACGCCAATAAGAAGACGCACGTCTGGCGTGGGCGGCCCGGAGGAACCCGAGAGCCTGGAGAAATTAATGCCACAACCTACGGCGTCCTCACCTCCAGTTAGCTTTGACTTAGTGTCTTTACAGCAGCTTAACAGCTCCCTGTAATCTAGTGACCCGACTCGTCCTCACAGAGCTCCCAGTCCAGAGCCACTGTCTCTCTGTTCATCCTCTCATCAGTCCGGGTTCTGACTTCTCAGAACCTCTGAATAATACAGAATCTCCCAGTCCGGAACCATTGCTGTCTGTTCATCCTCTCATCAGTCTGGGTTCTGACTTCGCTCTCTTAGAACCTCTGAATAATACAGAATCTCCCAGTCCAGAACCACTGCTGTCTGTTCATCCTCTCATCAGTCCGGGTTCTGACTTCGCTCTCTTAGAACCTCTGAATAATACAGAATCTCCCAGTCCAGAACCACTGCTGTCTGTTCATCCTCTCATCAGTCTGGGTTCTGACTTCTCAGAACCTCTGAATAATACAGAATCTCCCAGTCCAGAACCACTGCTGTCTGTTCATCCTCTCATCAGTCTGGGTTCTGACTTCGCTCTCTTAGAACCTCTGAATAATACAGAATCTCCCAGTCCAGAACCACTGCTGTCTGTTCATCCTCTCATCAGTCCGGGTTCTGACTTCGCTCTCTTAGAACCTCTGAATAATACAGAATCTCCCTGTCCAGAACCACTGCTGTCTGTTCATCCTCTCATCAGTCCGGGTTCTGACTTCTCAGAACCTCTGAAGAATACAGAATCTCCCAGTCCAGAACCACTGCTGTCTGTTCATCCTCTCATCAGTCCGGGTTCTGACTTCACTGTCTTAGAACCTCTGAATAATCTAGAACATCACAACACAGCAGTCTGTACTGACTGATTACCGCTCATGTTCACTGTTCACTTACCTTTTATTTCTGCTTCAGGTGAAGGGCTGAGTGAAGGGGTGAGGGAATGAGTGAGTGAGTGAGTGAGTGAGGAAGTGAACGAGTGAGTGAATGAGTGTCAGTGAGTGAATAAGTGTCAGTGAGTGAGTGAGTGAAGACGTGAATGAGTGTGAAGACGTAAACGAGTGAATAGCAGAGTGAACGAGTAAGTGAATGAGTGAATAAAATGAATGAGTGAATGAATTAAATGAAGAAGTGAATGAGTGAGTGAAGAAGTGAATGAGTGAATGAATAAGTGAACGAGTAAATGAGTGAGTGAAGATGTGAATGAGTGAAGTAAATGAGTGAATAACAGTGTGAATGAGTGAATAAGTGTGAGTGCATAAAATGAATGAGTGCAGAAATGAACAAGTGAATAACAGTGAATGAGTGAGTGAAGACATGAATGAGTGAAGAAGTGAATGAGTGAATGAATAAGTGAATGAGTGAGTGATTAAGAGTTAGAGTGAATGAGTGAGTGAAGATGTGAATGAGTGTGAAGAAGTAAACGAGTGAATAACTGAGTGAATGAGTGAGTGAAGATGTGAATGAGTGGAGTAAACAAGTGAATAACAGTGAATGGGTGAGTGAATAAAATGAATGAATGAGTGAATAAGTGAATGAGTGAATGAATAAGTAAACGAGTAAATGAGTGAGTGAAGACATGAATGGGTGAAGAAGTGAACAAGTGAATAACAGTGTGAATGAGTGAGTGAATAAAATGAATGAGTGAGTGAAGATGTGAATGTGTGAATAAGTGAACACATGAATGAGTGAGTGAATAATAGTGAGTGAACAAGTGAGTGACTGAATAAGTGAATGAGTAAACAAGTGAATGAGTGACTGAATAAGTGAACAAGTGAATATTTGTGAGTGAATAAGTGAACGGGTGAATGAATAAATATGAGTGAGTGAAGAAGTGAATGAGTGAATAAGTGTGAGTGAGTGAATGAATAAGTGAACACGTGAATGAGTGAGTGAATAGGTGTGAGTGAATGAGTGAACGGGTGAATGAATAAATGTGAGTGAATAAGTGAGTGAAGGGGTGACTGGGTGAATAACGGGGTGAGTAATTGAATTAATTAGTGAGAGTGAGTGAATGAATGAGTGACCTAATATTGAAAAGGTGAGTCTGTGAGCAAGTTCATTAATTAAAAACTATTAGTTTATGGATGGATGGATGAATGAATGAATGAATGAGCTGGCGACTAATGAGCTGAGTGAATGAACAGACTAAAATAAGACTGTGAGGGAGAAAATGAATCAGTGAATGATAAATGGTATTAATGAATGAGGTGAATAAGTGAGTGAGGAGCTGTCCACTACCTGATCCACCTGTCCCGCAGGTCCCACCTCACCTTTTGTTCTTCTGGGCGCTCTTCTTGTCCCTCTTGTTCATCACTACGGGCACACAGCTCGTGAGCTCGGTCCAGTCCGCGTGCAACCCGCAACTCCAGCCGGTGGAGAACCGGGAGAAGAGCCACGACTCTGCCCTGCCGGGCCGGTGACAGGTGCATTTCCTCTGGCCGGGCATGCAGTCGCAGGGCTGCTCCAGCTGGATGTTCTTGACCAGGTGGCGCCCAAACGTCGTCCCGCCGGTCTTCTGGATGTGGAGGAACACCATCACATCATCTCCACGGATGTTGAAGTCGACGTGCCGGTCCAGGTCCCGCTCCGTGAAGTTGAATTTGGATGTGATTTTGGAGGGCAGGTCCTCGTCCGCCTCCGGCTCCGTGTAAAGTAACTCAAACCCGGACGAGTAGCGCTGGAAAAGCCCCTTATCGTCTCCCCTGAAGTAGCAGGTGTTGCTGTCCGCCGGGCACACATACTGGTAGCCGATCATTAAGAAGAGCACCGCCGCGATGGGGATGAAGATGAGTCTGTTGAACTTCTCCTCCATGGTGGCAAACTGGAAATCACGCCGCCGGCGCGAACGGTAACGTGATGTCCGAGTGCTGCTCCTCTTCCCCGGGTCTCATCCTGCCGCTTCTCTGGAGGAACGGTCCGGGGTGCTGCTGACTTTAAGCCCCGGTTGCGCGAACATTCCCCGCAGGGCAGCTGTGACTGGCCTCGTCCTGGTCCGCTTCTCCAACTTCTCCGAGCTGTCACACTAAACATTCACTTGTATCCGGCAGCGTTCCCGCACATTTTTCCCTAAATATGTCAAACTGGCGGAATAAGTGGCGCACATGACACCTCTCGAGACGTCAGCGCGAGGCGGCACATCCCCGCGCGAGGAGCGTTCAGTCTCGGCTGTCCTGCCAGAGCCAACTGCTGCTCGGTGTCTGCGCCAGGAGCACCGGCGGCAAGCCAGACACGATTCACACCTTGCCTTCCGGTGGAGGCTTTCAAAATAAAAGCATTTAATAAGATAAAAATATAAGTAGACAAGCTTTATTGAGTTCAATTAAAAACAAGAAACTGTGGCTTTGTAAATGAACAAAATATTTAAACACATAAACTCAAATAGGATTCACTTGTTAGAGAAAGATTTATTTAGGTTTATTGTATTCATGTGTAAATTACCAAAAACATATGTAAAATCATCCATCCATCTTCAATCGCTTATCCCGTTATGAGTCATGGGGGGCTGGAGCCGATCCCATTGGGCGAAGGCGGGTTCACCCTGGACAGGTCGCCAGTCCATCGCAGAGCACATAGCGACAGACAACCATTCATGCTCACATTCAAACCTATGGGTAATTTAGTAGTCATCAATTAACCTAATCTGTGTGTCTTTGGACTGTGGGAGGAAGCCGTAGCACCTGGAGAAAACCCACGCAAACACGGGGAGGACATGCAAACTCCACACAGAAGAGCCCCAAGCTGGATTCGAACCTGCGACCCTCTCGCTGTGAGACGACAGCGCTAACCACTGCAGCCCATATTTAAAATCATATAAATATAAATAGAACAAAAAATTAGGGAAAGCGCTAATTAGACTAGCTTCATTAATTTCAATTTTAAAAAAAAACCTCTGACAGTCTTGTGTAAATTACCTAAATAAACATTTAAAAGCATCAATTTAAATAGGATAAAATTAACAGGGAAAGATCTAATTAGGCTAGCTTTATTACGTTCAATTTGTAAAAAAATTTCCCAGGTTTCAAATTGGAACCAACATGGCGGCTCGTTTGGCATCTTTCTTCTCTTACAATCTTGGAAATACTTCACCAAAATGTGTTTCGAACAACATTTTATGTGAGAAATAAGCCATGTGGTTGATGAATCTGTCATTGTTTTGTATCAACAAAGTTTCGTTTTAAAGTTTCTTGCGTGTTTCCAGAGTCGCGTCAGACACCCCCGATTTGCATAAAGTAGCCTAGACCTCAATTTTATGCAAATGAGGAGCAGCCAACATGACGCTCCATCCCTCAAATCTTCATACTACCAGAATGCATTGAAAGGATGCTTGAATGGGAAGTGCAGATATTAACAGTCAATCAGGTCAAGTGGTATATGTAGAAAATGATGATTAAAAACTATTCTTAATTGTTATTATCCAGAGTAATGCACCCCTAAATTTTATTTTGTATTAGCATACATCACCCAAAGGCCCTTAACCAGAGATGATAAGCTTATCGGTAAAATCACTATTATTTTGAAGGTCTAAAAGTCAAACTTCCGGTTTAATTGTGGCGGGCTTTTCTCTACATCTACGCCAGTCATCTGTCCCGGCTGCCGAGCCGGTGACGCAACCGCATCTCTAATCACACACACTGGCAATTTGAGTGGCCTAGAACAACTGCTGGCGGAAAATCACTAATGCCAATAACATATAGGAAACCTGCTGGGACTTAAAGCGGAAATAATCCCAACAACAGTCATTTTATTGATGCATTTGACTTATTTTGTATTAAATTCATACAGTTCATTAAATCAGGCATGTGCGCCTTTGATATTATACAGTGACTTTAAAATATCAACGGTATGTATTCATTCCACGTCATTTTAAAGAGGATCTATTATTTTTAGGTTCATATTTATATTTTGGGTTTCTACTAAAATATGTTTACACACTTTAATGTTCAAAAAACGCTTTATGTTCCAATTTATTTTTTCACCCTCTGTCCGAATCGCTGCTCTGATTGCTCAGCTTGCCCTCTGTTGTGATTGGGCCAGACTCTTCAGACTCGGCTGCAGCTCCACTCTAACTAGCTTTTGGCGCTTTCCAACAACATGAGAAGTCGTGTACACGATATGCGCGGCGTTCAAGTGGTTGAGTCGCTGCTAAGCAACAGCAATATTACTGATACTGTCGGCGCCTAGAAGCTACAGAGGCTAACACTTCAGGAAGCTAGCAAGTGATGAACATAATGCAGTAAATACAAAGGTATAAGGAATATCAACACATTCCTCAGACATATCAAATTATGAAAAAAACAATATATGACTAAAATGACAGTATTAACTTATTACGCACAGAAAAATGAACTTCCATGGCCGACTACATTTGAAGGCACCATTTGTTTGAGCACTTGCCAAACTAGGTAGGTATTATGCAAATATATTACACAGCTTTGTTGAATACTCAGTTCTGATTGGTCAATCCCTGCGTCCTACTGTCTCTTATTTCTTTCTAGCTGATTGTTGCTATGGCTGACCATTTTGGTGTCAAATTATTGATTTAAGTAAGTAGCCATGTAATAAGCGGGATAATGTATAATTGATCATGATGATGATGACTGGTTCACTGTGCATTACGTGTTACTTAGTGACATCACTATGTTGTGGAAGAAAATGTAGGATTTCAAGCAAAGCAGTTCAGGAGCAGTGTTACTGTTTTGGCATGGACTTCAGGCGTTGCAAACCTTTTACATGCACAAAAACTATATAACACATTAAAGTAAAAGGGAAAAGCTTAATAAGTCCTCTTTAATACTGATATAATGGCTGAAATAAAAGGCCTCAGGTCTGTTGTATGTATAGTGTGCTGAGAGCCAGTAGAGAAGTCTTAGTATCTTAATACGTGAGGAAATATTACTCCTCCTGTGATTGAAGTCCCCATGCAGCCAGCAGGAAAGAGTTAAATCCTCAGGCGAGCGCGACGAGTCATTTCAGCACCATGGACAGATTCCAACATGTCAAGTCAATAATTGGCATCGCGTGTGAGAGAAATGTGTGTGTGTACGTACACCAACAGGCTAGAACACGTGATGCAGTCGAATGTGGACTCTACAGCCTGGAACCGAAGGCATTTCAGCCCTCAGTAATAGATTTCCTTTAAGCCTGCTATGATCAAAAGCTTTTGTTATTTTTGCCGTAAACGCCCTCCATCAAGGGATTTAACTAGGATGCACTTTGGTATGTATCCTATTCAATCCTCTTTCTGCACTTTGCCCTCTTGCTTATAGACTTAATCCTGAGGGTTGGTGGTGGACAATGGAGGGGGGGGGGCATGAGAGGAATCTGTTATAAGTGTCAGAACAAGAAATATCTAATTTTCTAAAGGTCAAAGTGAACTGCTGGACGTTAGGTATTTTTACCTCAGTGATGATAACGTCCTGTGTCAGCGTGCTCTTTACCTGCAAGGCCTCCTCCAGATATGATACAGTCCTCATTCTGCAAACGGAAACCTTTTCCCCATGCTGATTAAAATCCAAGCAGAGTCTCTGATGGGAAAGAATCTGCATTAATGTTTTGTGCAGTGGAGCGAGACTTGTGTTGTTCTGGCTGTGCAGCCGGGATATTTACGAGGTCCCTTACGCTCACTACACCAAGCCTTTTGAGAAATAACCGCCTGGAAGTGCTGATTCAGCCTGGCTGAGGCGATGTGCAGGGCTCCCAATAGTGGAGCTGAAGCGTCCTGGAAGTTATGATTGGATTTGTCTCTTTGATTTTCAGCAGTGATGCAACTGCAGATGTGTATGTATTTACTGGAATTAGTATTGATTTTGAAATGATGTCCTTTCTGGTTATTTCAAGCAGGGCCGGCTCTAGCCCTTTTGGTGCCCTTGGCAAAAATGGGATTTTCCAGCCAACTGGAAGGTTCAACGCCCCAACTAAAGGGTTCAATTCCTCAACTGGAGGGTTGCCCCCCCCCCGGCCTATCCCTGAATATCCCAACTAGAGGGTTCAATCCCTCAACTGGAGCGTTCAATACCAAAACTGAGGGGTGGAATACCACACCTGGAGGTTCACACCCCCAAATGGAGGGTCCAATTCCCCAACTGGGGGGTTCAGTACCTCAACTGGAGGTGTAATACCCCAATTGAAGGGTTGAATACCCCAACTGGAGGGTTCAAACCCCTCAACTGGAGCGTTCAGTACCCAAACTGAGGAGTTGAATACCACACCTGGAGGTTCACATCCCCAAATGGAGGGTCCAATTCCCCAACTGGGGGGTTCAGTACCTCAACTGGAGGTGTAATACCCCAATTGAAGGGTTGAATACCCCAACTGGAGGGTTCAGTCCCCTCAACTGGAGCGTTCAGTACCCAAACTGAGGGGTTGAATACCACACCTGGAGGTTCACACCCCCAAATGGAGGGTCCAATTCCCCAACTGGGGGTTCAGTACCTCAACTGGAGGTGTAATACCCCAATTGAAGGGTTGAATACCCCAACTGGAGGGTTCAGTCCCCTCAACTGGAGGGTACAATCCCCTCAACTGGAGGGTTCTTCACCCCAACTTAGCCCCATAAACCGCAACACACATCAGGCATCACTGTGGTGCTAAGACAAAAATTAAGCTTTTTATTTTCAGAAATAACTGTATTATAATGTAGATAAACAATTGGTCCCTGATATTGTTTACTTAAGTGTTAAGTCACTTTGACTACAAGGAGTTACAAGAGGGAGAAGTGTATTTCTTTCTTTCTTTATTTGTCCATTAATGCAGAAAATGAGGAAGGGCACCCGCTTACATCTGTGTTTTGTTAGGAAGTTAAACAGGTTATAATTGCCTCTCTAGTATCTATAGTAGTTCATTCTCCAGTTACCACCCAGGTTAATGCTGTTGGCTCTGTCAGCACTGTTAGTGCTGTTACCTGCATCTCAGCCGTCGCCATGTTGAGAGCTGTGTGGAGTCAACAGATTTTCGAATTTAGTTCCTTTCAGCTTAGCCACTAATCAAACTTAAAGCACAAATGAGTCCAAATTTGATGCAGTAGTTACAGTTTTACTCAAGAAAAGGCCCTAATGCATGGCATTAACCAGTTTTAGACACAACGGAGCGTAGTGAAATTAAAACGTATAATGACACTTCACCGCATCATTGGAGCACTGAAAAAAGTTTAGCCCAGCTAGCACCTCTGTGAGGCTGTTTTAGCAAAATATCTGGATGCTAACATGCTCACAGTGACAATGCTAATGTTTATGTTTAGCTGGTATGTTTACCATGTTTATGTTTACCAGAAAAAAATTCAGTAACAGTGTCAGCCGGCCCTGGTTTCGAGTGAAACGAGAAACTATTAAGGAAACTAAATGGATTGTAAAGCATGCTGCACAAGAAAAATTGGGAGCATTTAAAGGGGGAAAAAAAGAACTGTGTGGTATCGCAGCTGCTGTTGCACAGAATGAAAAATTATCCAAAACTTAACAGCCTTGAGAAATATCTGCTTCCTGCTGCCAGGTTATAGAGTAGAATATAAATGAGGCACGCAAAGTGTGGAAGATGATTAAAAAATGAATCATTTTAACAAGTAAAAGTAATGCAGAAACACACAGAGGCAAAGCTACAGCATCTCTTGTTGTTTTTCTTAATATGTGACAGAACCTGCAGCCTAATCTGCTCACATCATCGTCATCACATCTACAGGTGGAAGCCGTGCACATGCGAAAACGAAGCCTCTAGCACACAGATGTGCACTGTAAGCTGTCATCTTGGAAAATGTACAGATGGCGGTGCTGCCATAGCAACAGCTGCTCCTCTCCCGCCTCCTGCTCCTCCGTGTTTCCGTGTGCCAGCCCTCTCCCGTCATGCCTCACCTGCCCACTAGCTGCTGCCACCGATCACCTGATCGTCAGCTCGCCGCTCAGCTGACGCTCGTTTCCTCGTTACTCCCTGTGTGTTTAATGGGCAGTGTACCTGCTGCTGTTTGTCAGGTGTCATCGCAGCTTCCTGTCTAATGTCCTGTGTGTTCTCGGAGGGTTTAGCCGCTGCCTCTGGGTTTGTTTGTTGTGCTGACTGGCAACCTGTTGCTGATTGTAAGTGTGGAGGCTGCTTATTGGTCCCAGTTCTTCTGTTACAGGTGCTGGAAATACTGGGGAGGTCAGGATGTCAAATTGTGGTGCCATGTTAGCAACAAAAGCTAAACTATTTGGATATGCTTTCAGATATGAAGGCTGTTAGACAAGAAGGAAGTAGATTTCTTAAAGGTGCAGTGTGAAGGATTTGGCAGCATCTAGTGTGGTTGCAGATTGCAGCCAACCGAGTACCCCACCGCTCACTCCTCCCTTTCCAAGACTGCGGCAACATGAGCCACTGAGTGCAAAACCATGGTGACGCCGTTGGCTTCGCTCATCTTTACCATAGTAACACTACTTTAGGAGCGACCGAAGTCAAGCGGCAGCTGACGGCACCACGGTTTTAAAATCTGCGACTCATATTACGCAATTCGCAAGCTGTGAAGAGGACCCGCTCCCTGTGTAGATATGAAGGGCTCATTCTAAGCTAATGCAAATACAGTTCTTAGATTCAGGTAATTATAGACCATAATCCAAGCTTCTCTGTGCTTTACTTTGGCAAGATCGCCGAGCTGGCTGCGCATGCCTTTTAGTGCATGCTAGCATGCCCCACTGGCTAGCTCATGGCCGCAACTCACTGCAATTGGCTCATGTGGCACACAGCTGATACCCCGACTGACGATGTCATCATGAAAGCCTAGTACCTACCTTCCACTTACCCTCAGGTAAACACTTTCACCACTGTTGCCATTGTTTGCACTGTTAGTGCCATTCGAGCTGGTGTCTACCATGTTGAGAGCCAAGTGGCTTATCGTTGCAACTGGGCGGCTTGTCAGGCACTAAAAGTAGCACCACTGCATGCTATGCATTTATCTTGTCGGTTAACGGTTAATATTCATTCATCAAGGGCCGGTTATTGAGAAAAATTAAAATTAGCATTCCTAGATCAAGCAGTTACATATTTAATAAAGAGCCCTACCAAGGCTTTGAGTCTACAGCCATGCTAGCACCTCTCTGAGGCTGTCTGAGCTAAACATCAGCATGCTAACGTGCTCACAGTGACAGTGCTAATATGCTGATGTTTAGGTGGCATGTTCACTATCATAGTTTAGCGAGTTACCTTGCTAACATTAGCTAATTAGTTCTAATGCTTTACTTAATATAACCAAATTTTGGAGGTGGGAGTGGGAGAGTTGCTAGCCTTGTAGCCTGAAATTAGCCAAGTCACTTTTGCTGCCTTTTTAAAGCATGTGAAACCACATACAGCGTTAGTGTTCAGGATTTTATGTAGATGTACCTGACAGTGATGGTGTCACTGCAGCCATTTTGTGACATGTTTGTTAAAACTTGGCCGTAGATATAGTAGCTGTTCGAAATTCAGCATGCCCGCTGACTAGGTAGGGAGGGATCGAGGGATCTATTTGCAGAAATAGAATGATATTCATAACTATGCTTTCATTAGTGTATAATCACCTGAAAATAAGAATCGTGTTTTCGTTAGCCTAGAATCCATCTCTATTTACATCTTCATGAAGTCCATTATGTTGCTCTGCCATGTTTCTACACTGGTTCAACAAAGAGCCTTTCGCGTTTTAACCTTACCTGAAGACCAAAGTAGCGTTATTACGGTATGGATGGTGAAAAACATTGCCACGGTTTCGCACTCGGCGGCTCACGTTACCGCAATCTTGGAGTGGGGGGGGGGGGTACTGAGTTGGTTGCAGTTTGCAACCACGCTACTTCCATCCCAGCTGGCATTGGGCGAAGGCGGGGTTCACCCTGGACAGGTCGCCAGTCCATCGCAGGGCACATAGAGACAGACAACATATAGACAGACAACCATTCACGCTCACATCCACACCTACGGGCAATTTAGAGTCATCAATTAACCTAAACAGCATGTCTTTGGACTGTGGGAGGAAGCCGGAGTACCCGGAGAAAACCCACGCTTACACGGGGAGAACATGCAAACTCCACACAGAAGAGTCCCAAGCCGGAATCGGACCTGCGACCCTCTTGCTGTGAGGCAACAGCGCTAACCACTACACCACCGTGCAGCCCACCACGCTACTTGATGCCCCTAAATCCTGCACACTCTACGTTTAAGTTCAGCTATTTCATTAAGAAGCTCTGTACCTTTTACCGTTAACCTCCATCTGATAATTGAGCGCATTCAAACATAACAGTCACAACTATTTGCTTTCTTTATTTGAAGTCTTGAATATTTAGGATTGTAAATCACTATTAGATGCCATAGAGCATCTTTGGTTCTGCTGCATGCGGTGCGAGTGACTGAAGATTTGTGAACTCTCCTCCACAGGGATCCACCAGACCTGCAGTGCAGCGACGGCACCACGCCAGCCTGTGCTGGGCTCCCGCCACAGCCCTGTCCAAAACGCTTAATCAAAAGGGACACTCTCTCCACTTGGTCCTGCATGAAAAGGAAGCTGTTGGCCCACGCCGTGCACCTTGGCAGCTCGACAGAGAGGAAGCTAGATCGGTCCACTCTCCGCTACAGTGCGAGGACATCAGAGCAGAGGCCTGTGATGCAATCTGCATTCTCTAGCAGGTAATTGAAGCTTTGGGGACATGGTTGATGTTGATGTGTCCTGCCGTGGCCTGATCAGTCTTCCCGTCTTTACCATTAGCCCTGATGGGTTTATCGTTCCCTCTAATACAGGGCCTGCATGTCACTTCCTGTAGATTCAAAATGTCACAGAGAAAATTACTGTAATTTCTCTCATCAGGCGTTATTAATGCACGCACCCCAGTGTTAAGGCCACCTTTTCCTGGCAGCACTGATTCATTTCAATCATCATTTCAATTCCAAACATACCACATATGACTTTTTAATTTTTACGTTTGAGTATGCCAAATTACTGAAACCAATTTGACACTTTTCCTTCATTTTGGTGCAACTGCGAGTCAAACCTCTGCACGGGTAAAACTATTGTACATGTGGCTTCTTTAGGTAGTAACAGGTAATAACAAATATTAGTACTAGTTGCAGTCGGGGTGTAGTAGTGTTGAGAAGAACTAACGAAACATTTCCTCTGCACGGCACGACTCAAATTGTTGGTTTTCTGTTAGCAAAAGTTGTTTGTCAACATATCCTCGACAACGGTTCGTATAATATCTTACTCATTTTCCAGGACTACTGATGAAGTATTGTGGTTTAGGTTAGAAAAACTATGCTCAATATATTCAGTTAAAAAGCTGTTTAAGTTTAGGAAAAGTTCGTGGATGCGGACTCGACGGGACTCGACCAGACACAAACACCGGTCTCCTGGGCAAAAGTTGGCGTTTGTTGCTCTTTATACTTCCTGGTTCATGATTATATGGATGACATATGAATTAATTTAGTGAAATATATACAAAGGACGTATTACTTTGTGTAGGTACAACTATGAACTGAACAGCCTGACCTGGTACCTGGTACTGGAGTTTGGATGTAATTGTGGGTTTTCTCCGGGAACTCTGGTTTCCTCCCACAGTCCAAAGACATGCAGGATAATTGATGATGATGATGTCTGTTTCTATGATTCAGCCCTGCGATGGACTGACGTCGCAGGTTCGATTCCGGCTTGGGACTCTTCTGTGTGGAGTTTGCGTGTTCTCCCCGTGTAAGCGTGGTTTCTCTCCGGGTACTCCGGCTTCCTCCCACAGTCCAAAGACATGCTGTTTAGGTTAATTGATGACTCTAAATTGCCCGTAGGTGTGGATGTGAGCGTGAATGGTTGTCTGTCTCTATGTTGTCTGTCTCTATGTGCCCTGCGATGGACTGGCGACATGTCCAGGGTGAACCCCGCCTTCACCCAATGCCAGCTGGGATCGGCTCCAGCCCCCCCGCGACCCCTAACGGGAAAAGCAGTTGACAATGGATGGATGGACTTTTATTTCTTCATCTTCATCTTCATCTTCAACCGCTTATCCGGGGTCGGGTCGCGGGGGCAACAACTCCAGCAGGGGACCCCAAACTTCCCTTTCCCGGGCCACATTAACCAGCTCTGACTGGGGGATCCCGAGGCGTTCCCAGGCCAGTGTGGAGATATAATCTAGGGTCGTCCCCGGGGTCTCCTCCCAGCTGGTCATGCCTGCAACACCTCCCTAGGGAGGCGCCCAGGAGGCATCCTTACCAGATGCCCAGACCACCTCAACTGGCTCCTTTCAACGCAAAAGAGCAGCGGCTCTACTCCAAATCCCTCACGGATGACTGAGCTTCTCACCTTATCTGTAAGGGAGATGCCAGCCACCCTCCTGAGGAAACCCATTTCGGCCGCTTGTACTCGCGATCTAGTTCTTTCGGTCATGACCCAGCCCTCATGACCATAGGTGAGAGTAGGCCCCCATCTGGAGCCAGGCCCAGATGGAAGGTCCGTGAGCGAGCGCCTGGTGGCCGGGCTTGCCACGGAGCCCGGCCGGGCTCAGCCCGAAAAAGTGAAACTTTTATTTCATCTTATAAATTTCCACCAGGACCAGGATGTGCCATCATCTCGAATGGGATTTAGTTGTAGTCTTGTTAATAGTGACCCTGCAAGATGTGACTAGAAAGTTAGACTTCCGTCCTCTCAAAGACTTTTCAAAGCGTATGGTAGGCGTTGGTCTTTAAACTCAAAATAAATAAGTGTCTAAACTGCTGGCCTTGACACATTTTAAAGTGAGATACACAATTTTTAAAAGTGTCTTTATGCTCTATGTTCTTAATGAGTGAGATTAATTGAAAGTGACCCATTGCTCACATTCACTAAATAAATGTTAACCGGCTGATTCAGGAGGCTTTAATGCTCATAGTACCAAGGAAGGAATAAATGTTCAGCATTAGGTTTAATGTAGCCAATAAGGGAACAAAGAGGTAAAATCATCCGGTTTATAAAGGACTGACAAGGCCAAGACCGGTAAATATATTTTAATTAACATTCTGGAGAAAACATTTGAAACACATTTCTCAGGCTGAGGGATGTATAGTGTTCAAAGCGAAACCCTGAATTAAAATGTCATTTTTGATATGCGCGAACTCCAGTTTTGATCAAGGCAAAGAAAATAAATATACCGAATGTTTGACAGTCGCCAAGGCTTTCTTAGTTTTTATCTTCCTGCCTTTGTTAGCATGTGAAGAAGCCCTCCGACGACTCCCATATCTCCCACCGTCGTCCCGTAGTCCTGGATCAGAACGTTTAATTAGGTCAGTGCGTTCTGACGATGTCTCCTTTCTCTCTTTGAACTTAATTGTGTCAAAACACCTTTTCATCTCATAAAACCCAATCTGGGACTGCACCACGACGCCTTCGTTCGGCAGAGAAAAACAGCGTTTGTTCACACAATTTCTTATTGTGAAATTCACCGCCTGGATTTCATATAGTCACCTTAAGAGTCAACATGTACGGCTTTTTATGGTGTAAATCCGTAAAAGATGTCACTTCATTAGTGCGGATATAACAGGATATACATTTATTGATTTAATGTTGAGGGCTGTGGGTCGATTAAGATATTTAAAGGCGATTAATTAATGTCACATTTTTTATCTGTTTAAAAGATTTGGCAAGTATTTGTACTTTTATCAGCATGGGAGTGGACAAATATGTTGTTTTACGCAAACATATGCATGTATTTATTACTGGAAATCAATTAACAACACAAGACAATAACAGATATTGTCCAGAAACCCTCACTGGTTCTGTATTTGGCATAAATAAATATGATTAAATCATAACACTGCAAACTGCAGCCCAGTCAGAGTGCTGACTTGACTATGACTTGATCCAGACTGACTGATTATCATAAAGTGGGCATGTCTGTAAAGGGGAGACTGGTGGGGACCCAGAGAACCCATTTACATCCACACATCTGGAGGTCAGAGGTCAAGGGAGCCCTATGACATTTGAGTATGAAGCCAGTATGACATGGTTGGTACCAATTTTCTCCACTGTGGGACTAATAAAGGAATATCTTATCTTATCTTATCTTAATGGGTTTTCTAGTTTCATCTTCACTCTAGCTTTAAAATTGACTACAACCTCCAGAACATCGACTGCATTAATGCGTTAAAGTAAAGAAATTAGTGGCATTAAAATTAACATTAACTTTGACAGCCCTAGTTTAAACGAACCGGCGCTGATCCAAGATGAAGACAAATTCACCAACTGCATGTTTTCAGAAACACATTTTTTCTTCAACTAAGAAATCACAAGTTGCGTTAATGTGTTCAAGAAATTAGTGGCATTAAAACAAATTTATATTAATGCGTTATTATTGCGTTGTGTTAATTTCATGAAAATCAGCCGACTTACAAGAGACGGATTGAAAAAGGGACAGTCAAAATAAAAGCAGCACCCAATGTGGGCCATTGATGACATCACTATGACATCACTATAACATCATCGGGGTTATTCCTTCAGATTTGACAAAGGTCCTCCAGAACTGTAGAGGACTTCTACAGCTGTTTTCACAGGTTGATAAATACTCCTCATGACGACTAAACTTGAAACGTATGGGATCAGTGTGGGCCTTTATGGAGGACCATGGCATGTACAACAAAATAAAATACAAAAGACACAAAATAGCAACGCAATACAATAAAAGCCTTTTGCATTGGAGTTCTGTGGGTAAAGATTTCAGACCTCCGGGTCTGAAAAGTGAAGCCAATGAAGAGCAGCCAGCAGGGGGCGACAACTAAAAAAAAAAAAAGCCTGATTTGTATAGAAGTCTATGGGAAAATGAACCCACTTCTAACTTGATTTATTACCTTAGTAAACATTGTAAAGTTTATGGTCTCAATTGCTAGTTTCAAGTCTTTCATGGTTTGTTAGCTCCAACCTCTCGTGTCACTTCAGGTTGAAAAAACCAAGATGGCGACAGCCAGAATGTAAAAAGTCAAGGTTTTAAAATGGCAGTCCGCAAGCCAATGGGTGACATCAAGGTGACCTCGGCCTACTGGAAGAGGCTGGGTCATGCGTCATGTCCACCCATGTCCCAGCCTCCTTCAATAGGCCTTGACTTTGACTATGTCCAACTTCTTATATACAAACTACGGTTGAATCGATACAAAAAATGTTACAGTTTTTCTTTGCTAAGCTAACCGAACGCAGCTGTAGCTTCATATTTAGCATATAGACAGAAGGGTGGTATTGATCCTTGCATTTAACTCATAGAATCAAAGTGAATTTCAGCATAATTCCCAAAAAGTCAAAATATTCATATAAATGTAAAAGAAATTATTATCTTTATTGTGTGGCAGTTTTCTGAAAATTAGATTAAAATAACTCCCCTTGCTTACGGTATTGTAATATATTACAATATATTGAATCGTAACCCCTGTATCATGACATATCATATCACCAGATTCTCGCCAATACAGAGCGCTGCTGAGTATAGATATATGTAAATTAGTTTTTCAGCATTGTTTCTCACATTTTAGATGGGAACGTAGATATGATACTTTAATACGACATGTCCACTACCTTTAATGTAATGTATTAGCTTCTGGTGTGGGCTGGATGTAAATCACACAAACACAGTGTTGAAGTGTGGTGGATTAAGCTGACAGGTGAAACCATTAATATACTGTACCTTTAACCCGAAAATACTACTGTGCACTTTGCGTAATCCTTGTGAGGTTCAGTCTGATTATAGTACTAAATGGGTCCATCCAGCCGGAGTGTGTTAGCACCGGGTTAACCATGCCTCTGAGCTGAGTCGGGCCGTCTGGGACATGTGCCCGATAACTTTGGCAGTCCACAGTTTGCTAATTTGCAGCCAATTTACACCAACATAGCTGAAGACTAAGAATTTGGTCATCACACGTTCCATGTAAAAACACTGGAAACCGTCCCAGCCTTCAGCCTTGTTTGTACCTCCATTTTTTCCAAACTGGCTCCATGCCTGCTACTTGTATTAGCTATAAATTGGCCAAATCTTATGCTCACCCCAATGAGTCATGATTAAATTCATGTCACAACATTTGCAGGTACTCGAGCCTTTAGCAAGTAAAAAAAAAAAAAAAGATTTGTGCAGCACTCTGCGGGTGAGGTGTGAATTGAAAGAAGTCATTATCTACAGAAAACACCTTCCCGAGAGGCGGCGAGGAGAGGCTTCAAAAGGATACTTTATTTTTCGCAATCCAGACACATTGCAGAAAATAGGGGCGAAGTGTGCAGGGGGAATCTCTGGGAGGCCAAGCAGCTTAGGTGACTGCATTAGACAACCAAACATCAAAGACTTAAATATTCAACGGGCCCTCAGATGGCGAGAAATGTACAAATGGATTATTCCTTCTTGAGTAAACACACAGAATATGAGCATGTGGCAGAGTGAGAAAACGGGTGTGCAATGGAGCATTTGGCAAATGATGATGGTAAAATATGATAAGAGCAATAGAAGAATGTTTCCAAGATGAGAAGCGGCGTTATAGCGGATCAGACACCTTTCTCGCCAGCTCTTACCAGCAAAACCGATCCACCTACCCGCAATATCCAGCTGTTGCCGGTGACAGTATTAATATTGTGATGCTTCTGTTGTGCTCCCCTCCTACATTAGGTGCCATTTCCAAGAAAACTGTTCGGCGAGGTGTCCGGGAACGAGTCGCCACATCGGCGCCAAATGGGAAAGGATGAGTCTGGAAGTTCGGTAGGATGTTCTTGTGATGAATAGCTAACCTTGTTTCCTAAACTCTGCTCCTGTGCAAAGGGTTCATCACTATACAGCTCTATCTTCATGCATCTAACTCCCGGGTTGATTTACTGGAGGCCGTGGCAGAGTCGCTAGGCCTCGCATCAAACGCATTTTGTGCACGAGTACAAATGCTTACTTAGACCGTGTGAGGAAAGATATATTTGTAAGATGAATGAATGCTGCACATTTGAATTGCAAAATATTCTGACGCCTATTCCACAGATTTCTTTGATAAAAAATATTTTTTTATAGCATCGCTGTGAAGAAAAATCTCTGCATCCAGTGCAGGCTGTTCTGATACACTGTTCATAGCTATACCTATGAAAAGTAATGCACTGTAATACATATCCCACAAAATCAGTTTGTATGTAATCTATATAATCATGAACCAGAGCAACAAGGGAGGTCTGGGTGGATGGGCAGATCAAAAACGACTGGACTTTTACCCGGCTGACCAGTGTCCGTGTCCATGTGAAACCAGAAGTCTACAGTGATTTGTCTTTCATATAACTTCTGTACTTAAGTTATGTCACTTCCAAAGTTGTTTTAACCCAAACGCAATCTTTTCCTGAACCCAACTAAGTAGTTTTGTTGCCTAAACCCTACTGAAACCTAAGCACTTTGATCTTTTCCTAAATTTAAGTGGTTCTGTTGCCTAAACCTAAGTCATTTTGTAGCCTTAACCTAACTAAGGTATTTTGTTGCTTAAACCTTATTGCCATTTTGTAGCCTAAACCTAAGTAGTTTTGCTGCCTAATCCTAAGTAGTTCTGTTTCGTAAACCTAACTAATTAGTTTTGGAGCCTAAACCTTACCAATGTGATCTTTTCCTAAACCTAAGTAGTTTTGTTCCTAAACCTAAGTAGTTTTGTTTACAAAACCTAATGAAGTAGTTTTGCTGCCTAAACCTAACTACGTAGTTTTGTAGCCTACACCTAAGCACTTTGTTTTTTTCCTTCACCTAATTAAGTAGTGTGTTGCCTAAACTTAACCAATTTGATCTTTTCCTACACCTAACTAATTTTTTGTAACATTTCTGTTCTTCCGTTGCATAACTTCCAGTCTTATTTTAACCCAAACCATAATCTTTTCCTAAACCTAACTAGTTTTATTGCCTAATCCCAACCAATTCAACCTTTCCTAAACCTACATATTTTTGTTGCCGAAACCTAACCAATTTTTTCCTGTGAAGACCCAAGTTTGTTTTGAAAAGACTGGAGCAGAACTGCAGCTGGACATTCGTAGGAAAAATGAGGAATAACTTTTTGTAAGCTATCATACGATCTGTTGTATGAGGACGCGTCCAGTGGCAGCAGATACAGGTTTTGATGTAACCGAACACATTTCATACACAATCGTTGATTGATTCAATCTCAGTGTCCAGACCAGGACACTGACCTTTCTTTACCTGTTAAATATTTATGCTGCCTTGTTGTGGCGGTCCCTTCAGGATAAAACCACATCAATAAGAGATATTTAGTCTGGCATTAATGGCAAGGAGATTTTGGACATTATTCAGGGGACTGAGTCTTATAAAAATGGCTGTGATCCACAGTTAAGATGTGTATTACGACCATCTGGTTGAGATTCCAGAAAGCTTGCGTCGCCCACTCATGAAGCTATGTCCTATCCCGTGGCCGACTATTTAAAATGCACCGTGCATTGGTGGATTTCTTCTAAGGATAACAACAGCCCTAATGTACAATCTAAGAAGATTGTTCTATAAGCCTTAAAAAGATCATATCTGATAGAAAAGAGATGAAACCATTTCAGACAAAGCTTAACATGAGCCCCAGAACCGGTGCAAGAGGTACAAGACCATAGGCTGGGTTATTCTCTTATCTTTGCGGCCGAAGCTCCCTGGCGAAGCACCCCTCGTGGCATTTAAAACACATGTCTGCGATAACATCATTGGTTCTTTTCTCCCTCCCTCTGGCCTCCAGAGAGAATCTCCGAGCATCTCTAAATGTCACGTTAAGTGCTTCTCTTGTCCTGCGCTGACACAAAAACGAGGTGCTCTGTGAATACAAAGAAGGCTCGTACTGGATGGCTGCCACGGCTCAGAGAGAGCGACAGTTATCTCCTCTCTTCTTTCCTGCTCTCTCCCTCATTTGTTCAAACTGTCAAAAGTAACATTTAGTCTCTAATAGGGCTGCCCAAAGGATGGCAAAGACTTCCACTTGTGGTCCTAACTACATTTGGGTGCTAGACTACTGTTCATAAGGCACAAGTCATGGCTGCTAAGAAGGCTGGTATTAACATTATAGTCAATATAACTCACATTAAAGCACTCCTCCCTGTAGTGCAGGTGTATAAAAGCAGTACAAGCAGGGTGCTAATTGTCCTGTAGCTTAATACTAAGAGGAAAATATAATTAGGTCCTTCAGGTGAAAAAATCAGGAAAGCAATGGTGTAGAAATTCTGCCTCTTTTAAATGCTAATGTCATAACAAGGTGCTATTTTAGCAGCGTGGAGCTGTGTGAGACAGAAATTAGATTCCTCCTTGTTGGTTTCCTCTTAAAAACAGCTTCCAGAGTTGTTTTTATCGTCATTCACATATAGGTAAGTTTTTGGGAAGTGAACCGAGAAATTCAGCTTTTCAAACTAGTGGTGACTTTAACACTGAGCACAGAGACAAAGTTTTCCTGTAGATTTTGTTACAAATGCAGAATTACCGTTATAGGAATAGTTTAAAATTTTGGGCTTATTCCCTGTCCTGCTGAGAGTTAGACCTCCCTCATGTTCAGTGGTGGACTTTCTGAATGGACAGCTGCTGCATGCGGTGGGGCACGTGCACAAAGAAAGCAGTTCTAGTATGTACAGCAGCCTATGTGGAACTGCATCATGTTATCTCAACTTTAAGGCCATCCTGAAAGTACACCCTAACGGGCACGTTTTCATGTTTTCTTCATTTAAGGGCAACCTAAGGCATGTTTTGTCCACTTTAAATGCGCCCTAGAGGGCACCACATCATCTTTTCTCCACTGGAAGGCCACCCTAGAGGGCACCACATCATCTTTTCTCCACTGGAAGGCCACCCTAGAGGGCACTACATCATGTTTTCTCCACTGGAAGGCCACCCCTAGAGGGCACTACATCATCTTTTCTCCACTGGAAGGCCACCCCTAGAGGGCACTACATCATCTTTTCTCCATTGGAAGGCACCCTAGAGGGCACCACATCATCTTTTCTCCACTGGAAGGCACCCTAGAGGGCACTACATCATCTTTTCTCCACTGGAAGGCACCCTAGAGGGCACCACATCATGTTTTCTCCACTGGAAGGCCACTCTAGAGGGCACTACATCATGTTTTCTCCACTGGAAGGCCACTCTAGAGGGCACCACATCATGTTTTCTCCACAGGAAGTCCACTCTAGAGGGCACTACATCATGTTTTCTCCACTGGCAGTCACTCTTGAGGGCACTTGTTTTTCTTGTTTGCACAAGTTTTTCCACTGAAAGGGTGCCATAGAGGGCACTACATCATGTTTTCTCCACTGGAAGAGCACCCTAGAAGGCACTTCATCATGTTTTCTCCACTGGAAGAGCACCCTAGAAGGCACTTCATCATATTTTCTCCTCTAAAAGGGCACCCTAGAAGGCACTTCATCATATTTTCTCCTCTAAAAGGGCACCCTAGAGGGCACCACATCATGTTTTCTCCACTGCCAGCCACCCTTGAAGGCACTTAATCAAGTTTTTCCACTGGAAGGGCACCCTAGAGGGCACTACATTATGTTCTGTTAGCATCTGAACACTTATCACCTCTTGCCCTCTGTCATTTCACCCGACCCTGCTTTCATGTGTGACAGTTTTAAATAAACCAATTAATTTCAAGCAAACCCCGGGCTAAAGACTTAAGAACGCCATGTGAAAAGGTTTCATGCCTCAACATTTACAAACATGAATCCACTGGATGCTCCTAGAGGAAATGTGCAGGGTTTGGTACAGTCTCACAATAAAGTCTGAGTTAAGTTTTCTACCCAGGAGCACATTCATCATTACTCCCTCCACATATTCGATCTCCATTACCTGTGTTTCCTCCGAAGGATCTGCTGCTGCTGCTGTGGCTGATTTGCCCTATAGAGCCCAGACCTTTCAGCTCAGTGGGAGGACAAGAAAAAATCAGTGCAAGCCTCGTCATTTGTCTGCTATATATAATTCTTTGGTGCTGGTACCTCTTCTGACCTGAGCAACATTCATAGGGGACAATAAGAGGAAGCGGTGGGATGCTTCGCTCTTTCTCCCCTCCCCACCACAGCGCTCTTTCATCTCTCCTTCCCACAAGGCTGATTCACCACTTGTGACCCCTGCGGCTGCCTCGTTGAAAATAGACAACAAAGTGTCTGAGATGAAAACCGGTGGGCAGTTGTAGGCTGGATTGCCGCTCGGCTTCAAGTTGGTCAGGCAGTGGCGAGCGCTTCTGCTGAGCCGACACATGCGTTTGTCTGGATTCTAGTCATGTAAACGGGACCGGGCTGGCGCTGCCATGCATGTATCCACATCTGCTTGGCTGAACAAACTCAAGCCTGTTGGAATTTTATTTAATAAAATAAAACAAATCAAACCATATAAGTGAAATACAATACACGTATGTGTTTCCTTTTTATGTATGCATTTACTGTGTCATAATCGAGTGAAGAATATGTTGCCTTCGGTTCCGTAAGTGAGTTTCAGAAAATCCTTATATAGAGCGTTTTAACCATGCCAAGCAGCTATGGCATGAATTGTGACCATAAAACATTTGATTCAGAGCAAATAAAACATTGGCAAATGGATAAACGGTGAATGTACATAATTATTTTAAGACTGAAGGAACTACACATCCCATAAACCATTGCGATTGGCAACTCAACGCCTCTGGAAACTCTGACAAATGTTTAAGCTGACCGTTGTCAATCTAAAATAAAGACATATTCAGGAACTGCATGTCTTATGTCTCGCCTCAAATGTTTTCAGAAACACATTTCGTTGAACTATTTTCATAACGAAAGAGAACATTTTTCGTCAGTCGGCCATGTTGGTTCCAGTTTGAAACCAGAGTGCAGACCACAGAGCAGCACACACCCTCACCGTCCGTTATCGGGTACGTTACACATTTGTATGGTAACAGCGAACTCCAGCAATCAAAGCTGTCACTGTTAAACATAGGATTATGGGAAGTGCAGTACTTCTCATGACACCGCCAATAAAACTTGTTTTTCTTACAACAAGGTTGATATCATAGGGTCTTTTGGCTTCTCCAGGAGTATATACCTCTAGGTCGACCTTAGGTGGTTACGACATCATGGCTCATAATCAATTTTGTGAATTAGAGTATAAATCAGATTTTCACTTCTTGAACTGCACGGTTGAGCTGTATTATATGGCTTTCTGTTATAAATAACTGAATGAATTGTGACATGAATTTCCCATGCCACATTAAAATCAAATCACAACACAAAAAGTTCACAACAAAATGCACCTCCCTCACATTCAAGCCTGTGGTCAATGCTAATTAACATAAACTTTTTTTGGTTTAATTTTCTCTTTAGTGAATGGGCGTCTTATTGGAGTCTGATATCTAGTTCGTATAATACATCCATGGGGATGATAATGAATGGTGCTTTCCATTTAACCAGGGGAGTCAGAATTTCCAATTTCCCAGTCGGAAATTTTCAACTGGAACACTGAAGTCGTATTTCCAACTAAGGAAGTCTGACAAACTTCACTAACTCCAGCCCCAAAATCCAAGATGGCTGCTCTGTGTGTCAACAGTAAAAAAAGCTGTAGTAATATACTGTTTATTAGCATTTCTGTTCTACACACAGTAGTGTCCAACTTCTATTTGTGGACATGTTGTTTGTATGTGCAAAATACCAGTTTAATGCTTTATTATCAACTGGTATTGCTAAAAATAGCTAACCTGGTTGGAGCAAATCCCATGAAATGTGCAATCGGCTGAATATTTTTGGCAAAAATGTAAGTGTTCTGAGAGATAACTAGACACCTCTTCATGGCTCTGTTTTCAGACTTTCAAACCCATGACGGGAGACTTTGGCCAATCACAGGTCATTCCAGAGAGCAAGCGTTCCTATTGGCTGTGCTTCAGCTGAGCCGATCTCAACATGGCTACCGGGTCACAAAGTTTCTGATTTTACAGCTAAACAGTAACTACAAGATGTTTCTGAAAACATTTGAGGTCAGAAATACTGCAGACATTACAGTAACGGAATATTGATTCATATTTGATCAGCGCTGCCTAGTTTGATCATTTAATTGGAGTTCACACGTGATTGACAGCTGCATGTATGGCAGCTTGACGCCCGACTCCAGATCAGCTCTGACTGGTTGCTGTTAGAAGCATCGGAGGACACAGAGGCACATGATTTTTTTCAAATTACCTATTCTATGAAAGTAATTTTTTAAGTAATTTTTGCTCCATTTGTACCTATTTGTAAGTTTTCCGACTTGTATTGTTACGTGGTTAACTCAGCTCCGAGTTCCACAGGATAAACTTAGCCCGTGGTTCCGCCCCCAGGCTGTGATTGGACAGTTGACTCTTTTTAATTTTGTCACTGACCATGCATTTCCATCTCTCTTGTGCTTCGTCATGAAAATTAATAACATGGCTTAATATTTAATATTAGCTGGTCTGAAACACAATGAGCCCCTTCACTTTATTTTCTGTGCTGTGATTTGATTTTAATGTGGCATGGAAAATTCATGTGTGATGAGTCATAAAAGAGAAATAATTGTCATTTTTTTCCTATTTATTTTTTTCATTGAATTGTGGTATTCACTTTGATATATTGCACACGTTTTGTTTGATTTGTTGTAATTTTGGCATTTTAAGCGTTTCTCTCTGCACCCCTCCTTTTAAAGGGATACTTTGGATATTTTGAAGTGGGGTTGTATGAGGTGCTTTTCCATAGTCGGTGTATTATCAACAGTAGATGGCGGTCGGCACGCCCCAAGTTTTATGTTGTTAATTTATGTTGCCATCAGACAGCTATATGGTCTATGTTTCCGACAGGCAACTGAAGCCAAGGCAAGCAGACTCCACTGAAAAAAACAATAATGTACCTCACAGAACACAGGAGTTGCTGGTCTACCGCTGCTTTTATCGGGTAGTTTGTGTTATTGTGTGCCTTTGGTTAGTTCGGATTCACCAAAGTCACACAATAACACAAACTAGATCAAGGCAGCGGTAGACCAGCAACTCCTGTGTTCTGCAAGCTAAAATTACTGTTTTTTTCAATGGAGTCTGGTGCCTTTATAGAAAAGGTGACTACAAGTGCTTCTGTTTGAAAGGGCGGCTGGACGGCAATGAAAATATTTTGAATATACCGTACTAAGATTGATATTGATTTTTTTTTTTAAATGTGGCTAAAATATGCTTTGCTGCCTGCCCTGTCCACGGCTTTACATGCGGTATTTCTTGTTTCTGTGAACAGGGGGCGTGTTGACCGCCATCTACCTTAGCTAATACACAATTTGCAACTGTTTGAAAGATAAAAATCGCCATTTCAACATACACTGCCAAAAGTACTGGCTCACCTGCCTTGACTCGCATATGAACTTGAGTGACATCCCATTCTTAATCCATAGAGTTTAATATGAAGTCAGCCCTTTGCAGCTATAACAGCTTCAACTCGTCTGGGAAGGCTTTCCACGAGGTTTAGGAGTGGGTTTATGGGAATTTTTGACCATTTCTCCAGACATACATTTGCGAGGTAACACACTGATGTTGGACCAGAAGGCCTGGCTCTCGGTCTCCGCTATAATTCACCCCAGGTGTTTTATCGGGTTGAGGCCAATCAAGTTCATCCTCACCAAACTCTTTCATCCAGGTCTTTATGGACGTTGTGCACTGGTGCCCAGTCATGTTGGAACAGGAAGGGGTCATCCCCAAACTGTTCCCACAAAGTTGGGAGCATCGAATTGTCCAAAATCTCTTGGTATGCTGAAGCATTCAGAGCTCTTTCACTGGAACTAAGGGGTCGAGCCCAGCTCCTGAACAACAACCCCACACCGTAATCCCCCTCCACCAAACTTCACACTCCAGTCAGACAAGTACCGTTCTACTAGCAACCGCTGAACCCAGACTCGTCCATCAGATCGGCAGATGGTGAAGCACGATTCGTCACTCCAGAGCACGCGTCTCCACTGCTCTAGAGACCAGTGGCGGCGTACTCTACACCACCACATCCGACGCTTTGCATAACACTTGGTGATGTATGGTTTGGACACAGCTGCTCGGCCACGGAAACCCATTCTATGAAGCTCTATACGCACTGTTCCTGAGCTAATCTGAAGGCCACATGAAGTTTGGAGGTCTGCAGCCATTGACTCTGCAGAAAGTAGGCGAACTCTGCACACTATGCGCCTCAACATCCGCTGACCCCGCTCCGTCACTTTACGTGGTCGACCACTTCATGGCTGAGTTGCTTTGTTATAATACCATTGACAGTAAACTGTGGAATATTTACAAGCGAGGAAATTTCACGACTGGACTTGTTGCACAGGTGGCGTCCTATCACAGCACCATGCTGGAAATCACTGAGCTCCTGAGATCGACCCATTCTTCAGAAATGTTTGTAGAAACAGTCTGCATGCCTTGGTGCTCGATGTTACACACCTGTGGCCATGGAAGTGATTGGAACACCTGATTTCAGTTATTTAGATGGGTGAGTGAATACTTTTGGTAATATAGTGTATTTCTCCCTGATTTATAAAGTGCATGTGCAAACATGCTCACAGACGGTAAAAAAAAAAATCCATCTGTATTGAAGCTCACCTTTTCATCATCAAAATATCTCCAGATGCTTATTATTAGTAAGGATAACTGTACACCGCATGGTCTGAATCCATCTCGTCCTCTGCAGGGGAAGATCAGAAACTCCTTCATGAATAAAGATGTATCGGCATCCTCTCCTCGCTCCGCGTTCAGTGTGTGCTTGTTACAGCGGCCATTATTTATAGTCCCACTAAGGCCCAGAGTGGTGAGAGCGGGTCTCATGGGGGATTGGGAAGTGGAGCCACTGCTACCTATAGTGGGAAAGATATACCACCTCACCCCCGCTGAGAACTTCGTGCAGGAAATGAACTCATAAATCAAGCAGTAAATTGAGTGTAGGGCCGTGCTTACTCATCTCAAGAGGTCTGCTCTTCTTCCTCCACACACCCCCTGCTCCTTTTTACTGCATGACTAATGCAACGCCGCAACTCCTCTGCCTGCGTGTCTCTCGCTCTGGTAAACTCTTATCAAAAAAAAAAAAAATTATTTTCAAGTAAACATTATAACTCTGGCCTGGAGGCTACAGTGAGTGTGGGAACATCTAGGAAGAGGAAACCTGGTCCAGAAGGAAGTGAGCATATTGTCCTAGAGCTGAACTTCACTGCCTCATTGCGATGCCGCTGGTGAGCGCTGGCTGTTTTTACCCGGACCGTGAGCGGACCGCCTCAGGCTATCCTGACAGTCACAGGCCCTGTCCGGAGGAATTAAAATCTCTATTTATCAGGACTCGACTGAAGCTGTCTGGGGACTGGCCGTGGAGATGACACGCAGTCGGCCTCCTCCAGCGCTGGGACTCTGACGGAGAGTTCAACACGCTGCTTCTTGACAGCATGTGATGTAAAAAAAACCCTCTTAGTTTCACTTAGTGCTGAACCAGCGCCTGCATTGTCCTGAATGTGAATCTTTTTTTTTTTTTTGATTCTGTGCTTAAAAGAAACATCCAAAGAACAATTTTCGTGCAGAGCCGAGTGTGGATCCACCCCGCTGAGCGTTGCTGCCCATTAACGCCGGGACGGCGTCGCCTCCTGCAGCTGCTCTCCATCACGGCAGCAGTAGGCAGCATTTCCTCTGACAGGGAGGGAGGACTCGCCATCACTCCTCCACAATAAAGCCACAGCGTCTGCAGAGCTGGGATCAGATCTCTACTGACCTCCGTTGGTGGAATGATGTAATGTTAGGGTGGCTGCCACATTCTAGGAAGTATTGAAATACTGTAGTTTTTACTCCATTACACTTATGTGATCGTCTAATTTAAGATTCTACACGAAAAAATATTAATAACAGCCTGTTGGGATGTTTGTGTAAAGACAGAACTTGCAAAGAAAATTTATAAACAAATGCAAAATTAACGTAAAAATAAAGACAAAATAAATACATGCAATTACGTTTTTATTTATCAAGTCATGTATTTATTTATTCCTTTATTTTTTATTTTGGCGGGTTCCGTCCTCCATACTTGTGACCCCTGAAAAAGAAAAAAAAAAAAAAAACTGGTAGCAGTTCCACCGGAGTCACATTTCCACTATTTCAATAATTGTTTGAGGACCAGAAGAGATTAAATTATCCAATATTTCACAAAAAATAAAGATCAGATGATTTGTTTTCTTTTCAATATATAATTATTATATTATTTATAAATATATATTTGTTATATATATTATTTATATTTGTGTAGCAGCGCTTTCTACACTATTACGAATCTCATGTTCCCCCAGGTTGCGTTTAAAACTGTACTTTGATACTGTAAGCACATTTTCCTGATAGGTATGGAAGACCACAAGAGTCACAGAAATAGTAATAAAGAATTATTATTTTTTTATTACTAATTATACAATAAAAATGCACAAATAAATTTGTTTACAAATTAATCTATGACTAAATTGACTAAATTACAAAATAATTAATCATTTGACATTTTAATGGACAAAGAAAAGAAGAATTATGAGATGAATTTACATAAACATAAACATACTTTATTTTACTACTTTTAATAAACATATCTTTATATGTTTAGTAAAAGTAGCAGGGAGAGGCAAATGATTTATTAAAATCTGTATTCGTAGTCCAACTTGTGAATCCAGTTATTTTTAACTGCATTTTCAAATATTTTTTATAAATTCCATTATTTAATTATGAATTAATGTATTTTTAAATGATGTACTTATTAACTGTTCACAGTGTTTTTGTAAATCCCCTTTTTAATTTGAACTAGTTATTGATGGATTAATATTTCATGTCAGTTATTTTATATTTCTTTCTATTGCCCATTAAAATTATAAATAGTTGCTTTTTAAATTTATGTCTATTTATTCATCGATTAATTCATTTGTAAACTGTTTTTAATTAATGTTTATTTTTTACATTTGTACAATTTGTTATTTATCAATTAAATGCTTTATTACTATTTCCATGACACTTGTGGTCCTCCATAGGTAATTCCTCGTTTCATTTGTCCTTGTGGGCTATTGTAGAAACATGGCGGCCGGCTCCGTGAAGAGGACCAGCTCCCTATGCAGCTGTAAACTGCTTATTCTAACGAAAACATGGTGTCTCATATTTTCACACTAAAGAAAACAAACACAAACACACACACTCAGCTCTGATTGGTCAGCTGGCCCACTCTGTTGTGATTGGTCAATTCATATTTTGGCGGCAGTAGCTCAGTCTGTAGGGAGTTGGCTTGGGAACCGGAGGGTCACCGGTTCAAGTCCCGACATGGGCCAAAAACTGAGTGTGAACTGGTAGCTGGAGAGGTGCCAGTTTACCTCTTGGGCACTGCCGAGGTGCCCCTGAGCAAGGCACCAAACCCCCAACTGCTCGGGGCGCTTGTCAGGAGCAGCCCCCTCACTCTGACACCTCTCCATTTGTTGCATGTATATGGACCTGTTTGTGCATGTGTGTGTATAAGTTAACAGAGTGAAAAAAATTGAATTTCCCCTAGCGGGACTAATAAAGGACTATCTTCTATCTTCTTCTTCTTCAACCAAACTCCTCGGACTCCGCCCCCAGCTCCACTCTAAGTAGCTTTGTGGGATGGCGTGCAAAACTAGCCTCTAGGCGGGTATTATGCAAGTGTGTTACTTGGTGACCTCACCATGTTACGGAAGAAAAGGCGGGACTTCAATCAAAGCGTTTCACGCAGTTCAAGTGAATCTGTGGGGGAGAGGAACTGTTTGGTGTGGACTACAAAACTTTTACATACGCAAAAAAACTATATGATACATGAAAAAACAATAAGTCCCCTTTAAGTAAGATTAAGAATTCAGGACT
The DNA here is from genome assembly GCA_947000775.1 of Pterois miles. Classification (NCBI taxonomy): domain Eukaryota; kingdom Metazoa; phylum Chordata; class Actinopteri; order Perciformes; family Scorpaenidae; genus Pterois; species Pterois miles. Next base: position 2,070,534 of record CAMQGK010000500.1, on the reverse strand, counting down.
TGTACTTGTAATGGAGTATTTTTTTCTTACTTTACATTTAAGTAATGTGTGTGAATCATTTTCTCCACCTCTCTGTTGTACAACCCCCCAAACATCTGTTCTCACCGCGAGCCGCGTCAAGGTGGCGTCAGTCGTCACAGCACCACCGGAAGTGAGGAGCTTTGCCCTCAAAGTAAAGGTTAAGGCATAATTCGACCCTGTCAAGGCTCCATGCATTCATAGAAATTGACATTTCATTTTCAGAATGGTAGATTCTCTCCCCTTTTCACTGATGATTTTGCGTTTGTGGCATTTTCAGCTGTATATCGGTCTTTTCAAAATAAGATGAAAATATACCCGTAGTGAATGTGGTCATTTCAGCAACAAACGGGTGGTAAAAAATTCAGATTTAAAAAGGAATAGAAATAGATGTATTATATGATATGAATCTAAAATAAGAATAATATAGATAGCTTTAGGGGACATGTCAAATACAGCAGTAGGAGGAGGAAAATTAAAACAGTTGCATATTTAAGTATTAGATGTGTGTACATATGTATATACAGTGTTGTATACATATAGGTCCTGAACATATCCTGAATTTCCCTCCAAGGATTAATAAAGGTTCATCTTATATTATCTTATCTTAACTTAGGTATATACATATTTTTTTATAGACACAATGTATATTTATACATATTTATACTGTATATATTTGTGGTTAGATTTATGTAATATTTATACATAAATATTATAGATATTGAGCATATCATGTGTAAGCAAAATGTGAGATTACAACAGGTTTGAAAAATTTAAGGACGTGAAAAACAATGTGATTAGTAGCCTAATAAATATCAGAAAAACATGGCTTCCACTGCTATGAATTAATTATATTTTAAAAAACAAACCTATATATACATGTACCAGATTAATTCATACATTATCATCGGCAGCTTTTTTTGCCAGGATGTTAAAATGAGCCCAAAAATCTGTTTTTATTGTCCTTTATTCATAAAATGTCTTTTACTCTGAAGGTAGTCACCGGAAGTGGGTGTGTTTACTGCAGGCGGCTTTATGGCGGTTTGTAGCAGGGATTTAGGAATGTGGAGACCAGCAGCTACGTTACCCTCAAATCGCCAGCTGGGGTCCCGTCGATAGAAAAAACTTTTCCAAAGGCTTCAAACAGGAAACAAAACCCCTCCGGTGAGTTATTTTAACCACGTCTCACTATATGAAACTCATCATTTAACACTGCCACTTGGCGGTAGTGTGTAAAACGGTTTTTAGTCACGCTAAAGTTAAAGTTAAGCCCTAAAAAATGTCCGTTAGCTAGCTGCGCAAGAAGAGGCTCGTTTGAAACAAGCTAGCTGCTAACGGGGAGTTGTGAAATGTTTTGAACGTCCAAAGTAGTCATTAGAAAGGTAACTCAACCGTTGTTCAGGCATGTGTGCTCATTGTTTAGGCTGAGGAAGGGGAGAAAAAGCGAGCCCCGACATGAAATGTTTCAGAAACGTGATGCCAGAGATTAGCGGTTAGCAAGGAAACCGTCGCTCACTAGCCGGTATCGGTTTGCCTCGCGGTGAATAATGAGGGACGTAAAGACGCATTGTTGTCCCTCCTGCGTGATATAAACCGTCTCCCGCTCACTGTCGGGAAACACTGACTGATAGCGGGCGGTATTGTGATAACATTTGTCTCCCCAGGGACTCACGTCTCCATGGTAACGTGGCGGACGCACAGCCTCGACGTTGTCGCAGCCTGCAAGGGGGCGGAACCGGAGCGGAACGACGGGTTCTTTCTCCCCGTTGTGAAGGCAGAATCAGAGGATGGTAAGGAGAGCCTCCGGACGGCGTTATAGGTAGATGGAGATCCGCAGTGGTGGAATCTGTACTGTTTTTCTGTCACACTCTCTTCCTGTGATTGTGTGTTTTTGATGCTTGTATGAATTGATGTTTTAAATGAAGATTTATTTGTTTCAGCCTTTTCACGACGGAGCCTACTACCCCTACAGTGACACCCAGGGGACCCACTCCTCAGCAGGGATCCCCTCCCTTCTGAATTCCCCTCTCAGCCAGCATTCTGCACCCGGCATGACACCGTCCAGCGGTGCCTCCGCCGTCCTCCCCTTCAAGTTCCGCCAGCGCCGGGAGAGCGTGGACTGGCGGCGCATCAACGCCGTGGACGTGGACATGGTGGTGAGCCACGTGGACGTGGACGCCCTCCAGGAGCACATCGCCGGCGTCACCTTCTGCAGCCTGGACGGCGAGCGGTGCCAGCGGTGCCAGAGCCCCGTGGATCCGGCGCTGGTCAAGCTCCTGCGGCTGGCGCAGCTCACGGTGGAGTGGCTGCTGCACTGCCAGGAGTTCCTCGCCGCCAACCTGCGCTCGGCGGAGGAGAGGGTGGCGGCCGGCGGCAGGGAGCGAGAGCAGCTTCTGGCCCAGCAGAGGAAGCAGGAGGAGAGGGCGAAGGCGCTGACCGCTGAGCTCAAGCAGAGGAAGAAGGTCATTCGCACGCAGCAGTCCATGCTCACGCCGCGGATCATTGGCGGACAGAAGGTACCACTGAGATGCTAAACGCTCGCTCTCTGGGGGGATCGGTTACCCATTTGCATTTCACATATGTTTGGCAAGCCATTGCCCCCACCCCCCTTCACTCCTCCTCATCCTCCTCCTCCTCATTGTTCCCATCTATTCACAGCTCCGGCTTTGTGCTTCTTTATCAGGGTTTGGAGGGAAAAAGAAATCATATATTGGTTCTAAAATGGTTGTATACTGCCCAGGCTGCCTTGTTTTGGTGTGGTTATAATAAGCTTTCAGACTGGAAGAATAGGATTTAGAGCTGCAGGACAGATGGTGCCATTTGTTGGCAATTAATCCACTTTACACAAGGGTGACGAGAGCGGCGTCTAGGTGGCGTAGCTCACCAACCATCAGGTTATTTATAGCACAAATCAAAAATGTCCCTCTGCCCCTCAAGTGTAAGGCTGCCGCTGACCTCCCCAAGCCGTCGCCACGGCAACAGATAGTGTGTCTTGACAGCGCGTGGTTGCTAGGTGTGCACTAGAAGCTCAGCTAACAGAGGTGGCTCAATAATTGATAGAGAGGCTGTGTGTTTGCGTCCTTTGAGGACCTTTGGTGTTTGTTGCTTGTCCACGTTTCTACCACACACACACACACACACACATGCACTGGGCTCTCTTTGAATCTAATTTCACTCCCAATTTCCAGTTATTCTAAACCCTAATCTAATCTCTGGTTGTGGTGGCACACTGCTTCTCCGTGTGGATCTTGGCGACCATATGTTGCGACAAGATATCAGTAGCAGCTGATTTACCATTAAATGAAGTCACAGGCACAACGAGTGGTGGGGTTAAATGTAGCGTGTGATGTGTGTGTGTCTGTGTGTGTGTGTGTGTGTGTGGAGCATAGGCAGCGTCTATTCTAGTTGTTAAGTGTTAGTGAGCTGGAGTGTGACGACGCCCGCCGCAGGGAGCAGATCAGCATCACTCACGCTATCTGTCTGTTTGGAAGCACATGCCTGAAGTCAGCGGATGCAGAGACGTAGAAGAAAGTAGCACACGTGCTGTGGAGGCGAGTGTTCTGTTGCATTCTGGGAGTTTTTGAGGGCAAAATCTAGTGAATAAATAAAATAACATGTCAGTAAATGTAGTCTACTTTATAGCAGAGCTGAAGCAAATTAGTTGATCCTTAGTCTTACTATATTGTAAATAGTGTGGTGGCCCTGAGGGCTCAGTCATGTTATAACATTTATCAGCTACACAAGAACAACGACAGCATGTGTCACTCTATCTGATTGGTTCTGCACATGTGCAGCTCTCCACAGAGATGAGAAGGAAGCTACTTAGCTACTTCCATCGTCCGATCGCTGTGTCTAAAATCAGCGATGGAAATAGCCAAAGAGTGAGCCATGTCGCTTCTTACACATCTCCGTGGAGAGCTGCACACGTGTTTGTTCATGGGTAACCAAGAGTTTAATCCACACAGGGGTTAGTAGTATACAGCTGTATATATACTACATGTTTTTTTTTTTTGAGCTCTTGGGGCATAAAACTGATTTTGGACACTATATATCAGGGGTGGGACGGTTCATAAAATTCACGGTTCGGTTCAGTTCACGGTTTGGGGGTCACGGTTTTCGGTTTGGTTCAGTAAATTTATGGTACAGCAAGGAGGCCAATTTCAACTTGAACATGCTTTTCATTTATCTGGCAAAATAAGTGAGTTTAATGAGTTTAGTTTTACTAACCTAAACAGTCAGACTACAGCTTTAGTTTCAGCTTGTGTAGCCGAGGGTTACGTTGCTCCTAAACTTTATGAGGATAATATATTAATAACACAGAGGCACCGTAGTTCGGACACTTGTGAATAACAGCGCATCACCGCTTCACTCCTACTGTTCCACCCTTCACAAGAAACTTTCCAAACACCGAGCACTGCTGACTAGAAGGAACTAAAGTCATTTACTTACACGTTTACTATTCACTGTTAGCCGGGAGCTAACAAGCGGTGGCGAGTTAATAGCTGTGGTAGTGTAAACACAGTGGCAGTGGCTGAGAGGCGTGCAGTGAAATCTGGTTGCCAAAATCGAGCCAATCACAACGCACAACCTCAGCTTCAGTTACACTGTCCACCATGTCCCAGCCTCTTTCCATAGGCCTTGACTTCTAGTGTAACAATAAACACCATGAAAATGATACACAATCGGCCTCATATAGTATTTCAAATGAACCGAACTTTACATACATGAACCAAACCATGGCTTGCAAACCGAACGGTTCGGATTTTTACCCAAACCACCCATCCCTACTATATACTGAAAATATGGTGCCGTCATTAAATTCAGGCTCACTGCTCTTCTAAATGGTCCTTTCAGTGTCCTTTGTCCCCATATTTATTGTTTGAGATTCACTCTCTTATGACATATTAATACCTGTGTTTTGTTTTTCTTTTATAGTGTTCCCATTGTGATAAATCTTTCCTCAACTCCATGTTCCTCCAGAATCACATGCAGCGGCGCCACGCTGACGAGTACGAGATGGGTAAGTCGACCTGTCAGAAAGGTTCGGGCGAGGTCAGGAGTCCGATAAATCGCTTACATGGAAGTCTTGTGAAGATGTATTTGCTGGTGAAATATGAAACATTCCCTCACATTGTGCTGCTTTTTTTTTCTTCTCTGTCTTTCTAGAGTTGCGCTCTGACAGCGAAAAGAAATCTGAGATTGAAAGCCTGAAACAGGAGATCAGCAGTCTGAAGGAGCAGATTGTTCAGCAGCAGCAGGACCTGCAAACCAAATCAGCTCAGGTAGGAGAACCAGACCACTGTGGCAGATCTGAACCAGCTGGTCAGCTGATTGACGGGAAATTTATCTGGTACCATTTTTAGTCATCCTAGAGTAAGCATTTGAAATGTGACGGAGGGAGAGTTACTGTAGCAGCCATGGTGCTGAGTTCACTGTCTCCAGTTCACCGTCAGGAGAGTTACTGTAGCAGCCACGGTGCTGCGTTCACTGTCTCCGGTTCACCGTCAGGAGAGTTACTGTAGCAGCCACGGTGCCATCTTGTCTGTCAACTTTCTCTTATTCGTTGCCTGACTATGATAGCATGGCATTAATACACGAAAATGAACTAGATGAGTTTTATTTCTATTAAAAAGCCAAATGACTGTGAGGCAGATAATATAAGCTCATGCTTTGAGCAACACAAATGCATCTAGTTCCATTATATTTGAGAGAAGGCAGACATCTGTCCAACACTCTGCATCTCACACCAAAGCTATCTACACTGATATATAGAACTACAGCAAAGATGGTGAACTGTCCCTTTACGCTTCTTCTTTTAAATCCTTTGTGGTTACTTTGTGATTTTTTTTTTTTTTGTTGTGGCTCCAGGAAAAAGAGCAGCAGTCCACGCTCAAAGACCTGCTGAGAGAACTGGACCGCTTTAAAGCCGAGGAGATGGCGCGCATGGACAGGAAGATAGAGGACAGCAGGGACGGCATGCGCAGGGAGATGGAGTTCCTCTACACCCGGAATATCCAGGCGCTCAATGTACGGAAAGCTGTTGATGTTCAGTAGCTTCTTTAAAGTGCTCAGGATATATTTTATTCATGTATTTTCATTCATAGGAAGCAAATCAGAATCAGACAGCCAGGCATGAGAAACCAGCCAGCCCTGTTCAGTCACAGGCAGAGAGAGATGTGGACAACTACAAAGAGATACAGATACAAGCCATGCAGAGGCTGGAGCAGCAGCTGAAGAAGCAGGTCAGTAGAGGGAGGAGGAATCGTTTTAAAACCTTCAAGTCAATGAAGTTGTTTTGAGTACTGAAGTATTCTCTTGTAGGATAAAAAGTGGGGCTCACGGCTGCAGGAAATAAAGTCCCAACACGAGTCTGAAAAGAACCAGGTTTGTTTCATCGTTCCTCATGATTTCTATGCAGTTTAGTTAGAGGCTGTAAAATGCATTCTCTCCTCGCCGTCCTCCAGCTGCTGAACGAGCTGAGCAGGATGCAGTTGTCGGTGTCGGAGCAGCAGGAGAGAAGCCAGAGGCTGCAGCAGGAGATGAGCAGGAGGCTGCAGGAGAAGGAGCAGACCATCAAGACTCAGAAGGAGCAGGTTAATAACAGTGACGCAATCGCACACTGTGATTATGTCGGGACAGGAAGCGAGGCGGAGGCTCGGCCCTTGTTCAGGATATCCTGTATTTGCTACACGGGCTCAGATTGGGTTGTACTGAGACATGATGATACTGTATATTTGACAGGAACAATAGTGAACAGGAAGCTAATGCTTTTCCTGGAGCAGCTCCACATTTTCCCATGGCTGCTAGTGGTAACAGCATGTGGGGTTTAATACTACAGGTCCCAGAATTCTGATGGTCCAGTCTGGGAGCATGATGCTGTGTTCACTGTCCCTCGTTCACCAGTCTGGGAGCGTTAGCAGCCATCAAGCTGTGTTCACTGTCCCTAGTTCACCAGTCTGGGAGTGTTAGCAGCCACGATGCTGTGTTCACTGTCCCTAGTTCACCAGTCTGGGAGTGTTAGCAGCCACGATGCTGCGTTTACTGTTCCCAGTTCACCCGGCTGGGTGCGTTAGCAGCCACGATGCTGCGTTCACTGTCCCCAGTTTACCGTCAGGAGAGTTATTGTAACAGCCACGATGCTGCGTTCACTGTCTCCCGTTCACCATCATGAGAGTTACCGTAGCAGCCACAGTGCTACGTTCACTGTCCCCAGTTTACCGTCAGGAGAGTTATTGTAACAGCCACGATGCTGCGTTCACTGTCCCTAGTTCACCAGTCTGGGAGCGTTACCAGCCACGATGCTGCGTTCACTGTCTCCCGTTCACCATCATGAGAGTTACCGTAGCAGCCACAGTGCTACGTTCACTGTCCCCAGTTTACCGTCAGGAGAGTTATTGTAACAGCCACGATGCTGCGTTCACTGTCCCTAGTTCACCAGTCTGGGAGCGTTACCAGCCACGATGCTGTGTTCACTGTCCCCTGTTCACTGTCAGGAGAGTTACTGTAGCAGCTGCGATGCTGCGTTCGCTGCCTCGGTTCGCCATTAGATGACCTGTGGTGACCTCTAGTGTAATGTTTTAAGCCCTTATTCACTTTCACATTGTATTTAGTTTTTTTTTTCCTGGTGGACATTATGACTAGAACAACTTGACACGGTGCTGAGCTGCATCTCAAATTATCGTGACATCTACTGTTGACCTGCTATCTCCCCCTACAGACCCCTTGTACACCCCTAAAAACAAAAACTGGTCTAAGTGGGTCTCTTCGGGTTAACATAGAACTCAGTCATTAATTAGCCTTTTTCCATCAAGCCTTGACCTGCAGTGTGATTGACACAGTAAATCTTCTGCTTCTTGTTCCTTTCCTTCCTGATAATTTTAATCTACTGACAAAAACTATTTTTTCACCCCGCAGATCAGGAATATTTCCTCCCATCCACCCACCAAAATAGTGGAAGTACCAGGTATTGATTCCTTTTCAGTGACTTTTTCATCAGAATAGAAAGAAAGTTGTGTTTGAGTTTAATGTGTTCATTGTCGTCTGTTTTTCAGTCGTGGTCAGTGTAGCAGCTCCAGAGCCTAAACCAAAGAGAGTTGTTCTTGGTAAGTTAGCCACCAGCTGTCAGTAGAAAATATAGAAACATTGTCACTCCCAGCATGTGCTTCCATGCATGAAGGATTCACACAATGCTGTTTCAGACAGCTGTCATCAAACTAGTACCCCCCCACCCCCCATTTTATTCTGACTCCCTGACTTTTAATGACCTTTGACCTCATGTGCTGTCCAATTAGAGGAGCCAGTCTCTGCTCCTAAGCTGGATCCTATACAGGAGCTGTCAGAAGAGGAGAAAGGTAACACAGGCAGTAAAACCAGCAGAGCCCGTCGACTGCTTGCTGTCTGCATGGATGCATCAGTCTGTTGTGGGCAGTCCTCTCTTTAAAGGGGTCGGTTGAAGTGGGGTTGTTTGAGCTGCATCTCCGTAGTCAGTGTCACTGCTTTTTCTTCTTTACAGTGTGATTGTCCTGTGATGACAGAGCGTTCCTTATCACCACACCTCAGTAAATTAAACCAGACTGTAAGTGAGATGTTCGACACACAGGTCTGACTTATTTCAAGTCAGATAATTGTGGAATTGTTGATTATAGGAGTTCAGTTCATGGAAATACGAGAGAAAAGACCTGAAGTTGGTTAACTTGGCTGAAAGGTTGTGCTACTATCACACCTGCCGTTACTAAGCAACCAGAACCTGGGTGCTGTGATGATGATGGAGTTGCCGCACTAAAGCTAAACACAATCAAAACAAAGATAATAAATCCCTCGCAGTAACGTTACTGCTTGATTTCTCTGACGGTCTGTCTGACCTTCAACTGGATGTTGTTCTCGGTCAGAAAGGGTGAAGCAGGTCAAATAGTCTGAGACAGATGGTAAAGCTCTGGGTCGCCCTGGACTCAAATGATTAACTTCTCCTTCGTATATTTACCGTAGGCTGATATTTAGGGAAGAAAGTAAAGATTGGTTGTTCCTCGTCACATGACGTTGCTGCGTTCCAAAAGATTTATTTCGGGCCGCAGCTGTCGCAGCCCAAAAAACACTTTTGCGCCGCGATGGCGTCTCTCTCTTCAGTTCCCCATCGTAAAGGGCTATCTGACAGGTACTACAGTCTGTTTCTCCGAACTGGGGGGCGTACCGACCGTCACCTACTGTAACTAATACACTAACTATGAATCAGTACCTCTTACAACCCCACTTCCAAACACCTGAACTGTCCCTTTAAGAGTTGGACTGAGATCGTCTCACACTTTTCAGTGAACAAGCTCATTGTCTGTGACATTGTGCCTGCCGTGTCAGCACTGCTGATCATTACATCCATCCACCATCTTGTTGCCTTGTTTGTGGCAAATCCACATGTAGACGTTCTCCTCTTCTGCCTGCCTGGCTGCAGTCACATCCATCTACCCCACTGAACCTTTGGCATGGAGCTTGCTGTGAAAGTCCGCAATTGCATGCTCATTTTTGCTGCCTGGAATCAGAGCCCGAGTATCCATGAACAGCTGATTTAAAGTGAGATTTTTTTTTTTTCTCCTCCACAGACTCGAGCAGCTTCTCTGAGAAGAGGCCAGTGGAGAAGAAGCCTGAACCCGTACCGGAGAAGAAACCGAGGGTGACCAGCAGCGCTCTGAAAAGGAACCCCAACATCAAGAAAGCGATGCGCCCAGATCTGGAGCAGGCTGTTATTGAGAAGTTGGAGAACCTGGGAGTAAAGCCTGTAAGATCACACTCTGAAATGGTCTTTTACTCCGCTTGTTTTCTGTCCTCTATAACTTCTGACTTCTTCTCAGGATCAGAGCGGTCTGAAGGACAAAGAGCTCAGCTCCATCCTGGCCAGGGTGCATTCGAAGCGGGAGGGCGTTGCGAAGAGGCTGCCCGACTACCGGCGCTGCCGGGAGGAGCTGGCCCGCAGTGTGGAGCAGAAGCTGGGCAGTCAGAGGAGGGGCAGCGACCCGGCTCCTGACTCCCAGGCCAGATCCAGACAGTCTGTCCAAGGTGAGTCATCAAAAAGCCTCCTAGCACATGAGCTCATCTCCATTAATGTCCAGCTAGCTTGTCACTTTTGCATTAGCGCCTCGTAATTGGTTTTGACTGTGTGCATCCAACACCATCAGAGATGATTAGCTCGCGTTGATCGACTCGCCTGGTGTAGAAGGGGTACGACCGATCCGCTAAATGCGTTCATATCGTCTGCGTGCAGTGTTGCAGATCCGCCCCCGGTCCAGCAGCCTGCCCTCCAGAGCGACCCAGGTGATGTCCGGACCGGCGGTGAAACAGCCCAAGACCCCCCAGCCGGCACCGAGGACCAGGACGGCCGCCCAGCCCAAGACGTCTACGCCCAGCACCAAGACCGCTCTGAGGACCTTCACATTCAAGTGAGAGAAAACGGGTTCTGGATAATTAGATTCCAAAAGGATGGAGCAAGACCACATTGCAACACTAAGATATGAGGGATGTTAAGCTGCCATCCTCCCTCTCATCCCCTTGTAGCAGAGTGCAGAGGGGTTGTTACTTTAGCCTGTCTGACTCACTAATCCTTCATCTGACTGAGGTTTGTTATACCCCTTTAACACCGGTGACCAGGGTTAGACCAGAGCTATCTGACCATGGTCCAACCCTGGTTCACTCCTCGGGTTGAAAGGGGTATTAATAAGCCTCCACCAAGCATTGCGGCCTCTCTAGAAGGCTGCAGCCCTGTGCAGCCTCTGAATTGAATCTCACTGGGTCCAAGTATATAAATATTTTCCATAGGATCCAGGTTATAGGACACCGGGAAAGCCGGGGAAGATCTCAGCTTTCAAGTTATGTCGCAACAAATACATGTAAATTGTTATATTTACTAGGTAACTTGATTTTGAGCCAAGAAGGAAGTATTCCAGAGACTTGTTGATGCAGTGACTTTGTGTGTGATACATCTCTGTGACAATGTTTTGACTGCAGTCGACTTAGTTACTAGAGGTGGAACGGTGCACCCTTCACGGTTCGGTACACAAATCAGTTTTGGGGTCACGGTTCGGTCGGTCCAATAGGGACAACAAAGAAAATGCAGAAAACATTTTTCTAAACATTCTACAGTTGCTCATCGGTCATAATTTTTACTTAAATATTGTCCTATTGTCAGTATTGTATATCTGTCTGTACCCACAGATACACCTGACTTCAGGTAACAGGGTCAGTATATTTTGGCACAAATCATTGTACATTGGGCTATATTAACCTGGTGAACCGGGTCCAGTCCACTAGCATGATACAGCTGACAACAACCTCTATGCTGACAAAACTTTCTGGGTAAAACTTACCTGTGCGAGTAGTACAGGGTCCCTGCAAGGTCTTGAAAGGTCTAAAATCCAGTAGCACAAATTCAAAGCCTCTAAATGTCTTAAAACCTCCCGAAATGTCTTAAATCCAATTTCGGCATTTCTTAAGAATTCATTAATGCTAACTTTAATTTTAAAAGAAATGCATTATGTTTTAAATGTTTCATTTATTTAACAGCTTTAAGAAAACTATAAAGCGAAACCAAAAGGGAATAGCTGTGTTCCCCAGATAGGATTTATCATTCATAATGGTCTTTAAAAGGTCTCAAAACGTCTTAAATTGTACTTGTTGAGACCTTTAGCTACCTAGGATGCACCGAATGGTATAATATTTATGTATTTGTTTGTTGTAGCCTGCAGTATGTAGAAACGTTGCAACTGAATACAGTGGTGAGTTAAGTGTGAAAGTGACTGTGTAGTGGCAGTGTGTTAACTTGTGTGAAGCCGGTGCAACAGGCTGCTGGAGACTACTGTGTATTAAATGTGTTTAGAGAACAGGTTAATTCGGTCTGAGAAAATCTTAAATGGTTCATCTTTTCTGTCGCTTTAAGAAAAACCAAAATAATAATCTGTTCCTGTGCTTTTCCAGGACCCCCCCTTTCAGCTCAGATGAGGAATCTGAAGACGAGGACTCCGAGGAGGAGCAGCCTCAAAGACACCAGAGGGGCAAATCACCACAACCCAGACTAAACCAGGTCCAGATCAAAGCAAGCAAAGCCAGTCCAGTCCAGACCAGGCAGGCACCCACCAAGCACTCTCTGTCGTCCAGCCACCAGCAGGCCAAGGGGTCGGTGACCAAGACGGCGGTCACAAAGATGGAGAGCGATGAAGAAGAGGACGAAGAAGAGTGGTCAGACGTCAGCGAGCTGCAGGAGATCAACCCAAAACGTCTCCAGAATTACAGAGACCAGAACGGCAACGTGGAGAAGAGGACCTTTGGCAAAGGTACGTTCTACATTCTCCAAACAGCTCAAACCAAACCTGTCTGTTCGGTCAAGGTCAGAACAAGACTTCTTTTTGAATCATGATAGAGTAAATCATATTAACCCACAGGATTGATTGGTTTGGGGGGCAGCAATAACCAAAGGTAAATGGGAAGGGAAAAATCTAGTAAGTGAATAAATAAATATGGCCGCAATGCTCTTGATAAATATCCGTGGTTGGTACCGGAGGGCCGAGGCACCGGGGCGGCAAATCTCCATTTAAGGTACATGTGGAACACATAAAAAAATACTAAAATATTAATGTGTTTTACGAATACTTTTAGAGAACAAAATCAATGACCTGGCCAGGAAAAATGGAGAAGCAGTTTGCAGAGCGAGCGATAAAGAAGCCAGCAGGGGGCGTCAGCATCTTACCAGAGAGGAAGGACGATGTTCAGGAGCTCACGGTGAGACTCGCTCTGTGCATTCACTTCATTTCATGCCATTATGTGGTGAAAGGCAGCCTGAAGCGGGTAACATGGTAAAATGTCTTCATATTATTTGTGGTGACAGTACACAGATCTAGAGGAGAGCAGTGAGTGGGTGGTCTCCTCCTTAGAGGACAGACAGGAAGTGTCTAAACCAGCTCAGGGCTCTGGACCAATGAGGAAGAGCCTGGACTCACCCAGCACCAGCGTCTGGGGAACCTCTACAGGAAAGGCTCCCAAATCCGGTCAGTTTTTTTTTTTTTTTTATAGGAGGATATGATGGAGCATAAACGTGGTTTCATGCGGTGACTTTACCGTCTTGTGCCCGGCAGGTCTGACTGAAGCTGGAACAGGAAGCACCCTGAAGAGCAGCCTGTGCTCGCTCAGCGACATCAGCGACTCCGAGGACATTAGCAATAAATACAACCAACGCTACGGCTGACCAGGTGATGTAACTCCACGCCGAGCACCGACACAGAGACCTCAGTCAGCTCCTCTGACGCCTCCAGTCCACGCCAAGTAGCCATATTTGATACTGTTTTTATATGGTAGCCATAATACTGAGACAGCAATAATTAAAGGGATAGTTTGGATGTTTGAGGTGGTGATGTACTTTGTGTATTACCTCCAGTAGATGACATATAGAAGCAAAGAGACAAAACCATGGTGCTTTTTTGCTGCCATTTTGGACTGTGGCCATAGATGTATAAAGAAACATCTGTAAATCAGGAAAAATTAGTACGAAGACTTAAAGAAGCTGCCATCTATGCTCTCACCAAAACAACCAGACTCCATTGAGAAAAAAAGTTATTTTACGTCACAGAACACAGGAGTTGCTGGTCTACTGCTGCCTGGATCTGGTACTATGTTTGTGTTGCTCCGAAAGATAAATTATAGGTTTTTTCAATGGAGTCTGGTGGCTTTGGCGAGAGCATAGCTGTCTCACAGCAAGGTAAAGCAGAAATAGCAAAATATTCAAAATATAGCAAGTTTCTATAGCGGTTGTGCCAACTGTCATCTACTGTGGAGATGAACCTCATACAACACCACAAAACACCCAAACTATCCGTTTAACAAAGGGATTTTGGATTCAGACATTAGAATAGAAAAGAAGATTAACCTAATAAATAGAAAATAGACATAAATGGTATCACAGCTTCCACTGACTTTTCATATTCAGCCTCACCTTACGCCTCGTGCCAATTCTTTGCTTGCCTTAGACCTTTTCAGTGTTCAACATTTGGTATATTCACTGAAATATAACCCACACTCCGAATGACATGCTGTATGTGTAAAATTTTGTACATCAAATTTTATAATGCCTTTGTGTGTTAAATGATAATTAAAGATGTGATTTTGTATAGAAAATATTTATACGAGCAATAAAAGATTTCTCTGTGGAATACATACTTGAAATAATAACCAGAACTGATCTATTACAAATTCATCATTTCCTTCACACGTTGATTTAATAAGATGGTTCACATTTCCAGCGATGCAAGACTTGTTATGTCAGCCAGTGGTCTCCACACAATGTGAAATTATAATGGTGTCAAAAGAACAAAAATAATAAAGACCTGTATCAAGAGTAAACCCCCTCCGTTGATTTCACAGTATGAAATGATTAATGAAACAAGACGCTCATCTGAGCATTTCAAGTTGATGGCAGTACAGAAGTCTAACAACAAAATAATCCCTGAATAAACAGAAGAATAACAGCAATAGTTAACTTTTCAGATTTAAGATTTTACATACAAAATCTGATCCAGTTAAAAACTACCCAAAAGTTAGCTTAAAATTATAATGATCCAAAAAATATGACAATAAAAACGTGAGCATTTCTGTTGCCTCCACACGGCTTTCAACATGGCAACAGCCGAGCTGGTAGCCCATAGCTAGCGGTGCTAACAGTGAAAACTGCGACAACAGCACAAACAGGAGGGGGGGGGGAGGATGGGGGACCGGAGGATGGGGGACCGGAGGATGGGGGACCTGGAGGATGGGGGACCAGAGGATGGGTGCTATGCTTCTGCAGTGGTGCGGTCGGCTGGGACGACGCTGTCAGCTGTAACCGTTGAAGAGAGCAGCGCACAGCGGCGCCCTTGAGCTAGCCAGTGATAAGCTAACGTGCACTAAAAGCGCGGTTGGCCCGGCGACGTCAACAAAGCACAGAGAGGCTCTGATTCACCCAGAGTGACTTCAGTCTCTGCTCAGGTAGACATTACTCCTCCTCTCTTCAGACAATAGTTATTTGATGCTACGTTAATGCTCTGAATAACATGTAGAGAACCTTTTCATACTTAAAGGAGCAGACTGAAGGATTTAGTGACATCTCGTAGCGAGGTTGCAGATGGCAACCCTTTGCTCGACCTCAGTTTCAGGTGATTACACACGAATGAAAACAAAGTTGTGAATGTTGTATTCCATTTCTGACAAAAGACAGACACCCCAAAATCCTACACACTGCTCCTTTAAAGTAAATTTCTTTAATGTGGTCTGGTTACTTTTATACAAGTAAATGATTTGAATACTTAACTCATTGAAGGAATAGTAACTGTCACGTTGTGGGCCAGCAGACATAGACGCCGACTCGGCCATGACACTCGATTGTAATATGAGCTGGGTTTTTATGGGGGTGACAGCTGCTCTGACAAAGCTGGGCCTCCTTGAATATCACTGGCTCTTGTGCAGAGGGCAAAAGTCTTAAAACGTATTACACATCTACAGTACACCAGGATTTATTAAGATTTTCTGCTGAGTTTGACCGATGATAAGTAATTTGACTTGATCACCAGAAACAAAATATGCTAAGCAGCATCATTTGTTGGATTGTCTGACTCTGAGTGCCATCTTGTGGCAGGATTTTGACATGAACCCACAAAGAAAATCAACAGCAAACAAATCACAAAAACTTGAAATTGAATAAAGAAAATTAACCTAACCTAAGACACAGCCCTGATTAAGGCAAGACAGACAGACAGGTTAAGTAAAGTGATTGTATCATGGACAACTCTTAATTTTGAAGCGATTTTGTAAACAGATAGTTATATGACAGGCTGTGATGCTATCTAGCTGGAAAGAGTGCATTATGAGTAATATTTCAGCTGGTTTCAAAAGAGCAAAGCAGATAGGAAAGAATCAAAGGGTCTATAGACAGGTGATGCTCCTTGATGAAGGTCAAAACCACTGTAAATGCAAAATGTTTGTTTAATTGCAGGATCTGGATTACCAAGCTTTGCTTTTGTAACATAATTCATATTTCTAGCCATGACTAACCTTATGCAAGAAATACCTCAACACTTTGGGAATTATGCTTATGTGTTTTCTTGCCGCGAGTTAGACGAGAACATAGATACCACTCATGCCTGCGTGCAAAATATAAAACTGCAGCCGTTAGCTTAGCTTAGCTTAGCTTAGCTCAAAGACTGGACATAGGGGTAAACTGCTAACCTGGCTCTGTCTAAAGTTAAACAAACAACTTATAACGTTAATAATTAGTGAGCTTTACAGCTGCAAATAGTCGTATTTTACAGAGGCAGGCTAGCTATTTCCCCCTGCTTCCAGTCTTTATGATAAGCTAAGCTAGCCAAATGATGGCTCTAGCTTCATAACTAAACATACAGACACAAGAGTAGTGTTGACCTTTTCGTCTCATTCTCAGCAAGAACGCTAACCCACAAGAGTGATATTGATCTTCTCGTCTGAGGTCGTGTTATCCTCTGACGGAGCCAGGCTAGCTGTTTCCTCCACTTCCAGTCTTTATGCTAGCTAAGCTAAGCTAGCCAAATCATGACTCTAGCTTCATATTGAACATGGGTATTGATCTTCTCGTCTCATTCTCAGAAAGAACGCTAATTAGTGTATTTCCCAAAATGTTAAACTTCTTTTTAAGTCTTTCAAGTCACTGTTTCAGCTCAGCAGTCCCCTCTGGCTCAGACAAAGCTGTCCCTGTTGAAGGTTGCGCTCGTCCTCGTTGTGGCTCTGGTTGCTCGGCTCTTCCTGCCTTCGTAAAACAGCGGCGGCACCAGAGTCACCCTGGATGACAAGCTCATGCTTATGTGTTTCTTGCCGAGAGTTAGACGAGAAGATAGATACCACTCATGCCTGTGTGCAAGATATAAAACTGGAGCCATTAGCTTGTTAGCTTAGCTTAGCTCAAAGACTGGACATAGGGGTAAACTGCTCAGACAAAGCTGTCCCTGTTGAAGGTTGCACTCGTCCTTGTTGTGGCTCTGGTTGCTCGGCTCTTCCTGCCTTCGTAAAACAGCGGCGGCACCAGAGTCACCCTGGACGACGAGCCCGGCAGCATGTAGGTCCGTCTGGTCCGGGCTGTGGCGTAAGTGGCCGGCCTCCGTGGCCTTTCTGGAGAACTGTTGAAACAGGAGATCAGTTTCTCTTCTCATGCAGGTTTTTTGGGCTTTGAGATGGTACGTTATACAGGTAGATAACAAAGACAATACTGTTAAAGTGAAATACAAAAGGTTTTATATTTACGTTGATGGTAGACCTTCTTTTCCAGAGAAGTAAGTCATCACCGTCCCTCCAGAGAGGAGAAGGAGGGAACCTCCCCAGCCAACGAAAAGTGCAGCTCCAAGTTCAAATCTGAACAGCAAGTTGTGAGGTATAGCATGAGTGGTTAGTTTTATCCCTGTTTACATACACCACTCCCACTGACCTTGTAATAGCAGTCACACTACTTTAAAAGTACTCACTTCTGTGCCCTAAAATGAGGGTCTAAGAATTCTGTTATGACTTTGTTGGCCCACCACGTGTAGGTGATCATACCACAGGATCCTATCAGAAAATACACTTTCAGCATCCTGAGTGGATAGCTTTAAAACAAGTTTAAAGCTCACAAACATCTAAGAATATATATTTCTTTACCTGAAACCAGGTAGGTTATACCACCTGCAAAGGTCACCCTGGCATTGGCAATCTCTGATCCACCTATTTTAGTGCACTTCATCCCTACGAGTGTGAGGACGCCTCCGAAGAATCCAGTGATGACGGCGCAGACGGCGAGCGCTCTGGTAGCGTGGAGGTACACTGAAAGACAACAGGTGAAAGTGAGATAAAAGTTTTTCAAATAATGAAAATGGATGTGTTAAATGTACAATTAGATAATATATATCGCTTCAGCGCAATGATTTTCTTAGCAGAAAGTGGTGAAAGTGTTCTAAATATAGCATGTTTTTCTTTTTTTAAGGTGGCTAAAATCTGTTTTGTTGCTGCTCCGGTCCACAGCAGCACATGGCTTCACTGCCCAGACTATCCCTTTAATAAAAAAATGAAATGAAAGTTGATATTTAGACGTGTCCTACCAGGCAGGGCCAGCATGGAGGGGTAATCCTTGCAGTCGGAAACCCCTGTGGTGTCTGAGATGCAGTCCTTCCACAGGTTGGAGTAGTAGTTGGAGGTGGTCAGCACGATGCTGCCCACCTCGGAGAAAGTCCAGTACTCTGTGGGAAGAGTGGAGCACACCAGGATCCATCCGCACAGGCAGGACACGAAGCAGCCGATCTCCATGTACATCACCACCGTCCTGTACGTCATGGTGAGTGCTGGTCCTCAAGTAGTAGAGATGGAAAAACTACCCAGATGCGTTCAATATCGAGAGTAACGTTGAAGCTGGACGTGGGAAACTGGTCTGAGCTCTCCTATGTCGCTGCTGATTTGGAGGTGTCAGACCAGCGCTGTTGTCGTCTTATCTTTTAGATGGTTTTGCCAAGTAAGCATCCTTCAGTTCCCAGCACTCAGGTAGAAGTGGTGAAGGATTACGTCTACCTGGGTGATGCCGCCATTGTAGTAAACCCTTGTGTTTTCTTTTGCTTCCTCACTGTTGAAAAATTACATTTTTTTTTCCAAAAAGTGGTAACCCCAAACTAGATTTTCACACTCGATAAAATACAGAAATGACAATAAAACAAAGATTAGAAATAAATAAATCTATATGTGTGTGTATATATATGTAGGTATATATGTTATATAGACAATGATTGAACTTGTGTTTGCCAAAAAAGTAATGTACAGACAAAGAAATGTCGCTAGAACCCCAAACAGACCAGCCTGTCCACCAGAGGATCAGGTTTGTGTTGCCAAGGCATCATATATATAGATATATATATATATATAACATAAGTATGTTCAAACACATCATAAATGTCACTAAAGAAAACGTCATAGATGCCACTAAAAACACCATAAATGTCACTAATGTCGCTAAAACCACATCACAATTGTCTCTAAAAAAAACCCATCACAAATGTCACTAAAAATGTTATTAAAACACATCTTAAACGTCACAAATGTCTCTAAAAAAGGATTTCGCTAACATCACTAAAAAACACATCTCAGACACTTTAGAAATGTCACTAAAACTACATCACAATCATTAAATGTCATTAAAACACATCACAAAGTGCACAAATATTAAAAAACCTAACCAAGTTTGTGTTCTACATGTGCAGACATATACATAGTGTTTTTAAAGGAGCAGTATGTAGCGTTTAGGAGACTATTGGCAGAAATCAAATATAATATTCAGGCTTGGCACACAGGAGAAGTTTCAGCTGGTTGCAATCTGCAACCTCAACTGTCAAATCCGACACGCTACACTTTCAAACAGTGGTTCCCAACTTATTATTATAAAACACTGAATTAAGTGATGTCACCTTGACGGATTTGCCAGGCGTTGGCAGGTACATAATAGTAATTTACTATAATAGCGTTAGAGCGGAAATGAATTTTTTGTTGTTGTGGTTAAAAAAAAAGTAGTTTATTGTATGTTGTTAGATTGCTGCTCGGTACATGCCTCCCTTTGTGGGCGTCAAGCAGGAGAATGTAAGTTTTAATAATGGTTTTGAAAGGCTAAACGCCAACAAGATCTTGCGACTAAGTAGCAAAAAGTATATCTTTTTAAAATAGTTATATATAGAAACTTGTATAAATTATCTAGTAAATGTGTCAAAGTAGTCAAAATGAGATTATTATTAGATAATGTCTATATTTAATTAATATTATTTATTGATTAATTGCTGGGTGAACTGGGCAGTGAAAATAAATCTGCCGTTACACAACCACAACAGAAGCCAGCTTGTAGGGGGAGGCGTTAGTGGGGTCATGTGACCTGTTTGATGGTCCACAGATCCCCAGTCCACAGATGTGTTGTTTTTCTCCTCTTTCCATGGCGAAGGCAACCATTGGATGTCTGCTGCAGAGACAGTATTGCATCCAGTCAGAAACAACAATATACATTTGCGAGTCAGTTCTCTGTATGTAGTTACACATTGGACTGTACAGCCAAGTAGAATGAGGAAACTCCCCACCAGGCCAAGGTATAGTGGGGCTCCCATTTCATAGCTGAGGAGATAACAGTTCAAATTGGCTAATACCTGCCGTTCATTCACTGTCAATAAGGATGATTCAAAGGCCGCATATTACCTCAGCTTTGATGGATCTGCTTTGCTTGGTAAAAACGCTGAAACCACTCTGTTTATGTATAAACAATAACCGGCCACGTCCGATGCGCCTGCATGAGGGAACGCAGATGACACGTGGGAAAGACAAACAAGACGAACCAGAAAGTTTTTGGTTGCTGCGTTCGCAACCGCTGAGGCTTTGTGGATACTCACAGCCGACTAGATGGAAAGCAGACGCTGTTGTTAACATCCTGTCCTTGCTGCTCTGGTCTCCGCCGAGCTGTGTGCACTCCATTCCCAAAAATGTGAGCACCGTTCCAATGAGGCCGATGCATAGGCCGATCATCAGGTGCCCCGTGACGGCCTGGATGTATGCTGATGGCAGGCAACACACACGTCCGGGTCATTTATTTTACTGTGAACGCTGTGTAAACTGTGTGATTATTTCTACCCACTTTTGACTGTCCACAGCACCCTAAAGTCTACACAGTTCACCACCAGAGTGGAGTCTTCATGGCAGTCCTTCCAGAGGTTGGACCAGTACCAAGCTGTCTCCACCACAGAGGAGCCCCCTTGACCCCCCAGCTGGGCCACCCTCCAGTGAGAAAATACATAAAACAATTAAAACGGTTTTAGCATGTTGTATTCCAGTCATGTCAAACAGATATTCAATACATTAAAGGGGCAGTCCAGTGATTTAGTATTGTAATTCCATATAGTTGGGGGGCTCACAATAGACTGATTAAAACAAGAATGGTCAAAATTGAAGCAGCACAGGTTGAGATATTCCAGCTGCAACACTGGATCCTACGTTTCCCATAATGCAACTCAATAGCATCTTTCATTAGACCCTCCCACCCTCTAAATGCCCCGGTCTTTCACACTCCACTTATTATTGATATATTATCAAGCACTACATCAAGTACTCTTGATGAGTAAGCTTCATTCACACATTGAAATTTATTTTTATACAGTAGTATGATCATAGAAATATAGCAGCGGGATAGTCAGAGTGGCGGCCATTTTTATTTGTATCAGGTCAGTGACAAATTTGTTCCCACCTTTGTTCATTTTCTGTAACCAATGTAGCATTAAAGCATGATGGAGTCAGCTAGTTAGCTAGCTAGCAAGCTAACACTCAGAGTTGCTGTTTCCCTTTTGTTTCCTGAATAAGATGCATTCACTTAACGTTAATTCATTTGTAGATGATACAACTGTATTGTTCAACTTGTTCAGGTGACAATTTGAAACATGTTTTGGATATGGTGAAAGAAGAATTTAATCTTGGTTTGAGAGGTGAACTGTCTGAATTTAAGCTTATTTTCATCTTTTTAGTCATCGTAACTAGTAGACAGCTCGCTAGTTAGCTAACGCTAATGCTACATTAATAATAGAAAATGAGCCAATGGGTTGGTCCATTCTCTTCCTGGCAAGCTGCAACCAAACTCGATGACCACGACAAAAGTTTAATGACCGTTATACTTCTATTTCTATTAATGTTATTCTGTTGACATAATTTGTGTGTCATCTCCAACTAATTTATTATCTAATATCTCTCCCAAAAAATTAGATTTCAGAGACTTTATATTTCAACATTGTTTATGGTGAGTTTGCTTTGGAAATTTGTTACACTATTGCCAAAGACAATGAAAATAAGCTTAAATTCAATGAGTTTAACTCTTAAATCAAGATTAAATTCCTCTCACACCATAGCCAAAAGGTTTCAAATCGTCACCTTAACAAAATACAATTGTATCATCTGCAAATGAATTAACATTAATTGAATAAATAGGACGTCTCTCATTCAGGAAACAAAAAGAAAAGAGCAACTAGTTTCATGACATTTCAAAGATTCTTAGATTTTTTTTTAAAGTTGAGATGAAGTGAAATTGTCTTTTTAAACCTTTTAGATCACAGCCCCGGTCATATTGTGCACCTATTAAACAATATGTGCAAAGAAAAAAAAATACAGTGGCTCGATTATCGGTGTCAACTGGCTGATCTATTGTGATGTTTATATACTATAATTATATACTGGAATTCCTGTTTAAGTTTTCACGAACTTGTTGCTGCATTAAAAATGTTTACACTTGATTTGTAATTAAATTATTCAAATTAAAATAGTTAATCTTCAAGATTGTTACATTAAATCGCTTTTAAAAACATTTTTATGTCACATTTTTAAATTGCTGGTGTACAATTTATCTTAATAATAGCTTCTTCTAACTTGTATTTTTTTGCCTACCTCCAGTAGTCCATAGCCATGGTGCAGCCCACGAAACCCCAGCCCATGAGGCAGAGCAGCAGGCCCAGGATCTGAGCCAGTCTCCTCCTCTTCAGTCTGGTAAGCACAAGTTTATTAAGTGCAAATAGTTACTGGGATGTTAATACAGTGTAGACGATGAAGCCAATGATGCCGGTACGTGAAGGTCTTGACTGCCTTCCTGCCTTATTAAGGAAGTAGTCCACCAATAATTCAGGAAAATAAAAGCCAAGGGGGTTTTGCTTCAGATTAAAGCTGTAGATGGTCTTAGAGCGGCGGCTGCATGAGGGTTTGAATAACAGCGAAGCAGGCACTGTTTACTGTCAACCAGACCTGATGAGCCTGGTGGAGTTTTATTTATTGTGCACAAAGGCTGCCAGTTCTATTAGAACCGGATGTTTGCCTCAGCCATGTGTTATATTGAACCAGTATATATATATTGTCTACGCATTATAGGTGATAAACATGAACAACATGTTAATTCAGTGAAAAAGATTTCTCGCACAATTTTAATACAAAACATATTTGCTTTCATCACAGGTTCATGAACTGAAGACACAAGTCACATTTATTTAAATATAAGAGTTCTTGATGAACGGCGTGGTCTCGCTCCTTGAGCTGCCGGACAATGACGACACTGTCCGGCTGCCGCTGCTGCTGCTGCCGCTGCTGCTGCTGCTGCCGCCGCCGCTGCTGCTCTCCTCGACTCAGACAAAGTCGATACGCTGGACCTCGATGAGACGGTGGACTCCGATCCCAGTCCTGACCTCGATCCCGCAGACCCTGCAGACCTTGTTGTCCGCCCAGTGTTCGATGACAGCGCCGACTTGGCCGTGCGTCTGGATTTTGACGTGCGCCCCGATTTTGAGGAAAGGCCGGACAGTTCCGAGCGCTCGGACTTGGACGACTGTTCGGACACGGATGACACTTTGCTCTTGGAGGTGATCCCGGACACTGTGGATAGAGCTGTGGTGGACTTGTTTTGCTCGGGGTCTGGTGGTGCCTGGATGTTGATTACCCTGGAGAGAGAAACACTTGTCAAACATGACAAGGCTGACAAGTCCCAAATTAAGTCCAAAGTCAAGACTGGAATATCCTGATTCAAGTCCCAGGTCAAGACTGACAAGTCCTGAGTAAAGTCACAGACTGACAAGTATCGAGTTATGTCCCAAGTCAAGATAGGCAAGTCCCAAGTAAAGTCCCAAGTCAAGACTGACAAGTCCTGAGTCAATCCTAAGTCAAGACTGACAAGTGCCTAGTCACGTCCCAAGTCAAGACTGACAAGTTCTAAGTCAAGTCCCAAGTAAAGACTGACAAGTCCCGAATCAAGTCCCAATTCAAGAGTGACAAGTCCTGAATCAATCCCAGACTGAAAAGTATTGAGTCAAGTCCCAAGTCAAGCTAGGCAAGTCCTAAGTATAGTCCTAAGTTAAGACTGAAAAGTCCTTAGTCAAGTCCTAAGTCAAGACAGGCAAGTCCTAAGTCAAGACAGACAAGTCCCAAGTCAAGACTGACAAGTCTCAAGACAAGCAAGTCCCACGTCAAGTCCAGACAGGCAAGTCCCGAGTCAAGAGTGAAAAGCCCGAATCAAGTACCAAGTCAATACAGGCAGGTCAAGTCACAAGTCCTAAACTAAAATTAATTTTAATTTTACCTCACACAACACAGGAGCTTCTGGTCTACGGCTGCATCGATCGGTTTGTTTTTGATATTGTGTGACTTTCGGATCATGAACTAACGGGGCGTCCACAGCAGTACGTTGCTTTGCTTCTGATGGTATTGCTTCTCCAAACTAGCAGCCTCTAAGTTACTGTATGTTACGTTAATAAACCTACTATAAGGATGTATATATACCGTACATGTAACGGCGTCAACCTACATCATGTCACAAGGGAAAAAGTTTTTAGAAGTGCTTGTGAAAAAAAAAAGCATACGTACTATAAAAACCTCAGAAAACCCAAATGATGGACCCAACCATTAAGTATGATTTGAATATTAGGTAAAGGTTTTGTTTGATGCCAAGTTGACCCAAATCAAACCAGACGTGACATAAGAAAGATCAGTAAATCCACTGTTACTTTAACCTCTGCTCATGTTTGCACCTCTTTCACTGTCAGCAGCAGGATGTCTCAAAAACTTGACATCTTGAGTGTAAGAGTGAGGTGTAGATTTATTCTCTCTGAGCTCCTTCTAGTGTTGAAACTGATCCACAGTGTGCAGTTTTTTCTTCACTCGTTTACCCAGGAAAGCAGTTAAACACCAGCCCTCCTCTGCTTGTTCACACCAGTTGCTTTAGGGTTATATTTCAAGGTGGGAGACATTGCACATCTGCACCCTCCCACCTTTAACCTACTAACACCGCCTCACGCATTTTGGATGAGTCATTCCGTTTGGGCTCACGGGGCGCTGGTGTTTATTGAGGAAGCAGAGAGAGGAGTTATTTATTCACTTCCTCGGACATGTTTCAACATGAGTCTGTACTCACGTTGCCTCTCCTCCGCACAGCGGTTTGCACACTGACCACACGTAGAAGAAACCGCCGGTCACGTGAAAGGCCGAGCCGACCCAGCCGAGGAACATCGGGGTGCCGAGGTCGTACCTGTTGGGGTTAAGACAAAGAGATTGTGAGGTTAATATTTAAGGATTTGTGTTTTATTAAAGTCATTCTCTCTGACGGAACACGTTACATTTAAGCCTGTTAACTTACTTCAGTCCATCAAAGTCAGGGTTGAAGTATTCTACTGAGACATACTGCGCATAAACAGCATACCCACATGAGGAAAGCAAACCTGAAGAGAAATCATGTTGAGTCTTATGAGTTCAGAAAATAGTGTTAGTTTACTGTGTAACTTTTTAATAATAGAAAAAGACATCACTGTTTCCCAACTTGGGGGTTGGGACCATAGACTGTATGCAAGAAGTGGACGTAGTCACTGACGTCACCCATTGGTTTGTGGACTGATGTTTTGAAGCCTGAAGTTTGGCATTTTGGCCATCTGCATCTTGGGTTTTGGCCATTACCATCTTGGTTTTTGGCTATTACCATCTTGGGTTTTGGCTATTACCATCTTGGTTTTTGGCTATTACCATCTTGGTTTTTGGCTATTACCATCTTGGGTTTTGGCTATTACCATCTTGGTTTTTGGCTATTACCATCTTGGTTTTTGGCTATTACCATCTTGGGTTTTGGCTATTACCATCTTGGTTTTTGGCTATTACCATCTTGGGTTTTGGCTATTACCATCTTGGTTTTTGGCTATTACCATCTTGGGTTTTGGCTATTACCATCTTGGTTTTTGGCTATTGCCATCTTGGTTTTTGGCTATTACCATCTTGGTTTTTGGCTATTACCATCTTGGGTTTTGGCTATTACCATCTTGGTTTTTGGCTATTACCATCTTGGGTTTTTGGCTATTACCATCTTGGTTTTTGGCTATTACCATCTTGGGTTTTGGCTATTACCATCTTGGTTTTTGGCTATTACCATCTTGGTTTTTGGCTATTGCCATCTTGGTTTTTGGCCATTACCATCTTGGTTTTTGGCCATTACCATCTTGGGTTTTGGCTATTACCATCTTGGGTTTTTGGCTATTACCATCTTGGTTTTTGGCTATTACCATCTTGGGTTTTGGCTATTACCATCTTGGTTTTTGGCTATTACCATCTTGGTTTTTGGCCATTACCATCTTGGGTTTTGGCTATTACCATCTTGGTTTTTGGCCATTACCCTCTTGGTTTTTGGCTATTACCATCTTGGTTTTTGGCTATTACCATCTTGGGTTTTGGCTATTACCATCTTGGGTTTTTGGCCATTACCATCTTGGGTTTTTGGCTATTACCATCTTGGGTTTTGGCTATTACCATCTTGGGTTTTGGCTATTACCATCTTGGTTTTTGGCTATTACCATCTTGGGTTTTGGCTATTACCATCTTGGGTTTTGGCTATTACCATCTTGGTTTTTGGCCATTACCATCTTGGGTTTTTGGCCATTACCATCTTGGTTTTTGGCCATTACCATCTTGGTTTTTGGCCATTACCATTTTGGTTTTTGGCCATTACCATCTTGGGTTTTGGCTATTGCCATTTTGGTTTTTGGCCATTGCTATCTTGGTTTTGGCTGTTGCCATCTTGGGGTTTTGGCCATTGCCATCTTGAGTTTTGGCTATCGCCATCTTGTTTTTTTGCACCCAGAAGTGACACGAGAGGGCGACTCCTCTGGTTGCAAAAACACTAATTGTATAGAAGTCTATCAGAAAATGAGGCTACTTCTCACTTGATTTATTGCCTCAGTAAACATTGTAAACATGAGTTTATGGTTTCAGTCGCTAGTTTCAAGTCTTCTTCAATACAGCATGATGTTCGTTTAGTAAGTTATGGTCCCATTTCGAGTCAAATAGACCACAAAGCAGGGGATTTAGGGCGTGGCTACCTTGTGATTGACAGGTCGCTACCATGGCGTTGTCTGGTCTGGGAGTTGTCCATGTTTTCGTCTCAGAACTTTAACCGTTTCACAGTTTGTTTCAAGTTCATGAAAGGTAATTAAAATGTCTTATTCAGTATTGTACTTAGCTCCACACTCTCATGTCACTTGTGGTTGCAAAAACCAAGATGGCCACGGCCAAAACGCCAGTCTGCAACCAAACGGGTCATGTCACAGTGACTGTCTACTTATTATATGGGCAGCAGTAGATGAGCAACTCCCGTGTTCTGCCCGGTAAAATTTAAGTTTTTGTCAATGGAGTGTGGTGACTTTGAAAAGAGCAAAGATAGGTAATGACAGCAAGGTAAAGTGGTGGCAATATTCTGAATATAGTGTACACTCAAGCTGATTGTTATTTTTTAGGTGTCTAAAATCCACAGCAGCACATCGCTTTGCGTCCAGTGCTGGTACTCCTGTCTGTTTCTCCAAACTTGGGCCATGCTGACCATCATCTACTGTAGGTAATACACTGATTATGGATAAGTACCTCATACAACCACACTGTAAACCGTAGTACTGGACAGTTTGATCTGATAATGGTGTTAGAAGTTAAGTTAAATTGCGTGTTGGCAATATATAGGACAGTCAGCAGATGCATGTATATAAAGAGTAGAATATGCTGTACGCCGAGACCTTACCGCTGGTTATGTGGCACCATGCGCCGGCGTAGATCTTCTTATACTTGGACCGATCTTTTCCCCCAATGAAGGTGCACTCCATACCCAGCAGACTGAGCACAAAGCCCAGCATGCCCAGGGAAAGGGCCGCCATCAACAGGCCTCGCACTATCTGGACGTGGCCTGGAATCACACAGTAAGACACAAATAGACATCTATCACCCAGTGTGTTTGTTCCATCAAACAGGAGAGCAGCCCTCCTCACAGGCCAGTTCCTGAAGGAACTTTTTAGTTTCTTGAAAAGTAGTTCCAACAACTAAAAGTCCCTGGAACTTTTGGTGGAAACCTGACTAATTTGTGTAATCTTTGCAGGTCTTTTCACCACAGTCAAACAACAGAGGGCAGAAGGAACCTTTTAGTTCCTTAAAAAGTAGTTCCAGGGACTAAATGTCCCCAGAACTTTTGGTGGAAACCCAACTAATTTGCCTAAATGTCACATGTTTTTAAGTACTGTGGTGGAAATGCAAACAACAGTGAGATGAAGGAACCTTTTAGTTCCTTGAAAAGTAGTCCAGGTACTAAAAGTTCCTGGAACTTTTGGTTGAAACATGACTAATCTGACTAATCTTCGCGGGTCTTTAGACCACAGTGGAGATACAGACAACAATGGGTGAAGGAACCTATTAGTTCCTTGAAAAGTAGTCCAGGTACTAAAAGTTCGACTTTTGGTTGAAACCTGACTAATTTGACTAATCTTCACGGGTCTTTAGACCACGATGGAGATAAGATAAGATAAGATAAGATGACCCTTTACAGACAACAATGGGTGAAGGAGCCTATTAGTTCCTTGAAAAGTAGTTCCAGGAACGAAAAGGCCACAGAACTTTTGGTGGACCTGGCTAATGAGAGTCTAGATACGAGTGAAGACACTGTGTTAGAGTGGAAAATGTGTCACATACCGTCTACTGACCAGAGCATAGGGTAGTCGTAGCAGTTGGTGACAGAAGTTGAGTCCGTGAAACAGGATCTCCACAGGCTGGACCAGTACCAGGCCACCTTGATGATGGAGGAGCCCCCCATGCCCCCGATGGAGCTGATCTTCCAGCCCTCCATTGCCATGGTGCAGGCCACGAAGATCCAGCCCAGAACGGTCATCAGAAAACCCCAAATCTGGACCACACGGATCTGCATCTCAGGGTGAGTTGATCTCCTATCTAGGTTACAGATCCAGGGATTTATTTCTAAATCTTGATCACTTATCCACAATCCAATGACCCTTACTCATGCAGAAGGCGCGTAGATCCTGAGCTGACCATCAAACGGACGTGGAAGTGGCGTCCTACTCTGCTGCCGTCTCAGAAAAAGGGCGACGGGTGCATCACAGGTACAGATCAGGGGTGTGTTGTTGTTGTTGTCCAGGTATTGTTTTACATGAGGGTGAGAGACAACAGTTGCTCAGGTTCCCATGGTCTACAGCTGAGAGTAGTCATGTTTGAATCTGGACTGAGTGCTCAGCTCAGCATTTATCTCCAGTTACCAAAGCAGCTGCACCCCTCCATGTGCAGACAGTATTTACTGTATCATAGTGCATACTTTTCTTTAATGATTTTATTTTCTATATTTTTTTTGAATTGTGCAACCTAAACCAGAGCAAATGAAACATACATATAACAACTAAAAAATGCTAATAATATATACAAATATAAATTAGATATATATTTAAAATTAATTACAAAAATAAATGATTTAATAAGAAATAAAACAATTAAAATTAGACATAAAATTCAAACATTTTAAATAAAATATAATAATTATGATAAAGAAATCTACATATTAACTCACATTTTTTTGAATTGTGCAACCTAAACCAGAGCAAATGAAACATACATATAACAACTAAAAAAGGCTAATAATATATACAAATATAAATTATATATATTTTTAAAATTAATTACAAAAAATAAATGATTTAAATAAGAAATAAAACAATTAAAATTAGGCATAAAATTCAAACATTTTAAATAAAATATAATAATTATGATAAAGAAATATACATATTAACTCACATTAACGCATACAGAGTACATACTGTGTGATCCCGCCCACTTACTCTATAAACCAAAGGCCGACCCTAGTATCAGCTGTGTCATGTTAGTTTGATGGGAAGGAGGTTACATAATGCTCCAAATTTAGGCTCAATTTTGGCTTTAGACATGCCCTTTTAATGATAATAATATGCCGGTTTTTGAATGCAGTATCCTCTCCTGTATTCATGTGTGATGAAGATAGTCCCCATAGGAGCCATTTCATTGTCCTGAGACCATTTTTTAAACTTGACATCTCTGTTAAATCCCCTGTGGTGACCTCGAGGATAATCACAGCCTCACGAAACTTTACCGCCACAAACTAGAGACCTGGAGCATTCAGAGGATGGATGGATTTACTAGATAGGTCAAAAACAAGGTGGTTTCCAGAACAGAAGTGTTCGCCATTCAACAGCTGAAAAATGCAGTTCTCGCAGAAATCTCCAAATGTCAAAAGGTTTTGATCCCAAATCACATCACATATTAATTCTCGAATGGAAAAAAATGTTAAATTTAGCATCAAATCTTTGTAACAACTGGTATCATAATGTTATACACTAACAATTTA
This sequence comes from Pterois miles, assembly GCA_947000775.1. Lineage (NCBI taxonomy): Eukaryota > Metazoa > Chordata > Actinopteri > Perciformes > Scorpaenidae > Pterois > Pterois miles. The sequence continues at coordinate 2,040,308 of CAMQGK010000500.1, read as the reverse complement.
ATCTGTTATTTTTTATTTGTACTTATTTGTACTGTTGTCCAGCTATCTCCCACTAAAGACCCCCTGTGGGTCTCAGAGGGTTAAAACGCTCCCTTCAAGCTGAATAATACTCTTTGTGACAACATATCACGTCCTTTTACGTCCATATATACAAAAAGATGTATTATATCAGGAGGCATGGCGACAACCAAAGTATATTTCTGCATTAGTGACCTTTACATGTTCTGTGAAGTATGTACCAACACTGCAGCTATGACCTGAAGCATCAATCTGGACTGTGTCTCAGGCTTTAAGCTGCTGGTTATTAGTAATTTTACCAAGAACTCACTGTGCTGCGGGTCCCATAATTACAGCACAACGTCTTAGCGCTGTTGTAATTAGAGCTAAATCTGAGGTAATGAGAGTTAGGGGGAGTGATGAATGAGCTCCACTTTGTTTCGGATTATGACTAAGTTATTGGTAGTGGTAGGGAGATATTGGAAACGGCGGGCCGCTGGGTTTGATGAGGGCGGCTCTAATTAGCTTTAATTAGCGTGACACTGGGAACAAAATTGTGACCTGAGTTCGCTAGGCTTAAAACAATTTAAACTATTAGATATTGTGAAGTTTCTTCAGATTGGTCTCCCATTAAAAGTGTATTAATACTGCTCTCTGCTGGGCTGATTGCAGTAATGGCTCTGGGCCTGCAGATATCCTCGATTTGCTGCTGCTTTGACCACTTTCCCATTGAGATCAAATAGGTGAGTGGTTTCTAACCCTGTTTGTTACCCTTTAATATAAAGCAATGTCTTTTAGCCATACCTCATTGTTTATTAGAAAATGTTATAGTAAAATTATACAATCCACACCTATTCTTGCATTTTTCTTCTTATTAAATCATTGGCAACAGTTGACTACACACATAGGATTTTACTAATTAACCATTAATGCTATGCTGAACAGTTAAAATAAATATTAAAAAATAGCTAAAAAGCTGAGCAAACCTCAGAGGAGCAGCTTGGCTTTTATGGAGAAAAGCTGGTCCACCTTAAGAGCCCACCTTAAGGGAGTCTGAGCCAGAAGTTGGCTTGAGCGGAGGAGATGCAGCATTTACAGGGTTCCCGCTGGGTCTTTAAAAGTCTAAAAACGTCTAAAATCAATTGACATGAATTCAAGGCCTCAAAATATCTTCAAATTTTACAAAATGTCTTAAATCCAATTTTGGCAGAGCTTAAAAATTCATCAAGGTTTATTTAATTTCAAAAGAAATGCATTATCTTGCATTATCTTGCTAAGTAATGTTGTTGATGTTGCATTCAGCAAACTTAAGGGAGTGCTAAAAATGGGTAAATGCAAGTTCAACACTCCTACATTAATCAGTCTTATAGCAGCAGTGGCGAATCTGATGTTCCTTAATTAGTCTTTAAACGTCTTTAAAAGTCTTAAATTTGACATATTGAAACCTGCAGATACCTGATTTATTCACTGACAAATAAACTGTACACAAACTGCACTGCTACGTTCTCAGTATATAACGCCACCGACAACCTCACACTCATCACCGCCACACACATGCGGTCTGTCGGAAACTTGTTATTGCTAACGCCAGGCTGACAGAGTAACTTTACGCCAGGCTGACAGAGTAACGTTACACCAGGCTGACAGAGTAACGTTACACCAGGCTGACAGAGTAACATTACACCAGGCTGACAGAGTAACTTTACACCAGGCTGACAGAGTAACGTTACACCAGGCTGACAGAGTAACATTACACCAGGCTGACAGAGTAACTTTACGCCAGGCTGACAGAGTAACGTTACACCAGGCTGACAGAGTAACATTACACCAGGCTGACAGAGTAACTTTACACCAGGCTGACAGAGTAACGTTACACCAGGCTGACAGAGTAACGTTACACCAGGCTGACAGAGTAACGTTACACCAGGCTGACAGAGTAACTACACCAGGCTGACAGAGTAACTTTACACCAGGCTGACAGAGTAACTTTACACCAGGCTGACAGAGTAACGTTACACCAGGCTGACAGAATAATGTTACCCCAGGATGACAGAGTAACTTTACACCAGGCTGACAGAGTAACTTTACACCAGGCTGACAGAGTAACTGTACACCAGGCTGACAGAGTAACTGTACAACAGGCTGACAGAGTAACTGTACACCAGGCTGACAGAGTAACTTTACACCAGGCTGACACACCGCTAACAACCATTTAGCTAAACAAAACTGTATGGTGGAGATTTTTACTGGGAAAGTGGCTGCATGTGTTTTCGACAATAAACGCAGCACCGTGGCTGCTAACGACATTTTTATGTGTACCGTTGTCTTTGCGAGAGTTAGCTGGTTAACTTCCATATAACCTAAACCAATTAAACCTGTGAAGTCGCGGACTCACTGAGGTGACCTTTTGCAGTAATGACTAAAATTACGAAGCTTAAAAATCCAGAGTAGATGAGAAATAGTTTAATGCTTCATCCGCAGGGTGTCATCTCGCTAACGTCGGATGACTGACGCCTTTGTTTGGCTCATTTTCTGTAACGTGTTGCATTAAAGCTTGTTAGAATTAGCAAGCTAGCTAACTAACTGTTCTAGCTATTAGCAATGGTAAATTGATGGTTTATTAAACTTAGTTTATAGTTATTTTACTGTTAAATATGAAATGCTAATTAGTAATTATTACTAATTATTAGTAGTGCTATAATTTATGTTATTTCAACAGTTTATCATTGCATACATAACATTGTATATTCCATATATATGTTAATGATTAAGATAGTTTTAAAGCTTTAAGAAATTGTTTGTAAAACATTTAAACATTACATACATAGATATTTGTAACACTTTCTTCGTGGATAATAACTGGTTTATAAACCATCTATAAATTTTGTTTGGATGGTTATTATAAAGTTACAACTGATGATAATAATAATATAATAATACCTTATAATGTAATACCTTGTTAAATGGTTAATAAGTATCCATCTATAACATTATTTGAGTAGTTAAAACTTTAGCAATGGTTAATAATGGTCCATCCATCAATGTAATGTTTATAGATGTTTTACAAATTATTTCTAAATGGTTTAAAAATTATTTGGTGTTATTAACAAATATTTATTATAGTATGTAACATGTTTCAACAGTAAACTGATAATAAATTACTAATGTAATCAGAATATAATTATCGTCTCTTCTCAGCTATGATATGTTGTAGATATAAATAAATTTAATATTACACAACCTAGTGATAAAATAACAACAAAAATAGCATTACTAATAATTCACAGTTTTATGTAATGCACAGTTTGCATCATTTTGTTAAAGAAGCTCAGAATACACCTGACGTACTAAACACATCGCTTTGAGTTTTCACTTTAAATTCATTCGGGTGAAACTATTGTGAGCAGTCGTATATCTTGAAATGAAAGTCGGACGTGAGACAATACAATACCGCCATTATTTCAGAGAGCGTTGTGCGGCGCTCAGGACACCTGACACTTGTTTGCGGATGTGAGGCGCTCGGAAGCACACGGCGACGGCGCTCTGCCAGCCGGTTCAGGTATCCAGCCTCTGGGCCAGGAGGGTTTGCGTAACGTAGCCTGGGGTTCCTATTGATAATAATTCCTAGGTGGAGATGGATGGCTGATACGAGGGGAAACCTCCGGTCGGGCCTCCTGCTCTGAGTAGCCGTCTCTGGGGTCAGATGTGACCTGGTGACCCTTGGAGGTCAAATCAGTCCGGGCCGAGAAAGGCTGCTTGAGAAACGCTAACTGATGCAACTTTCCGTTTTCTTAAAGGAGATGATTAACTGCATGAGACCTATGGGCTCCAAAAAGTACTGTTTATTTTGGTCACTCATAAAAAAATACTTGCTCACATTTACAGAGTTGCTTCTAAATGTCTGTGAAAACAGAACTGAAAATGTTTTATGTGAAAGTACAAAACAAATCATATCCATAACATCTGAATTCCATCTTATTCATTGAACATAAGCTCAAGCAGGAGTCATTCACACATAGAGTACTATCTGTCTGTAGTAGAAAATACTTCCAGTTGACTGAATTATTATAAGATAGAGATTTAAAATGTGTCCGGTCTCCGTGAGGCGGGCAGGACAGGCCATCCTGATGAAGGTGACCGCAGAGTTTCAACGGTGTTTTGTGCCAAATCAAATTTCCTGCCTTAAAAGAAAACCAAGCTTATCTTTTACATCCAGTTATTGACAGAAATGTCCCCAAAAACGTAGCCATATTTAAAAATGAATCTGGCCACTTAAATCAATAGAATATGTCAACTGAATTATATGGAAGATGGAACCTGGAAAAATCATAAAATAATGAATGAATGACTCAATAAATAAATAAATTATCATTAAATGTAGTGAAAATAATATTAGAATATATATTACACATATTATACATAATATACATATTTATTTATTTATGTATATTTATTAATTTTGCCTTTGTTTTTATTAAGTTTTGTATTTATTTTTGCATTCATTAGTTATTATTTTTTATTAATTCATTAATTTATTTATTTTATTTATTTTTAAATGTAGGTATTTGTGTATCTATTTATGCATGATTTTTCCTTTGTATTTATTTCCCCAAACGTATTTATTCTGTATTTTTTTAAACATTTCTTGATTCATTTCTGCCTCATTTATATATATATATATATATATATATATATATATATATATATATATATATTAATTACTAGTATACATAATAAGGGAACTGATAGAATAAATAAATAAATAAATAAAGAACCAAATTAAAACAATATAAAACAATTGTAAATTTCTCCACTGTGGGACTAATAAAGGAATATCTTATCTTATCTTATCTTATCAATTTAACTCAAATTCATTTAATAAATTCAACATTTTATCAGTTAATTAATGGCTACATTTTGGCTACATTTAAAGACATTTATTCATTTATCAAGTCATTTATTTATTTATTTGGTTATGTTGATTTTGGCAGGTTCTGTCCTCCGTACAGTTATTTTCATGGAGCTGAGACACAGAAGCTCTTCAGAGCGAATGGTGTCCTTTGCTTTGTCAACTCTTGTAACAAGTCCATGTCACACGTAAGCGTTCCTGCCAAACTGCCTTGACGAGTCCCCTGGTTGCTTGCGGAGGCCGTTGGCTGTCTTGCTGTGCTTGTTGTGTGCTGTCACAAATGACGCAGCTCCACTGTAGGAGTATTCAGCTCTGCCAAGACACAAAAAAAAAATAAATTAAACAATTAAAAAAAATAAGAAAAAAATGGCTACCATGCTAAAATGTTCCCTCTTGATTATATCACCTGCTAAACAGTACAAGAACACCAAATCTTTAAAAAAAATTTAAAATAATTCCTAATTATCACCTCTGCCAGGAGATTATGTATTCAAACACATGGGTCTGTCTGTCCACGGCTAATCTTGCATACTACTGGACCCATCAGCCTAATATTTTTTGTGCTCATTTATGACTGTATGCTCAAGGACCTCTGATGGTTGCAGTGATTCAGACTTTTTGAAAACATTATTGACACCATATTTTATTGACTGTTTTATACCTTCATTGGTTGCTGGCTGATGAGTTAACCGCGGGCAGTTAAGCTCGTTTTACTTCAGGGAAACTTGAATCCAGAAGGTGTGTGGTTTTATTTTATGTTTAATATGGAGATTAGGTGTAAAACTATTTTCTTTCGTGACATTTCACAAATTCATGAGATTATTTATTAGACTAATATCTAGACTTAATCTACGAGAGTTTGTGTAACGTAGCGAATTTGCCATGTCTCCCAGCTGAAAGTACGGGAAAGTACAAATTTCCCTCCAGGGATTAATAAAGGTTCATCTTATCTTATCTTATCTTATCTTAGCATGGCTAACGTCACTATGCTAACATGCTCACAATGACTATGCTAACATGCTGATGTTTACCAGATATAATATTTACTCTTTATCTTAATTTAGTGGGTTAGTGAGCTAACATTTGCTAATTAGGGGGCGGCAGTAGCTCAGTCTGTAGGGAGTTGGTTTGGGAACCGGAGGGTCACCGGTTCAAGTCCCGACATGGACCAAGAACTGAGTGTGAACTGGTAGCTGGAGAGGTGCCAGTTTACCTCTTGGGCACTGCCGAGGTGCCCCTGAGCAAGGCACCAAACCCCCAACTGCTCTGGGCGCTTGTCAGGAGCAGCCCCCTCACTCTGACATCTCTCCATTTGATGCATGTATATGGATCCTGCATGTACTGTGTATAAGTTACAACAGAGTGTAAAAATTGAATTTCCCCTAGTGGGACTAATAAAGATTGATCTTCTTGATCTTCTTCTTCTTAACAGTGGAAGGATTAACCGAGGTGGTTTTAGTGGGTTTTTTATTTTGTTTCTGTTGAGTTTGAATGAATTGGGTTTTGCAATGAGTTAACCAGGTACTCATGCTAATCTTAGTTTGGGGAAAGAGAGAATTCAGAAGGTGTATGGTTGTATTTTTCTGGTATGAGAATATTTCCTCTCTTGACATTTTGTGAGGTTTTGATTGTGAGTTGATTTATTGGACTAAAAACGTTGAGAGAGCTCGGAGAACTTGCCGCTTGAACACATCTCCCAGCTGAAACTACGGGTTGGTGCGGCTAATGTCAGCATGCTAACATGACAATGCTAACATGCATATGTTTACTATCTTAGGTTAGTGAGGCTGAGTGTCATTAGATTTGCAAGTATTTGTGTGAAGTGACCAAAAACAGATGTGATTTCCAAACACTTGAGTTGAGCAAAGAATTGAGGCGATGTGATTCAAAGTGTGGTTGCTAAAGTGGTCAGCAATCAAATCTCTGGAAACCCCATGTCCCCTTACCGGCCTGAAACCAAACCCTGCTACATATTTCTTTGTATCTTCCCTCTTTCTATTCCTCTTGGCTTTCCCTATAGGTACCCTCAGTCAAGGTGACTTTCACTGGGAAAAGGTCCTGATTACCCGACTTTAACAAAGGAAACATTCAGCCGTCAACGGCTGCATTACTAATCGAAATGACGATCATACAGTTGGTTCAGCAATTATGAGACAAGATGTTGAGAGAGATTACTGGATTTTTTGGGGCTGTAACCGTCTCTCCATTGCAGTTAAAGTAATTATTTAAATTGTATGACTGAGTTAGCAACTCAGTACAGTTTAGAGTCCGTCCAAATCAGATTTCCTCTAAGCCCTTGTTGCTGATGACAGATGCGGGATCACTTTGATGGCATCCGACATGTTCGAAAAATCAAGCCATTTGCCTGATACTGAAGCCTTCGGACAAGGAGAGACAGAAGACAAGTCCTCCCAGGATGCACAGCATAGATCCAGCCCAGCCGATGAAGAGTGCTGCTCCCAGCTCAAACCTGGAGGGGAAAAAAAGATGTTTATGACTGGACTTCCTGTCATCTGAATGTGGTTTTGATCCCCTGTTTTAATCCCGAATACTTACTTCTGGGCCACAAAGAGGGGGTCGAAGAAGTCAGTTGTGATCCTGTGAGCGTATATGGAGCATGCAGTCATGCAGCAGAGGCCTACGGACAGAATAAAGAGGATTTCTACGGATTTCTTTCTAGTCTAAATCTGACTGGACTCAAAGCAGGAAGAGCTCATAATGTAATACACTTGAATGCGGCTTCTTAAAATGCGGCTCAAATGATGCGTTCCTCATAAATCCAGACATAGAGAAAGGTAATGGGTTGTACCGCTGAGAATGAAGTGGAAGCCAGAGAGGACGGTCAGACGGGCCTTGGTGGTCTCCGAACCCCCGATTTTCGTGCACTTCATTCCTACCAAGGCAAATATGGCACCGAAGAAACCCAGACATACGGCGGCGATCATCAGACCCCGACACACCTGGATATAGGCTTCATACAGAGAAAGAGTTAGTGTGCTTTACACTAGTGGTTCCCAAACTTTTTGGCTAATTACATTTCTAAAAATAAGAGTTTCTCTTATTTTAACAAATTTTAGAGGCTTGAAGTGGTGAAAGTGTGATACTCTGCTTAATTTAAAAGAGTAGTTCAACATACTGACACATTTATTCACTTTGTTGCAGAGATAGATAGCTTTATTACACTCTCATGTTGCTAAATGTGAAGCTACAGCCTGTAGCGGGTTAGCTTAGCTTAGTTTATAAAGTCTGGAGTAAACAGCTAGCCTCATTTTGTCCAATGGTAACAAACCTCGACAGCATACTAATTAACACATTATCTTGTTCATTTATTCTGTACCAAAACAGTTTAAAACCCACAAGCTAAGCTAAGCTAAGCTAACAGTCTCCTAGCATAAAAAGTTACTTCTCAAAATAAGAATGTCACTTAGTTTGAGGTGAACATATTCTACTTATTTAAGTTGCGTAGTTTGACATTTAATACACGTATTCACTTTGTTGCAGAGAGTTAGATGAGTATATTGATTACATTCTCATGTCTTTGTGCTAAATTTGTACCTACAGCCAGTAGCTGGTTAACTTAGCTTAGCATAAGGACTGGAAACTGGGGGAAACAGCTAGCCTAACTCTGTCTAAAGGTAACAAACCTCTATAGTTTACTATTTACACATTATCTTGTTTGTTTCATCCGAACCAAAACTGAAGTTTAAAACCCACAAGCTAAGCTAAGCTAACATTGTGCTAGCTGTAGCTTCATAATTAGCATGAGATTGGTATCAATCTGCTCAAATAAGTCTCAGCAAGAAAGTGAAAAAGAATATTTTCAAAAATGTCAGTCTATCCATATAGAAGCCTTCAGAGGTGAAAGAATATTCCACTCACTTCACTGTTTTCAACCAATCGCTAGTTTCAAGTCTTCTTCAGTACAACATGATGTTCGTTTAGGAAGTTATGGTCCCATTTAGAGTCAAATAGACCATAAAGCAGGGGATGCTTTAGGGCGTGGCTACCTGTTAATGACAGGTCGCCACCACGGCGTCGTCCGGGGAAGTTGTCCGTGTTTTCATCTTATAACTTTACGTACAACTTTACAATTTTGCCTCTAATAGTATCGTTTTGATCGCCGAAAAATGTCTTATTTAGCGTGTGGTTGCACTTAGCTCCACCCTCTTGTGTCATTTCTGGTTGCAAAAAACCAAGATGGCCTCAAAATGTCAGTCCACAAACAGATGACATCACAGTGACTACGTCTACTTCTCATACACAATCTATGCTGAAAAAGTGATAATATATCAAACGTGTATTCACAGCTTGTTTCTGCTAAAAATAGTTATTGACAGTACCGACCACGATAGCATGTGGCTTGTCTGTGTTCTTGTGTCATCACGGCAAAATTTGGACCTGGAGACACCAACGTTAGCAGCAACTACCACGGAAGCAGGTTTCTCGGATCTCGCATTTCACAAGAAAAAAGCTTTGAAACAAGAGTTTAAGTTTGTACTGTAGAACGTAGCAGTCCCGATACTTTACAGGTGTGTAGTAGTAGCCAGGGTGCGCGAAGTAGGGGGAACGTAGGGGTGAAACGTTACATTTTTACGATACGTTCCGATTTCCATGGTTCTGATACGATTTAAGGACGATATTTGGCTCGATTCAATGATTTGAAATCGAGTTTTTTTGCCAAAAATTCAATCGGTATGACAGTGAAATACATAGCTGTTTACTGGACAGTGCAGGTCAGGATTCCTTAAAGTTTTTCTTGTAAGGGAATCAGGGATAAATTAATTATGGATATAAACAAGTCAACAACAATTAATGGCAAATACTCACAAATAATAGAAAGTGCAGCTGCAGGACCTGCTGCTTCAGTTCTCAAGATACGAGGCAGTGCAATATTTAACAAAAAATATAATAAACCAACTTGTATTCAGGTGAAATGAACAGTGGTTTAATCTGCCGCTTCTGTGCTCATGATGCTGTGTGTACACAGATATCATGACGGGGAAAAGGTCGTTTTCTCTGAATGAATATTTCGGGGAAAACGCCTGTGGGTGAAGCCGCCCTCGTCAGGTGGACTGATAGCGCCTGGCAGCTGATGCATTGAGTGCTAAAACATACATCCGTAACATTTGTGGTGTCTAAATACAAGGTGCAAATTCTTAGTAGTGATACAATAGATAATTTACCTTGCAAATCAATTATAGATTGATATACATCCCCTGTGAAGGATGACTTAGGCGAGGAAGGGGCCATTGGACTCCCACTTTCCAGCCCTGGCCTGATTTGGCATAAAGATTAAGATAAGATTTTGGTGACCCCTCAGATTTATGTTGGGACCTTTTGGGAGCCGCTGCTTTTAAACCAAAGGCTTGTAGGAATAGGACGGGAGTTTAAGTTTGTGCTGTAGAACAGCACCTAAGGAAATACATTTTTTTGCCACAAGACATTAGTGCTGGAGCGTCTGCAAGCAAGACCTTTTCTTATTGTTACTGGCAAGCAATGGGAAGTGACAAGTGACCTCTGCAGGACAGTATGACTTTCTCAAGTTGCTTCATTTGGACACATTAGGAGGCTGTATCAGTCCAGCTGGCCTTTAACTTTAAATGTTGTGGTTGTTTGTGGCCTGAAGTCAGAGTCAGAAAAGGAAATATCAAGTTCCAAATGCATTTGTTTACAATGGTGGTCATTCATCCAAAAACAGCATCAGTGCTTCGGTTAGATGGATAGTTCTTCGGGAGCACACACAATGATAGACTTATCACTGCTGCCTGACCTCAGATAGAAACCATCGGCAACTTGCTACAGCAACAACAACCACAGTCATCTCACAACTCACCATCCAGAGCCAGCATCGAAGGGAAGTCCTTGCAGTTGGACACGCCGGTGGAATCAGTCACACACGTTTTCCATAAGTTAGACCAGAAGGTGGCAGTGGTGATGACCGTCCCGTCCACAGAAGACACCTTCCAGTAGTCTGTCGGCAGGGTGGATGACACCAGGATCCACCCTGAGATGGTCAGGACAAAGGCAACAATCTCCCTTGCCATGTTGCCCATCTTTCCTGTGGCGTGGAGGTCCCGACTGGGACAGATCTTTGCCTCAGTGAGAGGAGGTGGGAGGGTCGGTCGCCGGACAGGTGCGTCAGCGTCGACTGTTCTGCAGAACTCCTCCACCTGCCAAGCATCTACGCCCCAGACTCAGTGCTTTAAAGTGCACATCAGTCACTGGCACACAATCAGTTGCTGTATGGTGTTTGTGTGTGGGGGTGCACTCGCTAGTCATCACTCCACACAGGGGGTCTGCAAGGGGATCTGCAGGAGGAGGAAGTCTTTAATTGAAAGGATCTGAAAAGTCTTTGACAGAAAAGGAGCACAAGATGGAGAGATAGCAGAGATTTGTGTGGTGGATTGACTGAATGAATGAACTGCATTTTCTTTTTTTGCTGCACCAGAATTTGGCAGTCCAGTACTTCAAGTCCTCACTATAGCAGCAGAACTGAATAAAGGCAGTGCAACTAGTTCGAGTATAATCCCATACTGGTTTTACGGCATTATAGCGGCATCAAGTGGCAGAAAGGAGAGGATGCTTCAAACTATCTGGAAGGTCACCTCATCATTTCCTCACTTCTAGTCAAAGGTTCTCTATACGATACTCAGAGCCTTAATACAGCAGTAATGTCTACCTGAGCAGAGAATGAAGTCACTCTCTGAGTGAGAGCTTCTCCCTGCTTTGTTGACATAGCTGCACGCTTTTAGATTAGTCCATGTTCACACATGTGAGCATGCGCTAATGGCTAGCTTACGGCTGCCATTCTGCACTACGCTGTCCCGACCAACGCCACCGGTGTGGAAAACAAGCACCCACCCTCGGGGTTCCCCCCAGGTAAACACCGTTAGCTCTGTTAGCAGTGTTGCCATTGATTTCACTGTTAGCGCTGTCAGCAGTGTTGCCATTGGTTTCACTGTTAGCGCTGTTAGCGCTGTTAGCACCATTAGCGACATGCTGCCGGCTTAGCCGTCGCCATGTTGAGAGCTGTATGGAGGCAACAGAAAGGCTCCCAATCTATCATATATCACCTTTGCCCAAACCAAATAGAGTGCTACAGGAATAAGACCTAAAACCCAGAAACGAGTTAGCATATTAGCACTTTGGGTTCCCTCGCCTGGAAGTCAAGATTTTTTTATTGTCTGTTTATGGCCTAATGTTAGTTTTTTACTTCTGGCAACTGCATTCCAATGGACCAATCCCATTGGCTTTTTGTAATCTAGTACTGCTTAGCATTAGCATGGTAGCATTATGCTAGTTACTGGCATGGCAGCAGACCCTTATTTTTTTTTTTTCAGTTGCTTTGATGTAGTTTATATTTGTGCTAATACCAATTGTAGTAGCACATTTAAGCAAGTTCAATCTTAACTATATAAGTTTGAAAGAAGTACAAATATGATGTTTATATTAATAAGAAATAAAACACAACCTGTCTAAATGGTGGCTAATGTTAGCAAGCCTGATAGATAATGCTGTGTAAAAAACATTTTGCTGACTTTAGGTTGCTTTTCTTTTCTACGTTTTACCATTTGACATTGTCCTGTATTATCACTTTTGACAACAGTAGTCAAGGGAAAGTCACATTACGTCTAGCTGTAGTATACTGGTTATTGTGACACAAATATTTTAAATTTCAGCCTCACACCACTATTTGCAGTGGTGTAATAAGTACTCAGAGTATTTATGTAAGTAAAAGTTGCAACACCACAGAGTAAAAATACTCTATAAAAGTAGCTAAACTGCTAAAAAGCCCATAGAATTAGGTTGTAATCCATAATAGTGTAACTGGACAAAAACAGATCATAGGTTTTGTTTGTAACGAAACTTAATCATAAAGTAACTACAAGTGTTCACTATGAAATTTAGTGAAGTTGAAGTATAAAGTTGCATGAAATGGAAATACTTAAAGAGGACCTATTATGCTTATGTTAAGGTTCATAGTACTTGTATTTGTAAAAATAAAAAAAAAAAAGCTTTAGTTTTCTCATACTGACTGTGATTGGTCACCTGGCTCAATCTGTTGCGATTGGTCAACCGAATCAAACTCTTTGGACTCCGCTTCAGCTCCACTCTAGCTAGCTTTGTTTGAGGGCCAGCCAAACTAGCCGCTAGCCAGCTATTAGGCCAATGTGTTACTTGATGACATCACTAGGTTATGGAAGAAAAGAGGCGACAAGGCAGGACTTTGTAACTTCTTTTACAAGCACCAAAACGGATAAAACACACTAAAGAAAAGGGGAAAAGCTCCAAATCATAACAGGTCCTCTATATATCGATATATTTTAATAGTTGAATAGATGAGCTGTTCTACTTTCCACATATACAGTCACCCCTTTAATATCTGCCCACACAAACTACCACCATTGTGTTCTATGTGAGTTTCATTTATTTGTATCTGAGTTGTTTTTATATTCTGTTCTGTGCTGGCGCCCGGTGTTGTGTTAACAGCATGTTTTGTGATTAGGTTGAAATGTTGCTATAATTGTCACTAGCTGAAAGACGAGTAGAAACAAATCAGAGAAGTAAAAAATAGACCCGCGAGCTGGATTAATGTGTATGTCAATAAGGGCTGCAGAGCAAGCAGCAAGCTTTAAATGGTGATGCAAAAAGTTCCAGGAAGGTGAGTCAGTGGAAAAACATAATGGGTAAAGTAAATCAAAAAGTCACCGAGAAGCAGTCACAAATTTACAAGTAAAAATATTGGGAAATGGGAAGACTCAACCCTCTGAGCACACCGAGGCAGCGAGCCAGGTACTAATTAAATAAATTCCTAATCTTGGACTGAAAACCGTTCACAGTGTTGTAGGTCACCCTGTTTTATCGCAGTGCTTTTTCAAACAAGGATTAGAGCTTAATCTCCGTTTGTTGGGAAAGAGGCATTGTTTCCGGGGCAAATAATTACCCCTAACATTTCCTGACAGCGTTGCACTGCAGCTGACCCAGAACCTTTCTGGCGTCGTAAAACCGCCGCAGGTACAGTGTTCCCACAGTCAGCATCAGGTGTTTTAATGTCAGTAAATGACGGCGAGAAGGTGCTGAGAACATTACTACGTAAATCTCTAGATATTTGAAGCCTTGATGCGTTTCCATGGCCGCTGTTGCTGAGCAATCTCAGAGGGGACTTAAATCCTATAAAGCTGCTAATGAAAGGGAAGCAGCTGGCAGCAGATTGGTGGTGACGTCCCATTAAGGCCACAGATATGATAAGATGATGATGTTGGTTGTCACCAAATTGTAAATGCAGGGCATCAGCAGATATCCTTCATAGCACACTGTGAGAGAAAATGATAATGGAGCTGAGCAGGATCACAAGAAAATATGAGAATGAAAAGAAATGTGATTTACAATACAACAATATGGGCCTACATATCCACCAAATTAATTCATTGCTTATAATAACTTTGGTAAATCCATAGCTATTCATTTAGCACCATCATCTGGTCAAAATTTGGACTTGTCCAATACTTTGGTTGGTTAGGTCCTAAAACCCGAAAATGAATTCACATTTTAGCACCTCAGGTTCCCTCGTCTGGAAGTCAATGGGTTTTGTTTAGATGTCTCAAATAATGTCTGTGGTTAACACGATCTGAAGAGATTTTCACATATTTTTTCTTTGAAATAAAATGCATCAATGAATACCCCACTCATGAATATTGCCGCTTTTTAAAAAAAGGCGGTCACTAACAAGTGGCTAAATGAGACTGCTACATCATTTATCGTCATCGCGTCAACTCGTCCGCCTTGTCAGCATTCGCTAACATTACGTTGTAAACAAACTATACTGTAGTTCGTTTATGGCCTAATGTTAGTTGTTTACTTCTGGCAACTGCATTCCAATGGAAACATCCCATTGGCTTTTTGTCGAGGGAGCCAGGGCGATGCTAACATCTGGGTTAGCCTACAAAAATTCCCACAGCACTCTATACCTGCAGAACTAACAAAATCCCCATCAGCCTCAGCTGTACTGTTCAGTGCTAATTAGCAAATGTTAGCTAACACCCCAAACTAAGATGCTGAAAATAATAAATATTATACCTGCTAAACATCAGCATGTTAGCACTGTCACTGTGAGCATGCTACTAAAGTATGCCAAGTTAGCATTTAGCTTTAGCACCACTGCTAGCATGGCTGTAGCTTTGGTTAAGCTTACATTTGTGCTTCTGTCACTTGGAGTGGCAGAAGCTGGACATTTCAACAATTTGTTACATTTCGTTTAGCATCTTTATTTTTGGTCCACTCTATTGTGATTGGTCAACAGAACCAAACTCTTCGGACTCTCTGCTCCAGCTCCGCTTTAACTAGCTTTGTTAGAGGGCATTACCAGTGGCCAACCTCTTGGTGTGAGCATTCAGCATGATGATCATTTAGTTACTTCTGATCTTATTTAGAGTCAAATAGACCATCAAGCAGGGGAGGCTTTAGGGCGGGGCTACCTTGTGATTGACAGGTTGCTACCACGGCGATGTCCGGTCTGGGAGTTGTACATGTTTTCATCTTAGAACCTTAAACCTTTCATAGCATCTTCTCAGTTCATCAGAGGTAATTATAACCTTTTTGGTCGCCTGTCTCAGGTAGCATTCTGTTGCTATCTTCCCCCTCTTATGTCACTTCCGGTTGCAAAAAAACCAACATGGCGACGGCCAAAATGCAGACTTCAAGGCTTCAGAACAGCAGTCCACAAACCAATGACATCTCAGTAACTATGCCCTATGCCACTTTTATGACTTTTGTGTTTCCAGCCTGCTGGAGTACACTTTGGGATTTATAGCTTTGCAGACCTTTTACATGCACAAAAAAACCTATATAACACATTAAAGGAAAGGGGAAACGCACAAAGCTTGATAGGTCCTCTTTAATTTTTGGTTTACTGCAGACATCTATGGATTCTTGGCCTCTGTGGTACGTCTTGTATCTTTTTATTTTTCCATACTGTTTTGCTTATATGTTTCCTCATGAAGGCTGTTGAAATGGTTCGCACGGTGCTACTTATGACAGTTCGTTCCATCTGAATCTAAACAGGAAGACACATCTTGTAAACTGTTCATTAAAGTGAAACAAAGAACACTTTGTGCTCATTGAAAGGAGAGAAGAACCTGGGGGTACGTGAGGTAAAAGTAGGCCAATCACACGACCGGGATGGCATGAGAAAGGAGTGATGATCCCTGTAGATGAATGTTTTTTGGGCTGAGTTCAGCTGCTTGTAATAATCTCCTGCAGCCCTTTTCCCAGCTGGTGCTAGCTAAACATCAACAGGAGGACAACGTGGATGGGCCAGGGCCACCCCAGTCTGTTATCTCTAGATTGTCAGTGTCAGGGTAATAGTTTATTTTGGTTGCATGTGACTGGATTTATTTTTGAGCCTTGAACATTGAAATGGGAGGAGGGCGAAGGGAGGAGAGGAGGGAGGTCTCTAGTCTCGTGGTGGGAGGAGAGGAAGGAGGTCTCTAGTCTCGTGGTGGGAGGAGAGGAGGGAGGTCTCTAGTCTCTCCCAGGTCTTATATTTCAGTGCAGGAAACACCTGCATTGTGTCAGAGGGCATCCGTCATCTATAGCCGGCTCTGAATTTACAGGATGTGTGCACGTCACATGTCTGTATGGAGGACAGAACCTGCCAAAAATACACAAACGAATAACCACATAAATGACTCGATAAATACATACTTGTTATTAAATGTAGCAAAATAATATTAAATATAGGAGTCAGTCAATTGAAATATTTTATTGTGATTAATTACAAGATGATGTTAATCATGATTAATTGTAAACTAATCACATTCTTTTAAACTACTAGCATTTAATATTGCTTGCTTTATGCAAGAATATGGATATATTATTGAAAATCAATAATATAAAACAATAACAAATTGTAGTTATTCCCTTATGTATTTAATATTTCGGTGTCGATTCACTGTGCAGTGCCATTTTTTTGTTTTATTTTAAAGTATTGCAATTTACACCAGACCATGGGGAAATAGTTGAATCATACACTTTTAGACTTTTATTTTGGAAAATATCTAAATTAATACAGTAAGAATGTTTGATTTAGTATGGAGTATTTATTACAACCCAAAAACCAAAGAATAAAGACATTTCCCTCACAAATTAGTGGTATTTTCTATATAATTTTAATGGTGTAATATTGAATATAATTGATAGTATAATATTGAATATAATCCAATCTATCTTATTTACGTAATTTATCATTTATCTTTTTTATATTTTGAAAATGTGCATATTTATTTATTTATGTATTTATTTATTTATTTATTGATATATGTTATATTTTGGCAGGTTCCGTCCTCCATATCTGTGTGTATATGGGTCCAGGAAAAACAGTGAAACTGACAAAATAAATGAATACATAAATAAATGTCATGAAATGTAGCAAGAATAATATTAAAAATAAATGTTGCCATTGATATGTCTGTTTTCATTTGTTTTATCTTTGTATTAATTACCTTATTTATTTACTCTTCAGTTTATTAATTTATTTTTTCACATTTATTTTTTACATGTATTTATTTTAGATTTATTTTTTAAATGTATTTATTTTAGATTTATTTTTTAAATGTATTTATTTTAGATTTATTTTTTACATGTATTTATTTTAGATTTATTTTTTACATGTATTTATTTTAGATTTATTTTTGAAATGTATTTATTTTAGATTTATTTTTGAAATGTATTTATTTTAGATTTATTTTTTAAAATGTATTTATTTTAGATTTATTTTTTAAATGTATGTATTTTAATTTTTTTAATGTATTTATTTTAGATTTATTTTTTAAATGTATTAATTTTAGATTTATTTTTTGAATGTATTTTTTTAGATTTATTTTTTAAAATGTATTTATTATAGATTTATTTTCTAAATGTATTTATTTTAGATTTATTTTTTAAATGTATTTACTTTAGATTTTCTTTAATGTATTTATTTTAGATTTATTTTTAAATGTATTTATTTTAGATTTATTTTTTAAAATGTATTTATTTTAGATTTATTTTTTAAAATGTATTTATTTTAGATTTATTTTTTAAATGTATTTATTTTAGATTTATTTTTTAAATGTATTTATTTTAGATTTATTTTTTAAAATGTATTTATTTTAGATTTATTTTTTAAATGTATTTATTTTAGATTTATTTTTTAAATGTATTTATTTATGTATTCATTTAGTTTTTTTAGGTTCTGTCCTCCATATGTGTGGGTGTACGGTAGAAATGCGAGATGCTATGCTATGTTTCCTTTGCCGTGGACTAATTCTGATCACAAGTTGCTCAAGTGACACACTTTACTACTATTACACTGGCACGCTGTATTTCCTAATCAGCGGTGATGCATGTTTATGCCGTAAACATGAGATAAAGTCAGTCAGTGTGGCTGCGTGACTGCACAATTTTAAAGCCATGTGTGTGTGAAACGAAGAGGGATTTTGCACAGTCATTGTGATAAGACTGACGCAGGCCACACATCTAACAGACCTTCCTCCTTTGAACAGACTGAGAGCGATAATCTGTAAGATTTCAGTCCTGGTTGATTTTCTATGTGAGTGAAACAATAGACAGTGTGGAGTCCTTTTGTTGATACGCAAGCTTAGAAATAGGACTGAAAAATTCACAATACGCAGTGTTTTTCAGAATTATGTTTCATTTGTTTTGTTTGTATACAATGGAAAAAAACTAATCTTATTCATAATACTGCAAATGAATATTTCACTTTGGGCTGTCAAAGTTAACACGATAATAATATGTTAACGCAAACTTATTTTAACGCGACTAATTTCTCTAACGCATGAATGCAGCTTGCGATTTTTAGACTGTAGCGAGCTCATTTTAAAAACTAAACCTGAGGAATCCATCTGCATCAACCATCGAGAAGGATGCTAAATAACGCTCCAAGTTACGTTTTAGTGAGGAAAATCTGGCATGTCCATTTTCAAAGGGGTCCCTTGACCTCTGACCTCCAGATGTGTGAATGTAAATGGGTTCTCTGCGTCCCCACCAGTCTCCCCTTTACAGACATGCCCACTTTATGATAGTCCCAGTCAGTCTGGATCAAGTCATAGTCACATCAGCACTCTGACAGCTGTTGTTGCCTGTTGGGCTGCAGTTTGCCATGTTCTGATTTGAGGTTTTTTATTTATATTTTTTTTTTAATTTCAAGACAATATTTGTCATTGTTTTTTGTTGTTAATTGATTTCCAGTAATAAATATATACATATACTTGCATAAAGAAGCCTATGTTAATAAGAATATTAAATAAATCTCCCTTTAAGGTACATTTTGAACATATAAAAAATATTTGAGTTACTGTGGGTTATTATGGACAATCATGTGATGAAATATTTTTAATTGATTGACAGTCCTGATTCCAATACTTTCATTAGTTTTTATGATTTATGAGTGATGGGCTCATTTGATGGCGACTTCATAGACATTTATTTAAATGTCTGAGGCTTTTGAAAACCTTGAGACAATAGTGATTTCACTACAGTACAATTTCGTTTTGAAATCATTCAACATTTCATGCTTCCAATTCATCATAGTCATTTAATATCATTATTAAATATTATTTTTCAACACGTTATTCCTTACTTTTAGAACAGTACTTTCTGATACATGTGAAGTAGACCTGTAGAAATGTTTTATATTTTCACATGATACTGTACATTGACTGTAAATGTTGCTCAATCTCAGATAATCCAGGTAAATATGACTCAAATTAGTTTATGGCAGCTGCACGACACAGCCAATGGAATGCACTGTGATTATTCTAAGCCAATCACGTGAAGGCAGAGCAGAAACAAAGCCAATTGCGTGCGGGCGGATCTTGTGTTTCAGCCAATCCCTGCGTCTCAGGGGCGGGGCCATGTGAAGTGCTCGTTAATGTTTTTTTGGTGCAGTTCCTTTCGGGGGAGACGTAACCCCGTCCTGCTCCGTGGGCGCATCTGCCGACAGATGTAACATGACCGCGGACCGAAGCCACGTAGCCTGGAGTAGCAGTTTTTAAAGGGGATAAAGTTGAGAGGAAACTAGCGTGAGAGTGAGAGCCACCATGGAAAAAGTCAGTAAAGACACGAAGACCAACCCGGCAGCGACGGCGAGCCTTTTATCCAAGATATTTTTCTGGTAAGTCGACCGAAAGCCCCGGATGGTAAACCCCGTTAGCTTCTGTTAGCGGGGGATTTAAAAACTAGCTAAACGCGCCGCTACAACAGCGGAAAAAAGCGTCTTTTCAGCGGCCACGGTCGGTTATAAAGATGTTGTTTCACTTGGAGAAAGTGTTAGTCAGTGTGGATCACCCCTGAATCACGCGAGCTCCCCGCGTGTTGCAACCACGGTTTCCTGTTGAATCATTTTATTGTGGTTCCTGAAGTTTAATGAGAGAACTGGACCAACTGGACCAGTGTCCATGAAATACAGCAACATGGTTCCGGTTGGCATTATTATTAATTATGTATGTATATATGTATATATATATATATATATATATATATATATATATATATATATATATATGTATATATGTGTATATATGTATATGTATGTATATATATGTGTATATATGTATATATGTGTGTATATATGTATATGTATGTATATATATGTGTATATATGTATGTGTGTATATATATTTTATATATATATATATGTATGTATATATATATGTGTATATATATATATATATGTATGGCGTATATGTATGTATATATATGTGTGTGTATATATGTATGTATGTATATATATATGCATATATATGTATGTATATATGTGTATATATATGTATGTATATATATATATGTATATATGTATGTATTTTTTTGTTTGACTTTCCGTCTCTCGTTGTTTATGTATTCATTTTTATAATTTTTATATATATATATATTTTTATATTTTTACAAATATATTTATTTATTTACTCAGCTATGTTTATATTTCGTCAGTTTCCGTCCCCAGGATAAACGGTGAAACTGCTAAAATAAACGAATGAATAAATAAATGTCATGAATTGGACCAAAAATTATATAAAAATAAAAAAAAAAAATGAAATGTAGCCATTAATTCATTTATAAAGTGTGACATAAATTGCTATTTCTGTTTTCATTTGCTTCTTTATTTATATGCTTTATTTATTTGTTTAATACTTGGGTGTCAATTTGATACGTGTTTATTATTATTATTATTATTATTATTATTATTATATATTGCATTTTGTTATTGCACTTTTTGTTAACTTTTTTTATGGGCAAAAGTTGAAGCATACATCTCTAAGGACTTTTACTTTGAAGAAATATCTAAATTAATACAGTGAGAATGATTAGTATTTTTTACATTTTTTTTTCCAGCAACCCAAAAATCCAAGAGTAAAGACATTTCTTTCACAAATTAGTGAAATATCCTATAAAATCTTAATGGACATGTAGTGTTTTCCGCTTCTGGTGTATATAATCCAATCAGTCTTATATCCTCGTGTATTTTGTAAATACAGTTCCCTTTGTTCACACCTTATTTTGAAAACCAGATGTAGTCCCAGGTGTCTATTTCCTCTAACTTCTCCCAGGTGGTCTCCAGCTCTCCGTCAGCTCCGTTCTCTTGATCCATCCGTGATCAGCTCCGGCGCCGTTGAATATATTTAACATAAATAACTCCTCTTCTTCTTTCTCCATCAGGTGGCTCAACCCTTTGTTTAGCGCCGGATCCAAACGCAGGCTGGAGGAAGACGACATGTACGAAGTGCTACCGGAGGACAAGTCGGAGAAGCTGGGACAGGACCTGCAGAGGTAGGGAGGCCTTCAAAATCATCTCTCAGCCCGTGATTAGTTCCCATAGGTCACCAACAGGTGCTGCTGGAAAGTGGTCGGCCAAGATACTGCTGTAAATATACACGTATAAAGTCAAAGAGCTGGCCTCCTAGCCACTGTAGCCAGTCCGACTAGTCTGTAACATAAATTAAGAGCCAACTAACCAAATAATACTTCTTTTGGCATGTTTAATAACTTTTAGGGGGTACAGGGGTCTTCAGGGGGAGATGTCACATAGAGGTGGTGTACATCATCTGAAAGCTGGGAACCTGAAGATTAATCTGAGATGCAGCTCAGCACTGTGTTCTAGTCATAAATCAGAAATAATCATGAATTAATTGAATAATTTGAATAAATTGGACAGGATTTTCAGCATTATGATAGAAGTATATGATGTGCGTCCCCATGCTGCATGATGTCTCTTAAGCTGTTGCAGCAGTATTTAAGTTGATACCATTTGTTACACAGATTTAGTGCTACATTGAACCATTTTTACTGTGAGAATTGATAAAAATGATCAATAATCCCTCCAAAATACCACATTCAGACACCAAGACCTTGAGAAACACCACAGAAAAAGTCATGCTGTGATTTGGTATTGAAAACTTCTGACATTTGGAGATCTCTGCAAGACTTCCTTTTTCAGTGATTGGATGGCGAGCACTTCTTGCGTAAACTACTCAGAACCCCCCTTATTTTCAATATATCTAGGAAAGCCATCCATCCTCTGAATGCTCCAGGTCTCTAGTTTGTGGCTGTAAAGTTTCACGAGGCTGTGATTATGCCAGAGGTCACCACAGGTCATTTTATACAGTGAGGTCAAGTTTCATCCTCAATAGTGTCAATTAATGTAATTCAAGACTGCCATTTTGCCAGGTCGGGGTCCGTTTTAATACCGAAAACCAAACGGCTGATCCTAGTTTTCCGTCGGTCACATTCCTGTTTTGCAAGAAGGGCTTCACTAGATATGAATTAAATTTTTTTTTTAATGCTTCTGTGAAGTTTGTGTTGGAGTCTGAGTTGTGGTGGGGGCTGGTCGTTAGTTTGTATTGGCAAATTCAATATTTAACTGAACATAAGCGATGCTATGGTTGCACACGGTTAGCCCTGAAGCAGAGCTGAAGCGCATTTGTTGGACTTCCCGATAAAATACAATCAGCAATCTTCACATTAAAAACAATGATGCTCTCTCTCTCTTTCTTTCTTTTTTTTAGGTTACAATCTGTTCAAACATTGGCGATAAATAACGATTCTATGTGTAAAAACTTACATACTGTCCCTTTAAGTCGCCCCAATTCATCCAAATTTTTAAAAGTCTTGAATTCCAGGCATCTTAAATTCAAGGCACTGTCACTTGAGTTTTGACTGCTCACATCAGTCAAAATATTTACATTTAAATTATTGTTATTGATATCTAAAAGTATGATATTATGAGTTAAAATAATTATAGATCTCAAAGTCAAAAGACATTTAATCACCAGGAAGACGAACATATAATTAAAAGCACTTTTGACCCAACAGATCTTTCTGACACATTTATAGATATGTTGAATTATCAGTCTGCCGCAGACACGTCCCGCTGTTGTTGACCAAACAGCCAGTTTCAGTACTTCAAAATAAATTGATTTGCAAAGCAGAGCGTCCCCACATTTATCGTTTCTGATGGCTCAAATCAGAACTGCAGATATCTGTTTAAAAAATGACGCATAAAAGATAAATATCTCCAGTATGAATTAACTGTTTCCACGCATGCACGCAAATAGAGTAATTGTATTAACATAATTGTTTGATTTAACTGAGTTTTATCAGATTTTCCAGTTAGCACAAGGTCTAAAAAGACTTTAAAAAAGGTTTAAAATCCAATAAGTTTAAGGCCTCTAGATGTCTTAAAATGTCACAAAATGTCTTAAATCCAATGTTGGTAAATCTAAAAAATTATGTAGTTACTTTAATTTCAAAAGAAGCGCATTATTTTGCTTTTGAGCGTTTTGTTTTTTGAACACAACACAACAAAACTATAAATCAGAACCAAAAGGGACTAGCTGTGCTCCCCGGTTAGAATATGTCGGAGCAGTAGGTCTTTAATTGCATCCATAATGGTCTTAAAAAGGTCTCAGAAAGTTTGACACTCTGAGACCTGCAGACCCCCATATTTCTATTGATATCTCAATATGATTTCATTACGATACGATTCCCTTGAAAGACTCTAAATGATTTTATTGAATTGTCTCCCAGCCCTATGTATAATCATCAGGTCTTAACTTCAACAGAGCATTGACGAGCTGATCTGGTGTGACATGAAAAATCAATTGGAATCATAATGATCTCCAGTCCCTGACTGCGTTGTACCAGATCACACAAACTAAAGCACACACCGACTCTGAAAATGCTTCGCGGGTAAATAAATAGCAGGTGAGCTTTACGCACGTGAGCTGCAGCATTTACTGCCTGAAAAGTAGCATGTAGACACAAGGAATGTCTTCAGGTAAAATACAGTGTGTACATTAACTGGAGTTAGACAACTCTACTGTAAATGTTTGGTCTGGGCTCATCCGCCATCACGCTGCTATTAAACCCGGTTCCACATGGTGAACGGTATGCTGCCTGTAACATGCATTGGTTTGGTATTGGTTGGTCTGAGGAGTCACATCCTTGGAGGGTCGCACAGACCAGCCAACAGTATCCTGACTGCTGTTAGGTACCAGGGTGAAATCCCTATGGGATGTTATGTAACTGTCCTGATCCAGGTCTGGGTGGAGACCCCCCAGGACACCGTCCACCGACTCATCAGGAGCCCGACACACTATGAGTTGTCGTGATGAAATTCACACAAGTTGGACCAGCGTGTGATTTCATTGCTTTCAGTGGGTTGATGATTTTGGTTCCCGCTGACCGTTGTTAAGTCATTTTATTCTCAACAAATGATCTAATATACATCAGTAAAGATTTTCAACTTAAATAATGTGTTCGTTCTGATGTGTGATTTAAGTGTTCCCTTCGTTTTTTGGAGCAGTGTACATCGCTATGTTGGTTTGAGTTTGCTGGGTCATTCAGCCCAAGTAGGTGGTTTCCATGAGGACTCGAGACATCGTCTCAAGTCAAATATTTCTAACATTATCAGGGGGCCGCCATTCACAGTTCCAGTTACGTGGTTAACTCAGACAATGATTGACATCTGGAGTCCGTCAGTTAAGTGAAAGTGTTTTTTAAAGCCTTATTTTACAATACGTGCAGCAAACAGAGCGGATTAGGTCTCCAGATCCACCCCACTCCTCTTCCTTCTCCAGTTGAATGGAGAAGTAGGCGCTTTGGTTTATCTAGTCCAGATATGTGGACTTCACAGGGCCCAGTTTTTGAATTTCACACACAGCTATTGATGACTTGGTTGTTTCACGGTCTGTTTTTCAGTAGCGATCTGTCATGTTGTCATTGTTGACTGTTTAGTTGGCAGGAAATCTGAATTTATCAGTGTGTAAATAAGCATGTAATTCTGGCTTCAGGCTTCCCAGCTCTGTCATGCATCCTATTTGTTGGTTTGTAGTAGTCAGTTATGTAGTCATAGTTTTTGAGCCGCTCTTCTGGAAAAACAATACACAATGGACATACATTTGCATGAAATAGTATATTTACCCACTCTTATATTGATAAGAGTATTAAATACTTAACAAATCTCCCTTTAAGGCACATTTTGAACAAATAAAAGTCATTAATTTGCAGTTAAGAGCCATTAACTATAGATAATCATGCTGTTAATTGCAATCAAATATTTGAATCGACTGACACCCTGAAAATATGCATAACAGATCCTTTATAAAAACACATCAGTGTCTCCCACTGTACTGTCAGGAGAGTTACTGTAGTAGCCACGGTGCTGCCTTCACTGTCTCTAGTTCACTGTCAGGAGAGCTACTGTAGCAGCCACGGTGCTGCCTTCACTGTCTCCCACTTCACCGTCAGGGGAGTTACTGTAGCAGCCACTGTGCTGCCTTCACTGTCTCCCACTTCACCGTCAGGAGAGTTACTGTAGCAGCCACGGTGCTGCCTTCAGGGTCTCCCACTTCACCGTCAGGAGAGTTACTGTAGTAGCCACGGTGCTGCCTTCACTGTCTCTAGTTCACTGTCAGGAGAGCTACTGTAGCAGCCACGGTGCTGCCTTCACTGTCTCCAGTTCACCGTCAGGAGAGTTACTGTAGCAGCCACGGTGCTGCCTTCAGGGTCTCCCACTTCACCGTCAGGAGAGTTACTGTAGCAGCCACGGTGCTGCCTTCACTGTCTCCCACTTCACCGTCAGGAGAGTTACTGTAGTAGCCACGGTGCTGCCTTCACTGTCTCCCACTTCACCGTCAGGAGAGTTACTGTAGCAGCCACGGTGCTGCCTTCAGGGTCTCCCACTTCACCGTCAGGAGAGTTACTGTAGTAGCCACGGTGCTGCCTTCACTGTCTCCCACTTCACCGTCAGGAGAGTTACTGTAGCAGCCACGGTGCTGCCTTCAGGGTCTCCCACTTCACCGTCAGGAGAGTTACTGTAGTAGCCACGGTGCTGCCTTCACTGTCTCTAGTTCACTGTCAGGAGAGCTACTGTAGCAGCCACGGTGCTGCCTTCATTGTCTCCCAGTTCACCGTCAGGAGAGTTACTGTAGCAGCCACGGTGCTGCCTTCAGTGTCTCCAGTTCACCCGTCAAGGAGCGTTAGCCACAGCGCTACATGTAGTGTCGTGGACATGCAGCCACTTTACCAGTTAAAGTGTCCAGAGCACATTTAGTTTAGTTGAGCAGGTTGCCAGCTGTGTGTCAGCCCGGATTAACGACAGCGAGTCTGGGGTGTGTGTGTTATGTTAGCAGATTGTTGTTGTTGTCACACACACACACGGTGTGTCAGCACAGCATAACTTTAGCAAGTGTGTGTGTGTGTGTGTGTTTTCTTTTAACCGTTAAATAGCTAGTGTCAATCGGTTAAAATGTCCATTAACGACTGAATGGATAAATATTAACCAAGACAATAAAGTTTGAGAAACGCTCCTTTAATGGGCCGAACACTGTAATACAAATTTATTTTAATGCAACTGATCTCTTGAACGCATTAAAACTTGATTTTTAGGTGGTCGTTGGGTGAAGATAGTGGTATCACTTGAAATTCGAACACGAAGTAAATCCGTCGGTATCATCCAGGTCGTAATAGCTTGTTGTGAAGGAGGTTAAGTAGCACAGAGGAAAAACTGTCATAGCACATTTCTAAGGGGTCCTTTGACCTCTGACCTCCAGATGTGTGAATGTAAATGGGTTCTCTGGGTCCCCACCAGTCTCCCCTTTACAGACACTTTCTGATAGTCCCAGTCAGTCTGGATCAAGTCATAGTCAAGTCAGCACTCTGACACACTGACAGCTGTTGTTATTTATTGGGCTGCAGTTGTTATGATTGGAGCATATTTTTATGCTAAAGTCAGAACCTGTGAGGGTTTCTGGACAATGTTTATCATTGTTTTGTGTTGTTAATTGATTTCCAATAACAAATATATACATACATTTGCATAAAGCAGCATATTTGCCCACTCCTGTGTTAATACGAGCATGAAATACTTGACAAATCTGCCTTTTACGGAACATTTTGAACAAATAAAAAATTTGCAGTTGAATATTTTAATTGATTGACAATCCTACTACAAATATTTGTCACTTTACATGAATATAGCATAAAGAGTTTCCCGGCTAAAAACCCACTTGATGAACTGAATGATGTCTTAAAATGTGATTTCAATTGTAAAAATAGGGAACTGATTTTAAGCCAGTGAAAGTGCTTTGTCAAGTTTTTGGATTTTCCACTTCATTTCCGTTAGACAGTCATCGCTGCCTGCGTAGCGACCACAGGAGGAGTCATTAGCCGCCAAGGCTGGTGGAAAAGCGTCGTAGCAGGTCAGAACTTGCCTTTGACCACACAGGCAGATTGCCTGACTAATATTTGTCTCATTATTATGAAGTGAAAGGGAAGCCTCTTTTTAATCACAGATCTGACTCATCTGGATGCGTCCAGAGGCTCGACTTATCACACAGACTTATCACACAGTTTAAAAAAAAAAAAAGCATCAAATAACATGGCGTCCTTCTGTGACAGATACTGGGATCATGAGGTCCAGAAGGCTACCAAAGAGATGCGGACACCTGGACTCTCCAAATGCATCATAAAGTGCTACTGGAAACCATACGCAGTGCTGGGACTCTTCACCCTCGTTGAAGTAAGTGGTTTAAGGTCTGGGACTGAGCCCAGTTGCAAATCTTGTTTGTCTTAAAACGACTAAAGTCAAGTTATACAAGCATCGCTCACCCTTCTTCCTGTCCGTCCTCACATATCAGGAGGTCATTAAAGTGATCCAGCCGGTCTTCTTGGGGAAGATAATCCAGTACTTTGAGAATTACAACCCCAACGACAGGACGGCTCTCAACGAGACTCTGGGCTACGCAGCCGGCCTGTCCGTCTGCACCATCGGCTTGAACTTGCTCCATCACCTCTACTTCTACCACGTCCAGAGGGCGGGCATGAAGATCAGAGTGGCCATGTGTCACATGATCTACAGCAAGGTCAGCAGGAGCACAGCTGGCTTATGAAAGTTTATGTCCTGAAGGGCATCAGTGACGAGCTTTGAATGGGTGTCTTCACCCCAATAAGCCTAGAAATGACATTTTATGCCTGTTTCTGTCTGCTTGAATAGGCAGTGTTTGTGAGATCTGAAGTTTTAATTCCTTCTAGGCTCTTCGTCTCAGCAGTTCAGCCATGGGAAAGACCACCACAGGCCAGATCGTCAACCTCCTCTCCAACGACGTCAACAAGTTTGATGACGTAAGTGAAATTTAAGGCTTCCCGAGACAAAAGAGCAGGAGCGTTGTTGTTTTTGATTCGAGGTCAAGGCAGTACAACACAGCTAGTCTTTCTCAGCCCTCATCTAACCAGTTCTCCGACATTGCCAATCAGAATTAGAAGTGTGTTTACTTCACCTGGGAACCACATCTACCTGCGAAGTCATGCTTTATTTGCTCCAGCAGATGCATTTGCGGTTACGTCTGCTCTCAAACATGCTCCTCATTAGTTTAACAGCTGTGATTGGCCTGGAAGATCCCAAGTCTGCATTCTCAGTTAAGGACACACATTTAGTGGTGGATTACCTTTATCTTTGATGCATCAGAAATTAGTTTGTAAGGATGTCCGTGGATGGCCACAGCGAGTGGCGTAGTGCAATGTGCGGAGCAGGTGGCGTAGGATATCGAGCAACCGATTATGACAGTTACGCAGAATAATAACGAGTATAACAAGCGAGAAAGTCCTCTACAGGAGGGTGGGAATGGTGGTGGATGGGTCAAGCTAACACCGGACTTTTCCCCCAGGAGATCACTGTCATTTTAAGCCAAACCAAGTTCTTTTACTAAACCTAACCCAACTGTCTAAACTTAACTAACGCCACGTTCACACTACAGGACCGTCAGTGTCGTCACATCGCTGTGCTGGTCACACTACACAGCGTGCTGTCTTGTAATAGGGAGTGCCTGATCGGTATCATGTACTGTATGTACAAATGTCAACAGATATTAGCAGGAATTTTAGTTCACATTTTCAAGTTTACTTTATTTATAGAGCACATTTAAAAGCAGCAAAGGTGCCCTACAATAGTAAAACAACACTGCAGTACGCAGGGCTCCAGAGTGTGAACATTGTAGTTGTGTATACACTCCTGATCAAAATCTTAAGACCAGTTCAAAAATTGCAAGAATTTGCATTTTGCACTGTTGTATCTTAAGAAGGTTCTAAGTAGAGTTTCAAAATGCAAAAAGAAGAAATGAGAGCAAGAGACTAAATGTTTTGAGCAGGCAATTTATTGAAAAGAACAATTTAACTGAAATAGGCTGTTCATCAGCTGATCAAAAGTTTAAGACCACATCCTTTAAAAGCCCAAATCTGTGCAAAAATTTGGATTCCATGTCATTTTCTGTCAAGTAATCACACTGTCAAGACCTCTTGATGGGAAAAGCAAAAAAACTCACTGCCTTCGAACGTGGCAGGATTGTTGAGCTGCATAGACAAGGCCTCTCACAGCGTGCCATCGCTGCTGAGGTTGGACGCAGTAAGACAGTCATTTTGCATTTCTTAAAAGATCCTGAGGTTTATGGAACAAAAAAATCAAGCGGTAGACCCAAAAAAATCTCACCGTCACTGAGCCGGAGGATCCGAACGGCTGTCCGTCAAGACACGGGACGATCCTCATCCCAAATTAAGGCCATTACTGGTGCTGACTGCAGCCCAATAACCATCAGACGGCATCTGCAAAGGAACGGCTTCAAAAACAAAAAACGTCTTCAAAGGCCACGTCTCCTTCAACGCCACAAAATTGCCCGTTTGGCCTTTGCAAGGGAGCACCAAACATGGGACGTTCAAAGTTGGAAGAAAGTTTTATTCTCTGATGAGAAAAAATTTAACCTTGATGGTCCTGATGGCTTCCAACGCTACTGGCATGACAAGGAGATGCCACCTGAGATTTTTTCAACACGGCACAGCGGAGGGAGCGCCATCATGATCTGGGGTGCTTTTTCCTTCAATGGAACAATGGAGCTCCAGGTTGTGCAGGGCGTCAAACAGCAGCTGGCTACGTGGAGATGTTGCAGCGGGCATCCCTCATGACTGAGGGCCCTCATCTGTGTGGTGACGACTGGGTTTTTCAGCAGGACAATGCTGCAATTCACAATGCCCGTCTGACAAAGGAGTTTTTTCAGGAGAATAACATCACTCTTTTGGATCATCCTGCATGTTCCCCTGATCTAAATCCAATTAAGAACATTTGGGGATGGATGGCAAGGGAAGTTTACAAAAATGGACATCAGTTCCAGACAGTGGATGCCCTTCGTGAAGCCATCTTCACCACTTGGAGCAACATTCCTACAAGCCTTTTGGAAACACTCGCATCAAGCATGCCAACACGAATTTTTGAAGTGATCAACAATAATGGTGGAGCTACTCATTACTGAGTCTGTTTTTGAGACTTTAATTTCTGTTTTAGGGTTTTTTTTGAGCTATGGTCTTAACTTTTGATCAGCTGATGAACAGCCTATTTTAGTTAAATTGTTCTTTTCAATAAATTGCCTACTCAAAACATTTAGTCTCTTGCTCCCATTTCTTCTTTTTGCATTTTGAAACTCTACTTTGAACCTTCTTAAGATACAACAGTGCAAAATGTAAATTCTTGCAATTTTTTAATTGGTCTTAAGATTTTGATCAGGAGTGTATGACCAAAAATCAGTGTGACTGAATATTTTAATTGGGTGTATCTGGCAGGTCTGTGCATGTATGTATGTATGTATCAAACCTTGCCCTGTAGACTACTCCTCCACCTCCTCGAGCGACATGCCAACCATAAAACCTGGTGGTAATGCAAACAAAGAGAGCTAGTAATTGTTTTTCGTCCAGAAAAATGCTGCAGTGCCCGTTATACCCGTCTCCGTCCTGGAACGACCCGGCTCAGACCGGCATCGCCGGCGGAGCTCCGCTGCTCCACCTTTAATACCAGGAGGCAACTTTACAGCCGATTTCTTCTGTGACTCGATGATTGGCAAACAGCTGATCTGTAGCAGATCTCTCTCAACCACTCACCAGCATAATATGTAACCATGTGGATACCTGATGGTACTGTAGGTGGACTATTAAACACTATCGACAGGCGAGCCAACCTATTTTTCCCTGATAATCTGCAGTGTGGACAACAAATCTGTGTTGAAATCGGCAGGAGGAGAGCTTAACGGGAGGTGCTACTGATTTAAAGTTATGATGCGTTCAGGATCTAAGATGAGCATTGAGCTATGGTAATGTTAGCTTGACGTGTTCAAGTGTAATCTCGTAAAATGTAGTTTTCGGCTAAATCCAGTTGTTTGAAGGAGATGTTTTCACAGCAATATAAAACAGATAATAGAGGGAATCATGAGCTGTTTAACCTCTCAACAAAAAACAGTGGATGTTGAAATGCATGGGATTTATTACTGTGCTTTTGTTTTTTAACGTGGCATTGAGAATGACAGTGAAAGTGGGGTGCACCAGTGCAACCGCTGTAATAAGTTGGTCTGTAGCCGTGGTTTATAAGATGGCTCACGGCTCAGCTACTTCCATCATCAGCTCGCCCAATCAGATTGCTGTATTTACCAGCTCTTTACTAGCCCTGGGCAAGCAGGCCGGCCTTGCTGTTGAGACCTGCCTTCACTCTCTGTGGCCCGCGACCAGCTCGTTTCTATCCTACCACCTGGATGAGTGACACAGACTAATACCTGGGTCATGTTGTGTCTGGAAGACGAGGGGGGGTAGCGAACTCAAAGAATGCACGTTTGAATTCATTTTGCAAGTCACCACTTATGAAGCCTTTGAATTCGGGGTGTGATTATAGCTGCTATTTGTTGATGGGCGTGACGTATTTTTACACAAGCTGTGCGGTTGTGGCGTCTCACGGCAGCACCGTCCCGACTCCGTTCGCTGACAGATGCCGTGACTGTAAAAGCCCCTCGTGGTGCTCAGGCTTGATTGTGCTCCGAGGCCCTGTGGCATCAAATCCACTTTGTCTCTTTGGATTTTTGAGTTTCATTTTAATCAGATCCTGCTGTGAAAACTCCACTTTCTCTTCAGGGCATTTAGTTTCTTGGCATTGTGCTCTGATAAGCAGCTCATGTTCTCATGCTGGTTTAGATTAAAGTCTTTTGAAAGTAACTGTAGAAACAGTATTAAATGTTTGCTTCTTCACAACACTGTGTGACTCATATGTTGGAAGTACTTTTATTTTTGCATGCTTTTCTGATCTTGTCATTCTCTTGAACAGGTGACTATCTTCCTGCACTTCCTGTGGGTGGGGCCCCTCCAGGCGGCGGCGGTCGTTGGACTGCTGTGGGCGGAGATCGGACCGTCGTGCTTGGCAGGCATGGTGGTCCTCATGTTCCTGATGCCTGCGCAGACCTTGTTTGGAAGGCTCTTCTCTAAGTTCAGGTAAAACACTCACGATCTTATTGCTGTTTTAATCATTTTGCGACATACTGACTGTTGCGATTTATTAGCCTTTTTCGACTGCTAATTGGCTAATGGCATAGTCGTAGCCTAAAATTAATATCTTCTAACTGTGTAGGAATCATTTGCAATCTCACGCAAACTCATTCTGAAAGTTTCTCTCTGCAGTATTTCAGCAAACGTCCATTTCTGCTTTTCTTTCCAGGAGTAAAACGGCTGTTCTCACAGACAGCAGGATCCGCATCATGAACGAGGTGGTGTCCGGAATCCGGATCATCAAGATGTACGCCTGGGAGAAACCCTTCGCCGCTCTGGTCTCCGACGTCAGACGGTAAGAACGAGACAGGCTTCTGAGAACAGTTTCATTTGTTGTGGGATCATGTCGTGATTAAAATCACATAGCGAGATATCATGAGACTCCTTAATGTCGTCTGAATTGAGAATAACGTGCGCACAGTGACCTAAATTTCAGAGAATCTAATATCTTTTTTACATCACACTTTCCATTACCATATTGAAATTTTTATACCCACGTGACGTGACGTCAGTCTGTCTGCTGTTGTTTCTGGTTTAGCTTGACATGCATGCAGCTTGGCATGATGGTTGACAGTGTGGTGTAGTTGGGGTTTTTTAAGGGGGTGCCCAAAGTTTTTAAAATTTCAGCCAAAAACAAGGATGGATTTATTTATTTATTCAGCTTTGGTAGCGGCTGCACGGTGGTGCAGTGGTCACCTCACAGCAAGAGGGTCGCAGGTTCGAATAAAGTTTGAAATGGTTATTAATTGAATGAGAAATTACTTGTCAGGTTTTTAATACACAAGTATATAAATATAGGCTTTACTCTAAGCCATGTGGTCATTTCACATAGACAATTTATTGACCTACCAGAAAACGTGCTATATCTAGATATGAAATTACTTATATCATCAACTTATTATGTGGCTTCTTTAAGCTTAGTGTTGAATGTGTCCTAATTATAGAGCTTCATTACTTACAGCACACCATACTATTTTATTTATATTGGTTATATTATGTTATATATACCAGTAATAGAAGGGAAGTCACTGATTCACAACATCCACTGCAACTTTTCTGAACAAAATAAATTCCGAAATTAAAAGTACAGGAAACTCCACGGTCCATCCATCTTCAACCGCTTATCCCGGGGGGATCGCGGGGGGGCTGGAGCCGATCCCAGCTGGCGTTGGGTGAAGGCGGGGTTCACCCTGGACAGGTCGCCAGTCCATCACAGGGCACATAGAGACCGACAACATATAGACAGACAACCATTCACACTCACATCCACACCTATGGGCAATTTAGAGTCATCAATTAACCTAAACAGCATGTCTTTGGACGGTGGGAGGAAGCCGGAGTACCCGGAGAAAACCCACGCAAACACGGGGAGACCATGCAAACTCCAAACAGAAGAACACCAAGCTGGATTCGAACCTGCGACCGTCTTGCTGTGAGGCGAGGCACCACCGTGCAGCCCCAGAAAACTCCTAGTTGTGGTGAATTGCTGATATTTTGTTGCTGTTTACCGAAATCATTTTGCATCCTGGTTTGGATACTGCGTTTAAAACAGTGTTTTGTCATACACACAAGGTGCTGAATGAAAATGACTGCTACTTTGGGTAAAAGACTAGATGCACCTATTATGCCCTGATATCGGCAATCAGTTTTTTGTCTTGACGAAGCATATTGTCACGTTTTTCATCGTGAAATTTTGTGGATCGATTTATGGCTGTGGTTGATTTCTTCCAAGGAGCACATTCCAAGAGACAAAGACGAGGATATTAACTCTGTTTTTTGAGGGTTTATAACGGTCAAATATACAGTCTAAGTTTCTGTACCATTTTGTGTTGCCATAGCAACTTATTTTTGTTGAGATTTGGCGGGGGCCCGGCCCCGCCCCCCCCCCTGCCCCTGCCCCCCCCTCCCCCCCCCCCCCCCCCCCCCCCCCCTCCCCCCCCCCCCCCTCCCCCCCCCCCCCCCCCCCCCCCCTTCCTTCTCCCCCCCCCCCCCCCCGCCCGGCTGGTCGCTGTCGTCTTTTTTGTTCGGGGGGGGGGGTGGTTTCCTCTTTGGTTTTCCCCTCTCCCCCCCCTCTCCCCCTCTCTTTTCTTTCTTTTTTTTTTTTTTCTTTTTTTTTCTCTTTTTCTTCCGGTCGGGCCCCTTCCCCCCTCCCCCCCTCTTTTTTCTTTTCTTTTTCCTCTTCCCCCCCCCCCCCCCCCTCTTCCTGTTGGGCATTCTTTCTTTTTTTTTCTCCTCCCCTTCCCTTTTCTCCTTCTTTTTTCTCTCTTTTCCCTTTCCCCCCCCGTCCCCTCCTCTTCTTTCTTTCTTCCCCCCCTCACCCCCTGCTATTGTTTGGTGTGTTTCGTGCCGCCCCTTACCCTCCCTTTTTTTTTTTTGTTTTTTTTTTTTTTTTTTTTTTTCATTCATCATCTATACCTATTTTGTTCATTTTTATTTTTTTTTTTAATTCCTCCTCTATCCTAAAAATATTTTTTTTTTTTTTTTTTTTTTTTTATCTTTCTTTTTTTTTTTTCTTTTTGGTTGGGGGGGGGATGTGTTTACTCTTTCTTTTTTTCTTTTTTTTTTTGGTTTGGGGGTGGGGTTTAGGGATAGTTTGGTTTACCATCATTTCTTGGTGTTTGGTGTTGGGGGCCCCCGGGCTCCCCCTCTTCCCCCCCCCTCCCTCTTCCCTTTTTTTTTTCCTTTTTGGCTTTTGCGTGGTCTCTTTTTCTTCTTTTTTCTTTTTTTCCTTCCCTCTTCTGCTGCCTCTCTTCTTCTCCCCTCCCCCCCCCACCCTCTCGTCCCTCGCCCCCGGGGACGCTCCTCTCACAGGGATCTCTTCCTCTGTTTTTTTTTTCCGCTGAGGCGGGGCATTGACCTGCCGCCCCGGCGGCCGCCGCCGCCCCCGCGGGGAAAGGGGCGGGGGGGGGGGGGGGGGGGCGGGGGGAGGTGGGGGGGGCTTCGGGCGGTCTGGTTGTTTCTGCTGTCCTGCCCGTGGCGGGGGGGGGAGCGGGGCGCATGGGTGGAATGGAAGCTTGGTAGGGTCTTTGTGTCCTCTACTTGGGTGGTCCGGGGGTGGGAGGGCTTTTCGGGGCGCCCCTTCTCCCCCCTCTCTTCCCCCCTTTTTTGTGGTTTTTTGGATCTCGTGGGGGGTCCTTCTCCCTTTTTCTTGGGGGTTTCCTCGGAGTTTTTTAACCGATCCCCCTGGGGCTCCCCCCGGGGATCACCCGTTCGCCCTAGGATTTTAATGTTTTGGTGGGTGTGGTGGGTTGCCGCCCCCCCCCTCCCTCTTTTTTTTGGGTGGAGGACGTGGCTTAAGCCTGGGCGGCCCGTTCGTGTTCCCCTTTTTATTGGGGGCGAAGGAGGTTTTTGTATTGCCTGCGGTTTTCCCACTCTCCCCCCCCCTGTTACTTTTCTTTTTTGGTTTTTGGATAGGAGCCTCCGGCCGATACTCCTCCCTTAGTTTAAAAAGGAATAATGCGGTTTTTCCCCTCCCCTCGGCTCAGGTCCCCCCCCCTCCCCCCTCCCTTTTCCTTGAGGGGCCCTGGAGCCTCCCCCCCCCTTTTTCTTTTTTTTTTTTTTTTTTGAGATGTACTTTGCGTCCCCCCCCCTTCCTTTTCTCTTGGGGATGGTGTGGGAGGTTATGGGGGGGGGGTGCCCCTCCCCCCCTCCCCCTTCCCCTCCCCCCCCACCCCGCGCCCCGCCTCCCTCCTCTTTCTCGAATCTCTTTCCCGTTCCCTTTGGCCTTCCCCTTTCCTCCGCCTTGCCCCCTCTCTCTTTTCTTTTTTTTTTTTTTTATTTATAGATTCATTATCGTGGGGAGGGGGGGGGGATTGTTGTTGGGGTGCTGTTCTCCCCTTTTCTTTCTTTTTTTATTTTTTTTTGCTTTTCTTGTCTCTCTCTTCCCCCCCCCCCTCCCCTCCTTTTCTCGCCCCGCAGCCGAGTGTTTAGCAGTTGGGATGAGGCTCCTCTTCTTTAAACCGGATGCCTCCCTTCAAAACACAAATCTTTTTTTTTCCCTATTCAAGGAAGGTTTTTTTCCCCTATTAAGGGGTTTTATTTCCCCCGCCCCTTTTTTTTTGTGTGAGGGAAAAATAAAATGAAATTTACCCGGAGAACAGGACCCGGGGGGGGGGTTCTTTCTCCCTCCCCCCCCCCCCTTTTTTTGAAAGAAAGATTTGGCCGAAAGGGAAACCCCCCTTCTTTCCCCCCTTTTTTCTTCCCTCCCCCCCCCCTCTTTTTTGTGGGTGGGGGATGGCCAAAAAAAAATAAATCGAATAACCAACCGGCCAAAGTGGTTTTTTTTGGGGGGTGGCTGGCCCCTCCCTTACTGTTTAGTTAAGATACTCGATCCTCCGTGAGCGACTCGGAGTAGAGCCGCTTCTTTTTTTCGTTTAAAGGTACTAGTTGAGGTTTTTCGGTCTTCTGGTATGGATCCCTCCTGCCCCCCCCCCTAGGGAGGTTTTCCAGCCCCCCCCCCCTGGGGGGAGCCCCCGGGGGCCCCCCAAGACCAGGATGAGAAGATATTTTTTCCCCCCCCCCTGGGCACCCCCCCGCCCCCCCCCCCCCAGTCTTGTTTATTTTGCCCGGGGAAGGGAAGTTTTGGGTCCCCTCCTTGATCTTTTCCCCCCCCGACCCCACCCCGGATAAGCGGTTGAAGATGAAGATGAAGAAGATGAAGATAGCAACTTATGCCCAACGTGTGACTGATGAGACTATCTGACGTTCAGCTGTGACATAGATTTCATGTCGGTATTTTATTTTTATAAGCAGACATGAGCGGGGTAATGCATCCATTTTATAAAACCATGCTGCGCTGATCTGCATTTCCATTAAGCCGGCACGATATGAGGAAAATCTGTGATGTGTGATAATACAATTCAATATTGCGATGACGACATGACTTGCGATAAACAAGCAAATATCGAGGTGTGTATATTAGCGAGACTCAACTCTTGTCTGTGCAGGAGGAGTTTTCAGCTTTCAGTACTTCACTTAGTTTCTCCCCTGCGTTCTGATATCTGCTTTATTTTACTGTTTCAGCTGTATAGGAGTCGCTGCTGCTATAAACCCAACATTCCCTGATTTTACTGCTTCATAATAAAAGCTAATATTGCTGGGAGGAAGAGTAAGCTGCATAAATAAAAGGGGGGGGGCTTTTATTGTGAAGAATTTATAAGAAACTAAATGTTTTATCACTGAATTCACTGAGCTTTGTTAGCAGCTACTTTTCAATAAAAACAAATCTACTAATACTGCAGGAGGAAGATTAAGCATCATAAATAAAGGGGGGGGGGGGGCTTTTATTGTGAAGTTTGTTTATCCACCGTTTTTACAGCCGCTGGTTACACATGCCCTGCAACAAGTGGGTAGTCCTGTCGTAACGGAGGTGTAAATGACGAGTCCCTGAGACTGACGCCTTAAGTCAGCCCATGTGACCTCTCTGTGTCCTCTCAGGAAGGAGATCTCCAAGATCATGAAGAGCTCCTACCTCCGAGGCCTCAACATGGCCTCCTTCTTCTGCGCCAGCAAGCTCATCCTCTTCGTCACCTTCACCCTCTACGTCCTCCTGGGCAACACCATCTCGGCCAGCCGAGTGTTCGTGACGGTGTCGCTGTACACGGCCGTGAGACTCACCGTCACGCTCTTCTTCCCGAGCGCCATCGAGAAGCTGTTCGAGAGCCGCGTCAGCATCCGCAGGATTCAGGTACAGCGCTTTCATATTTCAATGTAGTATTGGAAGTTTAATTTTTGTTAAAACTGTCATTTTTAGTCAAACGCTAATTAGAAAACCACATATTTTGCATCAGTAGCTGCAAAAAGAAGAGCAGATGTTGCTCTTTCTTGGTGTTAAGCTAGCCCTGGCACAGCGTAATATGTAAGATCTGGCAAGAAGTTTAGTTTAAAACATTAAAAAAAAACGAACTAATATCAACAGAATGTGAAGAGGTTGACATTATGCCAAAGATGTCTGTTACAGAGATATCTATGAAATTAGCATGCTAACCAGCTAGCCCTGACCCAGCCTGTCTTGTAGTACCACTTGTTCCTCGTGTCCAATCTGCCTCAGTCCAACATGAGGACCAAGAAGTAAAGCTGCCCAGAGGGCTGGCAGTAATACCAAAGATGTTATCCAGAAATGAAAGTCAATCGATCGTCTCATTGCAACATCAGCAGCCAACAGCAAAGCTACGCTTCCGCCATTTTGGACTGAAAGTGACTACCGGACGCCAGTAAAATGTTCGCCTATAAAGTGCTGTACAAAAGTAAAACTATATTATTTCTGATCTGTTGCTGTATACGCCCCAAATGATCTGTGTTGAACAATAGACGGTTTGTAGTGTTACTGTTTTACGTTTTTATTTTATTGCTTTTATTGTCTCAGAAGACTTACACTTGACGTACTAGTCTCAGTTCAGGCTGCAGCGTTCGGACTACGTCCAGTTCTTTGGCTGGTTTCCCAGCTCAGGCTAATCTCTCATCACTTAGTCCCAGCGCTGCTTCTCTCACGTGGCAACAATGTGCAGGTCCAGCTCTGTAAAGCCACTATTTTTCTACTACTTTTTCTTTTTCTCATAAAGATAGGGTTACCATAAACCAGCTAAACTGGCAGTTGTGAAACTACCTAATGATTTACCCGACTACTGCAGCAAAAGACTCCTCTTAAATCATACCTATCCGGTACATGTATTATTGATCTATTACTGCTGAGTTTTGTATAATTCATTAATCCTGGTACTGACTCTGTGCTGTTTTTGTGGTCCAGGAGTTCTTGATGCTGGACGAGCTCACAAAGAGCAACGCTGCGCTGCCCCAGGAAGAGAAGGATGCCTTAGTGGAGATCCAGGACCTGGTCTGCTACTGGGACAAGGTCAGATATCTTGTGTTCGCCGGTGTACACATTAGGAATGCCCTGAGCCAATTCACGAGATAGGCAAATCCTGGAAATTTCTTTAACCTTTTACTACCCACCGTTGTAGAACTTCCACAGACTGCTTGTATAATGAAAAATGTCATAAATGTCTGTCCAATTTTAGGCCAGTCTTTCCAAGGTTTTAGAAGAAGTTGCTTTTACTCAATTACAGACTTTCTGAGAAAGTTCTTAGGCATTGGTGCTGCACAGCGGCCATGGAGACAGTCGACCATGCAGTCTTTGTATCCCGTCTAGGGCATTTTGTTGGCATCCAAGGCGTTGTTCTCCAATGATTTAGGTCAGCGCTTCTCTGTAATGATCCCATGTGTCCCTCTGGTGCGGGGTGCCACAGGGATCCATCCTCGGCCCCATACTGTTTTCTCTGTATTTATTACCTCTGGGTTCATCTTTATGCTGATGACTTGCTGATATATTTGCCCATAAGACCCACTGACAATACTGCACCTATTAGGCATTGCTGATGTAAAGCAGTGGCTGGATCAGAACCTCTTACACTTGAATGACAACAAAACAGAGTGTATTTTGTTTGGTATGTCACCTACGTTGACTACTGTCACATCAAACTTTGGTCGTCAGGCCCCCTTTTTTAAACCACGTGTCAAAAGTCTTGGGATAGCATTTAAATGTGGGCTTAAATTCAACCAGCAGATTAGCTCTGTCATTAGCACGAGCTTCTTTCAGCTCCGTCTTTTGGCTAAAGTGAAGCCTTTTCTATGTCAGCGGGATCTCGAGAAGGCGATCCAGTCTCATTAGCTCCCACTTTTTTAGACTGGCGTCCAACACTGACTAGGGCAGCCCCGTCTTCTATTTATTTGTATTCTACGTATATATAGATATATATATATATATATATATATTTTTTTTTTTTTTTTTTGTGGTCCCATTTTATGTACTTTTTGAGCCCTTTCTTGTAGAGTTTTTATGATTGATGATGAAAGTTTGTCCTTTAAAAATGCTAAATTCAATATTAAGAGCATTAATATAGCTGCAAACTATTGCCTATGTAAAGATATAGAGGAATGTGTACCTGAGCAGAGAATGAAGTCCAGCCATGCTCGGCACTGCTCTCGGTTACAGCTGAAAATGCCGTCGACACTGCAGTGCGGCCTCCGCCCTCCCAGGTTAACACTGTTTCCTCTTCCTAGCATTGTTAGCCACGCGCTGCTGAGAGGCAATAAATATGTTTCACACCTTTAAATAGTAACTGGATTTTAAAGTTTCGACTCTTTGAAATGAGTGCAGTGGAAAGTTGTTTCACCTGCTCGACTACTGCGCCATCCCATGATAATATGTAGCCCCGTCAGGTTTTTGGCTGAACGTGTTTACAGCGACCGAACCCTGCTGACTATCTCTATAAAACAGACATGAATAAATTGCTGATAATAGTGCAATCAGATATTATTCCCATTCAAAAAGAGTGTATGTTAATATAACCCCTGCATTTTAAACTATTGTTTTGTTTTTTTATTCAGGCCAATGCATAGTTTACAAGTGCAACCTTTAAAATCTGAGGGGCAGGTGATAAAGGGTTAATCAACCATGATTTGCATGTTTAAATATGTTTTGTACCGCTACAGAATCTGGACGCTCCAACTCTGCAGAACCTCTCCCTCACCCTGAACTCCAATCAGCTGCTGGCTGTGATCGGACCAGTGGGAGCTGGAAAGGTCAGATATCTGCTCATTATTTCAGCGTCAGAAGGCAGTTAGTTGTAGTAGATTAAGAGGCAGCTTAGGTAGAACATTTCAGGTAGTTTGTGTATATTTCTCCTCTTATCAGTCGGCTCTTTTCTTATCTTTCTTTCCTTGTGCTGATACATCCACCCAGTCATCCCTGTTGAGCACCATCCTGGGAGAGCTGCCTAACGAAAAGGGGGTGCTGAAGGTCAAAGGTCAGCTGACCTACGCCGCCCAGCAGCCCTGGGTGTTCCCCGGAACCATCCGCAGCAACATCCTGTTTGGTAAAGAGCTCAACCCCCAGAAGTACGACAAAGTCATCCGAGCCTGCGCTCTGAAGAGGGTGAGTTTCTTACTATAGATTACACGAATGCGCAGTACTGTACACTCAGTACATGTTATAGTCTAGATAAAGGACTGACTCATTACATGCAAAACAAGCTGACTAGGTGCTGTTCATTCATTGTTTGGCTACTGACAGCAGTGACTGTCAAAATGATCCTCAGGCAGCAGTATTATCTTTCAGGTTGTAGGCGTGGAATGGTATTGCACAGCTGAGCTGAGGCTGAGCTGAACATTGTTGTGGATGGTTAAAAATGTTCCTGTGCTTCGTCGCTAAACGTCAGTATGGCCCCTTTTGTTCCTGCTAATTTTTATTCTTACTCTTAGGGATGTCACTATAGCCGATACCAGTACCAGTGAAATTTCACAATTCATGATATCAATTCGATACCATGCTAAAAAAACAAAACAATGAATCCCATGTACTTCAGCATTTGCATACTGTTTTTTGTTAGGAAGGTATACACGTCAAACACGTCATTCAGCCACTGGAGGCCAATGCCTAACCTATAGCTATGAAAACCTCCCATTAAAACAACTGGATTTATTCAACTTCCTCACCAAAAACTATTTTTAAATTCCATAAGATTACATTTAAAAACATCATTATAATGATGCTTGAGCCTAGAGCCTGAACGCATCATAATATAATTCAATGGCACCTCCCGGATTGAAGTTAGCGGGACGAAAGCTAGTTAGCACTAACGGTTAGCAGCCAGTAAGCAGCACAAAGTTAATAGTGAACGTTAACTAGCTGTCGTCCTGCTGGTGGTTGTACTTGATTAACCCAACACAAAACTTTTTAAAACTCTTGAGACTCATTCGCCAATGACCTGTCTTAACCTTAACCATTTGAGGCCAGTGCCTAACCTCAGCCACCGGAGGCCAATGCCTAACCTCAGCCACCGGAGGCCAATGCCTAACCCCTCAGCCACCGGAGGCCAATGCCTAACCTCAGCCACTGGAGGCCAATGCCTAACCTCAGCCACCGGAGGCCAACCTCAGCCACCGGAGGCCAATGCCTAACCTCAGCCACCGGAGGCCAATGCCTAACCTCAGCCACCGGAGGCCAATGCCTAACCTCAGCCACTGGAGGCCAAAGTGCCTAACCTCAGCCACCGGAGGCCAATGTAACCTCAGCCACCGCAGGCCAGTGCCTGACCTCAGCCACCGGAGGCCAGTGCCTCACCTCAGCCACCGGAGGCCAACCTCTCAGCCACCGGAGGCCAGTGCCTCACCTCAGCCTCCG
Source organism: Pterois miles (assembly GCA_947000775.1). NCBI lineage: Eukaryota > Metazoa > Chordata > Actinopteri > Perciformes > Scorpaenidae > Pterois > Pterois miles. The sequence goes on along the minus strand of CAMQGK010000500.1, from coordinate 1,997,325 downwards.
GAGGCCAATGCCTCACCTCAGTCACCGGAGGCCAACCTTAGCCACCGGAGGCCAACCTTAGCCACCGGAGGCCAGTGCCTCACCTCAGCCACCGGAGGCCAACCTTAGCCACCGGAGGCCAGTGCCTCACCTCAGCCTCCGGAGGCCAATGCCTCACCTCAGTCACCGGAGGCCAACCTTAGCCACCGGAGGCCAACCTTAGCCACCGGAGGCCAGTGCCTCACCTCAGCCACCGGAGGCCAGTGCCTCACCTCAGTCACCGGAGGCCAGTGCCTCACCTTAGCCACCGGAGGCCATCCTCACCTCAGCCACCGGAGGCCAGTGCCTCACCTCAGCCACCGGAGGCCAACCTTAGCCACCGGAGGCCAGTGCCTCACCTCAGCCTCCGGAGGCCAATGCCTCACCTCAGTCACCGGAGGCCAACCTTAGCCACCGGAGGCCAGTGCCTCACCTCAGCCACCGGAGGCCAGTGCCTCACCTCAGCCTCCGGAGGCCAGTCGCCTCACCTCAGCCACCGGAGGCCAATGCCTCACCTCAGTCACCGGAGGCCAACCTTAGCCACCGGAAGCCAACCTTAGCCACCGGAGGCCAGTGCCTCACCTCAGCCACCGGAGGCCAGTGCCTAACCTCAGCCACTGCAGCCCAAACACATTTTCTGTCATACCTGGGACCCCGTTTTGAGCCCTTACATACTGTAAAAAAATGAATACCATTGCATTTTCATAATTTCACTATCGACTTGGTACATCTATCAGTTCTCCTGACTCCACAATTATATTTTTGGGCTGTCCGTACGCACTCAAGAAGAACTGATTAGATTCTGGTGGTCCCATTTTCACGATTGTGATATCCACGTGGGCTTCAAGGATGAACTGATTAGATTTTGGGGGAACATGTTTTTGGCCATTACTCAAGAATTCATATGCGAATAGTGGCAATTTCCCACAGATATCTAACAGGATAGATTGGTGAAGTAATGTCATTTGGGACAGACATGGGTGTAAACTCCACCTTGAACAGTAATTCTAGTTTAAGCCACGCACGTCAGTCAGTGATCTAGGTGTTACCACATAGTCGTCTAAAAATATGAGATGCTTGAGGGTGCTACCCTCTGCTCTCATTAACACCAGAGGTTGAACTATGTTTGCACTTAACTCCGTCAGTATCATCGAACCAACCTGTCCTGTGACTGTCCACTTAAAATGTGGCATAATGAACCTAAATTATTGAAATAAAAGAGCAGATCTGACGCCGACACACACATCGTTGTCTTTGATTGAACATTTCATGGTAATATTGTCTCTCACACACACACTTCCTCATTTAATCTGTGACTTATCTATTTACAAAGTCCATCTTGCTGACTCCCTCAGTGTGTTACGTAACTCTGCTGTCGTCAGCGTATTTAACCGCTTCATTTGAAACAAGAAATTGAGTTTCCGTCATCGGTGGATGAAGTAAGAGTATGAAATATGAACATTTACAAAAAGTAGATTTGAACTGTAGAAACCTGTTTTCTTGACACATAAAATAGAGAAAATTAGATAATAGGTACTTTTTAAGAAACTGGCGCCTGCAAGTGTTTGCTTTCAAAAAGACTGTGGTTTAATACAATAGTGGTAGATTATTATCTTTCTTTCAATAAAAGATTTGACTTAATGTTCGAGCTCTAGACTTAAACACGATTTGTTGCAGACCTCGTGGGACTTTATTATGGACGAAATTTGGACAGTAGTCAACAACCTTTTTGATCTCGCTTGGATTGCGCCATGAATCACACATTTGATGTTTTGCCATTCCAAAACCTAATTTCACAACCTAAAAGTCCCAAGTTATGTTAATGCCTTAAAGAGATTTGTGGCGTTAAATCAAATTTGCGTTAATGTTATGTGAGAATCACATCACTGGAGGTTCAGCCCTGACAGTCCCTGACTTTCTACCTCTTAACTGTGCAAAAGCATTACGTTTCACGTACCTTTTTACGACTTCAGTGTGATCACTCGTCTGTTCTGGTGTTTGCGAGCTCCACATTAATGCTGTTATTGTGACTGCCTGTACAGGACATGGAGCTGCTCCCAGACGGAGACCTGACGCTGATCGGGGACAGAGGAGCCACGCTGAGCGGGGGACAGAAGGCTCGGGTCAACCTGGCGAGGTAAGAGGACAGTCCAGATTCCAATAGTGTGTCCTCACCGAGAGCGAGCGATCGTTATAAAGTCAACGGAAAGAGGCGAACGGATGCGAATTCGCGCCCTGCGACTTATTCGCTGGAGTTCAGATATTAGTAGAAATTCGCATGCCATTATGTCTCAGTTGTCACCGATGTCCTCATGTTGAATCAGAAATTATTACATTAAACTATTATTATTCAAGGCCAATGCCTTGAATTATTATTATCATGTAATTATTTCTGCATCTTTTTGATCCGTTTACGATGACGTCGCTGCCGTATTTATGCCCAGATGACTTTATGTTGAGTTGATGGAGCAGCTGCATAGCCTGGCACTGATCCATCCAAACTCCATTCAGAAAACAACCAATTTAAAAGTCGTTTGCATGTCGTCTTGCTGACAGACCCGAGAACGCGGGAATTCAGACTGTTTACAAATCTTCATCATTATATAGTTATCTCGGCATCATTTCAATCCGTTTATTGCGTTTAAATCACAGCACAACCTGTTTATTTTGGGTTCACACCGCAGTAACGTAGCTGCTAAAAACAGACACTGTGTGTGAATGCAGCTCTCTGCTGGGTGACGTTATAAACCCAGACACGACACCGCTTGGTCTCCAACATATCTGGGACTTCCACAACATGTGCAAAGCAGCAACAGCGGTTATCTCTTCCCTGGTTGATGGCGGAAATGTCAGAAATAAAAGTTGTTGGGATTTATGGAGACAAGCTCCTCCTCCTCTCTGCCGCATCTAGCGCAAATTAACACAAATCACCCGGCGGGCCGACTTCAGTAAAGGCTCTTGGTGTGAATGCAACATTATAATAAAGAAAACCAGTTTTTGATCTTTATTTGTTTTTATCATGACTGACAAAGGTATGAGTGCAGTGCTGAATCTGTGGATCGGCTTGTTTTAGTGGAAAGTACAGCTGCCTCACTTTAACAGTCTTTTTCTAAAAATTAAGGTCATGATTTATACTTTCGCAGTATTTGAATAAGCAAATTTGTTTTTGTATTTTATGCACCCAGTGGCACGTACAGAACGGAAGAGTAACAGAAAACGGAGGAAAAACAGACAACAAACATACATACAGTATATATACACATACTGTATGTACATATACATATACATTAAAAACTATCCTTTAGTTCAGATACATATAATTATTCCACAAGGCGTGCTGCTGCAGGTTGTTTTACTTAACCAAAATCCAAAACCACGTCAGTTCAACGTACAACAATATCTGCAACCATGCAGGAAGTGTAATCTTACCTCAAGACATGAAAGAGAAAAAAAGAGAAAATATCGGCCCTGGTGACACTGAAAGCCATCAACATGCATGATGCAGTCAAGAGAAAAGACTGTTTCAAAGGCAACTAACAGAAACCCAGAGAGAGAAACTCTTCTGGTGTAGCAGCTATATGCTAACAGAGTACTGTGTGTTTTCAGGGCGGTCTATCAGGATGCAGACATCTACCTCCTGGACGACCCTCTGAGTGCCGTTGACGCCGAGGTCGGGAGACACCTCTTCGAACAGTGAGTGATTTAAGACTCGCATGCCCACATGGGAGCAGCAGGTTAAGGTCGCTAACACTGTTACACCACGTTATGGGGGTTTATTTGATCTGATGGGAAGATACTGGAGAGAGAGAGCTTCAAAGCTGCAGCGGGAAGCCTTCAGCGTTAGATCTCAGCAGGAGAAAGCTCTCGTAAAGAGAGAGGGCTGGGATGTATCCGCATTATTAAATCCTGTTTTCTTTCGGTGCTCCTTTGGTTAATAGTGCTGCAGGGTTTGGACCATGTTGCTTTGCAGCGAAATGAAAACAGACAGAGGTGAAGAAAGTGTTTGAAAGGCCAGAACTAAGGCTGAGCAGGAAGAGGTGCGGTGCTGCTAGTGTCAGGCAGACAATTGAGGTTGGCCTCACTCTTCCTGTTCCACTTTCCGCTTGGATAGCACAGCCACAGTTACAGTAAATCGACTCGCTTTTCGGTCAGAAGCTGCTGCTCTGTTAGAAGACAAGCAGACAAGCAGTGTGTGTTAGCGCTAAAACCTGACATGTCCTTCATCTTGTCTCAGGTGCATCTGTGGCCTGCTGAAGAACAAGCCTCGTATCCTGGTCACTCACCAGCTGCAGTACCTGAAGGCAGCCGACCAGATTCTGGTCCTCAAGGAGGTCGGTGTGTGCACACAGTAAAATATGCACTCAAGCGTACAGGATTCACACTCAAGATGTGCAGCTTTTCAGTCCTTTTCAGGACATTTGATCTACTCTCCAACACACATGGGCCTCATGCAAGAACTAGAGATGCACCGATCCGACTTTTTCAATCCTGATACTTTGGGTACTCTGAGTACAGATCACATACCAGTCTTTAATTAATAACCTGTATGGTAGTTATGATCAGGACTGATGTTTAGAGGTCGACCGGTATGTGTTTTATGGCCAATGCCGATTTTTTGGAGAATCAGGATGCCCATTTTTGGGGGGGAGGGGGTGAAATGTTTGGCTTAAGTTTTTTTTTATTCCTCAATCCGATAAAAAATAAGCTTAATAATAATAAATAATGAAGCTTAATAGTAACAAATGATACACAAAATTTTTAACTTCAGCAAACATTTATTGAACAACACCTATGGTGTGTCTCTGTCTGCACTTACACATTTTAAATAAAAATAATGTATAATCTAAATATTGAATACATGAAACGGGTAATCAAAAAACAAAATTTTGTCAAATAAAGTTTTGGATGAAAAAATAAAGTGCACTTGGCATTAATCGGCCGACCGTCAACCTCTACTGATGTTGGTTTAACAGTTTAACTCAGTGAAAGTTGAAAATAATATTAATATATAGTGTTTTTGAAGCTGTTTTTTATTGCTTTCAGGCATCAAGTAGGTGTTTTGTTTTTATAATTTTTTTTTATCTGATACTGTGCAAAAAATGCATCAGAATAATTGACATATGCCAGACTGAAAAGAAATCCCCCTATGATATAATATACAGAAAATAATACATTTATTGAGCTTTTTCCTTAAATAATAGTGTAATTATGGAAACAAGCTGGCATTTAAAGGGTGTCAGTTCTGAAAATGAATGAATATTTCATAGTTCTGATCTGGACTGAAGTTGGGTAAAAGTTTTGGGAAAGGGACAAATATGTCCTGAGGTTTTTGTGCGCAGGGTGGACAGAAAGTCTCCACACTCCTGTTAAAATTACAGATATTTTTATGTAAAAAAAAAATGAGTCTGTGATAAATAATTTCAGAACTTTTTGCACCTTTTACATATAACTTGTACAATTCAATTGAAAAACAAACTGAAATCTTTTACTGGGGAGAAAATAAAAATAACCTAAAGTAATGTTATTGCGTAATTGTGCTCAGCTTGTTTCTAAATGGAGATGTGGCTGTGTGATGTAGTGTAAAGCTGGGTAAAAGATTTAACTCTGTGAAAGTGGAAAATAATATTCACGTATAATTAATGGCATTTTTTGAAGGACATCCTCAAATTTTTGGGTTGAAAGAAATTATGGCGTCACTCATTCATAGTTCATTTTCTCTGGCTGAAATGAAATGTGAGTCACTACAGATACCCCATCGAATGTGTTCATCTGAATGGATGAGTTTAAATACCCTCTTCTCCATATCAGGTGCATCATGGCTGCCACTGAGCCTCACTGCTGCTGGTTGTTTGTAGAAGAGCAGAGTCAAAGACAGTATACAGCCTGATCACATCAGCTGCAGGCTACATCTCTGTGTACTTATATGTACTTATATGTATATGTCCATAAACCTGTCAAAGTGTGTGTATACGCGATGTAGTGTTGATGTAAACCCAGATGTGTCCTCGCTGTGTTTTTAGGGTCACATGGTGGCGCAGGGGAGGTACACGGAGCTGCAGCGGTCCGGGATGGACTTCACCTCCCTGCTGAAGAAGGAGGAGGAGGAGGAGCAGCAGCAGCCTCCTCAAGACATCCTGGCCAGGAACAGGACTCTGTCCCAGAACTCGGTGCTCTCTCAGACCTCGTCTGTGCACTCGGTGAAAGACGGAGACCACTTACCGGTTAGTGCACCGGTAGTTTCCCCTCTTATTGTTTATGAACATGTCCAACGAGATTCTCCAGAGACGACAGCGCTGATCACGTTCTGGACGTGTTTTACCCTCCACCAAACTTACATAAGTTGTTTATAAGTTTCTAAATCTTAAGTCATCCTTAACCTCCGAGACCCGACTGTACTGTCTTTCAGAGGCTGTCGCAGGTTCAGTTTTAGAGCTAAACTGAAGGTACAAATATCATATGAAACCAGAAAACTTGAGGAATCCATTGGTTCCAACCATATCATACTAGCATGCTGGGGAATTGGCTAAGTATTACTCACAATGACCTCAAGATATGTGAATGAAAATGGTCTCCCCTTTACAGACGAACCCTCTTTATGATGCAGTTTTTGAATGTTTCTCCTGTTCTAAAATCAGAGTATTTCTGCATACTGGGGTCCCTAAACAGTCTTGAATTACATACATTGGGTATCACTGTAAAGCTGAGACTCTGGTGGATCCAATGAGCTCAACTGGATTCATGTGTGATGATGTTAGTCCCCATAGGAGCCATTTCATTGTAGTGAGACCATTTATTTAAACTTGATCTCTCTGTATAAAATGACCTGTGGTGACCTCCAGAATAATCACAGCCTCATGAAACAATAACAATATGAAACATTAACAATAAGGGGGTTTCTGAGCAGTTTACACAACAGAAGTGCTTGCCATCCAATCACAGAAAAGTTTTTGATCCTAAATCACAGCATGGCTTTTTCTATGGTGTTTCTCAAGGTCTTGGTGTCTTAATGTGGTATTTTTGAGGGATTATTGATCATTTTTTATTAATTCTCCAGTGGGTAAAAAATGGTTAGATTAAGCACCAAATCTGTGTAACAAATAATGAGACATAATAGAGCATGAGGATGAACATCATATACGTCCATCATAATGTTTTTACATTTAATTGTAATTATTTCTGATATATTACTCGTACAACTTGACACGCAGTGCTGAGCTTAGGGGTGTGATGGTCCTCTCATCACATTTCCCATCAGTTAAAATATGACAACACTGGTGTTACACCGGACATTTTACAAGAAAAGATGATGGTGAACATGTGTAGCGTGCTAACTTTTATCTTTACTGTTGGGTGGGGGTGTATCTGGCCTCTCTGGTTTACCTTATTAAGGTTCCCGTATAGCATTGGGTTTAAATCTAAATCCCTGCCAAATGCTTTTTCTTCACAACCCCCTGTACCCCCCCAAGAAAGACAAAAACGGCTCTATTGTGGGCCTCAGAGGGTTAATACTGAGATGTTTCTCTCCGTGTGGTTCGTAATCTCCGCGAGTTAATCTGGTGTGGTGGTCCACGCAGGCCGAGACGGTGCAGACGGTACCAGAGGAGAGTCGAGCCGAGGGAACCATCGGAGTGGGGACGTACGTCAAATACCTGAAAGCTGGAGCCAACGTGGTGGTTCTGCTGGCCGTCTTACTGGTCAACCTTCTGGCTCAGGTACGCAAGAAGCCCAGCGGAGGGTAATAAGGACTTCATTTCACTTTCTACTTGTTCTACAACTTCATGTGAATGTGAATTTCCCCACTGTGGGACCAATAAAGGAATATCTTATCTTATCTTATCTTATGAGGAAATGTGGAAAAAAGAAACACTAAACTCATGTTAGATCTTTTGTATCTTCTAGGTAGCGTACATCATGCAGGACTGGTGGCTGGCTCACTGGTAAGTTTGAAATATACTGTATATTAACCCCCAGTATTGCTATGAATTGTTCTTTTTGCGTAACTGTGCACCATTTTGACTGATCAGGGCCGACGAGCAGGAGAAGCTGGAGGCCAACAGCACCGTCATCCAGAACGGACTCAACGTCACTGCAGAGCTGGATACAAACTTCTACCTGGGTATTTATGGAGGTAATCTGACACCACATCTTGCGCTCTGTGTGCTCTGTGCTGTTTCACTGGTGTAAAGGAGAATATTGTGTCAACAGGTTTGACTGCCGCCACCATTATCTTCGGATTCATCAGGAATTTAGTCCTATTCAACGTGATGGTGAGGTGTGCACAGACTCTGCACAACCGCATGTTCAGCTGCATACTCAGAACGCCTGTACGCTTCTTTGACATCAACCCTATCGGTAAGTTTAAACGTGACCTCGAGCTAAAAAGCATATAATTCATATTTTCATATTATCTTGCTGAAAGGCATAATTCCTTAACATCAAATACAGAACCTCTAATCATCTTAAAGGGATAGTTCAGGTGTTTTGAAGTGGGTTGTATGAGGCACTGATCCATAGTCAGTATATGGTCGGTACGCCCCCAGTTTAAAGAAACAGACAGGAGTACCAGCAGTGAACAAGGGCAGCAACAAAACAGATTTTAACTAAAAAGTTTAAGTGCATGTTATATTTCCAATATTTCCACCACTTTACCTCACTGTCAAACAGCCCTTTCTGATGGGGAGCTGAGGTCTCTTGAAAGCCACAAGACTCCGTTGACAAAAACAGTAATTTGCCACTCGATTAAAATATCAAACCCTGATTAATCCCTAGTTAATGCAGGACATACTGTATTGTTGATACACAGGGCTACTGTGAGCAAGATCATGCGTTGTTTTTAATGTGTAGTTCTTAGGATTGTCCACATTGTTATCTGTTCAAAATGTACTTTTGTCCTATGTTTTCTTATCAACATGGGAGAGGACAAATATGCTGCTTTATGCAAATATACTGTATGTATATATTTTTATGATTGGAAATCAATTAACAGCACAAAAGAATGACAGATGTTGTCCAGAGACCCTCACAGGTAAAAATCTGGTCCAATCAGAACATGGTCAAACTGCAGCCCAACAGCAACAACAGCTGTCAGAGTGCTGACTTGACTATGACTTGATCCAGACTGACTGGGATTATCATAAAGTGGGCATGTCTGTAAAGGGGAGATTGGTGGGGACCCAGAGAACCCATTTACATTCACACATCTGGAGATCAGAAGTCAAGGGACCCCCTTTGAAAATAGACATGCCAGTTTTTCCTCCCCAAAATGTAGTTTGGAGCGTTATTTAATCTCCTTCTCTGACATGGTTGGTACAAATGCATTCATCGTGATATGACACACTGACTATGGATAAATACCTCATTTCAAAACACCCAAACTATGCCTTTAACTCTGAAGAAAAACTAGTGGTCACAACTTGTTAGAACCCTTGTGAGCAGAATGACCTTCATCACAGACGCATTACATCGCATTAATCATCACAGAAATCACAAGCTTCTCCACATAAATGTAAGCTGGAATGTTAGATGTTATCAAGTTAATATTTTACATAGTAAGATGTTTTCTCTTGTCTCTCCTCAGGAAGAATCTTGAACAGGTTCTCAAAGGACATGGGCCAGCTGGACTCTCAAATGCCGTGGACTTTTGTGGACTTTATTCAGGTGAGGAGGGATCTCACAGCAATGACACAGCTCACACTGAAGCTAGAGAGCAGAATAAACTGTATGGGTTTGTGTGGTTGAGTTCAAGAACACCGCAAACAAATTATTTAAACAAAATGACTGAGGAATATTTAAATACTGTGGCTGTTCTCACTGGACTATGTAATGAGTTGGCCATTTTGTAGTGTTGTCCGAATGTACAGGAGACACAAAGTATCCAGCTCTCACTCTGAGTGAGTGACAGACAGTAATTTTGTTAATTCTTCCCTTTCATAATAAAAGTCCTGGACATATGCACTTCATCACTGCATACCTGGGGGGACTTTCACCTCAAATGGCCACAAAGTATTTTGTATTTATTAATTTGTGAAAATGTTTATTCTCAATGGTTCTTCCTTTTCACAATAAAAGTCCTGGACACTTAATCACTGCTTGCCAGGGGGGGCTTAAATTCACTCGGAGCATTTCGATACTAACAGCCACACAGTATTTTGTATTTATTAATTTGTGAAAATACATATATTGGCCCGACTCTCACGATTGTTAATTCTACCCTTTCACAATAAAAGCCATATGCGCTTCACCACTAAGAGGAGCTTAAATTCACATTTTGCTACAAACAGCCCACAAAGTATTTTGTATTTGTTAATTTGTGAAAATGTTTATCAGCCCCACATTCACAACAGCTGCTGATTCTTCACTTTCACAATCAAAGTCCTAGACATATACACTTCATATATCACTGCATACCAGTGGACTTAAATTCACTCTGAGCGTTTCACTACAAATGGCCACAAAGTCTATTTACATCTGTTGAATCATCTATTTAATTATCACACCCAAAAATACAGACGCTGATCTGACACGTTTTGATCGTGCGACAGCAAAGATCATTAACAGCGCCGTGATAATGACCTGAGTAGTGTCCGAAAGTGATTTTTCATTTGGCCGACAAGTTCCTTTTTCTATATTTTCTCTATATAGGTAGTGAGTTGGGCGTAATGAATGAGTGAATGGTTTCGGGCGCAGCCTCTTAGCAATATCCTTTCGTTTGTTTGCCAGATTGAAAACTCATTTGCACAAAGAAAATCCAGTCTCGTGTAACTCTGTAACGCCTTCAGGCAACAGTTAGACTTCCAATAACTCGGATATGGCAGTATAACTCACTGAGAAGTACTCTGCGTTGTGTTTTGGAAGTAGGCAGAGATTGAAGCACTGGACGCTGACACAGTGATGGCCACTGGCTTCATAGCCTTTAAGGGGTAGCGTAAAATAAAGTTTCTTTTTAGCAATTGACTCCTAAACATTGAAAATAATACATCTAGTGTTGTCTAGGCTAAATTAATTAAAGTACAAAATCATAAATGTAAAAATAAATAAGTAAATTTAAACATTGAGGCAATTTATGTGGAATACAAATCCAGACCTACAGCTCAATGGTGCCAGCTAGTGGCTGCTCGAGGCTACTACCGTCAGTCGTAGTGAGTGTTTGCTGTGTCTCCTCTCTGAGCAGGTTTTCCTGCAGATCCTCGGGGTGATCGCCGTGGCGGTGTCGATAATCCCCTGGATCCTCATCCCGGTCCTCCCCCTCCTCCTCTTCTTCCTCTATCTGCGGCGCTACTTCCTGCGGACCTCCAGAAACATCAAACGCCTGGAGTCCACCAGTGAGTGTCCCACAATGCAGCAGTGTGTTCAAGGCTCTGTATCACTTGGATCAAATGACAACAACCGTAATGTGTAAAGTGTATATTAGTGAGTTGATTTTTTCCATCTGTCCTGCAGCTCGGAGTCCAGTCTTCTCCCACCTGTCTTCGTCTCTTCAGGGCCTGTGGACGATCCGAGCCTTTGGGGCGGAGGACCGGTTCCAGAAAGCCTTTGACGCCCATCAGGACCTGCACTCAGGTTCTCCTCCGCCTCAGGACCTTTCACTGCTCATCGGTTTGTGTGAGCTGTGTCAGTGCAGCGTTGACGATCTGTATCCTTGTCCTAAACAGAGGCCTGGTTCCTGTTCCTGACCACCTCTCGCTGGTTCGCTGTCCGCCTCGACGGCATCTGCTCCCTCTTTGTTATCATCACCACCTTTGGCTGCGTGCTGCTCAGAGACCGTAAGGAGCATTTTTAATCTTTTAAAGGGATAGTTCAGGGCTGTATGAGCTACTTCTTCATAGTCAGTCAACGACACTTGACACAAAAAGTCTGTATCAGTTTAAGTGTACGCCATATTTTCACCGCTCTTTCTGATGGGGAACTCTCTCTCACCAAAACCACCAGACTCCTTTAAAAAAAAAAATTGTAGTTTTTCCTCAGAGAACACAGGAGTTGCTCATCTACCGCCGCCTCTATCGATTAGTTTGTGTTATCGTGTAACTTTGGTGAATCCGAACTAACCAAAGTCTCTCAATATCAGCGGTAGACCAGATGCTCTGCGAGGTAAAATAACTGATTTTGTCAAAGTAGTCTGGTTGCTTAGACTGAGAACAAGGTAAACCAGCAAAAATATTCTAAATACAGGGTACACTTGAACTGATACTGACTCTTTTAGGTGTCTAAAATCAGTTTTGCAGCTGCCACACCTGTGTCATCTACTGTAGGTAATACACTGACTTTGTACCGCTGTCCACCACAGTAACTGTCCTGAAGTGTGAAACGTTCAAATACAAAACATTAGTTTTGTTCAAATGGAGATGGAGAAGAAAGCCTGAAATGTCTTTTTGCTGGTTCTCTTAGAGATGGAGGCCGGCTCTGTTGGTCTGGCTCTGTCCTACTCTGTCACACTGATGGGTATGTTCCAGTGGGGGGTCAGGCAGAGTGCAGAGGTGGAGAACCTGGTAAGATAATCCTTTTGTCTTTGACTTTAATCACAACTTGTCTTGGTAGCTGAAGGATTTCTGCACATTATTTAGTAATCAATGATAAATAACGCTCCAAATTTACGCTAAATTTAGGTGAGGCAAAACATGTCATGGTCAAAGGGCTCCCTTGACCTCTGACCTCCAGATATGTGAATGAAAACCCTGAGACGAAAACCGGATCTTATTAGATAAAACAGATGTTGACAATCTGCAAATTTGAATTTCAGGTAATAAATAAGTCGCAATGTAACTTATTGCAATACTCGGCATATTGCAAAATGTTAAATCTCTAAAAAAGTGTTGTGCAAGTATCGTATCACAGTTAATTCGGGGTGTAAGAAAATATTGAAAATATTTATTATCGCGATATGTTTTGTGATATTGTATTGATTCATAAACATACTGTATTCCATTATTTATTAACGTGCAAAGATGAACTCCCGAATTTCCCTCCGGGGATTAATAAAGGTTCATCTTATCTTTATCTTATCTTATTTAATACTTTATTTCACTTTGTGTCCTCTCAAAGTAGTGTCGGATGTTATGCATTTCTACTATGACAGTTTTCCTAGATATTTTTAATTTTTAATTCATTTTTTAAATTTAATTAATATATCGCAATATATGACCTTGCATCAGTATCTGATAAGTGCACCCACTGTGTTTGTGGCGTATTGCCAGATTCTTGCCAATACACAGCCCTATAATTAATGCTTTTGATGTACTGTGGTTCGTCTTTATATTCTTTTATTTCTTATTTGTTATACAAGACAAAGTTGAAAAAATATACACAGAGTAACATTCCTTGAAAACAAAACCATTTGTCGCCCCAGTAGCAAAAATAAAGAGAAAATAACCTCCGACCTGTATGTTTACTGTGTTCAGATGACGTCAGTGGAGAGAGTGATGGAGTACACTGAACTGGAGAGTGAAGCACCCTGGGAAACCCAGAAGCGTCCTCCTCCCGACTGGCCCAGCAAAGGCCTGGTGACCTTGGACCGCGTCAGCTTCTCTTACGGCGGCGACGGGCCGCCGGTGCTGCAGAACCTGAAAGCCATGTTCCGACCCCAAGAGAAGGTCAGCCATGTTTAGTCTTCAGAGGACCGAGGGCGTCGCGTTCAACGTAAACCGATCTATTAAACCAGATTCTTCTCTCCCGGGCGTCAGGTTGGCATTGTGGGTAGAACAGGCGCTGGGAAAAGCTCTCTGGTCTCAGCTCTGTTCCGCCTGGCAGAACCTCTGGGGAAGATCCACATCGACGGGGTCCTGACCTCTGAGATCGGCCTCCACGACCTGCGCCAGAAGATGTCCATCATTCCTCAGGTAAACACCAGCTGAGGACAGAGGACACAATGCTAAGTCGTTGTGGTTCTGATCCGATCCTCATATTTACCTACATGTTGATGAAATATTAGGGATAGGTATCTTTAGATTTTAATGGAAGTGCTGCTCTTGCCTTTACTTCTTACTGATCTGGTACTTTAACGATACTCTTAATGAGTACAATTTAGTGAACAGAATGGCTTTATTTTGTGATTATATATTGTATGTACAATACATTAACATTCAAGGAGCGACTGCTTTATATAATGTGATGATTAAAATAAATAATTATTGATAGTACAAGAAACGGTCATGTTTAGAACAAATCTCTGATAATGTGATAATTAAAATAAATAAAATAACTAAATAATTATTGATAGTATAAGAGATGGTCATGTTTAGAACAAATCTCTGATAATGTGATAATTAAAATAAATAAAATAACTAAATAATTATTGATAGTATAAGAGATGGTCATGTTTAGAACAAATCTCTGATAATGTGATAATTAAAATAAATAAAATAACTAAATAATTATTGATAGTATAAGAAACGGTCATGTTTAGAACAAATCTCTGATAATGTGATAATTAAAATAAATAAAATAACTAAATAATTATTGATAGTATAAGAAACGGTCATGTTTAGAACAAATCTCTGATAATGTGATAATTAAAATAAATAAAATAACTAAATAATTATTGATAGTATAAGAAACGGTCATGTTTAGAACAAATCTCTGATAATGTGATAATTAAAATAAATAAAATAACTAAATAATTATTGATAGTATAAGAAACGGTCATGTTTAGAACAAATCTCTGATAATGTGATAATTAAAATAAATAATTATTAATAGCATAAGAAACAGTCATGTTCAGAACAAATCTGATAATGTAATAATTAAAATAAATAAATAAATATTAATAGTATAAGAAACGGTCACGTTGATAACAAATCTCTGATAATGTGATAATTAAAATAAATAAAATAAATAATTCTGAATAGTATAAGAAAAAGTCATGTTTAGAACAAATCTGATAATATGATAATTAAAATAAACAAATTAAATAAATAATTATGAATAGTATAAGAAATGCTCATGTTTAGAACAAATCTCAGATAATGTGATAATTAAAATAAATAAAATAAAATAAATAATTATGCATAGTATAAGTAACGGTCATGTTCAGAACAAATCTGATAATGTGACAATTAAAATAAATAAAATAATTATTAATAGTATAAGAAACTGTCATGTTTAGAGCAAATCTCTGATAATGTGATAATTAAAATAAATAAAATAATTATTAATAGTATAAGAAACTGTCATGTTTAGAGTAAATCCCAGTTAATGTGATAAAGTATAAAATAGATAATTATAGTATAAGAAATTGTCATGTTTTGAAGAAATTACTAGAATGTTAGGATGATGAACGATCAGGAAATGAGGGCTAAATGTGAAGGTCTGTGGAAAATGCTGCATTTCTCCTCCTGTATGTGATGCTTTGACAGATATCTTGTGTTTCCGCTCTCACAAGCAAAAGACTTGATACTTTTTTGGCAACGCTCATCTTCTGCATCTGAAGCAGAACCACACTTCGGACCGTAACACAAACAGAGTTATGATAATAATGATAATATTTATGTAGCCTAAATAAATAGGAAATCAATTTTCGTAATTCCTCCAATACGATAGCAGAACCGTTAACATTGGAGCTTATTGAGCCTACAGTCTTGAAAATATTTGGGGATCATTTAGTACCAGGTTTGAGTACCACTCCCTATTAAATATGCATCTGACACATTGAAATAACAGCTAAATCTGACATTACTGGCAGTTTAGCACATCTGTGTATTTTAAAGACCCAGACTCTGTTTCACTTTCACAGACTAATTTTCACTTAAAGCAAAGTGCTTGCAGAACCCAGCTGTCAGTAGGGTTCAGGTTAAAGTAGCTGGAGTCTCAACTACATTAAAGTCCCCCCCTCCCCTGTTTCCAGGACCCAGTGCTGTTTACAGGCTCCATGAGGAAGAACTTGGACCCTTTCAGCCAGCACACTGACGAGGACCTGTGGAAGGCTCTGGAGGAGGTCAGTATCCAATCAGCTCCAACAGTTGAGTTTCTAGCTCTGACTGTAACGTAAGTCAGGTAATCACTCCCTCGGTGCTGCAGGTCCAGCTGAAGTCCGTGGTGGAGGAGCTGCCCGGGAAGTTGGAGACGGTTCTGGCCGAGTCGGGCTCCAACTTCAGCGTGGGCCAGAGGCAGCTGGTGTGTCTGGCCAGAGCCATCCTGAGGAAGAACCGCATCCTGGTCATCGACGAGGCCACGGCCAACGTGGACCCCAGGTACTGCTGACACACCTCACCTCATTGGCCGTCGTAGGCAGAAAATACATGAGGTAGTACCGTCTTTACTGCACCTCAGGTACCTGTGGGGACAAACTGGTCTTTAAATGCGCGGTTAAAGGAAGTATGTTGGTGCTTTTAGATGCCGTATTCATTTCACTTGCGCTTTTCTTTAACATCTGTGCTGTGTCTCTGCAGGACAGATGAGCTGATCCAGAAAACCATCCGGGACAAGTTCAGAGAATGCACCGTGCTCACTATAGCTCATCGTCTCAACACCATCATAGACAGCGACAGGATCCTGGTGAGACAAGACTACTTGTTTACCATCAAACAGTCATAGAATAGCATATCATGAAGTCACGTAGCATGCTTTCATAGCAAATTAGTAATCAATCATTAATTAATACAAACATATGGCTCTATAATTAATGACTCAAAGTTATGAATCATAAACCCGTGAATTTTTGTAAATCCTAACACCTAATTTGCCTATAGGCAAATGTCATTGAAAACTTGTAGTCATAGTATACAGTAATATGCCATATTATAGTATTCCATAAAAAAGTCGGTGTAGTATGCTCTAGTACAGTAGGTCATGAAGTCATACTATGTCATACAGTCATAAAAAAGTCATAGTGTAAAATAAATTGTAATATGTCAAAGTTATGAGTTATTTTGTAAGTTATGTCATACTATGACTTTAGTGTAATAATCCATGTTTTATAAATGGCATAGTAGACTTTGGGATTGTATAGGATAATAAAGTACAATATAGCATAGTAGAGGATGGCATAGTATGTCTTAGAAATACCATACTATAGGATGAGGTAGAGTATGGATTAGTATGTCTTATAAATGGCATAATATAGCATGGCATAGTATAGGATGGAGTAGTATATTATGGCATAGTGTATTATGACTTTGCCATCCAATACTATATTATACAATACCATCCTATACTATGGTACTTGTAAGACATACCATACTATGCCATACTCTACTTTGTCATTCGACACTATGCCATGCTATACTATGGTACTTGTAAGACATGCTATACTATGCCATACAATATTTGTCATCCTATACTACGCTATGGGATACAATATTTGTAAGACATAGTACACTATGCCATGCTATACTATGCCATACTGTACTTTGTCATACTATATTATTGCATAGTATAGGATGACAAATTTTAGGATGGCAATAGGAAAGGATGACAGTGTAGCATGGCATAGTATAGTATGATAAAGTCTAGGATGGCATAGTTTGTAGGAGTTACATAGTACAGATGGCATTGTATAGCATAGTATAGTATGTCTTACAAATACCATGATATAGTATAGTATGCCTTACAAATGACATAGTGTAGCGTGGCATAGTATAGATAAGATAAGATATTCCTTTATTGGTCCCACAGTGGAGAAATTCACACGTTACAGCAGCAAAGTGGATAGTGCAGTAAGCAAGAAGCATAGATTTTAAAACAGTATTAATACAAATAAAATAAAATAATATATATATAATAGAAAGTAAAGCCAAAATATGTCCAGCATATCAATAAATAATTGTCCAGTTACTATAATTTGAGCAGATCATGATATAATTGCACATATGTGTTTGTTGTTGCTCTTGTGTCCGGTCAGTTTGTTGTGAGTGTTTATGTGGTCTACTGGGAGCAGTGCTGGTTGTGTATGTGGTCTACTGGGAGCAGTGCAGGTTGTGAATGTGTATGTGGTCTACTGGGAGCAGTGCTGGTTGTGAATATGTATATGTTGTCTATTGGGAGCAGTGCTGGTTGTGAATGTGTATGCGGTCTATTGGGAGCAGTGCTGGTTGTGAATGTGTATGTGGTCTACGGGGAGCAGTGCTGGTTGTGACTGTGTATGTGGTCTACTGGGAGCAGTGCTGGTTGTGAATGTGTATGTGGTCTACTGGGAGCAGTGCTGGTTGTGACTGTGTATGTGGTCTACTGGGAGCAGTGCTGGTTGTGAATGTGTATGTGGTCTACTGGGAGTAGTGCTGGTTGTGAATGTGTATGTGGTCTACGGGGAGCAGTACTGGTTGTGGAGTCTAACAGCTGCAGGCAGGAAGGACCTTCTGTAACGCTCCTTCGAACACTTAGGGTGTAGCAGCCTGTCACTGAAGGAGCTCTCCAGAGCTCTGATGGTGTCTCTCATGGGGTGGGAGTCCTTCTCCATCATGGATGACAGCTTGCCCCAGCAAACCACTCCCCCCCCTTTTTTTAATCTTATCCACCTCTTCCTGTCTGTAGCTGTGATGCTGCTCCCCATAAAAGTTCTCCATAAAATATGGCTGATGCCACCACGGTGTCATAAAATGTTATCAGAAGTGTCCCCTGCACTCCAAAAGACCTCAGTCTTCTGAGCAGATACAGTCTGCTCTGGCCTTTTTTATGGAGTTCAGAGGAATTTGTGGTCCACTCCAGTTTATTGTTCAGGTGAACACCCAGGTATTTATAAGATGTCACCATCTCAATGTCTGATCCCTGGATGTTCACCGGTGTTGGAGGGGGATGAGTTTGCCTGCGGAAATCCACCACCAGCTCTTTAGTTTTCCCCGCGTTGATCTGGAGGTGGTTTCGCAGGCACCAGTCCAAGAAGTCCTGGGAAAGTTCTCTGTACTCCCCATCGTCACCATCAGTGATGAGGCCGACGATAGCAGAGTCATCAGAGAACTTCTGCAGGTGACAGGTTGGTGAGTTGTAAGTGAAGTCTGCAGTGTAGAGCGGGAAGAGGAAGGGAGTCAGAACCGTTCCCTGCGGGGCCCCAACACTGCAGACCACCGTGTCTGAAGTGAAGTCCCGTGTCCTCACATACTGTGGGCGGTTTGTGAGGTAGTCCAGTATCCAGGATGTAAGATGGTGATCTACCCCTGCAGTCTCCATCTTTCTAGTATGATAAAGCATAGTATGGCAATAGCACAGGATGACAAATTAGAGTGTCTCTTACAAATACCATAATATGGGATGACAAGGTAGAGTATGGTATTGCATAGTATAGGATGGCATAGTGTAGTGTGGCATGTAATAAAAATGAAGTCATAGTATAGTATGTCACAAAACATCAAATAAGGTCATAGTATAGTATGTCAAAAAACATCAAATAAAGTCATTTAATAAGTATAGTATGTCACAAAACATCAAATAAAGTCATAGTATAGTATGTCAAAAAACATCAAATAAAGTCATTGTATAGTATGTCAAAAAAAATGAAGTCATAGTATAGTATGTCATAAAAATTAAAATCATATTATAGTATATCTAAAAAATATCATATCATTCCATATCATAACAAATAATGTCACACAGTATGTCAACAACAAACAACAAATAAATTCATAGTATGGTATGTCTAAATTCTGTCATAGTGTAGCATAACAAAAAAATAAAGTCATTGTATAGTATGTCATCAAAAATAAAGTTATGGTAAAGTCATAGTATATATAGTATATCTTAAGCCATTTTTTGGACATATTATACTATTACTTTTTCTTGACGACATACAATACTTTGACGTTTTTTCAATGCTATACTATAGTGTGACGTTTTATTGACGCCATACTATGACTTATTTTTTGACGATATACTATACTATGACATTTCTTCGATGATATACTATGATGTTTTTTCGATGACATACTATAGTAAGACAATTTTTTTATGCCATATTATGCTATGACGTTTTTTGTTTGACATACAATACTTTGACGTTTTTTTATTGACATACTATACTGTGATGTTTTTTGGACAGCATACTATACTTTGACATTTTTTAAACGCTAACTATACTAAGACGTTTTTCGACGATATACTATACTATGATGTTTTTTCAACGTCAAAAAAATTTGAAAGTATAGAATGCCGTCCAAAAAACATCATAGTATAGTATGTTGTAAAAAAAAATTTAATATGTCATCAAAAACATCTAGTATAGATGTGTAAAAAAAAATGTTAATATGTCATCAAAAAACATCATAGTATAGTATGGCGTCAAAAAACGTCAAAGTTTTGTATGTCGTCTAAAAAAAAGTCAGAGTATAATATGTCGTCAAAAAATAGTTATAGTATAGTATGTCGTCTAAAATACGTCATAGTATAGTATGGCATGAAAAAAAACATCATAGTATAGTATAGCATAAAATGATCATCATAGTATAGTATGTCAAAAAAAGCAAGAAGATGTCATAAAAATAAAGTCATAAAGTCAAAAAATAAAAATTTCAGTATGGCATAGTATTGCATGGCATAGTTTACAATTTCTTACAAATACAGTATAGTATACGATAGCGTAGCATAGGATGATAAATATGGCATAGTACAGTATGTTTTACAAGTACCATCTATGGCATGGCATCATGTGGGATGATAAAGCAGAGTTTGGCAAAGTACGGTATGTCTTACAAAAAAAAAAAAAGTGTAGCATGGTAATGATTGCAAAGACATAATATACTATATACTATATGTCATAGTCGACTCTATAGTATGACAAAGCATAGTATGGCTTAGTTTAGTATGGCATAGTATGCCTTATAAATAGTATATATAGTATTGAAGAAGAAGAAGAAGAAGAAGAAGATTACCTTTATTAGTCCCACAATGGGGAAATTCAATTTACACTCTGTTAAACTCATACATGGTTCATGCAGACCTAAACACACATACACATCAATGAAGATGTCAGAGGAGGGGGCTGCTCCTACAACGCCCCGAGCAGTGGGGTTTGGTGCCTTTTGTCTCAGGGGCACCTCGGCAGTGCCCAAGAGTAAACTGGCACCTCTCCAGCTACCAGTTCACACTCAGTTCTTGGCCCAGAGTGTCTTACAAATACTTATAAATACCATAATAAAGTATGGGATGGCATAGCATAGGGCGCTATCGTGTTGTACAAATACCACCTGAACACTTAAAGCAAAGTGTGGAAATAACAGCAGCTCTGATTTTACCTCCCTGTTGAGGCAGTGTTGCTGTGATATCAGTGATCCCGTCCAGCTGGCCAATCACAGCCTGACCTGAAACAACAGGGCATTTTTTTTATTTTACTTCAAACTAAAATGTACAACGGGGCTGCACGGTGGTGCAGTGGTTAGCGCTGTCGCCTCACAGCAAGAGGGTCGCAGGTTCGATTCCAGCTTGGGACTCTTCTGTGTGGAGTTTGTATTTCTCCCCGTGTAAGCGTGGGTTCTCCGGGTACTCCGGCTTCCTCCCACCTCCAAAAACATCAATTAGAATTATGACTCTAAATTCCCGTAGGTGTGGTGGAGCGTGATGGTTGTCTGTCTATATGTTGTCTGTCTCTATGTGTCCTGCGTGGACTGTAGACCTGTCCAGGGTGAACCCTCCTCACCCAATCCCAGGGCGGCTCCAGCCCCCGCACCCCTAACGGGCAAGCGGGCGATAATAATAAAAAATGTACAACCACGTTTCAACGATATTCACAACTCGTATTTTGTTTCCAGGTTCTAGATGCAGGGAAAATTCACGCCTATGACGCGCCTTACACCCTGCTCCAGGATCCAGATGGCATCTTTTCTAAAATGGTGCAGCAGACCGGCAAACAGGAGGCAGCAGCTCTGCTGGAGGCAGCTGAACAGGTGAGGTTGAACCTCCAACATTTTCTCTTTACATTTCAAAACATTAAAAGCTGTCAGTCTGACTTTGTAGTCAATGTCTCTGCAGGCGTACCACAGCAGAAGCCATCCCAGCCTTTCAAACGGACTCGCAGAAACAGCGGACGGCAACCTGGTTATCTTTGAAACCGCTCTGTGAGCTCAGGGAGCCTCCGATTCGCTGCTTTGCCAGAAGACTTCAGGAAGTGCCTGGGCTCGTACCGCAGCCCTCCAGCCTGTGGTGAAAGCACACCGGGCCTGAAGAAAGGCCTCGTCCACTCCGGCCGTCGAGGAGACGGGATCTCAGGAGGCCTCACCGCGAACGGCTGAGCCAAACATGTGCACTTTACGCTGTCGCGTGGAAATCACTGCTGTAAAAGCTCTTTTAAACCGAGCACTATTTATTTTCTATGCTTCATATTTATCTTATGTTAAATTGCCACACAATCCTTAGAAGCCTGTACGTGCCTTATTTCAGGCGTGCAGCGGTTTGTACACGTTAATTTAAAGTGATATATATATCCAAAGTTGCCTTGTTTGTAAATTTGCATTGTTGCACAGGATTAATGACTAGAAAATCAAATTGGACAGCAGCAAAAATCTGTTTTGTACGTCGTGATCTACAAATGTTTTGTTACGTCCTCGTCATCTTTCCTTTTTGTACTGTTCCTCTTCACTCGGCTGATTTTAGTTTACAATCTGAGCACAGCTGCTAGAACTGAGACCGAGTTCATCTCTGTTCAAATGCGTCATGTTAACACTTTGTTGTTTTAACAGTTTGTACATTTACTATGTTAAATGCTGCATAAACATGTACCGATCCTACTGGAGTGATGTCCTTCACATCAAAATACGCACTCTTATATCTCGATTTACACAGAACATCTATAAATCTCTTATACAGCAGTCATTTTTATGACATACATATACGATGACATATACTCTACATACTACGACATACTATTATAGTATGACTTATTTCATACAGTTAAAGTCATGGTAAACTGTCAAAAAAGTTTTAGGATAACAGTCACACTACATACATGTTATGTCAAATACTCTGACTTTTTAAACTAAAGGTGGCTGTATATTACTCATGATGTGGGGACTCGATTCCTTTTGGGATAAATATATGCATCGCCACAACGTAAATCATTACATTTCACAGTGAAGACTTGGTTAAGGTGAGATTAGGTTTAGGTTAGAGTTGGGCAAGTAGTGGTTAGGGCGTCTCTAGGAAATGAATGTAAGTCAATTATTTTTTTCTTTTTATTGTTAAATCAACTTTCTGTGTGGCTGTAACTCATCAGTTTCTTCAGCATAAAACAATGACGTCTTGTATTTGTTATAATACAATCTATTTGTAACGACTTAACCTTATGTTTATATATATGTGTGTGTGTGTGTGTGTGTGTGTATATATATATATATATATATATATATATATATATATATACCTTTATATATATGTGTATATATATATATATATATATAGATGTATGTATACAGTATATATATATATATATATATATATATATATATATATATATATATATAAATATATACATATATATACATATATATATGTACAAAAAGGAATATATATATATTCCTTTATTATATATATGTATACATACAGTACAAATACGTGTATGTATATATATATATATATATATATATATATATATATATATATATATATATATATATATATATATGTATATATATATATATATATATATATATATATATATATATATATACACACACACACACACACACATATATATATATATAGAGAGAGAGAGAGTGCAAGCAGTGAATAAGGCTACTGACTTGAATGTGGGATTCACTGGTTTGAATCCTGGTCAGGGTTCAGGTGATATATTTATATATTTAGGTAAATATGAAACTCTTGAGCAGTTGAGACCCTGTGGAGATCAGATGGTAATTTTTTTGCCATTGGAAAAAAAAAGCATCATCGATTAGTTTTTTGTAACAAATGTTTTTGATCTATACAAATGAGAATGTTTACATTTCTCCGTGTTTTCAATAAAGTTTGTTAAAAAAAGGGGGTTTCCCCAACTTCCGGTTTCGTAATTCGACTCCACCAGGTGCTCTTCCTGTGGTTGACGATTCCGCCATGGCTTGACAACAGCTACCGCTACTGCTACTACAACTACTACTAGTAGTACTTGGGCTCCTGATGAAGACAAGTGGAGGACGAGAGGAAAACAGAGAGAGACCAGAGGAGGAGAAGAGAAAGAAGCGGAGTTTCTTGTGTGATGAGGTCAGTCGGAGGCTGGACGGTCGCGCGCTGAGCTAGCTGAGGCTAATAGCTAACGTTAATGAAGACACCTGTGGATAAGCAACACAAAGCGACAACTCCAACCGTCAGGAGGACAACACTGGAACTGCAACGGAACACTCACAATTAATGTAAGTTTGTAGGTTTTAAGAAACTAGTTAATTAAAATATTGAAGGTGCTTGTGGTTAAAAGGCTGCTGTGTCTCTGCTGTGCTACTTGTGTTTGCTGTGCGGTAAAGTCCTGACCAGTCTTCATGGGTCTCATTTCTCCTGCTTCAACATTAATATC
The DNA here is from genome assembly GCA_947000775.1 of Pterois miles. Taxonomy (NCBI): domain Eukaryota; kingdom Metazoa; phylum Chordata; class Actinopteri; order Perciformes; family Scorpaenidae; genus Pterois; species Pterois miles. Next base: position 1,972,898 of record CAMQGK010000500.1, on the reverse strand, counting down.
TGCAGCACTTTTATTAGTTATGTTTCTGTCATCACGAAGTACTGTAACTTTTAAGCAGAATTTTGATTATTGTTTCATTTTTTTGTTTTTAGCCGTCTTTATCAGTAGTAGATGGTGTAGAATGGAACAAGGGGAGCTACATAGTGTTGAAATCACTGCAGGAACATGGATTTTTTTTAATTTATTTTTTATTTTTTATTATTCATTTACCCCCTATTTAATTATTGCAGTCATTTTGTGACTTAAAGGATCTTAAATGTAAGTCACCCATCACAGCAGTGTTGAACCAGGATCTCTTATTGGAGCAGGAGACATTTTATATGTTTGTTAATGTTGATTTACATGTCTCTGTTTTCTGTTCAGACTGATGAAAAATCAGAAGATTAGAAGGGCCGAGGAGAAGAGAACTGGGGCGCTTGGAACAAATATTTGGTAACTGTCAAATCAACTAGTAGTAGTAGTTGTTGTAGTAGTTGTTGTCATCGTCGTAATTGTTGTTTTGCCAGTAGGAGCTGTTGTTGTATTTGTCCAATAAAAAACAAAAAGTGATTAAAAAAATGTTTGTTTAGGGAAATGAGCTCATTTTTGAGAAATAGAGCAAATTATGTAACGTTGGAAAACTGAAGTCAGTCATATGATATGGCCTGTACCAAACATTCAGATATCATCCAGTGTGATATCATTGTCTCTGACATTACAGCTCATTTAAGGATCTCTTTTGTCTCTTTGTTGGGTCCCAGAATAAAGAAAGGAGGTTTTTGTGGACAAGCAGCAGTCTGGATGGAGACAAAGACATCACAATGTCAGAGAGGTGGGCTTGAATCACACTACCATCTGTACACAGCTGGAAACTGCAACAGTCAGATCACATAATATTTATATTTGAATGATTGTGTGTGTGTGTGTATAATGTGTTTTGATGCATCTCCGTCCTCCAGAAAACGCTGGAGGAGCAGCTGGAGAACCACAGACGGGCGATCAGAAGCAGCTCAGTGGCCTCTGAGACGAGAGGAAGACAAGCAGAGGAAGCGGACAACTCAGAGTAAGGAAACACCTGTTAACACCTCTCTTGATCTTTATTATTTTTCATTTTTTTTTTTAAGATATTTATCCTCAAGTTTACCTTCTTTATCAGTAGTAGAGGTGTAGAATGGAACAAATATTTGTAACTATCAAATCAAGTAGTAGTTCGTTTTTTGTTTTGCCAGTAGGAGCTGTGTAATCGTCATATAAAAAGAATTTTAAAAAATGTTATGGAGATACTCATTTTCCAGAAATAAACAATTATTCAATTTGAAAAACGACTTATATTATTATAAAATATATATATATAACTATATTTATATATCTTATAAATATAATATATTTATATATTATCACAAAATGCCACAACAAAAAAAAATTATATTTCACACACTTTATCATATCGTTCATCAAAAAAGCAATAAATGTTAAAAAACAAAATGTGTTAAAAAACAAAATTGTCAAAAAAGCAATAATTGTTATAAAAAAGCAAAATTGTCATAAAAAACAAAATTTCAAAAAACAGAAATTGCAAAAACAGAAATGTTCATAAAAACAGTATAATTGTCATAAAAACAGAAATTTCAAAAAAACAAATATGTCATCCAAAATATCATCAATAATATTCCCAAAATATCATCATAGTATATATGTAAAAAATATCAATATATATGTCAAAAAAAGCAATATGTCAAAAAAAGCATAGTAAATATGTCAAAAAAAGCAGAATATTCAAAAAAAGCAAAATATTCATAAAAAAGCAAATATATTCAAAAAAAGCAAGAAATTTATAAAAAAGCAAAAATATTCAAAAAAACAATGAGTATGAACAAAACAGAAATGTCATAAAAAGCAGCAAGAACATCAAAATAGTAATATTGACAAAACATTAATGAGAAGTTCATAAAGTAGTATGGACGAGAAAAAAGCACAGTATAGAAGTCAAAAGAAAACAAGCAATTAAAGTTATGGAAAAAAACCAGGCACGACACACTTCAATTTTAAAGAAACATATTTTAAACTGAGAGCTCAGACATTTCAACTAACATTAATTTATAAAGACTGCATGAATGCTCCTGATCCTCTGATAGAGTCATCTAAAAAACAGCTTGAACGTAAACAATACCTGAGGAGGTAAAGTACTACAACATACAAGACTCACAAAAACTGAAAATGGGGCTATTAACACATACAGCTGCCAACACTAAACGACAACCTCTATTTTGTTTTTTCAGATGTTATGTAGTGATCCTTATAGGAGTGACATATTATTCATTTTTTCCAGTTTTTAATTTAGTGTATTTTATTCCTGTTTACATCATGGCCAGGGACGACAAGAAAACTAGCCTCGGCTAACTCTAGTTTTTTTAAACCATTATAATCCTTGTTTTATGAAACTGCACTTCCCCTTTTAAATAAACTTAACTTAAACTTAAGAAGAAAAGAGACACAAAAAAATCATCTATATTATTGGGGAAAAAATCATATAAGTATGTTAAAAAAAGCAAGATATTATATCAAAATTAGTTAGTGTATATATTTTAAAAATAAATATATTTTATAAATTCAGAAAGTTTTTCATAAAAAACAGTAATATGTGGAAAAAGGCAAATGTCAAAAAAAATATCATGTGGGGGAAAAAAAACAAGAATTTTTATAACAAACATTATTTACAAGAAACAGGAGTGTGGAACAAAAAGCAAGACGACTTCTTAACTTAGTCAGTACTTCTTAAAAATAGTCACAGTGTCTACTTCTTAAAGATAGTCACGGTGTCGTACTTCTTAAAAATAGTCAGAGTATTGTGTGTTTTAAAAATTGTCACAGTATCGTACTTCTTAAAAATAGTCACAGTATTGTCCTTCTTAAAAATAGTCACAGTATTGTACTTCTTAAAAATAGTCACAGTATCGTACTTCTTAAAAATAGTCACAGTGTTGTACTTCTTAAAAATAGTCACAGTGTTGTACTTCTTAAAAACAGTAATAGTATCGTACTTCTTAAAAATAGTCACAGTATTGTACTTCTTAAAAATAGTCACAGTATCGTACTTCTTAAAAATAGTCACAGTATCGTACTTCTTAAAAGTAGTCACAGTATCGTACTTCTTAGAAATATTCACAGTATCGTACTTCTTAAAAATAGTCACAGTATCGTGTGTCTTAAAAATAGTCACAGTATGGTACTTCTTAAAAATAATCACAGTATCGTCCTTTTATAAAAATAGTCACAGTATTTAGTGTTTCAAAAAAAGTCACAGTATCGTATCATAAAAATAGTCACAGTATTTTGTGTTTTAAAAATAATAACAGTATCGTACTCCGGAAAGATAGTCATAGTATAGTGTTTAGTAAAAATACTAATAGTATGGTATTTGTAGAAAACGTCACGGTGAGGACTTCCGGTATGGCGCAGAGGCAGCATGGAGCCCGGTGATCCAGGTGGTTCTTTCTCCCCGTTTACAACCACTAATCTTTCTAAACTACAGTCGATTCAAGTCGCTTGAAAGCTGGAAATAACCGAAAGACGAGAAGGAAATCGTGGCAACACCATAAAGACGATAAATCACCGAGTTAAAGCGACGAAGCGGAGCTAGCCGTCAGTGGAGGCTACGCGAGCTAGCATCGTAGCAGCAGTGAACGAACCGCTTCCAGAGAGGAAAACAAGCAGAAACTGACCGCCATGGAACCGACGGAGAGAACCGGAGAGGCGGACCGAGCCACCGCAAGGTGCAAACCCAAGGTCAATTATAGTCTGCTTTGTGGAGAACTAAACTAAAGATCCGGTTCTTCACACCGCCTGGAAGACAGAGAGATCCTCCGCTATGGAAGAAGACTGTTTTTATCATCATAAATGCTGATGGAGAGGAAGGATGATACCGATGAAGAGGGGCGTAACAGCGGACATCACCGGAGATGGAGCACACCTTCGCCTCCGAAAGACGGTAAGACGGCGCAACGCCAGCATGACATTTATCCGCAAAGTGTGATGTACCAGGAGAACGAGCCTGTTTCCCTTTAGTTTTATTATGACTTTTAATTTACCTCCTGGGGCACAGTTATTGATTGAGTATGTGCACAGCTCTGGTTTTGATTAGTCAGATATGTTCGTTTGCACTAGGAGGGGTCCCCCTCTCTCAGGTGAGGGTTCCCCTCTCTCAGGTGAGGGTTCCCCTTTCTCAGGTGAGGGGGTCCCCTCCTGATACAGAAGCTGAGTTCAGGTTTTAATGATGGAGCTCACTCGTGTTTAAACTGTGTGGTTATTTGTTAAATGTTAATTTCATGTACTGACGAGTTATTTGTTGTGAGTGTAAGATGTGAAGTATTTGAGGAAACTTAGTTTATTTGCTTGCTGTTTGAAATGTTGCTTGAATGATGCTGATGATGATTATGTGCACAGCTTTGGTTTTGATCAGTCAGATATGTTTGTTTGCACTAGGAGGGGTCCCCTCTCTCAGGTGAGGAGGTCCCTTCTCAGGTCAGGGTTTCCTCTCAGGTGAGGAGGTCCCTTCTCTAGGTGAGGAGGTCCCCTCTCTCAGGTCAGGGTCCCTTCTCAGGTGAGGGTTTCCCTCTCAGTTCAGAGTCCCTCTCAGGTGAGGGTTCCCTTCTCAGTTGAGGGGGTCCCCTCCTGATACAGAAGCTGAGTTCAGGTTTTAATGATGGAGCTCACTCGTGTTTAAACTTTGTGGTAATTTGTTAAAAGTTAATTTCATGTACTGACGAGTTATTTGTTGTGAGTGTAAGATGTGAAGTATCTGAGGAAACTTATTTTATTTGCTTGCTGTCTGAAATGTTGCCTGAATGATGCTGGTGATGATTATGTGCACAGCTCTGGTTTTGATCAGTCAGATATGAACAATATATTGCACTAGGAGGGGTCCCCTCTCTCAGGTCAGGGTCCTCCTCTCAGGTCACTGTTTCCTCTCAGGTGAGGAGGTCCCTTCTCAGGTGAGGGGGTCCCCTCCTGATACAGAAGCTGAGTTCAGGCTTTAATGATGGAGCTCACTGTGTGGTTATTTGTGAATTGTTAATGTCTTGTACTGACGAGTTATTTGTTGTGAGTGTAAGATGTGAAGTATGTTTGAGGAAACTTATTTTATTTCTTGCTGTCTGAAATGTTGCCTGAATGATGCTGGTGATGATTATGTGCACAGCTCTGGTTTTGATCAGTCAGATATGAATAATATATTGCACTAAGAGGGGTCCCCTCTCTCAGGTCAGGTCGTCCCTTCTCAGGTGAGGGTTTCCTCTCAGTTGAGAGTCTCCTCTCTCAGGTGAGGGTCTCCTCTGTCAGGTGAGGGGGTCCCCTCCTGATACAGAAGCTGAGTTCAGGCTTTAATGATGGAGCTCACTGTGTTTAAACTGTGTGGTTATTTGTTAAATGTTAATTTTATGTACTGACGAGTTATTTGTTGTGAGTGTAAGATGTGAAGTATCTGAGGAAACTTATTTTATTTTCTTGCTGTTTGAAATGTTGCCTGAATGATGCAGAGTCACCTTTAACATCAGTGGGCTTTATAACCTTAAAAAAATTAGTAAGGTAATTGCATAGATGAAAAGAGAAAAACAGGATATAAGACACACCTTAAATACTGAATATAAAAAGCTACAAAAAATGTTTTAAAAAAGCATATTTCTCTTCCTATGAAAAAGGAAACACAATCTTAATTTCAAACAAAGTCAATTTTCAGTTGTCTTCACAAATTAACTACCTATTAGTTAAAGGATGTATAGATCAGAAAGAAGTGACGATCCTGAATGTTTACAGACCTCCAGGACACGATAAACAAAAATAAATTAAAAATAATAATTTAAAAGTATTTTGAATAACTGAAATCATTGGAGATTAAACACGTGATATGTAATGACGCTAATAACGTAAATCGGAAACAAAGCAACTGCTGAACGACTTGTTTGAAAAACAGAGGCTAAATGAATCAAACAGACTTTCTATGAGAACAGACCGAAGTTACACGATAAATCGGATTTAAGACAGAATGTAGCTCAGATCGACCAGGGCTGTCAAACTCAAATACACAGTGGGCCAACATTTGAAATTAAACAAAGCCGCGGGCCAACGTTGAACCAATGAACTTTTAATATGGACTCAACGAGTTTTGCTTTAACATTGAATAAGGAACAACGTTGCTTATGTGATTTAGCAGTGCAGACATGCAAAATCAAATTTTAAAAAAAGGCATATTAGATAAAATTTAGATAAAAATAGTATGCCTCTTTTCTATTTGTAGCCATCCGAGGTAAATATCAAAATAAGCTTTTTCCACTGGCTAATAAATTTGAAAATAAAATAACAACAATGAATGAATCAACCACCATCAGAGCATCATGGGATTTGTAGTGTTAACGGTGAATGTGCTGTTCTGTAGCGGCGTGCCAGCTCTAATAGTAATTTTATATCGCCTCACGGGCCAAATATAATTACACTGCGGGCCAAATGTGGCCCGCGGGCCAGAGTTTGACACCCATGCTACAGATCTATGTCTGTCTTTTTTTGGTATTAAAATTTTAATTAGAAATTACATTAACACATTATTACAAACTTTATTTATTTATTACAAATAATACTAAATAATAATAATAATAATAAAAAAAAATAATAATAAAAATAATACAAACCTCCCCACTTTTGTCCATTTTGGCAGAATGCCCTGAAAAAACAAGCTATTATTTAAGTCATCATTTGAACGGATTCAACACCAGTTGAATAGATAAAATGAGGAAAATTAGATTTAAACATTCACTTCTCCATAAAAGCTTTAGAGTGGGTGTCTTGACCCAAACTACCATTATCCCTGTTTTTGTTTCACTTTAGTTTTTATTAATGGTTTTCATTTTAACTATAACAGTCATAGAACAAACAAACTAAATTAACAGACTCATGATAGGGAGTTACTGTTCCCGTATCCTTCCTTATCCCTTTATCAGCTCACAGTTCACCATTCATTTAGTCCTTGTGGCCATTTTGGTTTTTGAGTGACGTCCACTTCCTCCATTTATAGTCCGTCTGTTTCCCGCAGTTTTAAACGATGCGTTAACGTCTCTATTATGTACATCTCCTCTATTATCCCCGTCCACTCTACTCCACGTCTTTCGTTCGGCGTGATGAAAAATCAAATTAAATTTTTCCTAGAGACTTCCCTCCATATCCGTGAACCGGTGGTCGTCTGATGGACTTCCTCACGTTTTCCCAGTCCTCCGATTCCCATCTGTCTTTATATAATTAATGTTTTTTTCCTATCGATTTCTGATATAGTGTTGATACGCTTCCTCGGTACGTGCCGATTATAATTTGGATAACCCCGTTTATTTCCATGGAGTAGTCTATTTTAATCTCCTTTTTATAACAATCCCTCAGTTGCAGATATCTAATTAAAAAAGCCTGTTTATGTAAATCATATTTTTCTCTCATATTCTGGAAACTCTCCAGCTCCTCATTTTTCTCTAAAGTGCACCATGATGTAACTCCTTTGTCGTAAACAGCAGGTTTAAAGTTACTGTCGAATGCCAGCCATCTTAACATGTTTAATTCTTTCTGGACCGTGTATTTTGGTATTATTCTGAACCAGAGTAAACCCTGTGACTGAATATACGTCCATCTTAACTTTCTTTTACGTGTCTTTGTCTCCAACCGTGGTCTGAGCAGGATAACCTCCAAGTTTTTCCATGTCCTTCCGTTCTGCTGTGTAATCTGGATTACACCAACATCCAGCGTATCTTAATTTGGCGGCACAGCTGTATTATTTGAATGGTGGGAGACTCCCCCCTTTATCTGTTGGGAGCTGGAGAGTTTCATAGCTAACTCTGGGTGTTTTACCTCCCCATATAAACCTGGATATTGTCCTGTTTCATGTCTCAGATTGGGTCAGAGGTATCTCCACAGGCAGGGACTGGCACAGATAGAGGAGTCTAGGTTGTATTTTCATTATCTCAACCCTCGAATTAAGGTCCACTGGTAAAGTAGACCGTCTGTCAATGTCTTTTTGTATTTCCTGTGTCACCTTACTATCGTTAGCTTTGAATAACTTAAATATATTCCTATTGGAATAGTGATCCCCAATGATTGATTAAGATTCCAATTAAATTTAATTGAAATTTGATGGGTTGTAGTTGAATGTTGGGATTTGTGTTTTTGAAGTATTTATTTTGTATCCCGATAGGTGTCCGTACGATTCTAAAAGTCTCATCATTACCGGGATTGAATTGTCTGGTTGTGCCAGGTATTCTATTACATCGTCTGCAAATAATCCCATCCTATGCTCCACGCCCTTTACCGCCGCTCCCTGAGATATTTGCGTCGGCGTATCGATTGATCGATCTCTTCACAGAGCTGACGGAACACATTGGGTGATGCTGTCTGCTTTGATTCTAGCAGCGGGCTGTTTATATAGTGCCTTTATACATTGAATTGATTTATTATTGAATCCAAATTGTTGTAATATCGTTGCAAATTCCCAATTAACCTGATCGTTTGCCTTTTCTGTATTTACGCTTAACAAGCCATACTCTGTTTTTCCCTCAGTGCCTGGTCCACGATATGTAGAGTTCTCCTAATGTTATCATGTGTTTGACGACCTCTTATAAATCCTGTTTGGTCCTCCTCTATCAGTCATGCTATAAATATGTTTAATCTTAGAAATAATTGTTGCATATATTTTACAGCTGTCATATTGGTCTGTAGTTCCCACAGCGTCGCGTATCTCTTCCTTGTTTTGGGATGACAGTAATTATTGTTTCGGACCAAGATGGTGGGATTTTATTATTTTGAAGCGTCCAGTTGAAAGAGGACTCGAGTAGCGGTGTCAGCTCTTCTTTGAATGTCTCATACCACTTAGCAGGGTTTCCGTCACTGCCTGGAGATTTACTATTTTTCAACTTTTTTATTGCATCGTTCACTTCTTCTGTTGTTGTTGCAGCTGTTAGTTTCTTATTTTGTAAGTGGCTAATTGTTGGGAGATCCAGTTCATGCAGAAATGTCCTCCTCAGTTGTTGAAGTTGGCCGTGTGTATAGTTCCTCGTAGTATCCCCTGAAAGTTTTCTCTCTTTCCACTGGTGTTTATTTCAGTTCATTTGTGTGGAGGTCTCTAGTTTTATGGTTTGTTGTTTACGTATATGCTTTACCAACAGCTTAGTAGCTCTTGAAAGTGCTTCATAGAAAGTCTGTTTCAGGGACCTGTTTCTTTTTTCAGGTCCATCCAATAGCATGTCATTAATTGCTAACTTTATGTCTTTAATTTGTTGAAGTAATTCTGGGTCATTTGTTTTCTGGTGGTCTTTTTCCTTTTATCAGTTTTCCCCTTATTACCGCTTTCATGTCATCCCACAATATTGTTGGGTCTTCTTCTCCATGATTGTTTTCCTCTATATATCTCTGTATTTCAGATTTAATCTTTTCCTTCCTTTGTTCATTATTTGCCTTTTTCTATTATTTAGATCTAATTTTAAATATATTGGGTTACGGTCAGATCTTTCACTCTGTAGTCGTCTCCTACTTTCATAAATATGTCATCTATCCTGGAGCGTAATTTATATACAGCTGAATAATGTGTAAACTCTTTGTCCAGAGGATGGAGGTTGCTCCATACATCTATCATCCCCATCTCCTCCACTGACCTATTTATGAGTCTGGTTATCTGTGTTTTAGTTCTTTTGAGACTTGTCGTATCCATCCTACGGTCCGTCTCCACTGTTTCTATCGCTCTATCATCGAATAGGGATCTGAAAAAGCGTTTAAAGCTTTCAGGGGCCGCATAAATATTTACTAATGTTACTGGTTCATTTTCCAGTCTCCTCATCACTGTTATGTATCTTCCTTCTCGTAGTCAAATTGAATGTTGTTTGAAATTAAAGTTACTCCTCGTCTGCGTCCGTCTTTGTGTGAGGCATAGTAGAGATTCTTGTGACCGTATCTTTTAAGTTTTCCATGTGTCTCTTGAAGAATAGCATTTGTATATCTTCCTTTATTAACTTTGTTATAACCTTCTCTCTTTTCTTTGAACATGAACTCCCAGTAGGTCCTGAACAACACATATCGGAACATTTAACTTAAGACACTTATGTAACGTATAAGATTTTTCAATGTGGGGTTTTCTCTTACTCACCCCCCAGTCCCCATCTTTCCTGGGGGTCCCTCCCTAGACCTACCTCTAACTGGTGGGGTTACGTAATGCCTAGATGAGTCCAACTCCAAAGACCTGACCTCTCCCAGTCGGTATTGATTTACATACTCTGTTTCCCTCCTTGTCCACATTAATGATTTCCTTGCACCTGCATTTTACGGCTTCCTCTGGTAGTTTTGAAGCTTCTCTCTCGCCCGGTGCGTGGCGTTATCTCTCCGGTCCTTCCCCTGCCGTCGCTGCTTCTTGTATCCGTCCCTCCGCTACCGGTTCCGTGTCTTCCTCCGGTACGTCTACCGTGAGCCCTTCCTCCTTCATGTCCCGCGCCGCTTCTCCTGCGCTTTCATACGTACGTTTGTTAGTTTTAGTGAGCGGCGTCTGGAAACGAATTCCCCTTTCTTTTAGCTTCTTTTTAATGCTCGCGTATGTCTTTTGTTTCTGAACGATTTCAGTGGGATAGTCATGGTAGAGTTGTTTACCTGCGACATGTATCTTCTTTTGCCAGGCTTTCTTTAAAATCATCTCCCATCAGATGCTAAATTTAACGAAGGTAAACACTGTATAGGAATTTCACTTCATGTATTTGTAACGATACCCTCACTTCAGATATACAGTGTTTACCTGAATCGACAGCGTCTGATTTGACCGGCAACATTCAGCAGATCACTTGAAACGTATTTGTGTGTCCGCCCATCCACAGAGCTGGAGAGCAAGGGAGGAGGCCGAGAGGCGGCTGGCTGAGGAGTCCAAGGCAGACCTGGTCAGACAGGCTGCAGACCAGCAGAAGATCCAGGAACAGCTGGTGTGTTTGTTTTCACTGACGGTTTGAGCAAGTCCAGGTATGTTGGTATTTTGTGTGGAAACGAGACAACCAACGGTGTCCATGCTTTTGGAAAACAATTATCTCGGCTATGACCAAATTGTATCATATGCATAAACCACCGTGGATGAATGCAGGCTTCAACCATGAAGTCAGTCGTTAATGAAAACACAATTTTATTGAATGCAAATGTCATTGTGAACTATGAAGTAGTTGCTAATGAGAACATTTGGAGTATTATATTCTATGTCTTGGATACACGGAGATCGTGTGCGCCGTCTGGACTTTGTAGACGGCGCCGACTCAAGAAGTACAAATGCTGAGCTAGTTAGCCAGGTACTTTATTAGGATGCTAAATCCAAATGGCAAACATGTAATATCACCATTGAAATTTATATTTCTACAAATATGACTGAATTCTCACCTGACTTCTTTGGAGATTCGCTAGAGCGCATTCGATGTTGCGACTTTCTGATTATGTTGCGTGTTTTTCTTTAGGCGCGATGATTTAATGGAAATGCTTTGTCGCTGTCGTCGTCTTATTCTGCTGTGTTTCTGGTAGATTAGCTGCTTTGCGTGCCACGGTGGAAAACTTTGTTCTAAGTGACAGTAATATGAAACATGATGAAATGAACATGGGATGATAAAAACACTGAAACTATGCAAAGGCCCTTGTGATCCTTTTGTGGGGCACATTTGGATGGAATAGGAGTGGTGGATGAGTGGGACAAAGACACACAGTGGGATGAGCTCATTGTTAAATGTTAATGTAACAGCCGGGTTTCTACTTTCTCCACCAGGTCCTGGTCCACCTGCATAGCCGAGAGCTTCTCAGCTACCCGGTGCGGTTGGACTGTATTGAATGCACTGGAGAAGTCGAAGAACGTGATTGTCACTGTGCTCTGCGGCTTCTCCGGGTGCGTTTAATCTCTGTGGAGCATGTAGATGATGGTGTCGTCCATGCCGATATTTGCCTGGTATGCAGACTGTAAGGGGTCCAGGGAGTCGTTCACCAGGGGCCCGAGGACCAGTATCTTCGTGACGTGTGACCTCAGAGCGACTGGCCTGTAGTCATTGGGGGTGCTAGGGAGTCCTTTTTTGGGCACTGGGACGTCTTCCAGAGCTGTGGTACCTTCTTCAGCCTGAGAGAGGTTGAAGAGGTGCTGGAACGCTCCTGCCAGCTGCACTGCACACCTTGAGCACCCTGGGGTTGATGTTGTCAGGCCTCCTGGCCTTGTTGGTGTTCACCCTGGAGAGCTGTTTTATGACTTGGCTGGATGTGATGATCAGGGATGGTGTTGATGTGCTGAGAGGTGAGGGTGGAGGAAGGGTGCTGGTGTTAAAGGGGCAGGAGAGGGAATAAGAAGAGGGGGGCTCCAGTGTTGGTGGGCGCAGGCTCAGGATGTCCTGCTGTGCTGTTGGGGGCCGGATGGTCAAAGCTGTTGAAGAACAGGTTTAACTGGTCGGCTTGTTCCAGCGTCCCCTCCACTACAGGGTCTGGTTTTTTGTAGCCTGTTATCCTCCCCACACCTCCCTGGAGCTGCTGGCTTGTAATTTTCCCTCTAGCTTGTCTTTGTAGGCGTCCTTAGCCAGCTGAAGCTCCTTCTGGACAGCCTTGGTCCCCTCTGTGTTTCTGGTCATGAACAAGGGTTCAGCAGGGTTTGTTGTTGGGAAAGTAGCGTACCTTTTTGGTGGGTATGTTGCTGTCCTCACAGAACTGGATGTAGTCCGTTATGGTTTGAGAGAGTCTCTCGATGTCCTCACCGTGGACCCTCTCAAACATCCACCAGTCTGTAACACTGCCTCAACGTCTGCATCCTAACAACAGGCTTGTATTCGGGAACCAGCCTGATGAGGTTCTGGTCTGATACTCCGAGGGGGGGCAGGGCAGTAGAGCTGCCTCGTTAGTGTTGGCATACAGCAGGTCCAGGGTCCTGTTTTCTGTAGTGTTACAGGTAACATAGTCACTGCATGTAATTTTTATAATTTATTTATCCCCTTTTTAATTTCTGTGGTAATTTCATGAGTTAAAGGACTTTAAATATAAGTGAGTTTTCACGGCAGACACATTTTGACTTAGTACCTACCAGTGTTTTGGGTTGTACCAGGTTTTGTTCTGTTTTTCATGAAAACCGATGAAAAAAGTGTTGAACCAGGAGACATTTTATGTGTTTGTTACTGTTTGTGTTTTCTGTTCAGACTGCTGAAAAATTAGGAAATTAGAAGGGCTGAGCAGACGAGAACTGGAGCGCATGGAACAAATATTTGGTAAATATCAAATCAGCTAGTAGTAGTAATTGTTAAATAAAAAGTAATTTTAGAGAATGTTGGTGTAGTGAAAGTAGGTCATTTTTGAGAAGTAGAACTAATGTTGAAAAACTGAAGTCAGCGTGCATAAATGTACGTATGCATATAAAATATTATCATAAAATGATTCAACTAAATAGGCGGTAAATTAATTACATAGTAGTTTTTTCAACATAGTATACTTTGACCTAATTTTTACTGTTTCCATCATACTATGGCTTTTTGAGTTTTCTCAACATACTATAATCTGAATATGTTTTTGACATAATATACTGACCATAGTCTACATACTGTTGTATAGTATTAGAATATATATGTAGTTGTCATAGTGGTCTATTGTCATGTGGTCCAAAAAAAAAAAACACATCATAGTATAGATAGTCATCAATAAAAATGTTATGGTGTTGTATGGTTAAAGAAAAAAAACTGGGTACTTTGAGCTGGAGGCCAATACACCTGGATCTCTGTGCACAGCTGTCTGGCATCAGGCGACGAAAGACCTCGTGTCTGTAATGCGGTTTTATGCGTCTTTGTTTCCCAGAAAACGCTGGAGAATCACAGACAGGCTCATTAGAAGAAGCTCAGTCGACTTTGAGATGGAAGATAAGCAGAGGAAGCTGGATGAAGTCAGAGTGAGTTCACATATGTAAAACTTTGATTAGTGGTTCACGAGATTTATTCTGCAGTTTAGCTTTCTTTATCTAGTATTTGTTGAAATCACTGCATGGACATGTGATTTAACCATCTGTTTAGTTATTGTGGTAGTTTTGTGACTTAAAGGACCTTCAATGTCAGTCAGTCCTCACAGCAGACAAATTATGACTCAGTTTCTATCTGTGTTTTGGGTTGCACTAGGTTTTGTTTTGTTATCCATGAAAACTGATTGCAAAGAGTGTTATTTTTTAAAAAGTGCTGATCAAGGATCTGTTATTGGACCAGGAGACATTTTATATGTTTGTTGTTGATTTAAATTTCTCTGTTTTCTGTTCAGACTGTTGGAAGATCAGGAGACGAGAACAGGAGCGCGTGGAACAAATATTCGGTAAATATCAAATCAACTAGTAGTTGTTGTAAGTGTTAAATAAAAAGTAATATAAAAAAATGTTAGTACAATTTTTGAAAAATATTTTCCTGCACTAATCATTCAATGTTGCAAACTTACATGAGGAGCAGTGAAGTCCTGAGCTAAGAGAGCTAGAAACTTACATGAGGAGCAGTAAAGTCCTGAGCTGAGAGAGCTAGAAACTTACATCAGGAGCATTATAGTCCTGAGCTAAGAGACTAGAAACTTACATCAGGAGCAGTAAAGTCCTGAGCTAAGAGAGCTAGAAACTTACATTAGGAGCAGTAAAGTCCTGAGCTAAGAGAGCTAGAAACTTACATCAGGAGCAGTGAAGTCCTGAGCTAAGAGACTAGAAACTTACATCAGGAGCAGTAAAGTCCTGAGCTAAGAGAGCTAGAAACTTACATCAGGAGCAGTAAAGTCCTGAGCTAAGAGAGCTAGAAACTTACATTAGGAGCAGTGAAGTCCTGAGCTAAGAGAGCTAGAAACTTACATTAGGAGCAGTGAAGTCCTGAGCTAAGAGACTAGAAACTTACATCAGGAGCAGTGAAGTCCTGAGCTAAGAGACTAGAAACTTAGATTTGTGTGAATGTGTTAAACTGTGAGTGTGAAAGGACTGGTCAGTGATTGAAACAACAGACAGCCTGAAACCTCACGGTGTCAACGTACGGCTCACGTTGCGGTAAATCACTGAGTGCGAGCAGTCATTTGGGTTTAGGAGAATTTTGTGAAAACTCTAAAACGACTTTCAGTCTTGGGACAGGACCCCGAGTGGAGAACCGGACTAACTATTAGGGTTGGCCTAGAAGCTTGTTCTCCAAAGGCTGGATTTCGGCTCAGAAAAGCATTGTTTCTCACAAATTCTCAATAAAATATAGCTTTGAGTTAAATAAACTAACATGGGGAATAATCAAGGGAAAGTGCCTTTAGCGGGAGATGTAAAATATTCAGAGACAACACAGTTCTTAGCTGAATGGGAAAAGATATGTGGATTTAATGGTAAAGTAATAGCAGGAGACTACAGAGTGCTAGTAAGAAAATTGACTATAAAGGAAAAAACATCATTGATTGGTAAAAATATGGCTGGAAGAAGCTTTAAAAAGACTTCATAGTATAGCAAAATTTTTTTTTGTTATCACTAAACATGTTCATGGTATAGTGTGGTTTGCTAAAAAAAGGCACAGTGTAGCATGTAGTCCAAAAATTGTCATAGAATAAAAATGCTGTGGTGTAGTCTAATGTAGCCACAAGACCAGATAAATACAGAGGGTCGTGTCAGGAAGGGCATCTGATGTAAAACTATTGGTATATGAAATCTATGACTTCCATAGCAGATAGGTTTGGGTTAATAACAACAACTTCTGTCGGTGCTGTTCAAGTAAGGGGTGGCCAGTTTAAATTGGTCCACTGTTTGTTGAAGGAGAGGAAGGTGTGTTAGTAGGAAGAGAGAGAAGAGACTCTGAGTGTTGGAACTACGACAGGAAAAGGTAGAGAGGTGGTTGACATGATGCAGAGGAGGAAGGTGGACATACTGTGTGTCCAGGAGACCAGAAGTTTAGCAGCAGGGTTTAAGCTGTTCTACCATGGTGTGGACAGGAAGAGAAATTCAGTAGGAGATATCTGTTTGGAATGTTCTGGAGGTAAAAGATTATCAGATAGTCATGAGTCTGAAGCTAGAAATCAAAGGTGTGATGTTGTTAGTGGGTATGCTCCACAGGTAGGATGTGAGTTGGAGACATTCTAGAGATGAGAGAGTTGTCTTTGGTGCAGGAACATAGGGTGACCTATAAGAGTGGAGGTAGGAGCACACAGGTAGACGGTGTAATCTGAAGGAGATCAGCGACTGTAAAGTAGTGGTAGGTGAGAGTTTAGCCAGACAGCATAGGATGGCGGTGATGAGGGCAAAGGCTGAAAAGAAACAGTGTTGTATGAGTTTCAGGAAAGAGTTGAGACAGGCTGTGGGTGGTCAAGAGGTGTTTATACATGACTGGAGAACTACAGCTAATGTGATCAGGGAGACAGGTAGGAGAGTATTTGGTGTGTCCACTGGAAGGAAAGTAGATCAGGAGATTTGGTGGAGGAGTGTATACAGAGAAAGAGGTTAGCTAGGAAGAAGTGGGACATAGAGGATTCAGGAGAGTAGACAAGAGTACAGGGAGATGCAGCGTAAGGTGAAAGCAGAGGTCAAATAAGGGATGTGTGACGACTTGTACGCTAGGTCGGACAATCTGATCTATACAGGTTGGCAAGACAGAGATGTGCAGCAGGTTATGGAGGATGGAAGTGTATTGACAGGTGCCTGTAATTTGATGGAAAGAGTACTTTGAATTGTTGATGAATGAGAGAGAACAGTTGCAGACCAGGAAGTAGCAAAGATTATTGAGGAGGGTATCGAAGAGGAGCGGGAAGGCACTAGGTCCCGATGGTATACTTGTGTAGGAGTGTCTGGGTTGTTCAACAGGATCTTAGATAGTGAAGAGAAGTGTGCTGGTGGCCATTTTTAAGAATAAGGGAGATGTGCAGAGTTGTGGTGACTACAGAGGAATAAAGGTGATGAGCTTTACAACTAAGTTACGGGGAAGAGTAGTTGAAGCTAGACTAAGGATGGAAGTGAGCAGCAGAATGGTTTCCTGTCAAAAAAGAGTATAACATTTGCTTTGAGGATGTTGATAGAGAGGGATCTGCATAGTGTGTTTGTAGACCTGGAGAAAGCTGATGACAGGGTCACTAGAGAGGAGCTGTGGTATTGTATGAGGAAGTCTGGATGTTAGTAGTGCAGGACATGTATGAGGACTGTAAGACAGCGGTGAGGTGTGACTGTATCAGCTCTGAGCTCCTTGTTGTTCGCTATGGTGACGGACAGGTGAGTTTAGACAGGAATCTCCCTGGCCTATGATGTTATTGTGATCTGCAGTGAGAACAGGTGGAGGTTTGCTGATGAAGGTTAGCTGCAGCAAGACGGAGTACATGTGTGTGAATGAGAGTGAGGTTATACGTGGAGGATTTTAAGTAGTCCAGAGCAATGGAGGGTGTGTTCAGGCTGGAAATAAAAAGCGTCAGGTGTGATAGAAGAGTTTCAGTTAAAATGGTTCAGATCTGAGGTTCTCTTCAGGATGGATCGGATCAGCACATGTTAGAGGTTTAGGAGTCAGAGAGGCTAGACTGAGATGGTCTGGACATGTCCAGAGGAGAGATAGTGAGTATATTGTAGAAGGATGCTGAGACTTGACCTGTCAGGCAGGAGGCCTAGAGGAAGACCAAAGAGGAGGTTTATGGATGTAGTGAAAGAGGACACGTCGGTGTGTTTATGGAATGGTCCTGATTTCAGATGTGTTCAATGGCTGTTAAATGATGTGTAGAAACAAACTTTGTCCTGTGTTGAATACGTATGTTTGTGTAGACGCTGTTTGTAGTGGTTCCTGTCAGTGCAGAGGTGTTGGTTTGTTCTTGAGTAAATCCACAGTTTTAGATGGAAGAACGTGTTGATGTCGCAGGTTGTTTTAGATTACTGCGTCTACGCGGTGTGGGCTGATTGTTGGATTTGAATTGTGCTGGGTCTACTTGTCTCGAATGCAGTAACCTAGTTGTGCTGAGGGATCATTGTGTGTGTGCTGGAGATTAGTTGCAGTGCGTGTTGTTGCCTAAGTTGAGTGTTTATATGTTGTTTGGTATTAGATTTCCTGTGTGTTTATTGTATGTGATATATTGTTGGACAAATGGAGTTAGACAAAGGTCAGTTTGTGAGATAAGCTGTGATGGTTGTAGTCAATCAGCCTGTAATTGAGCAGAACCTGGTGCTGGTTGTGTGGAGGGGGTGGTGGAGCTCTGCGATTGGCTGCTGAGTAATCAGGGAGGCTGGGATCAGGTGTGAGTGATTGCAAGCAGGATGAGCAGAGCAGCATTTGAGAGTTTAAAAGCAGTGTAAGAGTTTACTTGAGAGGGAAGAGTCCTCCAGTAAAGACAGACAAGAGAGGAAGCAGCAGTTCAGTTTGCCTGCTTGTGTCTTCACATACCTGATTACCATGTGCTACAAACATTTTGCAGGTCCTCACGCTTGGAGCAGAACAAAGAACCTCCACTCAGGTAAAACATGCAACTACTTGCTTGTAATTCTACGTTAACAGAATTTACTTCACTAACACTAAATTTTCTTTAGCCAGCACAGGATCAGCATTTAGCAGTGTAAGAGTTAGTCTGAGTGAAGTGTGTTTGAACCAAGATGGACAACTTGACTGAAGCTGCGCTTCATGCTGCCTGATTCTACCCAGGTTTGTTACTTTGTGCAACTTTATTTGATTGCTTGCTTGTTTTTTTCATACTTGACTAACATGTGCTCCAAACATTTCTCAGTTCCTCTCGCATGGTCGATGGCAGCACAAAGAGCTTCTTCTGAGACAGCGCATGTAAGTTTGTGCCTGTTTGCAACGTTACTGCATTAACACTAAATTTTGTTTTGTCAGTGTAGGATTTACAAACCTGCATGAAAGTTCCTTCAGATCAAAAACACCTAGCTAAGCGTTTAGCCTAGTCAGTGAACATGTGCTTCTTTCATAGTGTCCTCTAGCTAAGATGAGCAACCTCACCTCATATTGCCAGATTTAACCCAGGTTTGTAGTATTTCTTCTCCTGCAACTTTATTTCTTTGTTTGTTCACAGTTGACTAACATGTGCTTCAAACATTTCTCAGCTCAACACACATGGCTGATGGCGGTGTATGGAAGCTCTGAGACGGCCCAAGTAAGTATCTGCCTGTTTGCAATTCGGCCTCAACACAAGTTAATTTACTAAGACTGAATTTTCTTTTGGCAGCACAGGATACAGAAGTGTCAGAGTTAGCCTGAGTGAAGAAAGATGTAATCCAGTCTGCCTGATTCTAAACAGGTTTGTCATCCTTTTTCTGCTCCTACAACTTTATTTGATTGTTTGTTTGTTTTTATACTTGACTAACATGTGATCAAATCTTTCACAGCTGAGCACACACGGTGGTGTATTGATTCTCTGAGATGATTGAAGTAAGTATCTGCAATTTGACACTAAAAACATTTAAGTAAGTCACATTGAGCTGTGCTATAGTGTTTAGTTTCTGTCAGTGAATATGTGCTTTTTTTTATAGTGTGGGAGCAAAGATGGACGAGACCAACTTGTTCACAGTCTGATAGATTATTCTCAGGTTAGCTGTATTTGTTTTGCAACTTTCTTTTAGTCTGCTTGATATACTCGACTAACATGTGCTCCCAGCTTCTCCTGCATGTTAGCAATTCAGTCTACTAATTCTAAGTTTTCTTTGGCAAATACAGGATTTATCAACCTTCATGCTTTTCTTGCTGGAGTTGCAACTTCCTCTGTGACGCCCTGTTCTTCCACAGACTGGATGAAGTCACTGAAGGTAAGTAATGCTACAAACATGTAGCTGTGTCTCATTGTAAACTTGTATTTACAACACATTTATAGTTTAAGTTGATAGAAGTGTTTGCTGTACTGAAGTGTTGTGTTTCTTTGCAGTACAAGCTGCGTTTAAAACAAGGCAACTGTTTGTCACAGTGATGTGAGTAATTTGTATTGCACGTAACCAAATAAATGAGTTGAAGTTTACTTGACTGTTGTCCTTTATGTGGTGGTGTAGGCTGGTTACCTTTTAAGTAACAACAACAACAACAACAACAACAACAACAACAACAACAACAACAACAACAACAACAACAACAACAACAACAACAACAACAACAACAACAACAACAACAACAACAACAACAACAACAACAACAACAACAACAACAACAACAACAACAACAACAACAACAACAACAACAACAACAACAACAACAACAACAACAACAACAACAACAACAACAACAACAACAACAACAACAACAACAACAACAACAACAACAACAACAACAACAACAACAACAACAACAACAACAACAACAACAACAACAACAACAACAACAACAACAACAACAACAACAACAACAACAACAACAACAACAACAACAACAACAACAACAACAACAACAACAACAACAACAACAACAACAACAACAACAACAACAACAACAACAACAACAACAACTTCTTCTTCTTCTTCTTCTTCTTCTTCTTCTTCTTCTTCTTCTTCTTCTTCTTCTTCTTCTTCTTCTTCTTCTTCTTCTTCTTCTTCTTCTTCTTCTTCTTCTTCTTCTTCTTCTTCTTCTTCTTCTTCTTCTTCTTCTTCTTCTTCTTCTTCTTCTTCTTCTTCTTCTTCTTCTTCTTCTTCTTCTTCTTCTTCTTCTTCTTCTTCTTCTTCTTCTTCTTCTTCTTCTTCTTCTTCTTCTTCTTCTTCTTCTTCTTCTTCTTCTTCTTCTTCTTCTTCTTCTTCTTCTTCTTCTTCTTCTTCTTCTTCTTCTTCTTCTTCTTCTTCTTCTTCTTCTTCTTCTTCTTCTTCTTCTTCTTCTTCTTCTTCTTCTTCTTCTTCTTCTTCTTCTTCTTCTTCTTCTTCTTCTTCTTCTTCTTCTTCTTCTTCTTCTTCTTCTTCTTCTTCTTCTTCTTCTTCTTCTTCTTCTTCTTCTTCTTCTTCTTCTTCTTCTTCTTCTTCTTCTTCTTCTTCTTCTTCTTCTTCTTCTTCTTCTTCTTCTTCTTCTTCTTCTTCTTCTTCTTCTTCTTCTTCTTCTTCTTCTTCTTCTTCTTCTTCTTCTTCTTCTTCTTCTTCTTCTTCTTCTTCTTCTTCTTCTTCTTCTTCTTCTTCTTCTTCTTCTTCTTCTTCTTCTTCTTCTTCTTCTTCTTCTTCTTCTTCTTCTTCTTCTTCTTCTTCTTCTTCTTCTTAGCCCTGAACCGCAATCCTCTCCTGTGCCCTCAGTAGCGCCGAATAGCCCTTCAGTGTTATTGCGCCTTCTTCGCATTGCTTGCGTGTGCTGTGTTGACTCTACATTATTTACTCAATTACACAGTGTAATCCGATTACACCTGCTGCATAAACTACTCTACTTGCCCTGAATGTCTCAGGCCCTCAGTGATGACACCACAACAGCAAACCCATTTATTTGTGCATCTTCATGCCTTTTGTTTACATTGACTGTAACTCGCTGTCATATGTACTCTCAATTACAGTGTAATCACATTACTGAAAAGTACATAAGCTGCTCCACCATTTTATTTCTCCCTTCTTCTTGTACTTCTGCAGTGATGAAGGTTGCACTCTCTCTCCTGAAAATCCAGTCCCGTGGATGTCTTCACAGTGTACATTTATCAGACTCATAAATAAAACCCCAACACGGTTTATTGGAAAACTTTAATATACACTTAGACAGCATTCTACTTTCCCAGATAATTGATGGTGTTCTGACTGTGGTCGATATATCAATACAAGACCCGTTCCAACACAAACTCAATAACTTAACCTACACTGTACAACCACCTGCCACAGGTACCATATGTCCCTCAGCTTACCTCCTTTGTGTACTTTCAGACATTACCTTCAAGTGTGCAAATCAACTACTTCACCTATTTCTACCTTCTCGTACTGCTGCAGGGCGCTGCTTGACAGATGACGCCAATCTCTCGCCTGAGAATCCAGTCCCGTGATGACAATGGATTTGTTTCACAATTTCTTGTACATATTATGCATTTATTTACCAGTAATGAGAGAAACACACTGTTGTACAACTTGAATATACAATCACACCTCAACAACCTATCAAAAGAACAGTCTATATTCACCCCAAAATTGATGTTTTACAACTAAGGTTCATATATCAAAACCAGTTAGCACACAAACTCAATACTGTACTGACTCGCCTCAGCTTGCCTCTGTTGTTCACTTTTAAACGTTGCCTTCACATGTAGTCTCATTTACCAGGTTTAACACTCAAATCCATGTAAACACCCATAAATCAACGCATTATAATTTTGATCATATATTGTTCTACTTATTTCATTATATCTGAGTAAAGTCTTAATATACTCAACCTCATCTTTCTTCTCCATCATTGTTACCCGCTTCTACACTCACATTACTGTTCCTTAACAGCAGTTTACTTAACCCCTTGAACACAACACATGGTGTTCCCATCTCGTAAACACAAACTCAATTTAATGCACCACTACTTCAAGTAACAAAGACAACATATCTGCAGTCTCTTCCTCAAAGAAACATTTCAGTATGGAAACTCCTTACTTTTCTGCTGCATGTTAACCTATATCATTGTAATGCTAGTAAATTTTCAATTAAAACTTCTAATGTTCTTTACTAGATATTTAGGTCTGGTGTTATTAAACCCTGCACTTCTCTAAACTGCGACTCTTGCTTGCCTCAACTTTGACACTTAATTTCTACCCAAAAATTTCCATTCAATTGTGTAGTAACACCCTGAACTGAAGCTGACCACGCTGACAATCATGCAACTCCCAAACATTACAAATGCTTAATCTCCTAAAATATGTCATTAGCACTCTAAGTCTTGATCGTGTACTCTGGTGATTAATGTACTTGTCAGGTAGAGTTGCAAGTTTGTACAGCACACTAATGTGCAACTAAAACGTTTAAGAACTTTTGTTACTAACCTTGTCTGTTAACAGTATGAGATTAAATTTAGTTGCAAGTGTAGCTCCATACCTGCTGAGTATCATACGACTCGTACACACTCCTAGGCTGTGCCAATTTAGATGCTAGATCACTGTGCTGTGTTACGACCCTGACATCGTATTAGCATCTGATCCTGTTTAGAGTATGTTCTACAAAGTCTTCTGTGGTAGATCTCTTCTTTTCTCGTTGTCCACTGCTGTGGGTGGCTGATTGCAGGTAGGCGTCGGGGCCTGATCCATGAAGCTGATTGGTCTCCAGCCACAGATATCAAAACCCGGGTTCCTTCATTCCAAGAGCACTCTCCTTCAACGCACCACCAAGACTACCAGCATTTGTTAACATTGTGAGATACTTCTGTTTGTAATGGTAAAACCTGTCCAACCCAGTAGCTGGCACCTTTTATTTGAATCTGTTTTGGCTATAGGAGTTAGGGCTGTTTTGTCCTTTGTTTTCTTATGTTCAAACGCAGCAGTTAAGAGTTTCTAGCTTTTTTTTGGTTGTTATTTTTGCCTACCGTGATGTTCGCTCTCTAAATAAACCGTTTGGAAGGGCTGTAAATCCCTTGTTGCTAGTGGTTTTTGGGGAATTTCTGGCAATGTGAAACAAGTATTAAACCACTCAGAGCCTGCCGTCACAGGAAACACATTTATTGAAAAGTACCATTACATCAATGTTGTCATTGCTTTATTCACCTATCTCGGGGCCCCGTTACAAACCTACCTAAACAGTTTCAAATACGACCATGAAAAAAAATCCAGAGGAATTCTCGCTACCCTGATGAAACGTTGGACACAGTCTAACAAGAAAGCAGCTTCATTCAGGTAAATTTACAACACTTCCAGGACCTGCTAGGAGGAAAACAAATGATTCACAGTCCCGTGTATCTGTCCGGACAACTTCCCACAACTTTCTCCCACATCCAACTGGAAAATGCTGTAAACCGGGACCACAGTGAAACAATCCGCACGGCACCTGAGGACGGAATTAAACAACATGTTTATGTCTGACTCACACTAATCCGTTTCTTCCAGTAGATACACTTCACCCTCACACTGTACTTTCTCTACAGTCTGGATCACAAACTGTGTAAATGAATTCATACCTATGCTGCCACCTAGTGGCCGCTATGATACATTAAATTAACGGCCTCAATTGTTTTTTTTCTGTTCAAAATATACCTTAAGGGAAAATTTATCAGTTATTTAATGCCCTTCTCAACAGTTGTGTTTATTATTAGAAATCAATTGATGCCACAATTGGGAATCGTTTCCAGACACACTCATAGCGTAACAAACAGCAGGACTATCAGTGTTCACTGTTACTTTCACCAAACTGCATATTATCAACATGAAGTGAGCATGTCTGTGATGAGGATTACTGGGGACACAGACAACCACGTATCTGGAAGTCAAAATACACCCTTGATAATACCTCTAACACTTGTTCCTCACTAAAATTTCTTACAACTTTGCAGCATTACTTAATCTCCTTGGTAACGAGGTACTGTAACACACATGTTACCGACGGATTCTTCAAATTTTCTAGTTTAAAGTATCTTCAATCTGGCTTAAAGACTGAACCCACTACATCCTACTAATCACAAGCAGTATTACTACATAAAAACGTTCTTATTGAATTCACACTGACAGCCCTACTAATAATTTAATATGCAATAAATGTGTCACCTGTCCACGTCCTTGTTGAGAAGCTGGAAGGATCAGAGGTGAGCTGCTCCTCCTGGCACGCTTCCTTACAGGTACGACCCAACTCGGCCGCTTTTCACTGCAACGACAACCGGCTCGCAGGCCGGCAAAAGGCAAACTGGTTAGCCCCATTTTGTCAAACATAATAGAATAATTAATTGCACATACAACAGTAATGACTTATAACAGTAAACGTTACACCTGCGTTGTTTCTCATTTGGTAAATCCATAATTTTAGATAGGAAAATATATTGATCTGCTGTCATATAAAATATTTGATTGCATGTGTTGACACCAAGGTCAGTGTGCTTTATTTCCCATAAACTTTCATCAGCGCTACACACGACACCGTCACTATATCAACCACTTACAGTACTAAAAAGTCATAAATATCCAACTAACCCCAACAACACTTCATCTGACTCACACAACTACTGGTGCATACCCTGACTCTACACTTTCTGAATATACTCAAACCTTAACTGTACCCTAACTATACTTGTTAAGTCAAAGGTAGAATTAAATCATGAGAGGATTTTCTAGTTCTTTTAATTTCATAACTATAACATAATTAAATACCGATAGCAATCATGCACCATAACCCACAACATCTAAAATACTTCTTGTGATCTACCAGGTGAAGGCAGCACTGAGTTAAAAGGTCAGGTAGATGATGATCACATAAATTGAAGGAGGCTGCATTCACTTTAATTTACTACAGCTGAACCAAGGAAGTGTCTGTGCAGCAGGAAGACATCGGTGTGGAGGGCTACAGAGACGCTATTGATATGACCATTTAATGCATACGATGTTTGATTTGACACATTATTAATCATATCTTTATGTGCCGTGCGCTGCATTGAATTTGTGTGTTACACAATTGTTTCACATGGTGTTACAGTGTTAGATGTTAAGAGCGAACACTGTTTAATTAAAAGAAATGTTAAAGATGCTTACACTCATTCATATACTCTTGATTTAATGTGGTTATTTAATTATTGAATGTGCGCAAACGTAATGTTTGATATTTAAATACAATTAAAATTTATTCCATGCCATTTATAGTATTGGAAAATTTGAAATACTGCAATTTCGATTCAGTTTTTCAAACGTGTATTAGCAAGTAAATCCAAATATTATTAAACTTAAATTTGTTATTTAAAATATGCTTTAGAAAGCAAAAGGATGTTCTATTAATGAAAATTAACTCGCTTAAGGAAATATTTAGGAAAGTTATTGTTGCATTTAAGTTATGAAGTTGTTTATTTCATTTTGATCGTGCAATAACTAGCACTGTTTTTTGTGTGTTTAAAGGTTATCAACCTAAACTACAACTGCCATTACAATGTGAACAAATCTTGTGAAGTAAGAGCAAAACAAAAGCTGAGTTACCCACAGCATCCTCTGTTTACACCTCCGAGCCCTTTTCAAGTTTGGCAGAACTTGACAGTACTCTAACCCTGACTTGACTGACTGACTGTACTCTGACCCATCCCTGAACCAACACTTCCCTACGCAAATATCCCTGAACATGTCCCTACAAAATATCCCTGCACAAATATCCCTGCACACACATATCCCTGAACACACATATCCCTGCACACATCTATCCCTGCACACAAATATCCCTGACACATCTATCCCTGCACAAATATCCCTACACAAATTTCCCTGAACACATATATCCCTGCACGCACATATCCCTGACACATCTATCCCTGCACACAAATATCCCTGACACATCTATCCCTGAACACAAATATCCCTGACACATCTATCCCTGCACAAATTTCCCTGAACATAAATGTCCCTGAAAAAAACCTATCCCTGCACAAATATCCCTGAAAACATCTATCCCTGCACAAATATCCCTGAACACATATATCCCTGAACATGTCCCTACAAAATATCCCTGCACAAATATCCCTGAACGCATCTATCCCTACACAAATATCCCTGACACATCTATCCCTGCACAAATATCCCTACACAAATTTCCCTGAACACATATATCCCTGCACACACATATCCCTGCACACAAATATCCCTGACACATCTATCCCTGCACACACATATCCCTGCACAAATATATCCCTGCACTTATCTATCCCTGCACACAAATATCCCTGAACATGTCCCTACAAAATATCCCTGAACGCATCTATCCCTGCACAAATATCCCTGACACATCTATCCCTGCACACAAATATCCCTGACACATCTATCCCTGCACAAATATCCCTGACACATCTATCCCTGCACACACATATCCCTGAAAACATCAATCCCTACACAAATATCCCTAAACGCATCTATCCCTGAACACAGCTATCCCTACACAAATTTCCCTGAACAAAAATGTCCCTGAAAACATCTATCCCTGCACAAATATCCCTACACAAATTTCCCTGAACAAAAATGTCCCTGAAAACATCTATCCCTGCACAAATATCCCTTAAAACATCTATCCCTGCACACATCGAGCCCTGCACAAATATCCCTGAACATGTCCCTACAAAATATCCCTGCACAAATATCCCTAAACGCATCTATCCCTGCACAAATATCCCTCTACACATCTATCCCTGAACACATCTATCCCTGCACAAATATCCCTGAACATGTCCCTACAAAATATCCCTGAACACACATATCCCTGACACATCTATCCCTGCACACATCTATCCCTGAACACAAATATCCCTGAACATGTCCCTACAAAATATCCCTGCACAAATATCCCTTCACACATCTATCCCTGCACACAAATATCCCTGACACATCTATCCCTGCACACACATATCCCTGAGCACAAATATCCCTGACACATCTATCCCTGCACACACATATCCCTGAACACAAATGTCCCTGAAAACACCTATCCCAGCACAAATATCCCTGAACACACATATCCCTACACAAATTTCCCTGAACATGTCCCTACAAAATATCCCTGCACAAATATCCCTAAACGCATCTATCCCTGCACAAATATCCCTGAACGCATCTATCCCTACACAAATATCCCTGCACACAAATATCCCTGACACATCTATCCCTGCACACATCTATCCCTGAACACAAATATCCCTGAACATGTCCCTACAAAATATCCCTGCACAAATATCCCTGCACACATCTATCCCTGCACAAAAATCCCTGCACACAAATATCCCTGACACATCTATCCCTGACACATCTATCCCTGCACACACATATCCCTGAACATACATATCCCTGACACATCTATCCCTGCACACATCTATCCCTGAACACAAATATCCCTGAACATGTCCCTACAAAATATCCCTGCACAAATATCCCTGCACACATCTATCCCTGCACAAAAATCCCTGCACACAAATATCCCTGACACAACTATCCCTGCACAAATATCCCTGATCACACATATCCCTGAGCACACATATCCCTGACACATCTATCCCTGCACACACATATCCCTGCACAAATATCCCTGAACACACATATCCCTGAACGCATCTATCCCTGCACAAATATCCCTACATAAATTTCCCTGAACAAAAATGTCCCTGAAAACATCTATCCCTGCACAAATATCCCTGAACATGTCCCTACAAAATATCCCTGAACACACATATCCCTGACACATCTATCCCTGCACACATCTATCCCTGAACACAAATATCCCTGAACATGTCCCTACAAAATATCCCTGCACAAATATCCCTGCACACATCTATCCCTGCACAAAAATATCCCTGACACATCTATCCCTGCACACACATATCCCTGAGCACAAATATCCCTGACACATCTATCCCTGCACACACATATCCCTGAACACAAATGTCCCTGAAAATACCTATCCCTGCACAAATATCCCTGAACACACATATCCCTACACAAATTTCCCTGAACAAAAATGTCCCTGAAAACATCTATCCCTGCACAAATATCCCTACACAAATTTCCCTGAACAAAAATGTCCCTGCACACATCGATCCCTGCACAAATATCCCTGAACATGTCCCTACAAAATATCCCTGCACAAATATCCCTAAACGCATCTATCCCTGCACAAATATCCCTGAACGCATCTATCCCTACACAAATATCCCTGCACACAAATATCCCTGACACATCTATCCCTGCACACATCTATCCCTGAACACAAATATCCCTGAACATGTCCCTACAAAATATCCCTGCACAAATATCCCTGCACACATCTATCCCTGCACAAAAATCCCTGCACACAAATATCCCTGACACATCTATCCCTGCACACAAATATCCCTGAGCACAAATATCCCTGACACATCTATCCCTGCACACACATATCCCTGAACACACATATCCCTGACACATCTATCCCTGCACACATCTATCCCTGAACACAAATATCCCTGAACATGTCCCTACAAAATATCCCTGCACAAATATCCCTGCACACATCTATCCCTGCACAAAAATCCCTGACACATCTATCCCTGAACACAAATATCCCTGACACATCTATCCCTGAACACACATATCCCTACAAAATATCCCTGAACACATCTATCCCTGAACACACATATCCCTGACACATCTATCCCTGCACACACAATTCCCTGCACAAATATCCCTGAACACATATATCCCTGCACAAATATCCCTGAACATGTCCCTACAAAATATCCCTGCACAAATATCCCTGAACGCATCTATCCCTACACAAATATCCCTGAACACAAATATCCCTGACACATCTATCCCTGCACAAATATCCCTGAAAACATCTATCCCTGCACAAATATCCCTGAAAACATCTATCCCTGCACACATCGATCCCTGCACAAATATCCCTGAACATGTCCATACAAAATATCCCTGCACAAATATCCCTAAACGCATCTATCCCTGCACACAAATATCCCTGACACATCTATCCCTGCACACAAATATCCCTGACACATCTATCCCTGCACACACATATCCCTGAACACAAATATCCCTGAACACACATATCCCTGCACACAAATATCCCTGACACATCTATCCCTACACACACATATCCCTACAAAATATCCCTGACACATCTATCCCTGAACACATCTATCCCTGCACAAATATCCCTAAACATGTCCCTACAAAATATCCCTGCACACAAATATCCCTGACACATCTATCCCTGAACACAAATGTCCCTGAAAACACCTATCCCTGCACACATCTCTCCCTGCACACATCTATCCCTGATCACACATATCCCTGACACATCTATCCCTGAACGCATCTATCCCTGACACATCTATCCCTGCACACACATATCCCTAACACACATATCCCTGAACACAAATATCCCTGAACACATCTATCCCTGCACAAATATCCCTGCACACAAATATCCCTGACACATCTATCCCTGAACATGTCCATACAAAATATCCCTGCACACATCTATCCCTGCACAAATATCCCTGACACATCTATCCCTGCACACAAATATCCCTGACACATCTATCCCTGCACAAATATCCCTGAACATGTCCCTACAAAATATCCCTGCACAAATATCCCTGAACGCATCTATCCCTGCACAAATATCCCTGAACACATCTATCCCTGCACACAAAAATCCCTACACATCTATCCCTGAACACAATATCCCTACACAAATATCCCTAACACACATATCCCTACACATCTATCCCTGCACAAATATCCCTGAACACATCTATCCCTGCACACAAATATCCCTGACACATCTATCCCTGAACACACATATCCCTGAGCACAAATATCCCTAAACACACATATCCCTGACACATCTATCCCTGCACACACATATCCCTGAACACATCTATCCCTGCACAAATATCCCTGAACATGCCCACAAATATCCCTCACAAATATCCCTGAACGCATCTATCCCTGCACAAATATCCCTGACACATCTATCCGTGCACACAAATATCCCTGACACACATATCCCTGAGCACAAATATCCCTGAACACACATATCCCTGACACATCTATCCCTGCACACACATATCCCTGCACAAATATCCCTGACACATCTATCCCTGCACATATCTCTCCCTGCACACATCTATCCCTGGACACATATATCCCTGCACACATCTATCCCTGACACAAATATCCCTGACACACATATCCCTGACACATCTATCCCTGCACACACATATCCCTACACAAATATCCCTGAACACAAATATCCCTGAACACACATATCCCTGAACACATCTATCCCTGCACACACATATCCCTGCACACACATATCCCTGCACACATCTATCCCTGAACACAAATATCCCTGCACACATCTATCCCTGCACAAATATCCCTGCACACATATATCCCTGCACAAATATCCCTGAACATGTCCATACAAAATATCCCTGCACACATCTATCCTCACACTTATCACTCACAAATATCCCTGACACATCTATCCCTGCACAAATATCCCTAAACATTCCCTACAAAATATCCCTGCACAAATATCCCTGCACACAAATATCCCTACACATTATCCCTAACACAAATGTCCCTAAAACACCTATCCCTGCACACATCCCTGCACAAATATCCCTGCACAAATATCCCTGACACATTATCCCTGCACAAATATCCCTGCACACATCTATCCCTGCACACATCTATCCCTGCACAAATATCCCTGACACATCTATCCCTGAACACATCTATCCCTAACACAAATATCCCTGACACATCTATCCCTGAACACACATATCCCTGAACACATCTATCCCTGCACAAATATCCCTGACACATCTATCCCTGCACACACATATCCCTGAACACAAATATCCCTGACACATCTATCCCTGAACACAAATATCCCTGCACACATCTATCCCTGCACAAATATCCCTGCACACAAATATCCCTGACACATCTATCCCTGAACACAAATGTCCCTGAAAACACCTATCCCTGCACACATCCCTGCACAAATATCCCTACACACATATCCCTGCACAAATATCCCTGACACATCTATCCCTGCACACATCCATCCCTGGACACAAATATCCCTGCACACATCTATCCCTGCACAAATATCCCTGACACATCTATCCCTGCACACAATATCCCTGAAAACATCTATCCCTACACAAATATCCCTAAACACATCTATCCCTTCACAAATATCCCTGAACACAGCTATCCCTGCACACACATATCCCTGAACACATCTATCCCTGCACACAATATCCCTGACACATCTATCCCTGAACACAAATATCCCTGAACACATCTATCCCTGCACAAATATCCCTGCACACATATCCCTGCACAAATATCCCTGAACATGTCCATACAAAATATCCCTGCACACATCTATCCCTGCACAAATATCCCTGACACATCTATCCCTGCACACAAATATCCCTGACACATCTATCCCTGCACAAATATCCCTACACAAATTTCCCTAACACATACATCCCTGCACACACATATCCCTGCACAAATATCCCTGAGCGCATCTATCCCTACACAAATATCCCTGAGCACATCTATCCCTACACAAATATCCCTGCACACAAATATCCCTGATCACACATATCCCTGAACACATCTATCCCTGCACACACATATCCCTGAACACATCTATCCCTGCACACATCTATCCCTGAACACACATATCCCTGCACAAATATCCCTGAACACATCTATCCCTGCACAAATATCCCTACACAAATTTCCCTGAACACAAATATCCCTGAAAACATCTATCCCTGCACACATCAATCCCTGCACAAATATCCCTGAACATCTCCCTACAAAATATCCCTGCACAAATATCCCTAACGCATCTATCCCTACACAAATATCCCTGCACACAAATATCCCTGACACATCTATCCCTGCACACACATATCCCTGAACACAAATATCCCTGCACACATCTATCCCTGCACAAATATCCCTGAACACATATATCCCTGCACACATCTATCCCTGCACAAATATCCCCGAACACCCTCCAAAATATCCCTCACAAATATCCCTAACACATTATCCCTGAACACATCTATCCCTGCACAAATATCCCTGCACACACATATCCCTGAGCACAAATATCCCTGACACATCTATCCCTTAACACACATATCCCTGAACACAAATGTCCCTGAAAACACCTATCCCTGCACAAATATCCCTGAACACACATATCCCTGCACAAATTTCCGTGAACACAAATGTCCCTGAAAACATCCATCCCTGCACAAATATCCCTGACACATCTATCCCTGCACACATCTATCCCTGCACACATTATCCCTGCACACACATATCCCTGCACAAAATATCCCTGAACATGTCCCTACAAAATATCCCTACCCACACATATTCCTACACAAATATCCCTGCACACAAATATCCCTGACACATCTATCCCTGAACACATCTATCCCTGCACACAAATATCCCTCACACACATATCCCTGAACACACATATCCCTGAACAAACATATCCCTGAACACATCTATCCCTGCACAAATATCCCTGAACACAAATATCCCTGACACATCTATCCCTGTACAAATATCCCTGACACATCTATCCCTGCACACACATATCCCTGACACATCTATCCCTGCACACACATATCCCTGCACACATCTATCCCTGCACAAATATCCCTGAACACATATATCCCTGCACACATCTATCCCTGCACAAATATCCCTGCACACATCTATCCCTGCACACATCTATCCCTGCACAAATATCCCTGACACATCTATCCCTGCACACACATATCCCTGAGCACAAATATCCCTGACACATCTATCCCTGCACACACATATCCCTGAACACAAATGTCCCTGAAAACACCTATCCCTGCACAAATATCCCTGAACACACATATCCCTGAACGCATCTATCCCTGCACAAATATCCTTACACAAATTTCCTTGAACACAAATGTCCCTGAAAACATCTATCCCTGCACAAATATCCCTGAACACATCTATCCCTGCACAAATATCCCTGAACATGTCCCTACAAAATATCCCTGCACAAATATCCCTGAACACATCTATCCCTGCACACAAATATCCCTGCACCAATATCCCTGAACACATCTATCCCTGCGCAAATATCCCTGAACACATCTATCCCTGCACAAATATCCCTGAACACATCTATCCCTGCACAAATATCCCTGAACACACATATCCCTGCAAAAATATCCCTGAACATGTCCCTACAAAATATCCCTGCACAAATATCCCTAAACACATCTATCCCTGCACAAATATCCCTGAACACATCTATCCCTACACAAATATCCCTGCACACAAATATCCCTGACACATCTATCCCTGCACACAAATATCCCTGACACACATCCCTCACACATCCCTGCACAAATATCCCTGAACACACATATCCCTGCACAAATATCCCTGAACACAAATATCCCTGACACATCTATCCCTGAACACATCTATCCCTGCACAAATATCCCTGCACACATCTATCCCTGCACAAATATCCCTGACACATCTATCCCTGCACACATCTATCCCTGCACAAATATCTCTGATCACACATATCCCTGAACACACATATCCCTGACACATCTATCCCTGCACACACATATCCCTGCACAAATATCCCTGAACAAAAATATCCCTGAACACATATCCCTGCACAAATATCCCTGAACGCATCTATCCCTGCACAAATATCCCTACACAAATTTCCCTGAACACAAATGTCCCTGAAAACATCTATCCCTGCACAAATATCCCTGAAAACATCTATCCCTGCACACATCGATCCCTGCACAAATATCCCTGAACATGTCCCTACAAAATATCCCTGCACAAATATCCCTAAACGCATCTATCCCTGCACAAATATCCCTAACACATCTATCCTTACACAAATATCCCTCACACAAATATCCCTGACACATCTATCCCTGCAACACATATCCCTAACACACATATCCCTGACACATCTATCCCTGCACACACAAATCCCTGAACACATCTATCCCTGAACACAAATATCCCTGCACACATCTATCCCTGCACAAATATCCCTGAACACATATATCCCTGCACACATATATCCCTGCACAAATATCCCTGAACATGTCCCTACAAAATATCCCTGCACAAATATCCCTGAACACATCTATCCCTGCACAAATATCCCTGACACACATATCCCTGAGCACAAATATCCCTGAACACACATATCCCTGAGCACAAATATCCCTGAACACAAATATCCCTGAACACATCTATCCCTGCACAAATATCCCTGAACACAAATATCCCTGCACAAATATCCCTGCACAAATATCCCTGACACATCTATCCCTGCACAAATATCCCTACACAAATATCCCTGAACACATATATCCCTGCACACACATATCCCTGAACATGTCCCTACAAAATTCCCTACAAATATCCCTAGCATCTATCCCTACACAAATATCCCTGCAAACAAATATCCCTGACACATCTATCCCTGAACACACATATCCCTGAACAAATATCCCTGAACACACATATCCCTACACAAATTTCCCTGAACACAAATGTCCCTGAAAACATCTATCCCTGCACAAATATCCCTGAAAACATCTATCCCTGCACAAATATCCCTGAACACATCTATCCCTGCACAAATATCCCTGAACACATATATCCCTGCACACACATATCCCTGCACAAATATCCCTGAACATCCCACAAAATATCCCTGCACAAATATCCCTGAACACAACTATCCCTGAACACATCTATCCCTGCACACAAATATCCCTGACACATCTATCCCTGCACACACATATCCCTGACACATCTATCCCTGCACACACATATCCCTGCACACATCTATCCCTGCACACACATATCCCTGCACAAATATCCCTGCACACATCTATCCCTGCACACATCTATCCCTGCACACATCTATCCCTGCACAAATATCCCTGCACACATCTATCCCTGCACAAATACCCAAATCACCCTCACACACATATCCCTAACACAAATATCCCTAACACACATATCCCTGAAAATTTCCCTGACAAAATGTCCCTGAAAACATCCATCCCTGCACAAATATCCCTGAAAACATCTATCCCTGCACAAATATCCCTGCACACATCATCCCTGCACAAATATCCCTGCACACATCTATCCCTGCACAAATATCCCTGCACACACATATCCCTGAGCACAAATATCCCTGACACATCTATCCCTTAACACACATATCCCTGAACACAAATGTCCCTGAAAACACCTATCCCTGCACAAATATCCCTGAACACACATATCCCTGCACAAATTTCCCTGAACACAAATGTCCCTGAAAACATCCATCCCTGCACAAATATCCCTGACACATCTATCCCTGAACACACATATCCCTGAACACAAATGTCCCTGAAAACACCTATCCCTGCACAAATATCCCTGCACACACATATCCCTGCACATGTCCCTACAAAATATCCCTGCACAAATATCCCTGCACACATCTATGCCTACACAAATATCCCTGCACACAAATATCCCTGACACAACTATCCCTGAACACATCTATCCCTGCACACAAATATCCCTGCACACACATATCCCTGAACAAACATATCCCTGAACACATCTATCCCTGAACACACATATCCCTGAACACAAATATCCCTGACACATCTATCCCTGTACAAATATCCCTGACACATCTATCCCTGCACACACATATCCCTGACACATCTATCCCTGCACACACATATCCCTGCACACATCTATCCCTGCACAAATATCCCTGAACACATATATCCCTGCACACATCTATCCCTGCACAAATATCCCTGAACATGTCCCTACAAAATATCCCTGCACAAATATCCCTGAACGCATCTATCCCTGCACATAAATATCCCTGACACATCTATCCCTGCACAAATATCCCTGAACATGTCCCTACAAAATATCCCTGCACAAATATCCCTGAACGCATCTATCCCTGCACAAATATCCCTGCAAACAAAAATCCCTACACATCTATCCCTGAACACACATATCCCTGAATGCATCTATCCCTGCACAAATATCCCTGAACACACATATCCCTACACAAATTTCCCTGAACACAAATGTCCCTGAAAACATCTATTCCTGCACAAATATCCCTGAAAACATCTATCCCTGCACAAATATCCCTGAACACATCTATCCCTGCACAAATATCCCTGAACACATATATCCCTGCACACACATATCCCTGCACAAATATCCCTGAACATGTCCCTACAAAATATCCCTGCACAAATATCCCTGAACGCAACTATCCCTGAACACATCTATCCCTGCACACAAATATCCCTGACACATCTATCCCTGCACACACATATCCCTGACACATCTATCCCTGCACACACATATCCCTGCACACACATATCCCTGCACAAATCTATCCCTGCACAAATCTATCCCTGCACACATCTATCCCTGCACAAATATCCCTGCACACATCTATCCCTGCACAAATATCCCTGCACACATCTATCCCTGCACAAATATCCCTGACACATCTATCCCTGCACACACATATCCCTGAGCACATATATCCCTGACACATCTATCCCTGCACACACATATCCCTGAACACATATCCCTGAACACAAATATCCCTGAACACACATATCCCTGCACAAATTTCCCTGAACACAAATGCCCCTGAAAACATCCATCCCTGCACAAATATCCCTGAAAACATCTATCCCTGCACAAATATCCCTGCACACATCTATCCCTGCACAAATATCCCTGCACACATATATCCCTGCACACATCTATCCCTGCACAAATATCCCTGCACACAAATATCCCTGCACACACATATCCCTGAACACACATATCCCTGAGCACAAATATCCCTGAACACACATATCCCTGAACACAAATATCCCTGCACAAATATCCCTGAACACAAATATCCCTGAACACAAATATCCCTGAACACATCTATCCCTGCACAAATATCCCTGCACACATCTATCCCTGCACAAATATCCCTACACAAATTTCCCTGAACACAAATGTCCCTGAAAACATCTATCCCTGCACAAATATCCCTGAAAACATCTATCCCTGCACACATCGATCCCTGCACAAATATCCCTGAACATGTCCCTACAAAATATCCCTGCACAAATATCCCTAAACGCATCTATCGCTGCAAAAATATCCCTGAACGCATCTATCCCTACACAAATATCCCTGCACACAAATATCCCTGACACATCTATCCCTGCACACACAAATCCCTGAACACATCTATCCCTGAACACAAATATCCCTGCACACATCTATCCCTGCACAAATATCCCTGAACACATATATCCCTGCACACATATATCCCTGCACAAATATCCCTGAACATGTCCCTACAAAATATCCCTGCACAAATATCCCTGAACGCATCTATCCCTGCACAAATATCCCTGACACACATATCCCTGAGCACAAATATCCCTGAACACACATATCCCTGAGCACAAATATCCCTGAACACACATATCCCTGAACACATCTATCCCTGCACAAATATCCCTGAACACACATATCCCTGCACAAATATCCCTGCACAAATATCCCTGACACATCTATCCCTGCACAAATATCCCTACACAAATTTCCCTGAACACATATATCCCTGCACACACATATCCCTGAACATGTCCCTACAAAATAGCCCTGAACAAATATCCCTGAGCGCATCTATCCCTACACAAATATCCCTGCAAACAAATATCCCTGACACATCTATCCCTGAACACAAATATCCCTGAACACATCTATCCCTGCACAAATATCCCTGAACACACATATCCCTACACAAATTTCCCTGAACACAAATGTCCCTGAAAACATCTATCCCTGCACAAATATCCCTGACACATCTATCCCTGCACACAAATATCCCTGACACATCTATCCCTGAACACATCTATCCCTGCACACACATATCCCTGACACATCTATCCATGCACACACATATCCCTGAACACACATATCCCTGACACATCTATCCCTGCACACACATATCCCTGAACACATCTATCCCTGCACAAATATCCCTGAACACATATATCCCTGCACACATCTATCCCTGCACAAATATCCCTGATCATGTCCCTACGAAATATCCCTGCACAAATATCCCTGAATGCATCTATCCCTGCACAAATATCCCTGCACACAAATATCCCTGACACATCTATCCCTGCACAAATATCCCTACACAAATTCCCTGAACACACATATATCCCTGCACACACATATCCCTGCACAAATATCCCTGAACATGTCCCTACAAAATATCCCTGCACAAATATCCCTGAATGCATCTATCCCTACACAAATATCCCTGCACACAAATATCCCTGACACATCTATCCCTGCACACACATATCCCTGAACACACATATCCCTGCACACACATATCCCTGAACACAAATATCCCTGCACAAATATCCCTATACAAATTTCCCTGAACACAAATGTCCCTGAAAACATCTATCCCTACACAAATATCCCTGAAAACATCTATCCCTGCACAAATATCTCTGAACACATATATCCCTGCACACACATATCCCTGAACATGTCCCTGCAAAATATCCCTGCACAAATATCCCTGAACGCATCTATGCCTACACAAATATCCCTGCACACAAATATCCCTGACACATCTATCCCTGCACACAAATATCCCTGAACACATCTATCCCTGCACACAAATATCCCTGACCACATATATCCCTGCACACAAATATCCCTGAACACATCTATCCCTGCACACAAATATCCCTGACACATCTATCCCTGCACACACATATCCCTGACACATCTATCCCTGCACACACATATCCCTGACACATCTATCCCTGAACACACATATCCCTGAACACATCTATCCCTGCACAAATATCCCTGAACACATATATCCCTGTACACATCTATCCCTGCACAAATATCCCTGAACATGTCCCTACAAAATATCCCTGCACAAATATCCCTGAACGCATCTATCCCTGCACACAAATATCCCTGACACATCTATCCCTGCACACAAATATCCCTGACACATCTATCCCTGCACAAATATCCCTACACAAATTTCCCTGAACACAAATGTCCCTGAAAACACCTATCCCTGTACAAATATCCCTGAAAACATCTATCCCTGCACAAATATCCCTAAACACATATCCCTGCACAAATATCCCTGAACACATCTATCCCTGCACACATCTATCCCTGCACAAATATCCCTGCACACATATATCCCTGCACACATATATCCCTGCACAAATATCCCTGAAGATGTCCCTACAAAATATCCCTGCACAAATATCCCTGAACGCATCTATGCCCACACAAATATCCCTGCACACAAATATCCCTTACACATCTATCCCTGCACACAAATATCCCTGACACATCTATCCCTGCACAAATATCCCTGAACACATATATCCCTGCACACATATATCCCTGCACAAATATCCCTGAACATGTCCCTACAAAATATCCCTGCACAAATATCCCTGAACGCATCTATCCCTACACAAATATCCCTGACACATCTATCCCTGCCCACAAATATCCGACACATCTATCCCTGCACACAAATATCCCTGACACATCTATCCCTGACACATCTATCCCTGCACAAATTTCCCTGAACACAAATGTCCCTGAAAACACCTATCCCTGCACAAATATCCCTGAAAACATCTATCCCTGCACAAATATCCCTTAACACATATATCCCTGCACAAATATCCCTGAACACATATCCCTGAACACATCTATCCCTGCACACATCTGTACCTGCAAAAATATCCCTGCACACATATATCCCTGCACACATATATCCCTGAACATTTCCCTACAAAATATCCCTTCACAAATATCCCTGAACGCATCTATGCCCACACAAATATCCCCGCACACAAATATCCCTGACAAATCTATCCCTGCACACAAATATCCCTGACAAATCTATCCCTGCACACAAATATCCTTGACACATCTATCCCTGCACACAAATATCCCTGACACATCTATCCCTGAACACAAATTTCCCTGAACACAAATGTCCCTGAAAACACCTATCCCTGCACAAATATCCCTGAAAACATCTATCCCTGCACAAATATCCCTGAACATATATATCGCTGCACAAATATCCCTGAACACATATATCCCTGCACAAATATTCCTGCACACACTTACCATCACAAATATCCCTACACATATATCCCTGCACATGTCCCTACAAAATATCCCTGCACAAATATCCCTGAACGCATCTATGCCCACACAAATATCCCCGCACACAAATATCCCTGACAAATCTATCCCTGCACACAAATATCCTTGACATCTATCCCTGCACACAAATATCCCTGCACAAATATCCCTGACACATCTATCCCTGCACACATATATCCCTGCACACACATATCCCTGAGCACACATATCCCTGACACATCTATCCCTGCACACACATATCCCTGAACACATCTATCCCTGCACAAATATCCCTGAACACAAATATCCCTGCACACATCTATCCCTGCACAAATATCCCTGGACACATATATCCCTGCACACATCTATCCCTGCACAAATATCCCTGACACATCTATCCCTGCACAAATATCCCTGAACACATATATCCCTGCACACACATATCCCTGAGCACACATAACCCTGACACATCTATCCCTGCACACAAATATCCCTGAACGCAAATATCCCTGACACATCTATCCCT
Source organism: Pterois miles (assembly GCA_947000775.1). NCBI lineage: Eukaryota > Metazoa > Chordata > Actinopteri > Perciformes > Scorpaenidae > Pterois > Pterois miles. The sequence continues at coordinate 1,931,443 of CAMQGK010000500.1, read as the reverse complement.
GCACAAAAATATCCCTGACACACATCCCTGCACACACATATCCCTGAACACACATATCCCTGAGCACAAATATCCCTGAACACACATATCACTGACACATCTATCCCTGCACACACATATCCCTGAACACATCTATCCCTGCACAAATATCCCTGACACATCTATCCCTGCACAAATATCCCTGCACACATCTATCCCTGACACATCTATCCCTGCACACATCTATCCCTGACACATCTATCCCTGCACACATCTATCCCTGAACACACATATCCCTGAACACATCTATCCCTGCACACACATATCCCTGCACAAATATCCCTGAACACAAATATCCCTGAACACACATATCCCTGCATAAATATCCCTGAACGCATCTATCCCTGCACAAATATCCCTACACAAATTTCCCTGAACACAAATGTCCCTGAAAACATCTATCCCTGCACAAATATCCCTGAACACATATATCCCTGCACAACATATCCCTGAACATGTCCCTACAAAATATCCCTGCACAAATATCCCTAAACGCATCTATGCCTACACAAATATCCCTGCACACAAATATCCCTGACACATCTATCCTTGCACACAAATATCCCTGACATATCTATCCCTGAACACATCTATCCCTGCAAACAAATAACCCTGACCACATATATCCCTGCACACAAATATCCCTGACACATCTATCCCTGAACACATCTATCCCTGCACACAAATATCTCTGACACATCTATCCCTGCACACACATATCCCTCACAACTCTATCCCTGCACACAATATCCCTGACACATCTATCCCTGCACACACAAATCCCTGAACACATCTGTCCCTGCACAAATATCCCTGAACACATATATCCCTGCACACATCTATCCCTGCACAAATATCCCTGAACATGTCCCTACAAAATATCCCTGCACAAATATCCCTGAACGCATCTATCCCTGCACACAAATATCTCTGACACATCTATCCCTGCACACAAATATCCCTGACACATCTATCCCTGCACAAATATCCCTACACAAATTTCCCTGAACACAAATGTCCCTGAAAACACCTATCCCTGCACAAATATCCCTGCACAAATATCCCTGCACACATCTATCCCTGCACAAATATCCCTGAACACATATATCCCTGCACACATATCCCTGCACAAATATCCCTGAACATGTCCCAACAAAATATCCCTGCACAAATATCCCTGAACGCATCTATGCCCACACAAATATCCCTGCACACAAATATCCCTTACACATCTATCCCTGCACACAAATATCCTTGACACATCTATCCCTGCACAAATATCCCTGAACGCATCTATCCCTACACAAATATCCCTGACACATCTATCCCTGCACACAAATATCCCTGACACACATCCCTGCACACACATATCCCTGAACACACATATCCCTGAGCACAAATATCCCTGAACACACATATCCCTGCACACACATATCCCTTACACATCTATCCCTGCACACACATATCCCTGAACACATCTATCCCTGCACAAATATCCCTGAACACAAATATCCCTGCACAAATATCCCTGCACACATCTATCCCTGCACACATCTATCCCTGCACAAATATCCCTGATCACACATATCCCTGACACATCTATCCCTGACACATCTATCCCTGCACAAATATCCCTGCACACACATATCCCTGCACAAATATCCCTGAACACAAATATCCCTGAACACACATATCCCTGCATAAATATCCCTGAACGCATCTATCCCTGCACAAATATCCCTACACAAATTTCCCTGAATACAAATGTCCCTGAAAACATCTATCCCTGCACAAATATCCCTGAAAACATCTATCCCTGCACACATCGATCCCTGCACAAATATCCCTGAACATGTCCCTACACAAATATCCCTCAAACGCATCTATCCCTGCACAAATATCCCTGAACGCATCTATCCCTACACAAATATCCCTGCACACAAATATCCCTGACACATCTATCCCTGCACACACATATCCCTGAACACATCTATCCCTGCACACATCTATCCCTGAACACACATATCCCTACAAAATATCCCTGAACACATCTATCCCTGCACACACATATCCCTGAACACATATCCCTGACACATCTATCCCTGCACACACATATCCCTGCACTAATACCCCTGAACACATATATCCCTGCACAAATATCCCTGAACATGTCCCTACAAAATATCCCTGCACAAATATCCCTGAACGCATCTATCCCTGAACGCATCTATCCCTGCACACAAATATCCCTAACACATCTATCCTTGCACACAAATATCCCTGACACATCTATCCCTGCACAAATATCCCGACACAAATTTCCCTGAACACAAATGTCCCTGAAAACTCCTATCCCTGCACAAATATCCCTGAACACATCTATCCCTTCACAAATATCCCTAAAAACATCTATCCCTGCACAAATATCCCTCTACACATATATCCCTGCACACACATATCCCTGCACAAATATCCCTGAACATGTCCCTACAAAATATCCCTGCACAAATATCCCTGAACGCATCTATGCCTACACAAATATCCCTGCACACAAATATCCCTGACACATCTATCCCTGCAGACAAATATCCCTGACACATCTATCCCTGAACACATCTATCCCTGCACACACATATCCCTGACACATCTATCCATGCACACACATATCCCTGACACATCTATCCCTGCACACACATATCCCTGAACACATCTATCCCTGCACAAATATCCCTGAACACATATATCCCTGCACACATCTATCCCTGCACAAATATCCCTGATCATGTCCCTACAAAATATCCCTGCACAAATATCCCTGAACGCATCTATCCCTGCACAAATATCCCTGCACACAAATATCCCTGACACATCTATCCCTGCACAAATATCCCTACACAAATTTCCTTGAACACATATATCCCTGCACACACATATCCCTGCACAAATATCCCTGAACATGTCCCTACAAAATATCCCTGCACAAATATCCCTGAGCGCATCTATCCCTACACAAATATCCCTGCACACAAATATCCCTGAACACATCTATCCCTGCACACAAATATCCCTGACCACATATATCCCTGCACACAAATATCCCTGAACACATCTATCCCTGCACACAAATATCCCTGACACATCTATCCCTGCACACACATATCCCTGACACATCTATCCCTGAACACACATATCCCTGAACACATCTATCCCTGCACAAATATCCCTGAACACATATATCCCTGTACACATCTATCCCTGCACAAATATCCCTGAACATGTCCCTACAAAATATCCCTGCAAAAAATATCCCTGAACGCATCTATCCCTGCACACAAATATCCCTGACACATCTATCCCTGCACACAAATATCCCTGACACATCTATCCCTGCACAAATATCCCTACACAAATTTCCCTGAACACAAAGGTCCCTGAAAACACCTATCCCTGCACAAATATCCCTGAAAACATCTATCCCTGCACAAATATCCCTAAACACATATATCCCTGCACAAATATCCCTGAACACATCTATCCCTGCACACATCTATCCCTGCACACATCTATCCCTGCACACATCTATCCCTGCACACATATATCCCTGCACAAATATCCCTGAACATGTCCCTACAAAATATCCCTGCACAAATATCCCTGAACGCATCTATGCCCACACAAATATCCCTGCACACAAATATCCCTTACACATCTATCCCTGCACACAAATATCCTTGACACATCTATCCCTGCACAAATATCCCTGAACACATATATCCCTGCACACATATATCCCTGCACAAATATCCCTGAACATGTCCCTACAAAATATCCCTGCACAAATATCCCTGAACGCATCTATCCCTACACAAATATCCCTGACACATCTATCCCTATACACAAATATCCCTGACACATCTATCCCTGCACACAAATATCCCTGACACATCTATCCCTGACACATCTATCCCTGCACAAATTTCCCTGAACACAAATGTCCCTGAAAACACCTATCCCTGCACAAATATCCCTGAAAACATCTATCCCTGCACAAATATCCCTTAACACATATATCCCTGCACAAATATCCCTGAACACATATCCCTGAACACATCTATCCCTGCACACATCTGTACCTGCAAAAATATCCCTGCACACATATATCCCTGCACACATATATCCCTGCACATTTCCCTACAAAATATCCCTGCACAAATATCCCTGAACGCATCTATGCCCACACACAAATATCCCTGACAAATCTATCCCTGCACACAAATATCCCTGACAAATCTATCCCTGCACACAAATATCCTTGACCCATCTATCCCTGCACACAAATATCCCTGAACATATATATCCCTGCACAAATATCCCTGAACACATATATCCCTGCACAAATATTCCTGCACACATCTGTACCATCACAAATATCCCTGAACACATATATCCCTGCACATGTCCCTACAAAATATCCCTGCACAAATATCCCTGAACGCATCTATGCCTACACAAATATCCCCGCACACAAATATCCCTGACAAATCTATCCCTGCACACAAATATCCTTGACATCTATCCCTGCACACAAATATCCCTGCACAAATATCCCTGACACATCTATCCCTGAACACATATATCCCTGCACACACATATCCCTGAGCACACATATCCCTGCACAAATATCCCTGAACACAAATATCCCTGCACACATCTATCCCTGCACAAATATCCCTGGACACATATATCCCTGCACACATCTATCCCTGCACAAATATCCCTGACACATCTATCCCTGCACAAATATCCCTGCACAAATTTCCCTGAACACATATATCCCTGCACACACATATCCCTGAGCACACATAACCCTGACACATCTATCCCTGCACACAAATATCCCTGAACGCAAATATCCCTGACACATCTATCCCTGCACACAAATATCCCTGACACACATCCCTGCACACACATATCCCTGAACACACATATCCCTGAGCACAAATATCCCTGAAAACACATATCACTTACACATCTATCCCTGCACACACATATCCCTGAACACATCTATCCCTGCACAAATATCCCTGACACATCTATCCCTGCACAAATATCCCTGCACACATCTATCCCTGCACAAATATCCCTGACACATCTATCCCTGCACAAATATCCCTGACACATCTATCCCTGCACACATCTATCCCTGACACATCTATCCCTGATCACACATATCCCTGAACACACATATCCCTGACACATCTATCCCTGCACACACATATCCCTGCACAAATATCCCTGAACACAAATATCCCTGAACACACATATCCCTGCATAAATATCCCTGAACGCATCTATCCCTGCACAAATATCCCTACACAAATTTCCCTGAACACAAATGTCCCTGAAAACATCTATCCCTGCACAAATATCCCTGAACACATATATCCCTGCACACACATATCCCTGCACAAATATCCCTGAACATGTCCCTACAAAATATCCCTGCACAAATATCCCTGAACGCATCTATGCCTACACAAATATCCCTGCACACAAATATCCCTGACACATCTATCCCTGCACACAAATATCCCTGACACATCTATCCCTGAACACATCTATCCCTGCAAACAAATATCCCTGACCACATATATCCCTGCACACAAATATCCCTGACACATCTATCCCTGAACACATCTATCCCTGCACACAAATATCTCTGACACATCTATCACTGCACACACATATCCCTGACAACTCTATCCCTGCACACACATATCCCTGACACATCTATCCCTGCACACACAAATCCCTGAACACATCTGTCCCTGCACAAATATCCCTGAACACATATATCCCTGCACACATCTATCCCTGCACAAATATCCCTGAACATGTCCCTACAAAATATCCCTGCACAAATATCCCTGAACGCATCTATCCCTGCACACAAATATCCCTGACACATCTATCCCTGCACACAAATATCCCTGACACATCTATCCCTGCACAAATATCCCTACACAAATTTCCCTGAACACAAATGTCCCTGAAAACACCTATCCCTGCACAAATATCCCTGCACAAATATCCCTGCACACATCTATCCCTGCACAAATATCCCTGAACACATATATCCCTGCACAAATATCCCTGAACATGTCCCAACAAAATATCCCTGCACAAATATCCCTGAACGCATCTATGCCCACACATCTATCCCTGCACACAAATATCCCTGACACATCTATCCCTGCACACAAATATCCCTGACACATCTATCCCTGCACAAATATCCCTAAACACATCTATCCCTGCACAAATATCCCTGAAACGCATCTATCCCTGAACGCATCTATCCCTACACAAATATCCCTGACACATCTATCCCTGCACACAAATATCCCTGACACACATCCCTGCACACACATATCCCTGAACACACATATCCCTGAGCACAAATATCCCTGAACACACATATCCCTGCACACACATATCCCTTACACATCTATCCCTGCACACACATATCCCTGAACACATCTATCCCTGCACAAATATCCCTGAACACAAATATCCCTGCACAAATATCCCTGCACACATCTATCCCTGCACACATCTATCCCTGCACAAATATCCCTGATCACACATATCCCTGACACATCTATCCCTGCACAAATATCCCTGCACACACATATCCCTGCACAAATATCCCTGAACACAAATATCCCTGAACACACATATCCCTGCATAAATATCCCTGAACGCATCTATCCCTGCACAAATATCCCTACACAAATTTCCCTGAATACAAATGTCCCTGAAAACATCTATCCCTGCACAAATATCCCTGAAAACATCTATCCCTGCACACATCGATCCCTGCACAAATATCCCTGAACATGTCCCTACAAAATATCCCTGCACAAATATCCCTAAACGCATCTATCCCTGCACAAATATCCCTGAACGCATCTATCCCTACACAAATATCCCTGCACACAAATATCCCTGACACATCTATCCCTGCACACACATATCCCTGAACACACATATCCCTGACACATCTATCCCTGCACACATCTATCCCTGAACACACATATCCCTACAAAATATCCCTGAACACATCTATCCCTGCACACACATATCCCTGAACACATATCCCTGACACATCTATCCCTGCACACACATATCCCTGCACACAATATCCCTGAACACATATATCCCTGCACAAATATCCCTGAACATGTCCCTACAAAATATCCCTGCACAAATATCCCTGAACGCATCTATCCCTGAACACATCTATCCCTGCACACAAATATCCCTAACACATCTATCCCTGCACACAAATATCCCTGACACATCTATCCCTGCACAAATATCCCGACACAAATTTCCCTGAACACAAATGTCCCTGAAAACTCCTATCCCTGCACAAATATCCCTGAACACATCTATCCCTTCACAAATATCCCTAAAAACATCTATCCCTGCACAAATATCCCTCTACACATATATCCCTGCACACACATATCCCTGCACAAATATCCCTGAACATGTCCCTACAAAATATCCCTGCACAAATATCCCTGAACGCATCTATGCCTACACAAATATCCCTGCACACAAATATCCCTGACACATCTATCCCTGCACACAAATATCCCTGACACATCTATCCCTGAACACATCTATCCCTGCACACACATATCCCTGACACATCTATCCATGCACACACATATCCCTGAACACAAATATCCCTGACACATCTATCCCTGCACACACATATCCCTGAACACATCTATCCCTGCACAAATATCCCTGAACACATATATCCCTGCACACATCTATCCCTGCACAAATATCCCTGATCATGTCCCTACAAAATATCCCTGCGCATCTATCCCTGCACAAATATCCCTGCACACAAATATCCCTGACACATCTATCCCTGCACAAATATCCCTACACAAATTTCCTTGAACACAAATATCCCTGCACACATATATCCCTGCACAAATATCCCTGAACATGTCCCTACAAAATATCCCTGCACAAATATCCCTGAGCGCATCTATCCCTACACAAATATCCCTGCACACAAATATCCCTGACACATCTATCCCTGCACACACATATCCCTGAACACACATATCCCTGCACACACATATCCCTGCACACACATATCCCTGCACACACATATCCCTGAACACACATATCCCTGAACACACATATCCCTGAACACACATATCCCTACACAAATTTCCCTGAACACAAATGTCCCTGAAAACATCTATCCCTACACAAATATCCCTGAAAACATCTATCCCTGCACAAATATCCCTGAACACATCTATCCCTGCACAAATATCCCTGAACACATATATCCCTGCACACACATATCCCTGAACATGTCCCTACAAAATATCCCTGCACAAATATCCCTGAACGCATCTATGCCTACACAAATATCCCTGAACACATCTATCCCTACACAAATATCCCTGAACACATCTATCCCTGCACACAAATATCCCTGAACACATCTATCCCTGCACACAAATATCCCTGACACATCTATCCCTGCACACACATATCCCTGACACATCTATCACTGCACACACATATCCCTGACACATCTATCCCTGAACACACATATCCCTGAACACATCTATCCCTGCACAAATATCCCTGAACACATATATCCCTGCACAAATATCCCTGAACATGTCCCTACAAAATATCCCTGCACAAATATCCCTGAACGCATCTATCCCTGCACACAAATATCCCTGACACATCTATCCCTGCACACAAATATCCCTGACACATCTATCCCTGCACAAATATCCCTACACAAATTTCCCTGAACACAAATGTCCCTGAAAACACCTATCCCTGCACAAATATCCCTGAAAACATCTATCCCTGCACAAATATCCCTGCACACATCTATCCCTGCACAAATATCCCTGAACACATCTATCCCTGCACACATCTATCCCTGCACAAATATCCCTGAACACATATATCCCTGCACACATATATCCCTGCACAAATATCCCTGAACATGTCCCTACAAAATATCCCTGCACAAATATCCCTGAACACATCTATGCCCACACAAATATCCCTGCACACAAATATCCCTTACACATCTATCCCTGCACACAAATATCCTTGACACATCTATCCCTGCACAAATATCCCTGAACACATATATCCCTGCACACATATATCCCTGCACAAATATCCCTGAACATGTCCCTACAAAATATCCCTGCACAAATATCCCTGAACGCATCTATCCCTACACAAATATCCCTGACACATCTATCCCTGCACACAAATATCCCTGACACATCTATCCCTGCACACAAATATCCCTGACACATCTATCACTGACACATCTATCCCTGCACAAATTTCCCTGAACACAAATGTCCCTGAAAACACCTATCCCTGCACAAATATCCCTGAAAACATCTATCCCTGCACAAATATCCCTTAACACATATATCCCTGCACAAATATCCCTGAACACATATCCCTGAACACACTATCCCTGCACACATCTGTACCTGCAAAAATATCCCTGCACACATATATCCCTGCACACAATATCCCTGCACATTTCCCTACAAAATATCCCTGCACAAATATCCCTGAACGCATCTATGCCCACACACAAATATCCCTGACAAATCTATCCCTGCACACAAATATCCCTGACAAATCTATCCCTGCACACAAATATCCCTGACACATCTATCCCTGCACACAAATATCCCTGAACATATATATCCCTGCACAAATATCCCTGAACACATATATCCCTGCACAAATATTCCTGCACACATCTGTACCATCACAAATATCCCTGAACACATATATCCCTGCACATGTCCCTACAAAATATCCCTGCACAAATATCCCTGAACGCATCTATGCCCACACAAATATCCCCGCACACAAATATCCCTGACAAATCTATCCCTGCACACAAATATCCTTGACATCTATCCCTGCACACAAATATCCCTGCACAAATATCCCTGACACATCTATCCCTGAACACATATATCCCTGCACACACATATCCCTGAGCACACATATCCCTGACACATCTATCCCTGCACACACATATCCCTGAACACATCTATCCCTGCACAAATATCCCTGAACACAAATATCCCTGCACACATCTATCCCTGCACAAATATCCCTGGACACATATATCCCTGCACACATCTATCCCTGCACAAATATCCCTGACACATCTATCCCTGCACAAATATCCCTGCACAAATATCCCTGAACACATATATCCCTGCACACACATATCCCTGAGCACACATATCCCTGACATATCTATCCCTGCACACACATATCCCTGAACACAAATATCCCTGACACATCTATCCCTGCACACATCTATCCCTGCACAAATATCCCTGGACACATATATCCCTGCACACATCTATCCCTGCACAAATATCCCTGACACATCTATCCCTGCACAAATATCCCTACACAAATATCCATGAACACATATATCCCTGCACACACATATCCCTGCACAAATATCCCTGAACATGTCCCTACAAAATATTCCTGCACAAATATCCCTGAACGCATCTATCCCTGCACAAATATCCCTGAGCGCATCTATCCCTACACAAATATCCCTGACACATCTATCCCTTCACACAAATATCCCTGCACACACATATCCCTGAACACACATATCCCTGCACACACATATCCCTGAACACATCTATCCCTGCACAAATATCCCTGAACACACATATCCCTGCACAAATATCCCTACGCAAATTTCCCTGAACACAAATATCCCTGAAAACATCTATCCCTGCACAAATATCCCTGAGAACATCTATCCCTGCACAAATATCCCTGAACACATCTATCCCTGCACAAATATCCCTAAACACATCTATCCCTGCACAAATATCCCTGAACACATATATCCCTGCACACACATATCCCTGCACAAATATCCCTGAACATGTCCCTACAAAATATCCCTGCACAAATATCCCTGAACGCATCTATGCCTACACAAATATCCCTGCACACAAATATCCCTAACACATCTATCCCTGCACACAAATATCCCTGAACACATCTATCCCTGCACACAAATATCCCTGAACACATATATCCCTGACACATCTATCCCTGAACACATCTATCCCTGCACACAAATATCCCTGACACATCTATCCCTGCACACACATATCCCTGAACACAAATATCCCTGAACACACATATCCCTGACACATCTATCCCTGCACACACATATCCCTGAACACACATATCCCTGAACACATCTATCCCTGCACAAATATCCCTGAACACAAATATCCCTGAACATGTCCCTACAAAATATCCCTGCACAAATATCCCTGAACGCATCTATCCCTGCACACAAATATCCCTGACACACATATCCCTGCACACACATATCCCTGAACACATCTATCCCTGCACAAATATCCCTGACACATCTATCTCTGCACACATCTATCCCTGCACAAATATCCCTGGACACATATATCCCTGCACACATCTATCCCTGCACAAATATCCCTGAACACATATATCCCTGCACACATCTATCCCTGCACATGTCCCTACAAAATATCCCTGCACAAATATCCCTCAATGCATCTATCCCTGCACACAAATATCCCTGACACATCTATCCCTGCACAAATATCCCTACACAAATTTCCTTGAACACATATATCCCTGCACACACATATCCCTGCACAAATATCCCTGAACATGTTCCTACAAAATATCCCTGCACAAATATCCCTGAGCGCATCTATCCCTACACAAATATCCCTGCACACAAATATCCCTGACACATCTATCCCTGCACACACATATCCCTGAACACACATATCCCTGCACAAACATATCCCTGAACACACATATCCCTGAACACACATATCCCTGAACACACATATCCCTAAACAAATTTCCCTGAACACAAATGTCCCTGAAAACATCTATCCCTACACAAATATCCCTGAAAACATCTATCCCTGCACAAATATCCCTGAACACATCTATCCCTGCACAAATATCCCTGAACACATATATCCCTGCACACACATATCCCTGAACATGTCCCGACAAAATATCCCTGCACAAATATCCCTGAACGCATCTATCCCTGCACACACATATCCCTGACACATCTATCCCTGCACACACATATCCCTGACACATCTATCCCTGCACACACATATCCCTGACACATCTATCCCTGAACACACATATCCCTGAACACATCTATCCCTGCACACAAATATCCCTGAACACATCTATCCCTGCACACAAATATCCCTGACACATCTATCCCTGCACACACATATCCCTGACACATCTATCCCTGCACACACATATCCCTGACACATCTATCCCTGCACACACATATCCCTGACACATCTATCCCTGAACACAAATATCCCTGAACACATCTATCCCTGCACAAATATCCCTGCACACATCTATCCCTGCACAAATATCCCTGAACATGTCCCTACAAAATATCCCTGCACAAATATCCCTGAACGCATCTATCCCTGCACACAAATATCCCTGACACATCTATCCCTGCACACAAATATCCCTGACACATCTATCCCTGCACACAAATATCCCTACACAAATATCCCTGAACACAAATGTCCCTGAAAACACCTATCCCTGCACAAATATCCCTGAAAACATCTATCCCTGCACAAATATCCCTAAACACATATATCCCTGCACAAATATCCCTGAACACATCTATCCCTGCACACATCTATCCCTGCACAAATATCCCTGAACACAGATATCCCTGCACACATATATCCCTGCACATATCCCTACAAAATATCCCTGCACAAATATCCCTGAACGCATCTATCCCCACACAAATATCCCTGCACACAAATATCCCTTACACATCTATCCCTGCACACAAATATCCCTGACACATCTATCCCTGTACACAAATATCCCTGACACATCTATCCCTGCACACACATATCCCTGCACACACATATCCCTGCAAAAATATCCCTGAACATGTCCCTACAAAATATCCCTGCACAAATATCCCTAAACGCATCTATCCCTGCACAAATATCCCTGAACGCATCTATCCCTGCACACAAATATCCCTGACACACATTCCCTGCACACACATATCCCTGAACACACATATCCCTGAGCACAAATATCCCTGAACACACATATCCCTTACACATCTATCCCTGCACACACATATCCCTGAACACATCTATCCCTGCACAAATATCCCTGAACACAAATATCCCTGACACATCTATCCCTGCACAAATATCCCTGCACACATCTATCCCTGATCACAAATATCCCTGAACACACATATCCCTGACACATCCCACTATCCCTGCACACACATATCCCTGCACAAATATCCCTGAACACAAATATCCCTGAACACACATATCCCTGCATAAATATCCCTGAACGCATCTATCCCTGCACAAATATCCCTACACAAATATCCCTGAACACAAATGTCCCTGAAAACATCTATCCCTGCACAAATATCCCTTAACACATATATCCCTGCACACACATATCCCTGCACAAATATCCCTGAACATGTCCCTACAAAATATCCCTGCACAAATATCCCTGAACGCATCTATCCCTACACAAATATCCCTGCACACAAATATCCCTGACACATCTATCCCTGCACACAAATATCCCTGACCACATATATCCCTGCACACAAATATCCCTGACACATCTATCCCTGAACACATCTATCCCTGCACACAAATATCCCTGACACATCTATCCCTGCACACACATATCCCTGACACATCTATCCCTGCACACAAATATCCCTGACCACATATATCCCTGCACACAAATATCCCTGACACATCTATCCCTGAACACATCTATCCCTGCACACAAATATCCCTGACACATCTATCCCTGCACACACATATCCCTGACACATCTATCTCTGCACACAAATATCCCTGACACATCTATCCCTGCACAAATATCCCTACACAAATATCCCTGAACACAAATATCCCTGAAAACACCTATCCCTGCACAAATATCCCTGAAAACATCTATCCCTGCACAAATATCCCTGCACACATCTATCCCTGCACAAATATCCCTGCACACAAATATCCCTTACACATCTATCCCTGCACACAAATATCCCTGACACATCTATCCCTGTACACAAATATCCCTGACACATCTATCCCTGCACACACATATCCCTGCACACACATATCCCTGAGCACAAATATCCCTGAACACACATATCCCTTTCACAACTATCCCTGAACACATCTATCCCTGCACAAATATCCCTGAACACAAATATCCCTGACACACATCTATCCCTGAACATGTCCCTACAAAATATCCCTGCACAAATGTATCCCTGAACACATCTATCCCTGCACACATCTATCCCTGCACACAAATATCCCTGCACCAATATCCCTGAACACATCTATCCCTACACAAATATCCCTGAACACATCTGTCCCTGCACAAATATCCCTGAACACATCTATCCCTGCACAAATATCCCTGAACACATCTATCCCTGAACACATCTATCCCTGCCCAAATATCCCTGAACATGTCCCTACAAAATATCCCTGCACACATATCCCTGAACACATATCCCTGAAAACATACTATCCCTGCACAAATATCACCTGAAGACATCCCTATCACACATCCACAAATACACCTCAACACAAACATCCCTAAACACATCTATCCCTGCACAAACACCCCTGAACACACACCTCGACCCATCTCTGCACACATCCCTGTACAAACATCCCTTTACACATCCCTACACAAGACTACATCCCTACACAAATATCCCTCCTACACACATCCCTGAACACATCCCGAAACAAACACCTCGAAACAACCCTACACACAACGCTGAACACACGCCTACACACATCCCGAAACAAACACCTTGACACATCCCATACACACACCACGACACACACACACCTCAACACATCCCGTACAAAAACACATCCCTGAAAACATCCCTAAACAAACACCTCGACACATCCCTGAACAAGTCCCTACACACAACGCTGAACACACCCCTACACACATCACTGAAAACATCCCGACACAAACACCTCGACACATCCCTAAACACAAACCTCGACACATCCCTACACACATCCCGAGACAAACACCTCGACACATCCCTAAAAACATCCCTACACACTTCCCTCAACACACACCTCGACACATCCCTATACAAACACCACGAAGGAGCCATCTTTGATCCGGCCATTTTCACCCTACCTCCTGCTTGGCTCTGCCGCTTACGGACCCTTAAACTGCTCTCTTGGAAATAAATGTGAAAAAGTGCTAACCTGCTTGTTCACAATACATACTTGGTACCGAGGGAATCTTCAGGTTTTCTAGTTTGAAGTAACTTCAGTCTGACTTTAAAACTGAGCCCACTACAACCTAAGAATCACAAGCACTTACCTTGACTGTACTCTAACCCTGACTCGACTCTCACTCTACTCTTACCCTGACTGTACCCTAACTGTACTCTAACCCTAACTCTACACTTTCTGACTGTACTCTAACCCTAACTCTACTCTGACCCTGACTGTACTCTAACCCTAACTCTACACTTTCTGACTGTACTCTAACCCTAACTCTACACTTTCTGACTGTACTCTAACCCCAACTCTACTCTGACCCTGACTGTACTCTAACCCTAACCCTCTACACTTTCTGACTCTACTCAGAACCTAACTCTACTCTGACCCCAACTGTACTCGAACCCTAACTCTACTCAGAACCTGACCCTACTCCTGACCCCAACTGTACTCGAACCCTAACTCTACACCTCCCTACACCTCCCTAACGCTACACACCTCTACACCTCCCTACCACAACCCTACACCTCCCTACCGCTACACCTCCCTACCGCTACACACCTCTACACCTCCCTACCGCTACACCTCCCTACCGCTACACACCTCTACACCTCCCTACACCTCCTTACCACTACACCTCCCTAACGCTACACACCTCTACACCTCCCTACCGCTACACCTCCCTACCGCTACACACCTCTACACCTCCCTACCACTACACCTCCACAAACTACACACTGACTTCACTTCTACCCAATTAATAACTATCAATATCACTGTCTTTTTTCATATATAAGACGCACCAGATTATAAGTTGCACTACGCAGAACAAAATGGTCAGATAAGTCAAACTTTATTCTATTAATTTAACAACTCAATAACTTCAATAACTCAACATTTTTCAGTTGGAACACACGAAATACAAAACAATACACTTTCAGTTTTTTCAGTTTATTCCTCGTCCACAAATCCATCAAATCCTTCATCATCGGTGTCTGAGTTAAACAGTTGGGCGACTTCGGCGTCAAGCACGCCCGAATCCGTCTTGTCATTATCAGAGTCAGTCTCGTTGCTGTTACTTACTGTTTCTGTTCAGTGATGACTCCTGCCGGCGTTGCCTCCCTGTCTTGGTGAGTGTGTGTTTGCCTTCTGTCATCCAACGCTCCCACGCAGCTCTCAGTTTAACTCTGAACAACCCGTCGACACCGATATCTAGCGGTTGGAGTTCTCCAGTTAATCAACCCGGAATGACGGCGAGCTCCGAAGTAGTTTTCTTCACTTTCATTTTGACAGTGTCGGTGAGATGGGCACGTATGGAGTCGCAGATCAACAGGGATGGAGCGTTGCGGAAAAAGCCGTTCGGTCTCTTGATTTCTCCTCCTCGAAAGTCGCTGATTTTCATGTCAAGCGCTTCCTTGAGTCGAACAAAAACTTTAGAGACCTACCTGCTGCTCTCTGTTGAACCTCGGAAACTCTGTTTGGTCTTCTTTACGTGGCGCTGGTCATCTTCTGGTTTCCTCCATTTCTGAACCATTGATTCATTAATATTAAATTCTCTCGCCGCTGCTCTATTCCCATGTTCTGCTGCTGACTGATAGCCTTAAGCTTGAAATCTGCGTGCTATTTTGGGATCCTTTTACACACATGATAATGTTACGGTGCCTATCTGTCGAAGCACAGTAACTGTATGTATTACTCCGTGAGGCGCCTGACTACTGTCAGTAGGTATTACTCCGCGAGGCGCCTGACTACTGTTACCATAATGCTCCTACAATCCACCCAGTGGTGCAGCATCCAAGTTTACCAAACTCATAATAAAACATTGACAGATTTTTGAGCACCCTGTACCACGTAAAATTGGTTTGAGGAGGTCAGTAAGCACAACCAGAACTCATATATAAGCCGCACCGGATTATAAGGCGCACTGTTGATTTTTGAGAAAATCAAAGGATTTCACGTGCACCTTATAGTCCGGAAAATACAGTACGCTTTTCTACAATCTATGAGTAAGAGGACTCACCGGTATCTGATCGCCGTCTGTGATGGTTTACAGACGATGAGCTATAGTGTGCATTCTCTCAACTTGTCCAGGATGGTTGTCTGGATCATCTTCCTGTAGGTACATATATTTAAAGAAATGCATTTTACTACCCGAGCTGCAAGTACAATGAATCAAGTTTTTGCAACTACACTATACACTTTAGATGGTGTGAGCTGATCTGATGACAAACTATTCAAGTAGTGGTTTTAAAACGCTCAACGCTCTGCAGTTTACAATTACCCTTTTCTTACAGGCAGATCAAAATTACATCTAAAAACTGAGGATCTTAATAATTGGCCATTTAATGCCATCAGTTAAACTCGGGGCTTGTCGACAATAGCTGGTCCACCTAAACAGTCCACCTTAGGTGAGACTAAGCCAGAGTTACATGAACTTGGCTCAGGTCTGAGGAGTATCATTTACTGTACACATGTTGCACTGCTACATTTGCAACTATAACATTGCTGACAACTTGTGTGAAATGCACTTACTCTGTATTTTTCAGCTTTGTCTTGGATGTAAAATAAATAAAATATAAACTATAATAATATAATATGTGAACCATACCAGACAGTAAATTAAAAACATTCACTGTGAACAATATTATAACAAATAACATTTTTGACAATTAATGCACAACCAAAGCCATGACGTGAACACCAAAGGCCCCTAAATAACAGAAGTGGCAATCACCAGAGGCCTCACAATACGAGTCACAATACGATCTTATTGCAGTTTTAAACATTTCACCATATGCCGAGTCTTGCAATAAGATATATTGCAACTGAAGATGGCAAACTCTGCAAAATTTCAGTTTGTCAACATCTGTTTTATCGAATAACATACAGTTTCCACTGAGTCAAAGGACCCCTTTGAAAATGGCCATGCCAATTTTTCCTCTTCTACATATAATCTAAATTTGTTGAGTTATTTAGCATCCAGCCCAAAATCTAAAATGATATGGATACCGATTGATTCCTTAGGTTGTCTACATCCTCCTCATAGCTGTATTTTCCCTCTAGCTTTAACACTGAGCTGCTACAACCTCTGAAAGACAGAATAACCGTTCAATTGTTAGATTAGATGCTAACCTGTGTTTCATTGTTTCAGTACCTGTACTCTGTGCAATGACAATAAAGTTGAAACTTCTATTGAGTTGTCAGGCATGTTTATGTGAATGTCTCAACAGTATTAAGATTAATCTAAACTAATTTAAGCCGAGGTGGAAGTTTGGCCAATGATGCAAAATATAGGAGCATTCAAAAAATTTTATTATATTATCTGAGCCAGTACTGTGACAACAACGTTGTGTCCAGAATATGGTTTAGTATATAAGACTTACAATTTTAAAATAAACTTACTATTTACTATATGATACAAACCATGTAAGAGTAAATAAAAGTACTGGATTGTCTGAATATTCTAATTAATGTGGGGACTCATGTCAGTCAAGTGTTAAGGTGGTGTAACAACCATTCAAGGAGCTTTTTTTAAAATCATTAGAAATTATTATTATTGAATTGATTATTGAAAAGGAGCCTTGATGACCATAACTGTTGTTGTCAAAGTTAGTAACTCTTTAAAATATGACATAATTTTCAATATCTAGGGATGATATTCATTTACTATTTAAAGCTACTATATATACTACTACTATATATATATACTACTGCTACTATATACTACTGTTGTGGCCGGTTAGCTCAGCTGGTTAGAGCGTGGTGCTAATAACGCCAAGGTCGCGGGTTCGATCCCCGTACGGGCCAAGCTGATTTTTGGGGGCGGCAGTAGCTCAGTCTGTAGGGAGTTGGCTTGGGAACTGGAGGGTCACCGGTTCAAGTCCCGACATGGACCAAGAACTGAGTGTGAACTGGTAGCTGGAGAGGTGCCAGTTTACCTCTTGGGCACTGCCGAGGTGCCCCTGAGCAAGGCACCAAACCCCCAACTGCTCGGGGCGCTTGTCTGGAGCAGCCCCCTCACTCTGACATCTCTCCATTACTGCATGTGTGTGTGTGTGTTTGTGTGCATGTACCATGTATAAGTTAAACAGAGTGTAAATTGAATTTCCCCACTGTGGGACTAATAAAGGTAGATCTTCTTATAGAAGGTCACATGTTGACATATGTTCACTGGGTGAACAGTGACACCTACTGTTGAATATGACCAGTAATTTTAAAACACCGAGAACTCTGTTTACCTCTGTAAAAAACAAGTTAATATTTTATCCATATTAAGTGGAAGCGAGCTACATGCAACAGCTGGGTGCTGTGTTTGAATTATGCTGAGTTTTGGATACTACCAAACAATGTTGCTTTAAGGATCAGTTAGATATCTGGCTTGTGGTCATCTTAGGCAGTTTCCTTTGCTCTCACATGTCAGCTCTTCAACAGAAAAATATATGAATTAATTATCTACCTGCAGCTTCTGATGAGCCTCCCAGTGGTTTGTTCCAGCTCCTCCTCCAGCATTTTCTAAGAAGCAAAAAACACACATTACACACTACAGATCGTTGAAATAAAAACAATCATGTCATTTGACTAATGCCATGTCCAGCTGTGTTGTGCAAGTTTTTCAGCTACAGCTCTCCTCACCTTGATTTCCTTGTCTCCATCCAGTCTGAAAAACAATAATAAAATTTCAGAGAATTTACAGTATTTACAGTTAGCGTGAACATCATAAAATGCAGAAGTGCATAAAGTTCATAAATAAAATGAAAAAGACAAACCTGAAGACTTCCCTAGTTCCCACGGACCATGTACACACCAGATCAACTGCAACCATCTATATAATAAAATACAAAATATCATCAGAATTTGGAGTTGCATGAATTTAACCATGTATGAAAAGTTGTCATTGTCAGCCTGTTTTTCCAATCACTGTTAAAAAAAAAATGTTTTTAAATATTGTTTTCCTAGAAAAATAAAAGTAACCTACATGAAAACTTAGTAACCTCTCAAAGAGATTTGGGATTTTAATTAAAAAAAAAAAAAAAATCTTAAAAAGTAAAAGTAAAAATAAATTTCTCACAAGACTTATGGGGGAAACATAAGTGATTAAATAAGACGGTTGGAAGAAATTAATGCTGGTATAAATAAATAAATAAAAAAAAATACAGCTGAAACTACAGAAATTTTCTATGACAATAAAAGAAATAGTTTTGAAATGACTGGCATTATCTGTACAATTAAGATTGTCTGAAAGTGTGATTTAAGGAAACAATAAATTATTCATTTCTGTTCCTGAGGGTGATTTAGGGATCCATCATCTGCTTATAGTTATATCAATAATAATCAGAATCTGTGGCCAATTGTATCACATAAAAACAGATAATTAAAATAACAGATATATACCTTCATATATTATTCACAGTATCTGCCCATAATGTGTGTTGCTGTGTAAAATGCGCCATCTGCTGGCTATCTGAGTTAATTAAATAAATTTAATTTAATTAAATAATATTTGCCTCTAAAATGCATTAAAAGTATAAAATAACACAAAATGGTTGTCCTTTACTATACAAGTACCTCAAAAGTGTACTTCACATGCAGTTTGGGGCAAAAAACATAGTATAAAAGTGTTAATTTCACTTAAACTAAAATGCAGTGTTGGAATTAAATCAATTGGGTTTCACTGATCACACCTGAGACTCAAACAGCCCCAAACCGCATGTGAAGTACAAGTTTGAGGTACTTGTACG
This sequence comes from Pterois miles, assembly GCA_947000775.1. Lineage (NCBI taxonomy): Eukaryota > Metazoa > Chordata > Actinopteri > Perciformes > Scorpaenidae > Pterois > Pterois miles. The sequence goes on along the minus strand of CAMQGK010000500.1, from coordinate 1,910,181 downwards.
GCCATTTTGTGTCACTTAATACTTGTACTCCATTTTAGAGGCAAATATTAGACTTTAATTACACTATACAGTCCCAGTATTTGGTAAGATAAGTTAACTAAAGCTCATCTGCAGATTTAGATTTTACATAAAAATATGATCTTACATAAAACATTAACTCTTGTACTTGAAATCAGAGGTAAAAACACAGCAGCCCTGATAAGTTACTGCAGTATAATTGATAATAATTTGGACTTGGAGCTAATTAACCACATAACACAGGACAATAAGATGATTTTTGACATTTAATAAATGTGCTGGACCATATTAATGGAGTCTCAGCTCTGAGTAAAGAGATAAACCTGCAAATTAAGCAGCAGACATGAAGACTATTCAGCATATTATCAGGTAGCTTTTGGCTTAATTGCTCATCCACAGGTGGCTTAACTAGCGTTAGCCACCTAGGACAATCATAATAATATCAGTCATAAAAACGACATAAAACGCCTGGTTCCTTCTCATTATCATTTCTATTTTCACCTCGTTATTGTAGTGACTTTGACCGCTGCGTCGTGTGTTTAATTCCCTCAAACAGCCAAAATACTACAGGCGTTAGCATCGTTAGCTGCAAGCTAAATAGCAATGGCGACCACGTCTTAGCGTTTGCTTGTGGGGCCGTTCAGCCTCTGACTCACCTCTGAACTAACAATTACCGTTTTTACCAAATTACCAAATAGCGTCTTTAAATCTGTTCAAATCAGTTACCTCTCAGCGGTGATGGCAGCATAGGAAGTGCGTCTCCGACCGTCCGCCATTGTGGGTGTCGATCGTGACGGCCCCTGACATGCCAAAATCCGGCGCATGCGTCGTGGATCATAAAGATATGGTCACGTGATTTGTCACGTTGCTACACCTGAGTGACGTATGAAGCAGCTGAGTGCTTCGAATCACCTGATTGGTTTGGTTTGTCATGTGAGTCACTTGACCGGGTCCAGTGTGTTCTGGGATTGGAGTCCCTATTTAATGGAGGTAATTTGACATTTATTTTGCATAGCTGGTTGGTTTTAAATGTCCCATACCACAACAAGTGAAGATCTATTTAGAGTTGCACACAGATATTCCAAATTAGGATCACGGCTTTCAATAATTATTGTCATTATTACTAGTAATATTATGATTGTGTCCACTAAAAACATGCAATCATCTAGAAACAGGAATGTGCATGGACAATCAAATCCAAAACAATCCATGAAGCACTGGGGTGTGTTGTGCATTAAACAGCTATGCTGCAGAATGGAAAGAAGTTTGACTCTGACACGTCTCGGTTGCACATCATTTTAATGACCACTAGATGTCCTCCTCGAGCACTGTATCATTGGAGCCTTGACCAACGAACCAGGTTTCGTAAAATGTGTCAAACCTCCATCACTGGCATCGACCTGAAAAAGCATAAAACTTCCACATCTTCTTCTCCTTCTTGTCCGCCATGTTTGTTTTTATGTAACTTTGTAAAAGAATAAACTTTATTACTTCTCACGAACACACAGAATGTATCAAAACCGATTAAAAGCTCATCAACATCAAAAAAACACAAATAAATCAATCAATAAATAATTTTGTTGCTTAGGGAAAAAGAAATATAGGATATATTTTTCATATAATGTCCATTTACCTTCAATCAGTTGGTAAAAAAAAGTTTTTTCATAACCATGTGATAAAATACTAACCTGGTCATTTATTTTTTATCCTTTTCCTCATTTTCCAGCAGTGTACAAGTACTGTACAAAAACTATAGTACTTGTACTTTACTTGTGTATTAACACTTTTGATTCTTTTGGTCAATGGACCCTTATGGATAAAGGAAAATAAATAATGGAGGAACGGACACATAACATCAACTTTCAGCCGCTACCATGTATAGGAATCCTCCAGATTAAATAACCAGCAACCAAAATGTCTGTTGGGAAATATGCCAGATAAACAGATGAATTAATTATCTATATATAGGGTATATATCTATATTCAAGCATGCTATAAGCATGCTTGAATATAGCCAGTCTTCATACACAGACAGCTGACTGTATAAATACAAAACAAAGTGTCTCAACAACATTTTTGTTTTTTTTTATTGCATTATGTGCAGTAAAAATGTCATAAACATAGTAAACAACAACAAAAAAACATTTTTTTTTCCAATTAACAATTGAAATGATGTCAGCACTCGCAAATGGCAAGGTAGTACAAATTGTAAACCATACTTTGGTGTTTTATTTTTACCTCTTAAGATTCCATTAAATTCAGTCAAAAAAGTCATAGTATGTCAAAAAAAAAGGCATAGTATAGTATGTCCAAAAATTTCAAAAACATCACAGTATAGTACTCCAAAAAAGTCCAAAATAGCATAGTTATAGTAATAGTATGTCCAAAAATGTCAAAAATGTCATAGTATGTCAAAAAGTAGTTATAAAAAAGTCAAAGTATGCTATAGTATGTTTAAAGTCATAGTGTAGTATGTCATAAGATGTTCGTCATCGTCTCTCGTCTCGTCATCTTGAGGATATTTTCACATTTGTCTTCTCTCTCCGTCATTGATTCAACACTGAACTACGGTTTCCGACGCCCTTCCTCTGCAAACATCGACTCAGCGGCTATAAACCAGTCCTCTCCTCGCCCTCCTGTCATGTGCGTGGACACGTTAAGCCGAACTCCCCGACTGAATGGCGCCCTGGGCGGTCGGTGGTGGCAGCAGTTGACAGGTAATAGGGACTGAGAGCTGCATGCATCAAAACTAATTACCTTAAATAGCCCCAGTCTCAGGCTTATTTTTCCAGTCCACGTCTCTCCAATTTGACAGCTGGCAAAGGTAGCTGCACCAGTGAGGTGTTGCGTGAGACTTTTCATCCCATTAATTAATTGTAGGGGAACTAAAGCGTGAAAAGCTACAGATGGGAACTTTAGCCACTCTCTTGGCGAGTGTGGTATGACAGCCACCGAGGGGAAGTGCACATTAATAACGCCAGGTGCAAAAAGGAAACAAAAAACAAAGTACCGCATCAGTTTTGGGTGGTTTAACTTTATTTGAGGCCGAGCTGAACGTGAAGCTATCAAAGGACTCCATCAAATACTTCTAATAAAGTGGATAAAAGCAGCTTGTTTTTAAGTCAGAAAATGGTTTTGTTTGAAGAACGGGAAAGAAGAAATCACTATAAAAGGCTAAGAAAAGGAAAAATATTAGCCTAAAAGGAAAAAAAGAAAGACGGGGTGCTCTGTGCTCAAATGATTGGGAATCAGATACTACAACCTTGTTAGCATCGAAGCTTATTTCCATATTAACGACCCCTTCAGAACCTTCAAAGTAATGAATAATTGACAACAAATGAAATGTTTTGATTGTCGTCAGCGCCTGGCGTGTTTAATGTTTCATATGTTGCTTCTGAGCTAATTATGGAGATGGCACATTCGTCAGAAATATGTCTCCCTCAAAACCCCTACTACCCTCCCACCGTCCTCCACAGATGCCCGAGAGGGAGGGAGGTGGGGGGAGGCAGTGGTGCAGACAACCACAGGCCCTGTTGTAATTACCAGTGCTTACCGGCATTGTCTGGCCATGGAAACACCAGATAGTCCAGCGTCTGAGGGAGGAGGCTGGAGCAACAGTCACAATTCAGATTCAAAGTCAAATTCAAATTACGTAGATTTTACAGCTATGAATCTAATTCACAAGTGGTATCCTCTAAAACGGACCACCAGGAAACAGTCATAAGACAGTACATCACTCAATGGTCTGAGTATAGTGTGTCAAAAAAAGGCACAATACAGTATACAAAACAAAGTCCTAGTTATAGTAGAGTATGTCGAAAAATGCCATAGTATAGTATGTTGAAAAAAGTCATAGTATGAAATAAAAAAGTCATCGTCAGTATGAAAAAAAAGTTAGTATGTTGTAAAAGTCAAGTATAGTATGTAAACTGTAAACAAAAAAAAGTCAGAGTATAGTTTTTTTTTTTTTTTTTTAATCTTTTTTTTTTCCAAAATCTTTTCCAATAATTAAATATATGTTGTAAAAGTCAATATAGTATGTTGTAAAAGTCAGAGTATAGTATGTTGTAAAAGTCAGAGTATAGTATGTTGTAAAAGTCAATATAGTATGTTGTAAAAGTCAGTATAGTATGTTGTAAAAGTCAGAGTATAGTATGTTGTAAAAGTCAATATAGTCTGTTGTAAAAGTCAGTATAGTATGTTGTAAAAGTCGGAGTATAGTATGTTGTAAAAGTCAGAGTATAGTATGTTGTAAAAGTCGGAATATAGTATGTTGTAAAAGTCAGAGTATAGTATGTTGTAAAAGTCAATATAGTATGTTGTAAAAGTCAGTATAGTATGTTGTAAAAGTCAGAGTATAGTATGTTGTAAAAGTCAGAGTATAGTATGTTGTAAAAGTCAGTATAGTATGTTGTAAAAGTCAGAGTATAGTATGTTGTAAAAGTCAATATAGTATGTTGTAAAAGTCAGTATAGTATGTTGTAAAAGTCAGAGTATAGTATGTTGTAAAAGTCAGAGTATAGTATGTTGTAAAAGTCAATATAGTATGTTGTAAAAGTGGAGTATAGTATGTCGTAAAAAGAACTTTTCTATTTAAAATGACACAGAATTTAAAGAGACAAACCAAACTGACGAGTGGTCACTGAGGTATCCTCTCAAATGGACCACCAGGAAAAAGGCAAGGAGGCCGACCGAAGGTCCGCCGGTGAAGAACCACAGAGGCCGAGCTTCTGCAGCGGGTCCCTGCGTCGTCGATGCCTCGTTGGGTCAACGTGGTTCGCTGTTGGATCCCATCTATCCTCTAATTTCTGAGCTCGACTCTTCAGAAGCAGTTAGTCGCTGATGAAGTTTTCGGCCGACCGCCCGTCTGTCTGATGCACCTTGACAAGCCGGCAGACAAACCGGGGCTGACAGAGGTCGGGTGTGTCAGGCCGACAGACAGCTGGACTGTGTGGCGGCTATATTTGGTTGCGCTTGTGTGTACGACAAGCGTTTGTTTGTGTGAGTTTAAGTATTTATCTGTACACTTTCCTCTGTGTGTGTGTGGTTGTCATGGTCCAGTCAGGTCGGAGTATCCTGAAGACACTGTCAGGCGGGATTGATTTTCTCTTTCCCGATCCGTGGAAGCATTCCTGTAACACAGCTGACCCCCCGAGTTGCGTTACCTTGTCATTTTGCGACACGGATCAAAGTGAAGACGAGCTGGAAATAGCCGCCGTGCACGGCGACCTTGAACTGTGAGGAGGCGGAGGAGTGACAGGGAGCTCTGAAACACACATTCACACAGGTTTCATGCATTAACAGCGGTTTGTGTTTAACATCGGAGACAACGCTCACTTTCTAACAATCCAAAACGCAGAAGCCACGTCAGAGAGTTTTTGAAATTTCATCTTTCTACAAAATAAAACAGATATAATACTGATATTTAGTGGGGCTGAGATGGACTTTTAAACTCTGTGTTTAGTGATCATTTACAGTCACCTTTAACTTAATCATTATGACAAATGAGGCTGTTAATCCATCACCATAAATTTGCTATCAATCTCACATTTTTTATCTGTTTAACCTTGTAGAGAGATTTGTCAAATATTGAATACTCTTATCAACACAGGAGTGTGCAAATATGCTTCTTTATGTATGTGTATTATGTATATATTTATTATGGGATATCAAATAACAACACTGATATTGTCCAGAAACACTCAGGTACTGTATTTGACATAAGAAAATATGCTCAAATCATAGCATGGGAAACTCTACAGCTGTCAGTGTGCTGACTTGATGATGACTTGATCCAAACTGACTGTGATTATCATAAAGTGTCTGTAAAGGGGAGACTGGTGGGTACCCAGAGAACCCATTTACATTCATATATCTGGAGGTCAGAGGTCAAGGGACCCCTTTGAAAATGGCTTTTTCCTCGCCAAAATTTAACATACGTTTGGAGCATTATTTAATTTTTATTGAAAAACATTAAAATAGTTATGGTGCGAGTCTGTAGAATATGAAGGGTTTATTTATTTGTAAATAACCTATATTTAACCAGGAAGTCCCTTGAGATTACAATCTATTATGATTTCACTAAATGTTGATAAATTGTGCAGCCTTTGCTTTTACTTCTTTGTGAGTCCTCACAATCAAGTAAAATATGTTGCCTCTTTTTTGAAGATGTTTTTCCTGACATTTAAAAATAAATACACTCACGTGTCAATCAGCATCAGCTTCAAAACTCATTTATGTATTAAAATAACAGCGTGAATACCAACAATATTTGCTCTGGAGATCTTCATTTCTAAGCATTTGCATCAGAAGGCAGATGTGTTAAAAAACATTCAAAATACTGCAAACAAAACAGCATTTTAGAGGACGTTGCTTTAGAGGAAATAAACCTGATTTCTTGCTTTGATGCAGTGCAGCTTTAAAATCAATTCCTCCTGTTGTAACTTCCTCTTAACAGCCAGTAGAGGGCAGGACAGCACCAGGAAAAACATGGATCCACCTCAACCGGCAGCAGCAGCATCCAGCAAAGACGCTCACATGACCTTTAACCCCGACCAGGTAAAATGTCTGTCATCCACTTTTACAAACAAACTGACTGAGGTAAGACAATCAATGGACAGACGGCTGAAATTTCTGTGAACTAGCATTTCCTGAACATAACACGCCACATACTGACTGAAGAAAATATGTCCTGATCTTAAAGAGTTTAGCTGCAAAAATAAAAAATATATTCCCCCAAAATATTTGGACCACAAAAGCATGATTTCTTTAAAAAAAAAAAAGTGCATATATATATATATGTATATATATATATATATATATATATATATATATATATATATATATATATATATATATATATATATATATACATATATATATATATATATATATATATATATATATATATATATATATATATATATATATTTTTTTTTTTTTTTTTTTTTTTTTTTTTTTTTCGCCACTGTGTAAAGCATTTGAATAAATTATTTCAGGGTCATATTTTGCAAAACAAAAAAAGAATTATTATTTTGTCTATTCAAAATTAAAGGGTATTCATTTTCTTTGCAGACGTTTTTTGGGGAAAAAAAGAGCTCCGCTCACACTCTTATTAAATAATCAGTGGTCACAAACCTAGCCCTGAACCCCATCCTTTACCTCGGGGATGAACTGGACGCAGAACCGGGCTCCAACACCTGCTGGGACGCCTGAAACCAGAAGAGTTCAGTCTGTTAGAGCAGGAATGAGACGTTCATCAGTCACATACGGGTCCAACGTTCGGGCTCCTGGGGTGACGTACCGGATTTTTGCAGGCCAAACAGGGAGTTAGCGTCGCTCTGGTTCCCTCCATTAAAAGCCAATGGGATTGTTTCATTTGGTTTTGGATTACTGCAGAAAATAAGCTCTGTGGCAAACACACGTTTATGATACTTACATGTTTTTAGGGCTGTACCGAATATTTAGGTTTTGGAGCTTTGCTGAGAAATATTCAAAGGTATTTTAAGCTGACATGTTCTTCTGTCCCTCGTTTCAGTGCTGCACTACTGTCTGACAAGAACTTATAATTAATGCTGAACATCAATTGTGGGATCATTTTGAGATGTATACATGATTATAACACTTTGGAGGTCGATTACCATGGCAACGGTCAAAGCTTCGAAGCGTTCGGCTCAGCCCTACGCAACGCAACGCCACTTTTATTGTTGCAAAGTAAAAAACCAACGTCAGGGTATAAACAAACTACGCTGCGTTCGCAAGATTAAATGGAACAGTTAACAAGAAAGAGGGTTAAAGTTGCACTTTTAAAACCGGTTCAGCAGAGCTCAAATATGTGCAAAGAGGGCGAACGCTGAAAACCGTTCTTACATTTCAGAAACAACAGCTGCTAATGCAGCAGACTTGGTACTGCTCCTTTATTTTGCTTAAATTAACCAGCCTAAAGCTGAAATCACGTTAAAACATGTGGGTCATTTTATGTAGAATGGAGGCATTTTGATTTTGTCGGGACACTACGGTGTATTTTACATTATTGTTGAGGGAGACTTGCATTTTGTACTTTGTTGAGACCACGTTCCACCCACGCAGGACTGAATCCAAAGAGCCCCAGTGCTTCGACTACACTGTCTTTCTGAAATCTCACATTTTAACCACTTGAAATGCGCCGGCATGTTTCCGAGCAAAGACACTGGCATCATATGAAATTAGAAAACCTGATGAATCTACTGTGTAATTGCTGCCAGTATATTGTTACATAATTCGTATAAATTGATCACTTCTTCTAAACATTTTTTCATTCAGTAAATGTGATTAAAGTTACCTGAGAACCTCCGTAGGCTCTTCAGTAAACAGGAAGCACAAACATGGCTAAGAGCTAATTGTTTGTTAAAACGGACTTTAAATGGAGGGAAACCCTTTTTGCAGCATGCAGCCAACGAGGTGCTGTGTTTGATTTGTCTGTATTTTACTTTGGAGAATGCTATTACATTACCATGCTCTAACTTTTATTTTCCTGCTAATGTGTGTTTAGGTGGATTTGGAGAGACCAGTAGCTAAAAAGACACTTACACCCTGGTACCAACCAGGTTGTACTAGCATGTCGGGAAGGTCGCCAAATAACTATGATGTAGCGCTTAACTCTGGCGAAGATATACCGTCATTTTCAAATGTCCTCTGACCTCAAGATATGCCCACTTTATGATAAAAGTAAAAAGCTGATGTATATGAACTACACAGTGGTCGCAGTACGAGGCTGTAAAGGAGGACGAGCAGCGTGACGACGGCTTCATAATTCATCAGTGAGGTATTTATTGATGTATTTTATGTTGCAGAACAAAACATTAAAATCCCAGCTTGTGTTAACCTAGATGTCTTATTTCAGACACGTAACTGAAAACCCGCTGACTTCCAGACGAGAGAACAGGAAGTGCTAAAATGCTCATTTCAAATGAGCTTTCACAATAAAACTCCTGAATCGTCCCCTCTCCAGATCAGGTGATCACGCTACGCTGGGAGTCGCGTCATCCGGTCCGCCGTCCTCCTCGTGCACACACGCGCACGTGCACGCACGCAGAGCGAGAGAGTGCTGAGGCCCAGCTGAGCGAGCTAGCTGCTCTATCTCCGAGCTATTTGGTTGGTTATGGATCCCTGAGGGACGCCGCTGCCTCCTGTGAGCACAGCATCCATGCCAGGCCCTCGGTCGAACTGAGTGTGTGTGTGTGTGTGTGTGTGTGTGTGTGTGTGTGTGTGTGCATGCGTGCCAAAAGACGACACACCCGTGACGATGTGTGCAGCTTCTGATGAGATGTTAACGTTATGTAAAGAATCCTGAAATGAATCATCTTTCAATTTGAACATTTTAAAGCCAACAACAACAAAAAGATGTATTCTGTGTTGCAAACACTGGAAGCAGAGTTACCCAGAAAAACATCATTCATGTGTTCGAGCACATCTTCCAGGTTTCCCCGGCTGGTTTAACGAACTCTGACCTTCCTGTTGGCGCTCGTCAGCATCCAGAAGACGTTTCTGTTTCAAAGTTGGACTGAAAACAAATATTTTTAATTATTTTCAAACATCAGCTTTGCGTGAAAGCCGTATTTTCGCTGAATTTCCTTCACACAACATGTAAAACATACAAAATAATGGTTTTACTTTTCAAAGCATCAAACTCATTTAGTCAAAAGTTGCTTTTAAAGCAGCGAGTCTTTAAATCGATCAATTAGAAAATGAAACTCCACTATTTGACGACATTTTTTAGGTTTTTCAGACTGTTTTATGGAGCTGAATCGTCCACATACTGGTCTCACTGTACTTTAGTACAACTAAACTACTTTTATTCTACTTTACACTGCCACTCTAATACAACTGAGAGGGAAATACTGTGATTTCTACACTACATTTTTTTTAATTTACCATGAATGTATTGATAATATACATACTTTATGTATATATTTACTTCTTTTGCTATGCATACTGACCATCTTTTGTACAAAACAATGTGATTTTAAATATTTTAAAGCATTACACAATGCATAAAGTACAACATAAATTGCTGCTTTCATATTAGTGCATTATTAAAAATAAACCTAATATACAGCAGAGAGTCAGCGGTTGTTGGGGAGCCTCCACAGTCGAATCATGCTGTAGTTTATTTACCTTTTTATTCAGTTATCATTCATTATTACTGATTTATCACCTTCACTTGACAGTTGTTTCTCTTATAGAGCCCAAAATATCTCCAATAGATGCAACACTTTTTGTTAATCTTACATTTTCTTGTATTTTACTGATGTTTTTGGAACTTAAATGCACTTTAATGTAATTGTACTTGTCATTGAACCTGCGAGGTAAAGTTAGTGATACAAATCGATCTTATTTCAAAGGTAGGTCGGCGTGGAGAAATCAACATCAGTCGTATAGTTTTCTCTGTTTTACTTTTAATTCAGTTTAAAGCTGTTTTTTTTTTAAATATTTCCTAACATATTTGGAGTTACAGGTTTTCCCTCCAGAGCAGATCCTGTATATTTTGGCATTCGGACCTCCTCTCCTCCCTTTACATATTCCTTCACTTTCCCTCGGATGCAAATACTGTTGTTCATCCCCGTTTTAATTGTCAGCTTTGGCGTTTTGCATATGTAATAAAACTACTTTCTTTTCACCCTCTGAGCTCTTAGTTTCAGTTTCCGCCTCGCCTTTTCTGGCTCCAACAACTTTGTTCCATTTCTCATTCTCTGGCATAATTATGGCTTTATAGCATTCTCCACCGCTCGGGCATGCTGCAGATATTTCTCTCCCCCTCTTCCTTTTTTTGTCTTTTTTGGTTTGGCTCTCATTAATAATTCACAGAGAGAGAATGGGAAATTTTAGTGCAATTTGCAGCTGCTGAATCCCAGTTATTGTTTTGCAGGGTGTTGCACAGAGAGCGAAAAGCTCGGACTGAGGCTTTGTAGTCCTGAATGTAATTTGGCTGCGTCTCTCTGACAGGCCACACATCATTAGGGGGGTGACGGAGATGTGGGGGGGTAACGGTCCGTCCAGCCAGTCAAACACACTGTCCTCATCTGTCGCTCCAAACCCCAGACGCTCTGTGTTTCCGTAATGCTTTTAGATGCTGTTTGTTCATATTTATGCCTCATAACTATCTATGTTTTATTCCGTTTGTTTGCATTCAACCAGGCAGCCGCTGAATTATTCAGAGCGGGCCGAGCGGCTTCGAAAAGATGACAAAGACGACGGGAAACTTTTGGCCGCTTTTCTTTCAGAACGAAAGACCAGACGCTTGTTGAAAGAGCAACAATGGCTCAAGTTTTTTTGGTTTTTAGGGCATCCTGTTGGCTGCGGGGTTCAGAAACATACACTATAGAAGATTAGTTACATGCATACAAGCCCCATGTGTCCTGGAGGTCTTTAAGCTGTCAACTAGCTAATACAGGTGAAAAATAAAGGAAAAATGTCTGCAAAAATATAAACCCAGTCTGGAAATAGCAAAAATATTAAATATGTCTGTGGCTATAAACCAACAGCTATCTGCATGTCAGACTTTTACAGAACAGATAATCGATTAAGTCATTTTTCAAAGCAAAAATGCAAAACAATTCGAAGGCTTCGGGCTCTGAAATGCTAGAAATCAACGTCTTTTATGATAATAAAATGATTCTCTTTGGATTTTTGATGGTTGGAAAAAGCCAGATATTTAATGAGACCGCTGTGGGCTGTAGGAAGTTTTCTGGTGTTTTTCCAGACGATGATTAACGATCAATTGATTGATTTATTAACGGAGAAAATAACCTGAAAATTAATCATTACTGACTGATAATCAGTGGTTGCAGCCTCAGAGCAGGAAACGGAAAAACCGCTTTACCCAAAAACTTGAATTTAATGGCGAAATCAATCAATTACCATTGAGCTCAAATATGCCCAAAAAGGGGAAATCGCTGAAAAATGATATTTTTACATTTTTATCTGTATCAATTAGCAACAGCTACGCCTTGATACGCCTCCTTCCTCGAATCGCCCTAAACCTGAAATCTGACATTTTAACCAACAACCACATTTCTGTGATACAGTTTTTACAAATATTAATTTGTGAAATGTGATTTTTACCCAGCGAAGACCTTTTACGCTACGATGACGTCGCTGCACATTTAAGCCCTTAAGTTGAATCTTAACCTTTTCTTACCCGCCTCGACTCCTGGGTGCAAAACTTGACGTGAGACAGTTTTACACTCAAAGCTGCTAAATATCCATATTTTAAACTTCCAGTTTAGATGATTCTCATGTTTTCGCGTCTGTGCAGGACTCTTTCATCTAAACATTTCGTCTTTACCTTCATCTTTTCCATACAACTGACTGAACTAATTCCTCCGTCTTTCCTCATAAAAACTGTTTATCTTGAGTAGCTTGCCAGTAAAACTGATTTGCATGTTCGTGCATGACTGTGTTAAGCTTGTGTGTGCGTTAAGGCACCGAGAGAAGAGTCCAGGGGCGTCAGGGCTCGGAGGAAAAAGGAAAAAAAAAGATAAGAAATCAAAACCTCTCTTTTTCCTGCTCTCTCTCCTGGCCTATTTTGCGCAGAGTATCTCATAACCGGAGAGTTTAGGGCTGTTTAATGCTAGGTGACACAGCAGTGTCCTGCAGTCTTTTCTTTCTTAATCCCTGGCATCTTCGGTAAAAGATCTCTCAGAAGAAACAGCGCTCGTTTCTGGCATCCAGCCGCCGGAGGGAAGGGGAGATTGTCAGGGCGCATTTCTTCTCTGCTCGCCAGCCATTCCTCAGGAGGGTTGTGTGTGTTTGTGTGGATAAATCTCCCCCTTTTTTTTTGGTGAGTTAGGTAAACTGAGGGGAAGGAGGGAAGGAGGAGGAGAGGTGACAGCTTTCCCCCTCGGAGAACATTTCCACCTTAAGCTCTTTTTGGAAATTACAGGAATGTTTCTCTTGTATAGCTCTTGTCACCTTGCCTCCAACATGGCCGCAAACAAGCTGAAGTGAAACTCACTGATGCGTTTGTGGAGGGAGGAGGAAGAAAGGGAGGAGGAGGCGGAGGAAGAGGAGGATGCCCGGCGGGCTGGTGTTTTGTGTCATCCTCTGATAGCGGGTTAGGTTTGGCTGGAGGAGGGATGCTGAACCAGAGGCTGGATGTGTGTCCAGTAATCTCAGTGACCTCGCTGCCCAGCCGGCGAGGAGGGAACACAGCGTGCACTCTCCGCTGAGATGGACTCTCCGCCACCATTTACACTCACACATTTCACCATTTACAGTCGCTAATTCAGCACAAACATGCACTTTTTATAATACAAGTTTCTTTTAACTTAAAAATATGACAAATCACGAGGGCTGTCAATCCATTAAAATCACCAAAAATTTGCAATAAATCACACATTTTTTATTTTAAAATGTACCTGAAAGACATGTTTAATACTCGGGAGTGGGCAAATATGTTGCTTTATGCAAATGCATGTTTATATTTATCATTGGAAATCAATTAACAACATAAAACAATGACAAATGTCGTCCAGAAACGCTCACAGATTCTGCATTTAGCACAAAAATATGCTCAAACCATAACACGGCAAACTACGACCCAACTATATGCCCATGACTTGATCCAAACTGCATGTGATTATCATAAAATGTCTGTAAAGGGGAGACTGGTGGGAACCCAGAGAACCCATTTACATTCACATATCTGGAGGTCAGAGGTCAAGGGACCCCTCTGAAAATGGACATGACAGTTTTTCCTCACCAGAAGTTTGGAGCGTTATTTATGCCTCCTTCACAATAAGCTACTCTGACCTGGTTGGTGCCGATCGATTCATCGGGTTTTCTACTTTAATATGATACCAGTATCTTCACTCTAGCTTCAAATCTGAGCCTAAAAAGTTGCGTTAATGCGTTAAAGAAATTAGTGGCGTTACTTCAGGAGTGGCTGCAGAAAGTTGTAGCTTTAACCTGATTCATATGTATAAGACGGTCACGCTCACAATTACAAATATTATTGAAACTTTAACTTAAGTGACAAACTTTCAGATGAATAAAAACTCACTAAAACCAACTCAGCTCAGCAGGAACGTGTTGCATCTAAAACACTCATTACTGACTCTTTACTTCCTCTTAAATTCAGTCTACATTAACTCTTTTGCAGATTAAGCAGAAAATGGGTCCAATCTATTCAATTCAATTCTATGTTTACATATTTTTTACAAAATAAGAAAAGTTATGTGTTAGTGAGGCCTGATCTTACACATATTGTGAAAGAATGATCCCAGTCACTTCCACACGCTGAGCTGATTAATTAAACACTGGCACCGATCGGTACTCGATACCCAGGTATCGCTATCAGTATCAGGACTGAAGATGTTGGATCAGTGCATCCCTTTTTTTGTCTAACTGAACAATATGACCAGAATTTACAAACAGTACCTAAAAAAGTGAAATCAATAACGCTAATTAAATATTAATACGTCTGGATTTTCAGATACGTGCCATTTTACAGGATTAAAAAGATATATTTAGACCAAACTTATGCAGCACACAGATCTTAATATGAGGAGTGATGATGTAATAACACACTGTTGTTAACTGCTGACTAATAATAACGATTATCCTGCACAAAAAAACACTCATCAGCATTATTAAATTATGAGGTCATCTGTTAAAAATGCTGTTTTTTTTCTGTGTGGGGTCATAACTGATGTTTAATACCTTTAAATCTATCACAGTAGCATCTTTATGACATTTTTGACCCATGCCGAGATTGTTTTTGTCAGATTTATTAGTTTTACAGTGCATTCCCAGCTTGCTTTTCATTAAACAAAGTAAAATGTAAAGGAAGCCAAATAAAAAGCGCGCTCGCTCCTCCAGAGTGGAAAACACACATAAGAGTAAGTCGCCTTTCTGCAGCAGCAGATAAGGACGGGGTCGACCCCGCCGTACGGACCATCTACAAGGAAACCGGGCGTCCAGGAAACCCGAGTTTTCCCCAATCAAAAGTTCCATTAACCTGGAGCACCGGGAGCTAATTGAGAGCGGGAGAGGGTGAGATATATCACCGTGTCGTTTCAGCCGCCCGGCTCGCCGACGCGCCGGCGTCAGCGGACGTCACGCGGCGACACGTCTGACATATTTGTAATTATCTGGGATAATAAGAAACGAAATGCGGCAACAAAACAGCCGAGCTGAGGGCGATAGTTTTGGCAGGAAGTGGACTCCTCGAGGAAAAGACAATGAGCAGGAAGATTCCTCCAACCTTTGATAACCCAGATCATGTTTTAAGCATTAGGAGACGCATAAGTAGCAGAGGAAAAAAACCCACAAATCTGCATTACTGTTTTGAAGATTTATGAATCTCAACTTCACACATGCTCTTTGGTGGTGGGAGATCACGAGTTCATTATGTTTTGCACCGTTTTTTGATGGTTGTGTTTCTCTTATCTCCTTGAGAGGGTGAAAGATATTCTAATCTGTCGCCCCAATAGCCTTAAGCCCTGGTACGGCGAGTGGGCCAACTTTTGTTCCACATAATCCCTCCACCCCGGCGAGGGGAGGTCATGTTTGTCAAAATGTGGCGGAGTGAACATGGAATATTTTCCCTCCTCCTTCCCCTTCTTCCCTGGCTTAATTTGGAATTAAAAATGCATGCGATTTTGAACTTTAGATCTCCGGAGAGAGCCGTAAACAAGTATGAAATTAAGTGTCTTTTGAAATGCTGCGGCAGGGACGTGAACCGAATTGAGGCGCTCGCATTATTCAGCCGTCAGAAGGGCAGCCGGGCGACCAGAGTGGCCTCTCGAGTCAAATCACTCACAGTTGGTCCATATTGAGTCGAACAAAGAGAGACTGCAGGAAGACGGCTGTGAAACCTGCAGATTTTACCACTGACTGAAAGAGCTGATTGGTGTAAATATGAAGAGACAGTTTAGGTGTTTTCATCATCACGTGCCCTCATAAAGCCATTAAAATGTATAGAAATGTTTGAAAATATAAGATGAAATCGAGGTTAGGTATTAACAGAATACCTGTATGGACTACGGTGTGGTAGGGCCACGGTAGGTAAAAATATATAAATTACAGAGCCAGGGGAGGGGGGTAATGGTCAGAGAAAAAGGTCAAAAAGTCATAAATATACAAGAAAAAACGTGAACATTCTCTGAGATTATAATGTCATAAATGTGCAAGAAAAAAAAACAAAAATTTACAAGAAAAAATGAAATAAAAATGTAAAAAAGTAAGAAAAAAATGTAAAAAAATTGAACAAAATTTAAAATTGACAGTCAAGTTTGCAAGAAAAAGCTCAAATTTACAAGACAAAAATTGAATATTCTCTGAAATCTTAGTCATAACATTGCAAAAAATTAAAATTTACAAGGAAAAAAGTTATAATTTGACATTATAAAGTTATACATTTGTGAGAAAAAACTCAAAATTACAACAAAAACATTTTATGTCATTAATTTATGAGAAAAAAATGTAATTTAAAAAAAAAGTTAAATATTCTGAGATTAGAAAGTCATACATTTTTGAGAAAAAACACAAATTTACAAGAAAAAAGTTTGATATTCTGACAGTCAAATATGAAAGAAAAAGCTCAAATTTTCGGAAAAAAATAATTTTCTCTGAAATTGTATCCTCATAAATTCATGAGAAAAAAATTCAAGTTTACAAGAAAAAAATAATCTGATATTATAAAGTCATAAATTTGCAAGAAAAAATGACAAATTTGTCACAATATGAGACAAAGAAATGGAAAATTGTGTTTTTTGTCAATGAGCTGTGAACGAGTGCAAATACACATCAATTATATTAATATTTATGCATGTTTTGTTATTTTAAGTATTATTTTTGGAGTTTTTTCCTTTACTGACAGCAGCACACATTCACAATTTGATTTTGTTTCTTGCAAATTTACAACATTAATCTTATAAATTCTGCAAAAAAAATAATTAAAATCTTTTCAACATGTCTAATATTGAGCCACAAAAGAGATATAATCTGCCAGAGCAGGAAGCTGATTCAATCTGTCCAACACGAAACAACTTGTTCCAAGAATCCTCCACAAATATGTGTTTATCTCGACAGACATGCAGACGACGAGACAGATAAAACAAAGTACTGGACAAACTACGCATTAGTTTGTGTGCAATCATCAGTCTGCGCTGCTAAACTGATGCTGAACAATTTATATACAAATGTTGTTGTTTGAAATCCAAAATGTGGAGCTCAATCATCAGGATTCGGGACGTTTCCATCGTTTGTCTGCTGACTCAGTTCTCCTTAGAAATGACTTTCAGCTCGACACCTCCAACCACGTGACGCCACACATTTCCTTCGCCTTCCTCTCTCCGTCTGAGATGGCGTCCCAATATTTACACCTTCTTATGAGCTCCGCTGCTCTTTGCTCATTAACAGCAGCAACATTTGTCCTTCTTTAATAGCGGGTCGTGCAGAGGTCAACCAGCACCTTAAGTAAAAGATCCCGTTCTCCCTCAGGCCAGCGAGAGCGACTTGTTAAGCAAATCTGCATCGTAATAGGCGATTAGTATTCATTTTCTGTGCCCTATTTCTACACTGACTCCTTGTGTGACTGGGGTTTCTCTGCAAAGAAAAAAGCAAAAGGACTTTTACAGGTTCTTGAGCAAAAAGCCTCAACAATACGTCTAACATCCAGCGGTTCACCCACCATTTACGCCACTTTAAAGTGCCTCTCTTAACCCTGATTAACGTGTCGGCGCTCACACAGCTCTGCAGCTGTGGGATCAGCCTGCAGGACGCTCGGCGTGTTCGGTTACGTTACATCTCAGGTATTCAGCCGAAGCTCCCATCCAGAGGCACTCAGAACGGCTGCAGCAGCGAGATATGCTCGCATTTCTGGAACGTAAGCGACGGATCTAAGGGTCAGAGGTCACGGTGCTACCCAGCAGTCAAACTGACACATTTATATACCAGGAAATGAGGGGCTGCAAGACAAACCAAGCTCAGTTTAAAGACTTTTTTAAAGGGTTAATATTCTGAAAAACTATGACTATCTGGTACTTATGACCAGGTCTGATGTTGGTTCAAACATTTATTTAAAATAATATTAAGATGTAATATTTTTATCGCAGCTTTGGGACATTTGTCCTCTAAGATAACGTGAAGGTTTTTAATAAAATGTGATACGGTGCAAAAATATAAATGCATCAAAATCAATATTGTAGTTAATTATTAAGATATCCCAGATTGTGAAAAAAAAAAATTAAAGTAAAATATCCGCCAGGCATTTAGTACAGCTAGCGTCAGAGCTGGTCCACTGGGGGGCCAAATGGTTCAATTATCCTCTTAAAAATAAAATAAAAATAAATTGTCCATAGTCATTCACGACTAATCACTAATTAATCACATTTCTGATTTAATCACAATCTGTTCAAAATACGGCGTAAAGGCAGATTTGTCAAGTATCTAATACTCTTATCAACATGGGAGTGGACAAATATGCTGCTTTATGCAAATGTATGTAAACATTTACCATTGGAAATCAATTAAGAACTCAAAACAATGACAGATATTGTCCAGAAACGCTCACAGGTTCTGACTTTAGCATTAAATCATAACATGGCAAACTGAACTGAGCTGTCTGTGTGTTGACTTGACTATGACTTGATCCAAACTGCATGTGATTATCATAAAGTGTCTGTAAAGGGGAGACTGGTGGGGACCCAGAGAACCCATTTACATTCACACATCTGGAGGTCAGAGGTCAAAGGACCTCTTTAAAAATGGCCATGACAGTATTTCCTCGACAATATTTATCTCAAGTTAATTCATTAATTAATTTAACCTCCAGTTTATGTACTTCAAGGCTGTTTAGGGACCCCAGTAT
Organism: Pterois miles; assembly: GCA_947000775.1. Lineage (NCBI taxonomy): Eukaryota > Metazoa > Chordata > Actinopteri > Perciformes > Scorpaenidae > Pterois > Pterois miles. The sequence goes on along the minus strand of CAMQGK010000500.1, from coordinate 1,891,310 downwards.
GCAGAAACATTCAAACACACCATTGTATTCAATAAAACTGCATGTGATTATCATAAAGAGACTCGTTGGTACCCGCAGAACCCATTTTCATTCACATATTTGGAGGTCAGAGGTCAAGGCACTCCTTTGAAAATGGACATGACAGTTTTTCTTTGCCAAAGTTTGGAGCGTTATTTAACTTCCTTTGTGACAAGCTAGTATAACCTTGTTGGTACCGACGGATTCATCAGGTTTTCTAGTTTCATATGATACCAGTATCTTCACGCTAGCTTTAAAACTGAGCCGCTACATCATACAAATCTCAAGTTGCGTTAATGCGTTAAAGAAATTAACACGATATTATCGCATTAACTTTGACAGCCCTAATAGTTTTGCAGTGGAAGAGGCCGAAAAGGGAAAAAGCTCACAACTCAGATCACTTCACTACACACAAAAACAGCTTGTGAACCGCTGATTCGTGCTGTTACTGTACCGAGAGCAATGCACAACGACCACGACGGTAGAAAGAGCTCACAGTTCTGCATCGTCGACATGACAGTGAACCAGCAGTGAGGCCTGCAGGGACGGGAAGTGTCTCACAGTTGTGCATCCTGCAGTAAACCTGCTGTTATTGGGATCCAGGCGGGTTTGCTTTAGCTTTACAAGCAACTAAACTTTGCGACCTCGGCGGCGGAGGCCACGAGGCGGCGGAGCGAGCAGCTGAACCGCTGCAGTCATCCGTTGGAGCAGCAGACAGCTTGACCAGGGGAGCAACCCCCGGATGACGGATGGCGCGAGGCCGGAAACGAGCGGCTTTATCAGGCTGCATTATCCTCCAGCAGCCGATCCAGACAGGCCAGATTTTTATCGAACTGTATTGGATTTAGTAATTTCCTTTTCCAAGACAAATGGATTGAGATACTGAGGGGGGGGGGGCTTATTGTCTGCAACCCTGGGGTGATTATTACTTATGATCCATTTAGTATTTCGGGCTGGTTCCTCCTCTCAGTCCACCTTTCTGCTGCCCAGCGGAGGTAATACTGCTTCACACTTAACTCCGGATCACGTGTCGCTGACATGAACAATCCGCTTCACGAAAAGTGGATTTTATTTTGTTCATGACGCCAAAACAAACGGTTCAGTTTGGGTGTCACAGATCGGTATAGTGACTAAGCATTTTTACTCACCTCAGTACGAGTATTTCCATCTTTACACTACTTTATTACTCTACTACATTTCAGAGGGAGATAATGTATTTCTTACTTCACTACATTTATTTGACAGATACAGTTACAAAAAGCAAACATATGAGAGACATTAGTAACTAATAGATTAGAGAAAAGTCCAAAATATGAATAGAAATAGTTTTTTCATTTCTACCCAATTAATCGTCTCACGACCCCTCAGATGTATTTTCCAACTACTATTGTAATGTAATAGAAATATAATCTATTATTCCCAAATCAGGTCCTTTTACTTCTTCATAGGGCTGACCCGAAACAACCGTTGCCATGGTAACCAACCTCCGAATCACCATTCAAAAGCTTTTTTTTGTTTTGTAATAATGTATAAATCCCAAAATACGCCATGAAATGAGGAATAAATAATTCAGTAAATCAGTGTTGGCTCGCCACTCAAACATGGGCGCTCAATCGTCATGTGTGAAGTGTTCAAAGACACTTGCGATGCCTCCAGACACCTGGACCTGTCTGGGACTTCGGCCCTGAGCTTCAGCCAATGAGAGCGCGAGACACAGGTTGAGGGTCTCCTGTAACAACGGGAACTTACTGGATGTGCTGTTGTTGTTGCACCTTGAGGAATAACTAGTCGAAAAGTGTGAAAATGGGCAGAAACAGGCTGTTTTCTAGAACGGGTGCCAACGACAATCAGCATCCTGCATTTATTTACTGCGTATTTTTTGCGTGTGTTGGCGTGACATAGTTTGGAGACCTCATCGGAGATTCCTCCGGTGCGACCTCCTATCGCCGGTCAGTCGGGAATGACGTCAAGACTCCTGATTACGAGACAGCAATTTGTGTCGCGTGAACAGTACAGTGATCTTAATGTGAACTTTGCTTCACACTTGAAAAACACCAAAGTTATCCTTTACATATTAAATCCATCATCCTCAGCGCTACCCGCCTGCTACCTGCTTAACTACCAGCCTTTTAAAGTTCATTACTGTGTACCTGCAGCAGTGTTCTGCTTATTTTCCCGCTGATGTGAACGGGGCACTTAACACAGCCAGTGGAGCCTCATACAGTAAAAGCGCCATTAGGATTAAAGCGTTCACCAAGTGGCATATGCTCTGTTCTCCCACCTCGCCCACCCAACCCCCCCGCCCCACCCCCCCACCCCCACTCCCTCCCTGTGTGAACATGTGTGTACAAATCCCACGGCTGCGAACACACAGACGGGGGAAGCACCTTGCGCCGACGAAAGCTGTGTCAGGTAATTTCACACTCTTGCACGCGTGCAGTCATGTCGGCCTCCTCCGAGCTAACTCATTACCTGTCTCGGCCGCCGAGCGTGCACAGGACGCACCTTCTGGAGATGCTGGCGTTAAACAAGGTGCGCACGTGTGGGGGGGTGGTCGGCTGTTATAGGGAGGAAAGGGGGGGGGATTTGTGGTACTAAACGTGGCGGTGAAAAGAGAACACACTGAAATGGTTCATCTTTATCCTGAGGGGCTCTTTGGGGTGAAAAACTGGAAAAAACGCGCTGTGACAGACCTGGTATCCTCAAACGGAGGCTAACCCGCTCAGGCAGCTCCACGCACCTTGTAGCGACGATGACAACGATGCAAACAAGAGCGAGGCTGAGGGGGTCGAGGTTCACCTTCTGCAGGCTCAGGGAGAGCAGAGAGGGGAGAAATCAAGGGCCAGGGCCCCGCCAGCTGTCTTTCTCCCTCTGTTTGGCTCTCTGACAAACACCCACCCCCCCCTCCAACGCCATCGCCACCCCAACAACCTCCCTGCCGTGCGGGAGCTGTCAAGGGGGGGAGGACCGGACCTGCCAGCATGCATCTGGCTGACAGGCGACTGGGAAGGTGCACTGCGAGCGCACGTCACAATCAATAACCCCTGTTGAGAGCGATGGACCGGGGGGGGCGTAGACGCTCCCCGCCACCTCTCTGTGTTTTTATTTTTGTTCAGAGGGGGAGGGCGTGGTGGCGGCGGCGGCTTTGACTTGTCACCTAACAACACACACTCGCTCCGGGTCTCTGGGAGTTTGTTTTGAGAAAATACATATGCGGCGTGTGCAGGCGTGCATGCATGCATGAAGAGCGAGTTGTGGAGGTGTGATACGTGATGTGATAAACTGTAGGTCAGCGTTTGGGGGGGCGGCGGAGGGAGGTGGGGAGGGAAGAAAATAAAGGAGGAAAGAAGGGAGGAACGGCAGGTTTCGGTGCAGCGGAGAGACTGTTAAATAATATCTGCTGCATTAACAGGCGATCGTTCATCTCCTGCTGCAGACAGGATGGCACATTAACCACACAGGGTGAATCAACCCAGTTGCATCATGGGAAGATGGAGGATTCAAAATGTACCACTTCTGACCAAAATGAGAAGATGAGCCACCAAAACGTTGACTTAAGTCATATCTATGACACACGGTGGATACTGCATATATTAGTTTAAGCCAAGCGAACTCTCACCTCGAGTTACTCATCCGAGTTCACTTGTCCATTCAAGTCACTTGTGCTCGACGCGCCTGAGGAGGAGCATGTACGTAGATACCAACAATGTTTTGTCAATCACTTCCAACATTACTGCTATTGCTGCGTTGTGCATGTTTCTTTGGGTATTTCTGCAAGATGACAAACGGCGTTAAAATGCTTGTTTTCTGAATGGAGTTTGGACTGATTAATGCAAGGCTATGCTAACACTGTAGCTGCTCTATCAACACTTAAAATTATGTCATCTCGGCATAAATACTACAGACATACTGTATACCATTAAAACACATTAACGGGTATATCCGGTCTTGATTTCTGCATTTCTGATCCACCTGACACTGTCAGGACGTCACACGACGGGGGAGAATCACATCGCTGGTGATTCACATCCTTTACATCGCCTGGAGTAATATCATCTCTAGTCGCGTCTACACATTGATTTTGTAATTGCAACTTACTACCTCAAAACACTGATCAACTTTTGACTGATTGTTACCCGAATCAGCATTTTTAGATTCAAATCGGATTTGGCTGTTCAATACAAAGATTTAACTATTTGACTGTTATTTTTTCTCTTCATATAGACTCTCTGGAACTATCTGAGTATCTGACCACATTAACAAATATATTTACACTTCTCAACCGGTGGAGTTTGCACACTTTGCCCTTCGGATTCAACTCGGCGAGTCAGGACTTTTTTGATGCGTCATGTTGATAAAACCAGTGTGTTTATGATTAATTTGTTGACAAAAAAAAAGACGGCTCGACTGGGGGGGGGGGGGGGGGGGTCACCGACAATGAGCCCTACCTGTAACGTTATCCATTTTTAAAAATACTTCTTGATAAGACTGGACACAGGATTTTCTGATGATGAGATGTTGCAGGATGTGGGGACTATCAGCTCTGGCCTTCGAACGTATGAACAGAAAGTCCATCCAGAGAGCTCTTTATAAAGGCTGCTGTCCTGTAAGCGGAAACTGAACGTTTGCACGTACGTTGCATGATTATGTGTCGGTGTGGAGGGGGAGGAGGGTGATCAATTGCCTTTGCACTTACAGTCAACAGCCCGAGCCGCTAACGCGCTGGGAGATCCGTTACGACTCCTTCCCAGAATAAGGGGAGAAGAAGAAGAGCGAGGAGTTCCTGGCACATCCACGCTGCCGTAAACAGATATAACAAGTTCCCTCCATCGTAAGATGAGAGAATGTCAATGGGGCCTGACACCGAGACACCCGACCGCCGATCAATCGATAGCTGACATTACACCTCGGCACGTCAAGCCTCCTCAGTCACCAGTATTAAAGTTTTGCATTACCAATGAGGTCCTGCTGGGCTCTTCCTCCCCTCCTCCTCCTCCCTTGATAATTCATGTTTACCAGCGCTGCTTATATTTTGAAGGGTGATTATCCAGTCACATCAAAACCTTAATGAACCTCATTTCACTCGCAGCAGCTAGAATCACAAGGTTTTCCTTTTTAGCGGATGAAATCTCATTTTTAAAGAATTCAAGAGGAGCTGATTAAAGTGATTCTGCTCCACAAAAAGAGAGCGTGAGATGGAGATGGTCGGTCGTGGCTTTTGGACGCGTCACGTCGTATTTAAGCCGACAGCGTCCTCCTCCTCAAGGGTTTCTAAGCGCTGACAGATTCTCCGAACTGGGCAAATTAACTGGCTTTGATACCTCGCTCATCTCCTCCTAAAGCCAATCAGGACATGTTTACCATCACGGCCAGAGATGGGAACAAGTTTAAGTGTGCGTTTCTGTGTTTTTTTTTTTTATAATCTGGCCTCTGATGTGACGTGGGCCCGTAGAAAAGGGGCATCCTCGACGAGCTTGTCGTGCTTTCAATGAAGCACTGAGCAATTATCAAAGCCGCCGCCTATTGATCTCCGCTCTCGTGTGAGGTCGGCCAGCCGGGTTTTTAAGTCACTTTTTCAGCTCTGGTTCATTACGGGCAAACACGTTAAGATGTCGGCACTCGTCTGCACTCATTATAGGTAGTTTTGCCTTCCGGTTTTTAACCAATCTGATTGCATTTTTAAAGATAATATTTTTATGTAGACCAGTATTTAAAAAAAAATACCAATACATCCACAAATCTTTCAGAAGAGTGTTGAATAAAAGTATGATTGTGATTTTAAAACGAATGTTTTATCTCTCTTGAATATATCTGCCGTTTGGTTCCCACCTCTGTTTGAGCCAATAGTAAAACGACTACGGTATCAAGTGGTATCTCTGGGTTGTCTGTGTGGGACAACAGATAAATGGCGGTAAGACGGTAATGACTTGTTGTGAAGTAAATGCAATGAACAAGGGAGGGAGAATATAAATAGCAAAGTCGAGACTCAGGGGGAGATATGCACCCTCAAATACTGACTCTCTAGTCAACACTAAAATGTAACATTTTGTTGATTTTTTAAAAACTGGCTTTACAGCTTTGATGGAGACAAGGTGAATGCAAAAAGAAGAGGGCTATAAATCGCTAAAAATATTCAATTGCGATTAATCGCGTGATTATCTATAGCAAATTAATGGCACATTATTTTATCTGTTCAAAATGAACCTTAAAGGGACATTTGTCAAGTATTTAATCCTCATGGGAGTGGACAAATATTCTGCTTTATGCAAATATATGTATATATTTATTATTGGAAACCAATTACAGCACAAAACAATGACAGATATTGTCCAGAAACCATCACAGGTTCTGACTTTAGCATAAAAATATGCTCAAATCATAACATGGTAAACTGAACAGCTGTCATTGTGTCAGTGTGCTGACTTGACTATGACTTGATCCAAACTGCATGTGATTATCATAAAGTGTCTGTAAAGGGGAGACTGGTGGGTACCCATAGAACCCATTTACATTCACACATCTGGAGGTCAGAGGTCAAGGGACCCCTTAAAAAGAGCCATGACAGTTTTTTCTCCCTGGTACGTGGCTTTACAATGAATTTGCATTAACTTTGACAGCCCAGAAAATAACACTACATACAATATTGTGTTTGGATAGGTAAGTAATGCAGGGTTAGGACCTGGTTTTGGGTTCACACTTGAGCTGGGAAATCAATGAAGTTTGTTAAGATCCTCATTAATCTAGTGAAGAAAATGCATGTGTGTGTTTTGCGGCTGTGGGAAGTGTGTGCAGAGTGATCGAGTTGCAGAGCTTGGGACAGTACGAGTGTGTGTGTGTGTGTGCATTCACAGCATCACACACACATTTATTCGTGTTTAAATCTGTGAGGAGAAAAAGGAAACCGGTCCAGGACAGAAGAGCTGTTCCCTCGCTGTGTGGACCTGACCGAGGCAATAAAACTCGGACTCAGTCTGGTGAAATATGCTGCCGAGTCGATGCGGCCCGCCGCTCCGCTTCCAAACACATCATCCTGTATTGTTACAGCGCTGTGTTTACCTTCGGGCCCCGACACTCTTCATTTTTGCATCGCCACCTGTCACCGAACTCTCATTTATAACGCGAGCGGGTTCCTTGCCCTTCCAAACAATGTGAAACTTTCTGTTATATTTATACCAAAAAGAAATATAAATATTTGAACTAGCGTTTAATGGGGGGGTTTTGCGCATTCCATCATATCGTACACAACCTCAATTGTTACCTTGGACGAATTGCCGGGTTGTATTTACTTTGGGGTCTGCGTGAGTGATATCCGCATTGATGCTGTTTGCCATATTAGTGAGCTAAGACCTGAGGCTCTCCAGCTGAACTATTGCGGCTGTGTACACAATTTAGATGAAAATCCTGTTTATATTGCAAAAGAGGTGTATTTTGTAAGCCTGCTCTCCCCCCATCTTGCTGTATATTTTATTGTGAAATATTTCCTGCTGCCGGTGTGTCCTGGCAGCCTAATATATCCCAGAATGCACCTTCAGCTGTGGATTCATGTCAGAACATTTGGTACCACTCTCTAATAAGGCATGCTTTATAAAAAGGTTGAGTTATAAATTATAGGTTTATTGATACCTATTGGCAGTTTTGCTCATATTCATCTTTTGAACATGTTTTATGCACTTTTTAAAAGAAAAACAGCACTTTTGAACTACTTACCTGGATGTCTTTAATTTTAATGTATAGACGTGTTGACAGGACGACCTGGACCCTAATAACAGAGACCTGCAACCATGTCACCTGTCAAGAACGTCATTAGATGATTATACAATGTGGATTATTTTCAGTGCAGTAGACAACTCCAGGTCTGAAAAGTGAAGCCAATGCTGAAGTGCCTTAAACGTGCAGTCTTTCTAACTGCCAGCAGGGGGCGACTCCTCTGGTTGTATAGAAGTCTATGAGAAAATGAGCCTACTTCTCACTTGATTTATTACCTTATTAAACAACGAAAACATGAGTTTATGGTCTCAGTCACTAGTTTCAAGTCTTCTTCAATACAGCATGATGTTCATTTAATAAATTATGGTCCCATTTAGAGTCAAATAGAGCATAAAGCAGGGGATACCTTGTGATTTACAGGTCGCTATCAAATCAATGACAAAGAATCAAAATGGCGCAAGATGGCGAAGGCCAAAAACTAAGATGGGGACCGCTAAGAACCAAGAATGGCCATGACCAAAAAACAAGATGGCAAAGGCCAAGAACAAAGAAGGTGCAAGATGGCAATGACCACTAACCAAGCTGGTGAAAGCCAAAAAACATGATGGTGACCACCAAGAACCAAGATGGCGATGACCAAAAAACAAGATGGCAATGGACAAGAACCAAGCTGGCGATGCCCAAGAACCAAGATGGCAACAGCCAAGAACAGTGACGACCAAAAAAAAAAAAAAGATGGCAATGACAAAGCATCAAAATGGCACAAGATGGCAACGGCCACTAACCAAGATGGTGAAGGCCAAAAACCAAGATGGCGATGGCCAAGAACCAAGATGGCGATGGCCAAGAATCAAGATGGCGATGGCCAAGAACCAAAATGGCGACGGCCAAGAATGGCAATGAGCAAAAAACAAGATGGCAATGTCAAAGATCCAAAATGGCGATGGGCAAGATCTAAGGTGATGACAGCCAAGATCCAAAATGGCGACGGCCAAGATCCAAGATGGCGATGGCCCAAAAAGAAATGTCACATGAAAGGTGTGCAAAAATATTATTTTTCAGGTTTGCCAGTTTGTGAAAAGGCCTTTTTGCTCATGCTCAGTCTGCTTTTTGAGCACAACTTTTGTTCTTTAATTCATCAGAAACATGCTTCTACTGGACTTTTGACCAATTAACCAAAATCAATTAATTAACAGGTTATTACCATTTGTAACTGCACGGCCTGTTAGAAAGTCAGAAACTTTCATTAATTAATTGCCAACATTTAAAAGTTATTAGAAAGTTAATAGGTGAATAAACTGTCGTAAGATTCTCAGTTTATGATAGTTATTTAGTTCTGCAGTGATAAATATGAATATAAGTCATTAATAGAGGGTTCGTCCTCTACAATACCACAAAGCTTGGAGCAGTAAATATTAATACACTTAGTACTATATTAGAGAATTCTTGTAACTTGATCATTATAAAGCATTTTAAAATGAACATTTTAACATTAGTTTCAACCCATTAAAGGTCATTAGCAATCAATGAAGCATCAATAAAGTATACTTTTAACACCCATTACAACTTTAAAAAGTGGCATTTTATCAAAGTGATTTATTTCGCCGGGTTTGACTGTTCAGCAGGAGTTGCTTTGATACTGACTGGCAGGATAATTCAGAGAGCTCCCATGTACCATTGACCACATGACGTTCTACTGTACCCCAGTCTGGATTTAGAGATCTTTGAAAAGAGGCAATTTCAGCTTATCATGGCCTGATCTGTGTGCATGTGTCAGCTGTGTGTGGATACGAGCAGGACGCACATGCTTTAGGAATGCACAGATGCCTCGCGTTGTCGTTAATCTCCCCGAGTGGCTCGCGTCTCGATGGCATCCATATGCAACTTTAATTTCAGCACTTCAAACTGCGGAGGGATAAAGATAGCTTTTGAAGATTGCTTTTCATGTTCGCTACGTTTGTCTAAGTGTAGCGGAGGAGATCTGGACGGGTTTCTCTTTTGTGGAGCAGTTCGGCTTCTTAGACGAGAACAAAAAAAAAAAAAAAAAAAAAAAAGTCACTCAGCTCGGAGACGACTTGAAGCGCCTGAAAACGGCGGCTTTAGAGGCAATTTCCTGCTATTGTCTCGCACTAATGAGATAAACACTTTCCGTCAATCAGAGTTTCTTCTGAAGGTGTCACATTTCAGCATCGTGCAAAATGGCATGTGGGAACAGTCGCTGGTTGATGGAAATAGTAGTTTTGTGGAGAGAACTTCATTGAGCTGCCAGCTGTTTTGGACATTTTTACATTTTCTGAACCCGGCAATAAAGACTTTCAGAACTGCAGTCCACATAAATATGCTTCTAACAAACAACATAACATCCATGTTATATGATCCCCATTGTTAACAGTTCTCTTTCAGCCTCGCCGCTGCTCACAGAGGGCCAGTGCTAAAAGGATATGGAGCTTTCAGATGGCACCTAAGTGCTGTATCGCATAACCAGCGTGCCTTTTTATGGATTAACAGTTTATTCCTTTTGCTGGAGCCACACCAAAGCGCCCCGGTCCTCTGTAAAATATACTGCTTTTGGTGAATTATGAGCGTGGCCTTCATCCAAGTGCCTGCGGCCTTCCTGTTTATTTGTACGGCGGCGCAGGTCGGCAGCGAGGTGGGGTCCGACGGATCCAGCTGAGCATGTGTAAACACTCATCCTGGGAGCCGCGGTGAAAGTGGCTATTTTCCTCCAGCGAGGGGATTTTTTTACTGCCCATTGTTTTTAACTCAGAATCGACCTCTTAAAAACATTGGACACTCTCTCATGGCTCTCCTGTGGCCCAAAGAGTGCTTTGTATATGCCTATTGACAAAATATTTCTGTGTTATGGCATGTGTATACTGCGACTCGTATAAACTGGAAAAGAAACACTAGTGTGTTGGCGGGAACATCTCGGCCATTTCACGCAAGTGCTCCCTGGAAAGCTCTCCAGATAGCGGCTAAGAAAACTCTGACGTCCTGCGTTTCCCTCAGCGCTCAGTCTCACCTTTAGTCCAAACTTACTGCTCTGCTGATATATTATAATTCAGGGAGAATCTATGGCAAAATTTAACAATGAATACATGAATATCTAATAATAGTTAATATTTCAACCTGTTTCCAATGTCCAATTTTGAAAAATCAGTATCTGTAGCTGCAGTAGAGGAATACAACTTCTCTAACAGATTGTCACTTGATTTAAGCAAATAATACTTTAATTATTACTTTAATTCCAGACAAAAATGTCTTGATCAGTCTTCTGCAGCGTACCCAAAATGACCTGTTCACGGATCATGCTTGACCGCTTTTTTTGCTTTCAAAATCTGCAGAAAAGGATGAAAAATTCATTTCTCTTCTGATCATACATATATTATGATTTTGAAGGAAAAATACACAAAGACAGACTTTAACCAAAGTTGCATGCAGTTGTCCAGGTGATGGACGCAGCCATAGTGGCGACCAGCAGCATCTTATTCAGTCAAAAATGTTATCATCTGAAAAGAAATTAAATGATCTCTTTAACTTGCTCTAAAACATTTCTAGAAATCAGAGCCAGGAGCTTAAATCAAGAAGGAATAAAGGCCATCTGAGTAAACCATCTGTGCACAGCCAAATATATATGCAGAGGTTATTAAATCTGTGAAACATGTTTTTTTAACTTAAGAAAATAAAAACAAACTGTCGTCCACACTGTAAACTTGCAGGCAGCAGCCTGGCCGAGCTGGATCACAAAGTTTTAATTTGATTACAGAGGAAAACGTGTTGGCACAATGCTGTAGAAATGGTGCAACTGTATACAGTTGGACACATGGGGGACAAACGCACTCGCCGATCGTCTTCATGTCAGTTTAACCCCTGAGCGTAACGGCGGCGACGTTTTCAGAGCGACTTATGTGTCTCTGAGGCGCAACCGCCGCTGTTGTTTTTGTCAACACGATGCGGGTTAACCACGGGCGACGCGTCGGGGGCTTCGCCGCGGCTGTGACTCGACCAAACTCAACCCGTTTCAGCCTCAACCGGCGGAGAGCGGCCGCTCATGAGGATGACGGCCGTTACGAGGACGGCGTCTGGGGACAAGCCAGAGAAAAACACATGTGTAGGGTGGCGTTTGGAGGATGAGGAGGAAGGGACGGGCGGCGGTTTGAGTGTTGCCACTATGTGAAAGCTTCTCCGGGCTGCCCGTGCACTTTGACACCGGTAGCCAAGTCCCGGAGGCCGCGACCGTCAGGGAGAAGAGTGTGTTTGTTGCTGCTGAAGGGGTCTGGGAGCGGGATCCGAGCCAGGGTCAGGGGGTTAGCTACATGTCCTAAAAGCAAACTGTAACCTACTTTCACCCCCCCCACACACACTCACTACAGCGAGCCAGTCAGACATCCTGCCACAGAGTCCACTCTCTGTTTTGCAAAGTCAAAAGGCCACAAGAGAGAAGAGGTAGTTCACCAAAAACTTTGGGGCATTTACCAAAGAGCCTCCGAGTTCCCAGAGTGCCGTTGGTTTCAGTGTGGGTGGCTCCAATCCCTCAGCCCTGCAGTGCTGCTTCCATTTGCATAACTGCAGCTGAAGTATACATTTTACATACCAGCACGATGAGATGCTGCTACGCTGCAGATGTGATTTTAAGTTTCAAATACATTCGGAGGGAGAGACTGGAAAATAGCGACACAAAAATACAAAGACTTTTTAAAGAGGTACGGCGATTTAATGTCACACTAGCACAGAGCTGAGGGCGATAATAAAGACAGATAAAGAATCGTTGCACATTTTAGCCTCTATTATCAGGGTCAAACTCCACAAACACTGGGTCCTACGCTTCCCATAATGCAACAGGGCTGGGTACTGGTAACGATATGTATCATGAAACGGGTAACAATTCAATATATCGCAATATATTGTGATACTGTTGGTGTTTCTTTTTCAATCTAATTTAAAGAAAACTCTTAGTATAAAGAACGCATCACCATCTGTCACTATGTGAAATGGCTCCTGTGGGGACTCACATCATCACACATGACAGGCTCATTGGATCCACAACAGCTTTACAGCAATACCCTATTGATGTAATTCAAGACTGTTTTGGGACCCCAGTATGTGGAAATATTCAAACACACCATTTTGGCAGAAGCAAAATTTATACTGCATGTGATTATCATAAAGTGTCTGTCAAGGGGACACTGGTGGGGACCCAGAGAACCCATTTACATTTACACATCTGAAGGTCAGAGGTCAAGGGACCCCTTTGAATATGGACACGGCAGTTAATTTATCGCATCTCTTTTATGATAAGGAATTATGACGGTTAATACCGCGATACTCGGTATGTACAGATATTTTCTCCTACCACTATAATGCAACTGGATTGCATCTTTTCATTAGATCCTCTATTTCACTCAGAGTTTACAACACACTTTTCTCCAGCAGAAAAAGTTCCTCCAGAGCAACTTTGTTTCCTAAATATTACAATCATGTACAACAAATATGCAAAGTAAACATTTTGGTAGAAACATAATGCTGCACATATTTTTTAGCAATTAATACAGTGAAAAAAAAATCATTTTTGACTTGTATTTCATGTGTTCACTCGTTAACATTACGATAATTACAATAATAACGTGTTTATGCAAATTTGTTTTAACGCCACTAATTTCTTTAACACATTACTGCTACCTGCTATTTTGAAGTTGTAGCAGCTCAGTTTTAGTTTCGTGAAGGAGGCTAAATAACTAAATAACGCTCCGAACTTGCGCTAAACGTTGACAAGGAAAAACTCTCATGGACATTTTCCCTTGACCTCTGACCTCCAGATATGTGAGTGAAAACTGGATCTTATTAGAGAAAATGGATGTTAACAAACTGCATAATTTGCAATTGAGAAAAGGGAATAAATCGTGATATATCTGATTATTGTAGGGCTGTCAAGGGTAACGTGATAATAACGCATTAACACAACTTGCTTTTTTATGCTGCAGTGATACTGTAGATACTGGTATCATATGAAACTAGAAAACCTGATGAATCCATCGGTACCGACCAGGTCAGACTAGCTTATCATGAAGGACATTAAATGACACTCATTGCGCTACATTTTGGTAAAGAAAACTGTCATGTTCATTTTTAAAGGGGTCCCTTGACCTCTGACCTCCAGATATGTGAATGTAAATGGGTTCTATGGGTCCCCACCAGTCTCCCCTTTACAGACATGCCCACTTTATGATAATCACATGCAGTCTAGGGCAAGTCATAGTCAAGTTGTTGCCTGTTATGATAAGATTTTTTTATGCTAAATGCAGTACCTGTGAGGGGTCTGGGTAATATCTGTCATTGTTTTGTGTTTTCTAACAATAAATATATTCATACATTTGCATAAAGCAGCATATTTGTCCACTCCCATGTTGATAAGAGGATTAAGTAAATGATAAAATATGTGTGATTAATCAGGGTTAACTATTTTAATCGACTGGCAGCCTAGTTGTCAAGCTTGGCGATGAAAATATGATTAAGTTCAGCCAACTGAAAGCACTTTCTGGTCTCCAGTGTCAAAGTTTTATGTCCAACCATGTCTACGACTTCTTTGTCAACCTTCCTGTATCAGGAGAAAGTGTGCAGGCAGCAATTATGTTTCATCCAAATCATATTTGGCAAAACAAATTAGTATATAAAAGCATTTTTTTGGAGAGGAGGTTGGTCTGTTGCTGTTGTGCGTGCTGCCTCGCTGCAGCCCCGCAGGCTGCCGACCCTCCGCTAACCTTCAGTCGATGCGAACCAACCAACAGGAAGACACAGCGCACGGCTGGCCCCCCGTAGCACCAAGACCCAGATCCGCTCCGCTCAGGATCATCTCGCTCGTCTTCTCGCAGCCACTTGCTGCTAGTTTGAAGTCTGACTCTGAGGCGCGTTAGAGATCTTATCGGGTTTGAAGTCGAGAGCGGCGGCACCGACAAGTACCAGCTTCTCCTTTCACCTCGGAGCGTTTCTAACCCCAGAAACAAAAGCAACAACATCGGCGAGTATCTTCCACATCAAGCGAAAGGAAGGAAAAACAGAACATCTCCAGGAGGCAGAACTGGTTTCTCTTTGTGGTTGGTAAGGATCAGTGATCGCATTAAAGGAGACGCTGTTAAAAACCTCCCTCAGACCTGATCAGCTTCCTTTTCTTTGGCCTTGAAGCTCCTCCATACCGACCGGTAAAAACATGTCAGCTCTTGTCTTTTTCTAGTTTCTGTACATGCACCAGAAACTGAGGAAGATGGAGAGATGAGACCTGAGTGTGCATCTTGTAATCAAATTAGTATTTTTATTTGAATTTCCTTTAGTGTTCAAGCTAAAGATCTTACGGGATAAAAACCTGTCTTTTCAATTGAGTCGCTCTACTTTCCTGCTTTTGAATACTTTTGATTTTTCACAAACAGGATTTACTTACACTCCTGTTTTATAATCGCCCATCCTCAGTCCAATAATTGGTACGAATTAACCAGATCAATCACTTATTGTATTTGTTAAATGTTGTACTTCTTTTCCATTTCCCCTGACAGACAAATAGCCTCAAAGTTGGATGATGAATTTATTAGATTTGACATTTTTCCAAACTCTTCCTCTCCAAATTCCTGTATGCATATTTCCTACACGTCTATCTGGCATATTGGAAACTTTGTGACCTTGACTTCACCAGCGTTTATGGTGGTGGATGAAGCACTCAGGGCTTTTATTGGAGTAAAAGCAGCAATACTAC
Organism: Pterois miles; assembly: GCA_947000775.1. Lineage (NCBI taxonomy): Eukaryota > Metazoa > Chordata > Actinopteri > Perciformes > Scorpaenidae > Pterois > Pterois miles. The sequence goes on along the minus strand of CAMQGK010000500.1, from coordinate 1,875,844 downwards.
ACTAGAAATACCCCGTTGCAAGTAAAAGTCCTGCATTCAAAATCTACTTCAAGTACCAAAAGTAAAAGTGCTTGTTATAATTGAGGCTGGTAAGATGGGGCTAATTTTAACTACTTTACCCTAATTACATCATCATATATTTCTCAATTATGATTCCTACTTTGTTTTGATATTCTGAATCCGCAGAGTAACTAAAGCTGTCAAACAAATGTAGGGCAGTAAAATGTAAAATATTTGCAAGTATAAAGCAACATAAAATGGAAATACTCAGTAAAAATACAACTACCTTCACCTTACCTACTGAACTTAAGTAAAACTACTTTAATATAGTTCACTACCTAGTGATTGACAGGTCGTTACCACGGCGTTGTCCGGTCTGGTAGTTGTCCCTGTTTTCGTCTAAGAACTTTCACAGTGAATGTTTTCAGTTCATGAAAGTTAATTTTAACATCTCAAAATGTCTTATTCAGCATTCAGTTGTACTTAGCTCCACCCTCTCATCCACTTCTGGCTGCAAAAAAAGTAAGATGGTGACGGCCAAAAAACAAGATGATGACTTCCAGAAAGCAAGATGGCAACGGCCAAAAACCAAGATGGCGAAGGCCAAAAAGCAAGATGGCAACGGCCAAAAACCAAGATGGCGAAGGCCAAAAAGCAAGATGGCAACGGCCAAAAAGCAAGATGGCAACGACGAAAAAGCAAGATGGCGACGTCCAAATACGAAGATGGCGACGGCCAAATGTAAAAATGGTGAAGGCCAAAAACCAAGATGGCGACAGCCACTAAGCAAGATGGCAATGAGCAAAAAACCAAGATGGCGACGGCCAAATCCGAAGATGGCGACGGCCAAATCCGAAGATGGCGACGGCCAAATCCGAAGATGGCGATGGACAAAAACCAAGATGGTGATGGACAAAAACGAATGATAAAAAAGGTTTCAAATGCCAGTTAAGAAATCACCTCCAACTGGTTACAACGTGCTTCAGACTAATTCACAGTTTAAACTGGTGGTTGTGGTGGTGGTGGTGGTGGGGGGGGGGGGACCCAAACCTCGGCCTTACAGCGAGTCTTTGCAAGATGCAAAGCAAGATGGCAACAGTCAAAAAACAAGATGATGACTTCCAGAAAGCAAGATGGCAATGGCCAAAAACCAAGATGGCGACGTCCAAATACGAAGATGGCTACGGCCAAATGTGAAGATGGCGAAGGCCAAAAACCAAGATGGCGACAGCCACTAAGCAAGATGGCAATGAGCAAAAAAACAAGATGGTGACGGCCAAATCCGAAGATGGCGACGGCCAAATCCGAAGATGGCAACGGCCAAATACGAAGATGGCGATGGACAAAAACCAAGATGGCGTCCACTTCTTATATAATATACAGTTTATGCTCTAAAATAATGAAACCCACAAAGAGGTGAATGATAAAAAAGGTTTCAAATGCCACTTAAGAAATCACCTCCAACTGGTTACAACGTGCTTCAGACTAATTCACAGTTTAAAGTGGTGGTGGTGGTCGGGGGGGGGGGGACCCAAACCTCGGCCTTACAGCGAGTCTTTGTTGAATATTACATCAGCAACCACATGCTCTTATTGTGATTTGTAAATAAAGTGGCTTCAGCTATATTTCAATAGATTTGCATCCTGTCGAGACTCGCACAGCAGCACGATGCTGATTTTTTTTTTCTTTTTTATGACAAAACAAGCCATAGTTTCAAAGTTGGAGGTTGTTTTATTCATGTAGCTTCCAGACGCAGACAGACGAGTGTGCTGGAAGCTCTGTGGCATGGCGGGAAGTCAAGCGAGGAGAGATAAGGGCTGTATAGAGCAGCGGGAGAACATCAGTTGGGGGAAAAATAGTTGAACAGTAACCACAGGACGCACCGCCGGAGACAAATATTTCATCAGAAAAGTTCCCAGATTCAAGCTGGAGGAAACTCAGTGTGCTTGTGAACGCACCCCGCCCTCAGTTTGTCTTTGCCTCGCCTCGACACTGCGAGCTGGTAAATATGTGTTTTCCTCTGCAGTGATTGGAGATGGCTGGAATAAATCATTATGGCTTCTAAAAGCAAATACATATCTGTTGCTCAGCTTATTGACAATGTGGAGAGACTGGAGAATAAATAAAGAGGAAACGGGAGGAAATGAAGGCGGCTGCCCAATCATGACGCCTGCTTAAGACCTCATTGCTTCTCAGTGCTACTTTACTGTTGCCGTATTTTGACTGAAATCTTAATGCAATGAGGATTAAAGGGATTACAACATAATCTTGAATAATCCAAAGTGCCACGGACGGAGGAGCGCTTGTAATAACGGCGTAAAACCCGTCCGGAGGTCTGACAACATTGTCAGTCACGGCAAGGATTAAATATTTGCGGGAAAAACTTTCGACTAATGCCCGCATACCATCGAGGGGGGAAAAGCACAGAGGCCAGAAGGCAATTTAGTAATTTAAGAGACATATAGCACCTCTGTAAGTGCTGGCCGGCCTGCTGCCAGGACAAAGCCCAGGCAGATGAGTGGGGGGACGTCCTTTTTAAGCAGATTTACTCCCCCAATTTTTGTTTTTGATCAATGCAGGCAGCTTCATTACACATGTAAAGCACGGCAGAGAAAATGTTCGCACAACCAAGAATCAATTCTTATTAGGTTTACCCAAATGCCATCAACATATCCATTAGCTTTTCCATTAATTTATATTTTTTTCCTCAAGAGCAGCGCTTCCTTGTGTATTTTAAGGATTATGTAAAGCATCACCAGAAATGATCTTTTCAGCTAAATAACCCATATTCATCGATGTGAACCTGCCTTTAATTACAACCCTTCACTCAATAACAGCAAGTCTGTTTGGGAGGCGCATTAGTGGGGTTTGATGCAGACCTTGCCTGGATGCTGATTGAAGTCGTATTGACGTTTAACTCCTCTCCAACAAACCAAACCCTTAACTTAACTCAATGAATATAAATAGAGTGCAAGGAAAAGCTTTTAGAAACAGAATCTGCATTTAGTGTACAGGAATCTGTCTCTGTGAAGAAGCAGCAGAGGACAAGACAGACGGTACATGATTCATATAGCATATGATAAATCTGCTTCATATTGAATATTCAATCACTGTGTGCATTCAGGCAGCGACACGTTGTGGCTCGTAGAGTTCAGACTTTTATGCTTTACATCGGATCAGTCAGTTTCTGTTAGGGCTCTCTGGTGGGAACATGTACGAGAATAAAGTCAGCGCTTCATATCTAAGGGGCATGTATGTGGATGAATTACACTTTTGATATTGGTTTATGGACTTTTAGGTCACATTTTTTAGGGGCATTGTAAGTAAACATTTCTTTTTTAAATAAATAGAAATACAGAGCTGGGGTAGAGGGGTAATATTTAGAGAAAAACTCAGACTTAAATTAACAGATTAAAACATTAAAGTCATAAATTTACATTAAAAGATCAGATTTTTCTGAGATTAAAGTGGCAAGTTTAAAAGAAAAAAACCCCACAAATTTTCGGGATTTTAAAGGCGGGTTTTGTGAGAAAAAAATGTAGATATTCTGAGATTAAAATGGCAAATTTACAAAAAAAAATATAAAATTTGTGATACTATAAAGTCGTAAATTTACAAGAGAAAAAAAAAAGAATATTCTCTGAGATTAAAGTGGCAAATTTACAAAAAAAACACATTTGCAAGATTTAAAAGTTGTAAATTAATGAGAAAAAAACATTTGGATATTCTGAGATTGAAGTGGCAAATTTACAAGAAAAAACAAAGTTGTGGGATTTTAAAGGTATAATGTATAAGACAAAACATGTGATATTCTGAGATTAAAATGGCAAATTTACAAGAAAAAAACAAAAGGTTGCCAGATTATAAAGTTGTAAATTTACACGAGAAAAACCTGGATATTAAAGTGGCAAATTTACAAGGAAAAATACAAACTTGTGAGATTTTAAAGGTGTAATTTATGAGAAAAAAACCTTAGATATTATGAGATTAAAATGGCAAATTACAAGAAAAAACACACATTTGCAAGACTTCAAAGTCTGAAATTTACAAAAGAAAAACCTGGACATTCTCTGAGCTTAAAGTGTGGGATTTACAAGAAAAAAACATACATTTGCAAGATTTGTAAAGTGTCATTTCTTAGAAATAAACTTTGCAAATTTATGAGAAAATAAAACAAAAAATTGTGAGATTATAAAGGTGTAATTTATTAGAAATAAATTTAGATTTTCTGAGATTAAAATTGCTAATTTATGAGAAAAAAACAAGCATTTGAAAGATTATGACGTCGTAAATTTACATGAGAAAAACTTGGATATTCTCTGAGATTAAAGTGGCAAATTTACCAGAAAAAAACTCACAACTTTGCAAGATTGTGAAGTCATAAATTTACAAGAAAAAACTCAAGAACAAAACTGTGGTAGTGAAAATTAGTGGGGTATATTTGCTTAAGGTTGGTCAACTTCATCACATTTACACCACTGTACAATGCTGTGGTGACATGAGCCGCAGAGTGCAAAATATATGCAAATATAACAATTGTAAATGATGCAAACGTCCGAAACAGATGGTTGACTCATCTTGGGTGCTTGTGGTTTGAATCCTTTTTGTTGTATAAAACTGTTTATCTGACGCTCGTTGAAGGTCTATTTTCTAACAGAAGGAAAATCCTCCTCTACAAAGAAGTAGTTCTAACTTGAGTTTGTGAAGAAGCAGGTTTATAATAGGAAGGTCACAGTGAAGGTCAACGGGTTCTCCAAAAAGTCACAGAGGTGACATCTTGAAAGTTGAAATTATTCGCTTGTAAAATTCAAAGCTGCTGTCAGCTGACCGCAGTGTTACATGGTCACGTTTCCCGCTCTGTGTCAATGAGGACGCCCTCCGACTCAGCTGCTGCCCCGCTGCCCTTGGGCAAGGCTTTTGACCCCAGGCTGCTGTGTGTCCAGCAGCAGAGGACTGGCTGGCTTCCAGCTGGAATAAACAGCATAAGATGAAAATACTGATGTGCCTTCAACCCTCAAATGAGCTGATGCTTTTAAAATGGACCTTAGATCTGAGAGAAGTTTCGATTATTAGACCTGTTTCTTCAAAAGACTGCATCTTGAAGCAATAAAAGACCTTCAAAATAATTTAGCAATATATTCAATAATTCAGTAATATTAAACACAAGTTTGAAGATCCATGCACTAGCTTTTTCCAGAGCTTCCAACCATTTCACAATATTCAGTGCAGCAAAGCTACAGTACTGTCTGCAGTTGGGTTTAGGCAACAAAACTGCTTATTTAGGTTTAGGAAAAACATCATGGTTGGGCTTAAAATAAGTCTGTAAACTAAAGGAAAGTAAAATATGCATGGATACAATGCAACATATGCAAGAAGTACGGAAAACGTCATAAAATGTCACAAAAGTCACTAACGTAACTTAGAAAACCCGCTTTCCCATCTGCTCGCTGTGGTCAGCGGTGTGGTCTTTTTCACTTTTATTTTTTTCTTTTTTTATTATATAACGGCTTTGTTGAATACATCTATAGACTATTATTTCTTTCTAGAAGACCATTGCTATGTATAACAAAGCCTTGCCATGTATAGCAGACTGTTGCTATGTATAGAAGACCGTTGCTATGTATAGCAGACCATTGATATGTATAAAAGATTGTTGCCATGTACAGCGTACCGTTGCCATGTATAACAGACCATTGCTATGTACAACAGGCCGTTGCCATGTATAAAAGTCTGTTACCTTGTACAGCATACCATTGCCATGTATAACAGACCATTGCTATGTATAACAGACCGTTGCCATTTATAGCAGACCGTTGCTATGCCGTTGCTATGTATAACAGACCGTTGCCATGTATAGCAGACCGTTGCTATGCCGTTGCTATGTATAACAAACCGTTGCCATGTATAGCAGACCATTGCTATGTATAGAAGACCGTCGCTGTGGATAACAGACCGTTGCTATGCCGTTGCTGTGTAAAACAGACCGTTGCTATGCTCTTGCTATGTACAGCAGACCGTAGCTATGCTGTTGCTATGTATACCAGACCATTGCTATGTATACCAGACAGTGTATACCAGACCAATGCTATATATAGCAGAGAATTGCTATGTATAACAGACCATTGTATGAATAACAGACCATTACTATGTAAAGTATAACAGACCAGCGCTGTGTACAGTATAACAGACTGTTGCTATGTATAGCAGACCACCGCTATATATAGAAGACCATTGCCATGTATAGCAGACCATTGCTATGTATAACAGACTGCTGCTATGTATAACAGACCGTTGCTATGTACAACAGGCCGTTGCTATGTACAGCAGACCGTTGCTATGTACAACAGACCATTGCTATGTATAACAGACTCCTGCTATGTATACGCAGCAGACCGTTGCTATGTACAACAGACCATTGCTATGTACAGCAGACCGTTGCTATGTACAACCGACCATTGCTTTGTACAGCAGACCGTTGCTATGTACAACAGACCATTGCTATGTACAACAGGCCGTTGCTATGCACAGCAGATCATTGCTATGTACAGCAAACCGTTGCTATGTACCACAGACTGTTGCTATGTACAACAGGCCGTTGCTACGTACAGCAGATCATTGCTATGTACAGTAGACCGTTGCTATGTATAACAGACCATTGCTATGTACAACAGACCATTGCTATGTACAACAGGCCGTTGCTATGTGCAACAGACCACTGCTGTGTACAACAAATTGTTGCTATGTACAACAGACCATTGCTATGTACAACAGGCTGTTGCTATGTACAGCAGATCATTGCTGTGTACAACAAACTGTTGCTATGTACAGCAAACTGTTGCTATGTACAACGGTATAACAGAACGTTGCTAAGGATGGAGTTCTGATGTCGGACTCTGGAGGACCATTTTAGTGTTAAATTATTCTATATTATATCTATATATTATTCATTTCTTAAGTAGCTGTGTAATAACCAGGATACTGTACAGCTAGCAGGTTATTGTAGTGGAATAAACGTCTTCAGGGCGATGTGGCAGCCCGACACAAAGCGGAGGTGGACCTGTCACAGTACCCCTTACTTATTCTACATCACGAGCTCTGAGCGTCACATATTTACATGGATGGTTTACATTGCAGTCAGTACAGACAACAAGGTGCCAAATACAAGAACGGCGTTGTTATTGCATGTGAAAAGCCTTGTGAATTGTCATGCCAGTCATACTTCATCACTTATCATTGAGATAAATCTGTTGACGCGCATCTCCATCATCACATCAGTTGTCATGGAAATGCTGATAAATGCAGATATTAAATATATTTATAAGCTTAAATCCTCTTACAACTGCTTTAACATGTGTTACAAAGCAAGTGTTAAATATTTTTATAATGCTTAGAAAATGCTAATGCAAATGTGAAGTGTTCCCATGGACTAAAACACAGATCTGCCCTTTAAAGTGTGCCTTTTTTACATGCTGGCTCACACATTTCCTCCGTCATCTCACCCACAGTGCTGCCACCCAGTGCAGGCTGCCGTCAACAGCAGCCGTCTCTCAGCAGCCAGCCACTCACTTCCTGTCATGGAAACAGATAACACCCTGGACATGTGTTTTAGTTAGCAACAAGAAGGCTGTTTTATAAGCAGCCACTTTACACCAACTCCTCATTTCTCTGAGAAAAAGAGGGAAAAAAGCTGCCAGGCGCTACAGACAGTTTATTTTTTCTGCCTATAAGCCATAATGAGGTTGTGCCCTGGGGAATCAGTCGAGCGGAATGTTATTAATGCCTCAAAAAAGGAGGAAAAAATCCTCGGCACCTTCTGCGGCCGTGGCATAAAGGCAGGAAAAGACTGTCAAACAATTAAAGTGAAGTGAATTCCCTGAGATGGAGGGGGGGAACTGAGAGAGAGAGAGAAAGAAAAAAGAAAAAGAAGTGGACAGGCCTGGAAACGGGTGTGAGGATGAGGAGAGAAAACGATGAGCTCAGCTGAGCGGCGTGAAAGCTATCTAAAGACCTGGATGTTTTTCCTCCGAGGGGGCCCGAGAGGTCAGGAGTCATTTAACTCTGCATCCAAAGCTGCATCTCATTTCCACATTCCACATTCAGGTTGGCGACCCGGAAATCAGTCTTGAAGGACGTCGTAATTCCTAAAACGCAACTTGGATTAACAGTTTTATAGTTTAGTTTTCTCCTGAAGCGGACCATGTTGATGGTGAAGTGCTCCAGCAGCAGAAGGACCTGCAGTATCTCTGCTTCACGTCTTTATAACACCTGACAACGAACCTCAAACAACTTGCCTTATTATTTCCCCCATTAACTTTTATTAAGGATACTATTAAAGTCAGAAAGACGAGGAGGGTTTGTCTTTTACACCTTTCGCATCATTTATCATCATTCCCATCAGACTTGTGTGAGGCTGATAATTCCTGAGCGTCAGGTTTGATATAAATCATTTAAACATTTAGCCTAATATATAATTTCTAGTGTGAGAATATAAATAAATACAGATGCTAATAATAAATAAATAGTGCTATCGTGTTTGTAGAAATGGTTCCTGAGCCTCTAAACAGTAGAAATACAGCTGTTATTCATACTACAGAGAGAAAACACTGCCGTTTCCACTGATAATAACTGTTGGCTATTACTGTTAAAGCCGACTGACAGCTGATCCAGCTGTGATCAGCTGATCCAGCTGTGATCAGCTGCTGCTGTCGTCAGAAACAGCCGTCGCTTGACGTGATGCTACAGAGGAAAGGATGTCTCATTTCTCTTAAAACATATGTCCTCGTCTTGTTCGCTTGCATCTCCCACGGGCAGGACTAAGGTGCGAGGAGAGGAGTCGAGAAAGGCCTCAGCTGTCTCTTATTACCTGGCTTTCACAACAGACACATGACCACACCTGAAACAGCCCTGAACCAAACAGTTAATGCAGCCTGTTTGCAGGAAAAGGCGTATGAATGACACGATACCTTTAAAAATTATTTACATTTTGCCACCATCACTTCCTGTTACATGCCACTTATTCCCCGGTTTGTATCCCCATGGCTGTTTCCATATTTTGACAGACAGACGGTTTTGACATCCTGGTGCATTTTTTAAAATCCAAAATCGTCTGTAGCTGCAACTTGTATTTGTGCATCAGGGTCTATGAATCTTTCATCATCATGCCAATGAGAATGAGAATGAGAAAACACTGTCCTCCCCTTCCTGATGGTGGCTGAGAAGAGTCGAAAGAATGCAAAATCCACAACGCAAAATCCACAACAAATGCAAAATCCACAACACAAATGCAAAATCCACAACAAAAATGCAAAATCCACAACAAAAATGCAAAATCCACAACACAAATGCAAAATCCACAACGCAAAATTCACAACAAAAATGCAAAATCCAAAACACAAATGCAAAATCCACAACACAAATACAAAATCCACAACGCAAAATCCACAACGCAAAATCCACAACACAAATGCAAAATCCACAACACAAATGCAAAATCCACAACAAAAATGCAAAATCCACAACACAAATGCAAAATTCACAACGCAAATGCAAAATCCACAACACAAATGCAAAATCCACAACACAAACGCAAAATCCACAACACAAATGCAAAATCCACAACGCAAAATTCACAACAAAAATGCAAAATCCACAACACAAATACAAAATCCACAACGCAAAATCCACAACGCAAAATCCACAACACAAATGCAAAATCCACAACACAAATGCAAAATCCACAACAAAAATGCAAAATCCACAACACAAATGCAAAATTCACAACGCAAATGCAAAATCCACAACACAAATGCAAAATCCACAACACAAACGCAAAATCCACAACAAAAATGCTAAATCCACAACAAAAATGCTAAATCCACAACACAAATGCTAAATCCACAACACAAATGCAAAATCCACAATGCAAACGCAAAATCCACAACAAAAATGCAAAATCCACAACACAAATGCAAAATCCACAACACAAATGCAAAATCCACAATGCAAACGCAAAATCCACAACAAAAATGCTAAATCCACAACAAAAATGCAAAATCCACAACACAAATGCAAAATCCACAACGCAAAATCCACAACAAAAATGCAAAATCCACAACAAAAATGCAAAATCCACAACACAAATGCAAAATCCACAACGCAAAATCCACAACACAAATGCAAAATCCACAACAAAAATGCAAAATCCACAACACAAATGCAAAATCCACAACACAAACGCAAAATCCACAACACAAATGCAAAATCCACAACGCAAAATTCACAACAAAAATGCAAAATCCAAAACACAAATGCAAAATCCACAACACAAATACAAAATCCACAACGCAAAATCCACAACGCAAAATCCACAACACAAATGCAAAATCCACAACACAAATGCAAAATCCACAACAAAAATGCAAAATCCACAACACAAATGCAAAATTCACAACGCAAAATCCACAACACAAATGCAAAATCCACAACACAAATGCAAAATCCACAACACAAACGCAAAATCCACAACAAAAATGCAAAATCCACAACAAAAATGCTAAATCCACAACAAAAATGCTAAATCCACAACACAAATGCAAAATCCACAACACAAATGCAAAATCCACAATGCAAACGCAAAATCCACAACAAAAATGCAAAATCCACAACACAAATGCAAAATCCACAATGCAAACGCAAAATCCACAACAAAAATGCTAAATCCACAACAAAAATGCAAAATCCACAACAAAAATGCAAAATCCACAACACAAATGCAAAATCCACAACGCAAAATCCACAACAAAAATGCAAAATCCACAACAAAAATGCAAAATCCACAACACAAATGCAAAATCCACAACGCAAAATCCACAACACAAATGCAAAATCCACAACAAAAATGCAAAATCCACAACACAAATGCAAAATCCACAACGCAAAATCCACAACACAAATGCAAAATCCACAATGCAAACGCAAAATCCACAACAAAAATGCTAAATCCACAACAAACATGCAAAATCCACAACAAAAATGCAAAATCCACAACAAAAATGCAAAATCCACAACGCGAAAGCCTGAACACATAATGTGCATCCACAGCACAGCGTTTGCTCTGGTGTTGTGGCTGTTTGTATCTATTTGACCCTTCTCAGCCACCATATTCCTCCTGCAATCTGCAGTCATGGTAGTAGATTACGAGAGGATGGAATCGTGCATGTGTACATGAAATCAGTAAAGCCGATGAGGAGCAGATAGGTCAGGTGATAGATCCATAAATTCGTAATCTTCTAACTTTTCCATCTTTATACTGTTTAATTGGCAAAGATCCTTAAATTGTAGAATTTGATGTCGCCGTTTTGCCTGGAAATGTTTAGTTGTCGTTAGTTTAATACAGTTAAAGAAGTAGTTTTTCCTCCACATCATGACAAAGGCTCAAGCAGGCAGGGTCTTGCTCAAGGGCACGTCAGCAGGGATGGACGCCAAGGACACATTTAAATTGGCCTTTAGCAGCTTAAATCCAATCTTCTCTCTCCCGTCCCTGTAGGCCGTTTTACAGCCACAGAGCTACAATACAGAGGTGTGTGACACATTTTCATCTCCACTGAAACAAACCACGATTCAGTCTGCTCAGCGACATCCTCCCAGCTCGGCCTCCATTGTTTCTCCTGATGTGTCAGGGCGACATCCTCGGCGGAAGACGCTGTCACCGTCAAAGCTCGGCGGCCCCGGCGGGTCGAGACCCCGCCTCATTGTCTGTCCTCACCTTTGTGTCTTTGTGTCTTCGCGGGCCGTCGCATCGGCGGGTCGCTCAGACGTGACCGCTCGACAAACGCAGTTCCCACAGGAAGTCAAGAGGGGAGGAAAGATGAAGGGAAGCATATCAAACGAGGAGAGGTGAGTGCCTGTGACGCTTCTGGACTGCAGCTGGCGGGTTTATAAAAAAAGAAAAGAGATCCTCGGTCTCCAGCATACAGTACAACGGCCTATTTAGGCTGTTGTGGGTAAAAACGGAGCCGGGTGAGGGGGGGTAACACCGCAAGAAAATCCTCAGAAGTCTGAAATTTACCAAACCCCTTCGCACCACACGGTAACATGCACCATTGAGTGCAGAATATATGAATTATATTAGTATTTACTTACAGTATGTTCATTAAATAACAGGGAGCACATGGGAAAAAAAGCATATATGTATCTTTCAGGACCTTCGCCTCACTTGGAGGACATCAGGAACAACGACCTTTAGGATTTAACTGATAAATCACTGGCAAAATAAAACCTACAGCAGGTATAACATGAGGATAAAGTAGACTGCTTGTTATTATTATGTTCATAAATATGAAAGAAAATGCGTACATGTCTCTGTAAGGACCTTCAACTCGCTCAGAGGCCATCCTTACCTCATAACAGGAGCAACTAAAGTCAGATAGTGCTACTATGGTTTTATATTATTTCACAATATTCAAGTGATTTTGCTTGTATGTTTTCCACTTTAATCTCAGGGAACATCCAAGTTTTTTCCTCCTAAATGTACGACTTTAACCTCAGAGTACTGCCTCAGAATATTCCCGTAATTATCTTTTATTTTGCCTATATTTGGGGCGGCAGTAGCTCAGTCTGTAGGGAGTTGGCTTGGGAACCGGAGGGTCACCGGTTCAAGTCCCGCCATGGACCAAGAACTGAGTGTGAACTGGTAGCTGGAGAGGTGCCAGTTTACCTCTTGGGCACTGCCGAGGTGCCCCTGAGCAAGGCACCAAACCCCCAACTGCTCGGGGCGCTTGTCAGGAGCAGCCCCCTCACTCTGACATCTCTCCATTGCTGCATGTTTGTGCATGTGTGTGTTTCAGGTCTGCATGTACCGTGTATAAGTTAACAACAGAGTGAAAAAATTTAATTTCCCCTCGTGGGACTAATAAAGGAATATCTTCTAACGTCGCTAATACGCCACTGCTGATATTTGACTCCTCCTGCTGCTTCTCAGGCAGATCGTAGCTCACCCGGTGTGTGGTACACGCTCTCAGACATGCTTCCCTCCACCTGAGATAATATTTGCTGTCCACCAGCATCATTTGCCAACAGATCGGGTGAAAATAACAATTACAACTAAGTACTTAAGTACTAACTTAAAGATATTATGGTTACAAATACTGACGGCTTTATTCATGAAATAAAAATCACACATTGCCTGTTTCTGTCTCTGGTGAGTTAGTTACACCTGATCATTTCTGCAGTTTGATCAATGTTTGTTTTCCCTAATTAATATTATTAACTCTCCAAAGGCCAGATAAAATAATAGCATTTTTGATTGACTTTTTAGGTGGTCAGATGTTAAACTGCAGCACAAACTCGGCCAAAGACAACAGTCACTGAAGTGAATTTTGTCCTGAGCGCTATTGTTTTGAGGATCCGTACAGGGGCCTCGCTCGTCACACCCATCACCTCTGATATGCTGACAATCCCCTCATTAATTTGAACAGTAGAACCCTTCAGCCATTTCCCTAATGGTCCGCGAGCCGGCCGACCCGGGCGCAGCCGAGCGCTCGCCTCCGTGGCGGAGCAGGGATGGTGTGAGAGGTCCTTTCACCGCGAGCTGAGCAGCCATGATGGCTAACCACCACACCAGAGGCCCCTTTGTTTCGCTTTTTCTCACCCCAGCACTTTACAAACAGCTACGCCTGTCACAGTCCGACATCAGGGTTCAGTGGTCTGTCAACATTTACCAGCAGATAAAGACAGAGAGGGGAGAAATCTCAGCCCTGGAGAGCTCAGCGCTCCGTCCACACACCAAGTGTGTGCGAAAAGATACAGCGGCAGCGCTTAAGTGTCTTTTCTCAGTGACAGCAGCCAAACAGAAAACACTCAAGCGGCGAGGAGGACGGCGAGTACATTAGAGCCGCCCGTCGATGAAAAGCGACGCCGTGGAGCTCTGACAAAGAGGAGCGCATGGCGCCTCCCCAGGGCTCTGAGCGAGCTGCAGCTCCTTCTGGGGCCTGCGGGGTCTGCTGGTTAGAGGAGGGCCATCGCGGGCTTCGCCGGCTCAGATGTGTCTGAGACAGAAGCCGGGGCAAAGATTCGGTTCGAGTTCGCCCCGACTAATAAACAACGAGGGGATTCGACGGCACAAAGCAAGCTTTGAAGCGGTTTGGGGAGCGAGGACGCAGCATTGTGGGGGATTTTCATCTATTTCCAACTAATGATCCACCTACTAGAACATATACTTCTTCACTGTCGCTGTTTGCTAGGAAATTTGTTTGCTAATTGGTCCACAGATGACGAAGAGCTCAACCAAGTTTCTCTGAAGTTTGTCAAAGCAAAACACAAATATCTGCTTCATACTTTTAGCCATATAGTGTACAGTGACAGGACTATAAATAGAGAAATATCTGTATAATCTGCTGTCTATGAATGCAATAGTACGCACAGCCTCCTGTAATAACATCTAGAGTAAACGATTAACGTCTGTGCTTAATACTTATACTTAAAACTATACTGTTGAACTTTTAATTCAAAGATGAGGTGTGTAAGGAAATCTCGCCCCGTATCGTGCGCTCTCGACGGCTTTAGGTCGTCGCTGCTGTCATTCCCGGTAAAAACTAATTTCCACACGACAGGATTTAGATTCGCAGACTGATCCAGATATTTAACCTGCTAGATGTCTCTCAGATCGCGACTTTGAAGCAGGAAGTAACAACATGACTACTGACAGACTGACGAAGTGTTAAATCCGTACACGTGGAAGCGTATATATGGTCAAGATGAAGGACCTATGACTTATGGGTGAGCCTCTTTTCAAGCATATTCACATTACTGTATATGTTTCTATATAAATACTAGAAAATTTTGTTAGCTACAGATATCTGAAAAGTCTTGTACACACTTTGATATTGCCTTTTCCCCAAAAAAATGAGGGGGAAACACAAAATGGTGCTGGTTATTTTTACACAAACTGTGCAACGCCACCAAATTAAATTAACAATTTACTTCCTGCAGCAACTGCACCATAATTTGAATTCAAGCTGGCTGTTAAATCTAAAACCTGGATGGAGGAATCGTCATCACATTAACTGTAATATATCAGTGAAATTTAAATAAACACAGCCTGCTTTATGGCACAATTTCTTCAGAGCAAATCTGCTAAAAAAAGTCACAATTTCCACTGATGGTGGAGGAAGAAGAACAGATGATGGGAGCAAATGTTAACGTAGGAGAAGAGGGGACAGGACGCTGCAGGGCTGATGGGTAACGTGGTTTTAAATAGGAGAAAATAAACACTACTGTTGGCACGAGGAAGTGGCAGTAACTTCTTACTGATGCAGCTCAGGTATCATTAATTCATCATCATTCAAAACGTCTCCAATGAGCAGCATTGTATTGTAAATTACAGGATCTTATCAGTTTAAGGACACCACTCTGTTTCCTAAATGTCACCTAATATCAGAGCGAAGCTCTTCAGACACTTACGTTACTCGGTGGAGGCGTGTGAGGTGCAGGTCACATGATTTGAGTAGTCTCCCCCATCATCTTCTGGTTTCCACATATGTGTCACCTGTCGGTGCAATTACAGTCGTCTGCCGGCCAGCCGATCCGGCCTGACCGAAGAAGACAAAAAGGCGTCCGTCACCGCCGGTCGGCCGCGGCGTCGCGGTCGCTGCGATGTCACGGAGCTGACATGACGGAGGTTCCTCTTCCCTGCGGCGAGATCAAGACAGAGAATATCAGGGCCGGTTAATTATTTACTCAAATATCCGGTCTGATCCCAATGAATCTGAAACTACATGGCAGAAATCATCCACTTGTCCTCACTCATCCTGCTCCAGACTTAACCTTTAATCCACCGGAGAGCCACAGACACCTGAAAATGATCTACACCTACTGTATATATTCAACCTCACTGCTGTGTTATTCCTAATTTCTAATGTTATTCTGGCGTGAACAACATCTAACACTGATGAGACTTAATCCTGGTCTGAACCAGCTAAACTAATAGATAATTCAATAAACGTGCTACTCCATAAAAAGGTCTCTGGAGTAAAAGGTGTCCTCAGACCTTAAAGACTTAAGGCCCTATTTAAACAATCAACTATAGTGCCTTTATAAGGCATTTACGGCATGTGCAACTCCACTGTTGCTAGTTAGGTGGCGTATACTATGTTTTGGACGCGACAGGAATTAAACCAGTTAAAGCCAGGTGCATTGGTGTGCTGCTATTTAAACGGCGGCTTCTGCAAACTGTAGAAGTGAGTGATTTTCTGCAGGAAAAAAATGTTTTTGAAAGGCTAAACGCCAACAAATCTGGATTGAAGCAGCGTATTTCATTAATAATCAACAACATAGTACTAATAATCTTTGTGTAGATTTGAAATTCCAGTGTCAACATTATGTAAAGAGGTTTCGGAGCCTCCAACTATTCGACACAACCCTTGAGTTGCCTTATGTTGATGAATTTTATATTCTGTCGCACTCATGGACCCAAGCCTCTGATGTGCGATAGGTTTTTGCATTTTCCTTTACATACAGTAAATAACATTATTTCCACCTTAAAAAATCACCAGCATGCAAAGTGTTGAACGCTGATGATGCATTAGCCCTTTAAACACCAAGTTAATCACAATGCGCCAACACCTGCATTAGCTACTTAGACAGTGTGGATGCTGCGTGTGAAAAGGACAATTGGCCTGAAACTGGCAATGACAGCCCTTAAATTTGCGCTTACTAGCTGAATAATTGTATAGTTTTTCTGAATTGCTGTCGCCTAAATGGCACTTAAAAAAGACAGATACTGAAGTATAGGGTGACCACTATAAAGAGAGTACAAGTATCCAGACATATGAATGCTGCTTCCCTCATCCGGTCACACTGTCAGCGGGATAATTTAGTGTCGGAGATCGAGCCGCTGTCTGAGCAGCTCAGTCGGCTGAACTCTGCTGGAATGTGATGGAGGAACCAGGTTGGGTTTCACGAGCAGGTGTCTGTTGTTTTTCTCCCTCGTGTTTCTCACACTGTTTCACCACCTGTTCTCATCTCCACTCCTTCCCAGGTTTTTTTTTTTCCTCCTCCTCTCTGTGAAGGCTTTTTCAGACCTCATAGAACAGGATGTGCATACATTTAGCTTGGACTGGTACTGCATCAGGTAACGAGAGGAGATTTTTACTTTTAAAAGTAGATGTATGCATTGTTTTTCTATATCAATTAAGGATTTGCATTAGCAAAAAGCCCCCTTAGGGTCTTTTTTCTCAGTACATACCTTCACAGGACAATGTTGAGTGTACAAACAGCACAAGCACTGCATAATTTGACAGCATGCAGCAGTAAAAGTCTCTACTAATACAGCTTTGAAAAGAAAAGTATTTAGGTCCTAGTTTCAACTTTATGAGCATTAGCCCAAAAGCAAAATACAAGATGGGAGATGGGGGGCAGCAAAGATTACACAGAGTGCGCTAGGATTTGTTGGCTCTGAAGCATAAAAACACACAATACAATCTGGATATAAAGCTATTTATAAAGATATTTTAAAAGGTATTTTTTTGCTGCTTAGTAGCAAAATCTAAAGAGACTTTCATGCATATTTTGTTGGTGTGTAGCCTTTCAAAAGCAAAATTTTCACTGCAAAAATCATCAATAAACCTGTTTGCTCTCCTGCTTGACGCACATGTATTAACAAGAGCAGCAATCTAACAGAAATTTAATCAAAATAACAAAAATTTCGAACCTTATTATAGTAAAAAAAAAAAAATCACATATCTGCATTCGCTTGGCAAATCCATCAAGACATCATCACTTCATTTAATGAAATTAATGACTTCTATTTATCTATACAAAAATACACTGACTCAACTTATTAAAAATCAGGATTTTGTTGCCGTTAAGCCCCCAAATTAGGCTTTGATCGCAACAAATAAATTGGGAAGAAAATGCTAATATTGCTGCTACTGTCGCCCACCAGGAGATATTTCTTGTATTTCTAGCAGAGACGGTGTTTGACGTTATGACAGGAGATGGAGTAGTGAGAGCTGGGAGGAAGAGGAAGAAGAGGAAGAAGAAGAAAAAGCATTTGTGACTGTCGGCGTGTCCGCCAGTGTTCCCCCTCTCTGCTCTGACACACTTTTCCATGTCGCGGGTGCGGCGTTGCACTTGTCAATGTATTTGTCGAAGCAACTCGGCCGCCGGTCCCTGCGAGGGCTGTGCACCGCTGCCTCCTCTCCCCCTCGTCTCTTTTTTAAAAAGCTGTGGCTCTTGCTTGAATGCTCTCTGTGTCCATGCCCAGTGCCCTAATCCAGGGCCTGCTCTTCCTCTAAGCAGGGAGTTAACTTAATCCCTCTCATTTAGGCAGCTGCACTGCCGGGGAACTATGGGAAAAAAAAAAAAAAAGTTATAACTCTGTGACAGACACTTTCAGCTGTTGTGACGGCACCTCCCCGATTCGACTGCCTTAACATGCAACCCTCACTCTCGGTGCGGTATTTTAATTTGGCTGTGAATAATGCATGCAGGGCGGTGAGCATGGAAAGCATAGAGGGAGGTATGCATGGCTGGGGTGATAGCTGTGTAACGAAGACAGAGCAAGCTGTACAGCACTGACTGGCATCCCCGTGCAGGACGAGCTGACTGCCAATATGCTGTGAATGTAAATGGTCATCCGCAAAGACGCCAACAGAGAGAGAGTCCTCTGTGATGAAGCAGTGATTGTCAAAGACTTGAATCGCAAGGACGCAATTGTCTGTCTTTCATTCTCTTAAAGCTGCTACGAGGAATTTTCATTTTGTGTTGATTTTGGCGACACCTGTGGACAAAAGTGGTCATGCTTCCAAGCACCAGAGTCCCTTTAAAAAATGTCTAATTTTACGGCAGCAAGGTGTGACAGTCGGCCCGGCTCAGTCGTGGTTCTGGTTCTCCCCTGCCTCCTTTCCCTCCAGGGGGCCCAGCAATATGGCCTGGGCCTCCAGCAGCGTGGTGGCGGTGTTGACCGCCTCCAGCCGGAGCTCCGACGGACTGAGGTGAAGGATTTTGTGGTGAAACTGCACGATTCGCATGAAATTTGACCGGGTGGCACAGTGACGAGCATTAAGACTGACGATATCGAAATAATCAATCTCCTTGCTGATGGTCTTGTTTATTTATAGAGGATTAAACGGATTCATTCACTAGTATCGTCACTTGTGAAAAGTTGCTCGGAACCGGAAAGATCGTTTAAAAGTGGAAAAATTAAAATTGTTTTGTCTGGTCAACAAATCCAAGAGCCAAACAATATATTATTTATAATTGACACAAAATACAAAACAGAAAAGCAGCTGATCATCTCGTAGGAGAAGCTGGACCTAGAGCATGTTTGGGATTCATTTTCTGTCAACTTCTAACTACATCTGACAAAAACCACATCTAGTAACAGTTAACATGTAACACCATGTTTTAAGCTTTCAGCGTTGCAGGAGTGTAAACTTTTCCTCCTCCCTGTGAAACAGCTTCACACCTTTGCACTTCACTACGCAGAAATTCTCATTAAAATGGCCGGCGGAGGTCAGGAAACACAATTTACAATTTCTACAAACATCTGAGCTACTTATCCGTGAAATTTCCAACCTCAAAAAGACAATTCAGAGGGCGCCAACTCCGGTCAGCACAACTAGCTGCCTCCTTTATCCTTCGCCCACATCTGGCTCTTCCAGCCTGCTGAACATGTGTAATGGGCCTCGATTAGAGCGCGGGACAGACACGGTAATAAGCTCTGGAACCTTGTCAAGAGAGAGGTCAAATCAGAAGACAAATAAATAGGAAATTGCTCCCTGCGAGCCTTCTCACTGTCACCCTTTGCTTGTTACCTTGAGCACTAAAAAGGTATTTACCCGCCTCCCTCCTCGCTGTTTAAACAGGCCGCCGCGCTGCTTTGTGGGGCTTAATTGCGCTTCGGTCTCAGGAGTTCACTTGGTGAAGTGCAGGTGCAGCGTCCAAGAAAAATAATTGAACAAACAATTATAATGTGTTCCCACACTGCCGGTTAGAGACAGAGCAGCTACAGGCAGTCCAAAATATATCACTGTAGGAGTGTTGAAATACTGCAAAGATCTATGGAGGACTGGTGTGTATTCTGGCAGCGAGCGTCCCTCCGCCCTGGGAAAGAATCTGTACCGTCCCCGCAAACATCCACAGCCTCTCCCGGCGTCTCCCCGTCCAAGAAAACAAAAGGCAGCGTTCCTGTCTGCTGCACCTCATGACAGGAAACAAACGCCACCTCAGGACATCAACACGTCCCGGGCCTCAGCGCCTCGGCGGTGGAAAAGATCCCGAACCCAAACAGGCAGCAGAGACCCGACCGACGCTTCGAGGTGCTCGTCACTCGGCGGAGCTCTTTGTTTTCGGCTCGTCCCATTGTTCCTCTGATTGTTTTTGTAAGATGACGGTACGTCTTCGCTGTCACTGGATTATTTTTACAGGACAGCTTCAGCTGGGGGAAAATGTTGAGCAAGCGAGGGATTATCTCAGGGTCTTGTTCACAAGACCTAAGGAAAAAAATGGAGCGGGAGGTGGACAGGTGGTTCGCTGCAGCGTCAGCTCTCGATTTACCAGTCCATCTACGTTCCAACCCTCACCTACAGCCATGACCTCTGGGTGGTGAACAAAAGAATGAGAGTAGAGCTGCGGCTCCTTTACATTGAAAGAGGCCAGCTAAGGTGGTTCAGGGATCTGATCAGGATGCCTCCTTTTGGAGACTGGTAAGAGGCCCCGGGGTAGACCCAGAACACGCTGGAGAGACTATATATCTAGACCAGCCTGGAAACGCCTCAGGGATGTCTGTGATTCCCTTAGCCTGCTGCCCCCGTGACCCGGTCCTGGATAAGTGGAAGAAAATGGATGGATGGATGGATGGATGGATGGATGGATGGATGGACACAGCAGAAGTATATCAGTCTTTAAAATTAGGATTTTTTTTTTCTGCAAATACTGATGCGAGAATAAGGGCCTTTAGACTTTAGAGGAGCCAGAGTAACCGTTTCCTCCTGTTTCCAGTCTTTATGCTAAGCTAAGCTAACTAGCTGAAGCTTCATATTCACTGTACACATGAGAGTGGCATCAATTTTCTCCTCTAACTCTCAGCATGAAAGCAAAATCCTTCTGTGATAAAGAAAAGCATTTAGAAAGAGCTAATTAATGCCACATCAATGGCTCTGTTGCTGTGACATTTTCACTAGAAACTCTTCCATCTTCTTTGCATTTCCAAAAGCTTCTTGGAAATTCATGTAACTAATCACAGACTGTATATAAGAAGTGGACATCGTCACCGTGACGCCACCCAGTAGTTTGTGGACTGCTGTTTTAAAGCCCGGGATCGACATATTGACTGTCGCCATCTTATTTTTTGACTGTCACCATCTTGGTTGTTGGGAGTCGCCATCTTGTTCTTGACCATCGGCATCTTGGTTTCTGGCTGTCACGTCTTGGATTTTAACTGTCGCCATCTTGGCTCTTGGCCATCACCATCTTGGTTTCTGGCTGTCGCCAACTTGGTTTTCGACCGTTGTCATCTTGACTCTTTGGCCACCCCCATCTTGGTTTTTGATCGTCGTCATCTTGGCTTCAAAGCTGTCGCCATCTTGGCTTCAAGACTGTCGCCATCTTGGCATCATGGCTGTCGCATCTTGGCTTCATGGCTGTTGCCATCTTGGCTTCAAGGCTGTCGCCATCTTGGCTTCATGGCCGTCGCCATCTTGGCATCATGGCTGTCGCATCTTGGCTTCATGGCCGTCGCCATCTTGGCTTCATGGCTGTCGCATCTTGGCTTCATTGCCGTCGCCATCTTGGCTTCATGGCCGTCACATCTTGGCTTCATGGCCGTTGCCATCTTAGTTTCTTGGCCGTCGCCATCTTGGCTCCATGGCTGTCGCATCTTGGCTTCATGGCCGTCGACATCTTGGTTTCTTGGCTGTTGCCTTCTTGTTTTATTGCAACCAGAAGTGACATGAGAGGGTGGAGCTAAGTACAACTGAACACTGACTAAGACATATTTAGCTGACCAAAATGTGACAATTAACTTGTGGAAGGGTTAAAGTTCATAGACGAAAACACGGATAACTCCCAGACTGGACAACGACATGGTAACAACCTGTCAAAAACAAGGTAGCCCCGCCCTAATGCATGCCTAGCTTTATGGTCTATATACTCTATATATCTATACTCTAAATGGGACCATAATTTACTAAATCAACATCATGCTGTAGTGAAGAAGACCTGAAACTAGCGACTGAGACTATAAACTCATGTTTACGATGTTTACTGAGGTAATAAATCAACCAGAGGAGTCGCCCCCTGCTGGCGGTTAGACAAAATGCAGGTTTAAGGCTCTTCAGCGTTGACTTCACTTCTCAGACCCGGCGTTTTTCACTGGTACTAATCCACAAACGACTTTACTTGTTTCTTTGTGTCTCTCTTTTCCAAACTTGTTTGCGAGCGATAAAAAGTTTAAAACCCACTTTCAAACATTTCCGAGCTCTCCGGAGGGCTCAACTTCTGAAACGGCAAACATTTTAGTCTGAACATTTGGGTTTTTTTGCCACATTTCTGAGAAAAAAAAAACAAAACAAGAAGGAACACCAGGTTATGTGTTCAAACAGTTTTGGAAGCGAAATCTTCAAATGAATCAAGTTTGCTCGATCAATCTGATTTCCACGCCGCCGGCCTCCCCGAGGAATTCTTCTTCCATGCAGGAGGACTTCAGTTATGGCTGCTCTCTGTCTTCCTCTCCTCCTCTCGTCCTCCTCTCGCTGTTCTTCCAGAGATGCGTCGTTGTTGGCAGTGCTTATGTAATAACAGATGGAAGCTAGAAATTAACACGTCTTGCCTCTCTCGTTATTCTCCTCTCTCCATTTATTTTTAATGCTGCGAGCGTCTCTCGTTCTCCCTGTCTGTCTCTTCCTGTGCGTGACCCCGGCAGGCCAGCAGCACCTGTCAGGAGTGTATCCACCGTGGTTGCGTGCCTAATTAGCACACAAGGAATTTGGTGGCACGAATCGTGCGGCATCGATGGGAAGAAGAGAGTGTGGGGTGCAATTAGGATTTGTTGGCATGTACAGAACACACAGCGAAGACTCAAACAAGGAGGAGGAGGAGGAGGAGGAGAGGTTGGGGTGGGTTGGTGTGGGAGTGGAGAGATGCTTGTGTGGCCTGATATTACTCTACTGTACTCTTTTCGTCTTCACTTTAAAACATGGGAGAGTTTGAAATCTGCTCAGCTGAAATTTCATATACAACCCTGCACGACAGCAATGAATAACAGCGTACAGTTTTAGGACAAGTGGATGGAGTTAAAACTCGAAGCTAACCTGTCAGTAGGGCTGCATATAACTGAATATTAATCGGGATGGTTTGGGCTAGCTGCGATTAGATTAAAATGAGAAGCTGTGGGGCTGCACGGCGGTAGAGTGGTTAGCAAGAGGGTCGCAGGTTCGAATCCAGCTTGGGACTCGTCTGTGTGGAGTTGGGGTTTTCTCCAGGTACTCCGGCTTCCTCCCACAGTCCGAAGAAATGCTGTTTAGGTTAATTGATGACTCTACATTGCCCTGTTGTCTCTAGGTGTCCTGTGATGGACTGGCGACCTGTCCAGGTGAACCCCGCCTTCGCCCAATGCCAGCCGGGATCGGCTCCAGCCCCCCCGAGACCCCTCACGGGATAAGCAGTCGATGGATGGATAAGCTGTGATATTGATGTTTAAATTCTCCACTCAAAAAAATGTGCTGCATCAAATCAAGTGCTTCCTAAACTAACAGCCAGCCACCACGGGGTGATTGGGAAGTTTTGGCTTCACTTTTGGGAGCTGGCGTTCACGAAAAGTTGTGGCTGCACTCCAGCGTAGAGGAGTAACGTACTCGATATTACTCGCTTTGCCCATCTGATCTCTATTATACAACAGAAATCGAAATGCACTGAACTCAGGTGAAGAACCTTATTTTAAGTCTCATTTTGATGGCAAGAGTTGTAAATTTTCGATAAAAGGTTTTCGTACAATTTTATTTTGCTGCTGGAGACAAACTGTGCATAAGGACCAGCCATATTATGGGGCAACGATTGTCATATTTAAGTGAAACTGCAATAACATTTTCCCAAAATTAATGAATAATTGTGATTAATTACGATTATCCTTTTGGCCATAATCATGCGCCCTAACTGTCAGTAGCTACAGTGAACCACAGGCTGGGTATCTTTTAAAAAATGATGATACCAGTGAATATTAGTAGCCGATACCAGTACCAGTGAAATTACCGATTCTTATACCCAACTTGATACCACAGCAAAAAACAAAACAATAAAACAAACATCCCTTTATTACCGTGCATACTAGTTGTTGTGATTTTATTATTAAACCGTGCTGATCCGCCTCAGGTTTCTCGCCGACAGCTACATTTTACAAATACGCCTGAACATAACGTTGTAATTTTCCTTTGCCTCATTTTTACGGAGTAGAGCTTGACCGCACCATAATCTATCACTCAATTCAACCTCCGTATGTTAGCCGTCAGCTAACTACTAACTAACTAGCTCTCTTCCTGCCGATTTCAAGATGGAAATCTAATTTGTTGTTCACAATTTAGCATTATAAGGTACATTTTTAATTATTTTTAATCATCCCCAGGACGACGGGACATCATTAGGCTCAAGCCCTGACCATACCTGTCAAATTTTCAGATATATGGTACCAAAGTATCTGAGAGTAAAACCATACAAATAGTCTATTTTTTCCTCGATCTGGGTACAAAAAGGATCAATTGCAGGTATGATTTGACTGGAGACATTTCAATACTACGTGGTACTGGGTTGGTAAAAATATGTCAGACACATAACCCTCTGTGAAAAGGCAAATAGTCATTGTGACCCATTTTGTGCAGTTGAAACAATATAACTCGACCCAGTCTTTATGCTAAGCTAAGCTAACAGGCTGAAGCTTCATATTTACATCCACCTAAACTTCAGGAATATCTTTTGAAATGTTTCTGCCCAACCTGGCGCTGCGAGATTTTCAGAATAAACCATATTATAACTACTTTTAAAGATGTTTGCACACAAAAACTGTACATCCAAAAATACAAAACTGTCATGCACACAGCGTTGAATCATACTGGAACAGTGTTTTTAACCATCATGTCATCACAAAACACAAATAAATTTCTCACGTCTGCATGATAACATCAGGTTCACCTTCGTCTGAAAACACACCACTTAAACTCAAAAACACACATCCTCTCGTGTGGATCTGACCCTGCTTTTCTTTTTCTGCTGCCCCACAAAAAAAGGAAAGTTTAACAGGATTTTTCTGAATGCAGAAAGAAGAAGAAATAACAGATAAAGAATTCATAGGTTGCATCTTTTAGCGTCGCCACAAAAGGCTCCGACGCCAACAACGCGGACTTTGACGCCGCCGTAATGACCAATCAGCGCCTGAACAAAGTGTGAACTTCTGAGCGCTTGAGGAAGAAGGGAAAAGGGGACGGGAGGCGGCTGTTGGAGGCGACTGTGTCGAGGTTTAACTTTGTGTCCGTCGCATGATTTATTTATCAACGCCACGGCCGTTTTCATGGTTAGATTGGGGCGACGGGGGGGCTGCTGGGAAGTTAAAAAGAGTAGAGGGAGCTACAAGGAGCATACATGACCTCAGTTTGACGAGAGGGAATCAAAAAGATCACGATAGCTCTTGTGCCCACAACACTGAAAGGGAACAAATGGTTCTTTAATATTTCCATGCATACTAAAGGAAGAAGAAGAAACATGACAGTGATGAATAAAACAAAAAGAAGCAACAAGAAAGGGCTGCAGCGGCGGCGTCTTTGTGAGGCAGAGAGGAAATATGCGCCGTGTCAAAAGCCGGCGTCTTTTTATCTAATGGGTGCGGCGGCTGTAATGCATCCATGTGGCCCTCACTTTAATAATTGAACAGACATCGGGGCGGCACCTGCTGGGAGCCCAAATCATCGTCGCAGCTTTGAACAAACCGCTGTGACATTACGGCATCAGGCAGCGCCGAGACATGCAGACAGAGGGGAAGAGGAAGAGAGGAAAAAAGAAAAAGAAAAAGGATGCATTCGAGGCGGTGAACGTGGCCTGAGGCTATGGAGTAATGAGCACATCTCCATGGAGGCTTCACGCTTTCACTATCTGAAAATTGTTTCTTGTCTTAATAAATCCTAAATGTGTAATTTACTTGTGAAAGAGGGACAACAAAGCAGCTCTCTCGCCCTCTTTTCCTCTGATAGAAGTCACACCGTCCTCAGGTGGAGACCCTCACATCTCCCTCCCTCCTCTTCCTCCCCAAACTGCAAAGTCATTGAAATTCCTGGTCTGCTTTTGCAGGAATTATAAAACCTTCTGAATCAATTACAACATCAATCGGGCTGAAATCTGCGGCCGATGAATATGTATAAAAGTACACACACATGTGGCTAATTAAACAAGGCCGTCAGAAATCACTTCAGACAGGTCGTGCAAACGCACAGCGAGCATACATTAACCAGCAGGAAGTTCAGGCTAACAGACAGCTGATGCAGGAACTGAATGCTGAATGAAATAAATATGCAAATTATCTTGACTCAAAACAAGTTTTTTTACTCGTACCACAAAGAAATCAAAATGCAGTTTTACTTCTTCTTCTGGATGTATTTAATAAACTGTTAATTTCTGCAGCTGCTTTTTATCTTTATGGCCTTTGAGCAGTTGCGTTGCCTCTTAAATCAGCCTTGTTTCTAGCTGTAGATTGACAGATCAGCTTTAATTCTATTTCTAAGGTGTTAAATGAGGCAGATTTGTTGTTTTATCCCATGCATTGGGTCATAGAGGAAGACAAAAGAGGCTCAAACATGAATACAATCGTGTCACAATGCAACACCTGCTCAGACAACCTGTTTTTTTGGCATTACTGAGCCAATATGGCTGCCGCGCTCTCTTACCTTCGTACATGACAGACTGCAAAGCTGACGAGTTCAACATGTGACTGCCGGGTCTCTCTGCACCGTGATCGATAAGATGACATCTGGAAAGACACAAATGCCACGTTGTCAGTGATTGTGGCATAAAATGACTTAAAACATCACATTAAATATATATATAGACAGGGTTAATCTCTCAAACTCTCAATGGACTAAATGCGTTTCTTCATCTTTTTTTTTTCCTCTGTGACATAATATGTGATGTTTCATATGTTTTCTGGAAGTAAAAAGCTCCTTTTTAGTCTACTGTCTAACCTTCTGTTTAATTATCAAATGAAGTAGATCCACTCGTATGCAATCAGAAGTTCATTTTCACCACAATAATGCATTTAAAGGGACAGTGTGCAGGATATGGCAGCATCTAGTGGTGTGGTTGAAGATTGCAAGCAACCGAGCAGCCCTCTGCTCACTCCTCCCGTCAATACTGAGCTGCCAAAGCCATCTTTACCATAATAACTCTACTTTAGGAGCAACAAAAGTCAGACGGCGGGTGGCGGTACCACGGTTTTACACTCGTGCGACTCACGTTACCACACTTTCACAAGAGTGCCTCAAAAACGCTAAAGTCTCTCTAGAGTCAGGGTTTGCTTTGTCCATTCTGGGTTCGTGTAGAGGAGCAACATGGCGGACACCTATGTAGATATTAAGGGCTCATTATAAGGCAACAAAAACACAATTCTTAGTTTTAGGTGATTATACACTAATGAAAACATACAGTCGTTATGAATCTTACTTTTTGTTTTTTCTTGCTCTCCAACAACAGGTCTCAACCGATCATTAGGTTTAACGGTCACAGGCCTAAAGCTGCTAAAGAACAGATCTTTTCAGTTTCCCATTAGGAGATCAAGTCAACATTAATCTCCTGCAACTTTCTCTCACTTCTACTTTAAGGTTTTTCCTCTTTAAGAATAGTGATTAAAGGGAAAGTTTTGCAGGGGATGATGTACAGGACCAGTACCAACAAAGCAGTGCACTGCAGCACTGGTGGGTGAAGACACCGGAAAAAAGTCTTTTTAGATTATTGAGAAAATAAAATCTATCCGACAGGGAGCCGGCTGTACCTGTCAGCACAGAGGAGTTGCTGGTCTACCGCCGCCTCCATCAGTTTGCTTGTATTGTTGTGTGATATGAACTATTTTCATATAAACATGATGCCCAGTGCACATTAATGGGATTCTCCTGCTGCATAACAGCCTAAAACGGCTGAAAATATTCACGTCAGATAAAAATCATCTCACTTTAATTCCCGTCTCCGTTTCACTTGACACAAAGTTACCCGAGCGTCTCGACAGTGGAGGAGTTTTATGATTTAAATTTGTGGTTTTTTGTTGCGTTGTGCTCCTCGGCCAGTTGTCCCCGGGCCGTTCTGTCTCTGCACATGTCTCTCGTCCTGAGATGAGCTGAGGGAAGGAAGGGAAATAGGGGAAGCAGAGCCCAGCCAAGAGGCCCCGGGGCCGCGGCCCTCTCTGGACCCCCAACCCCGGGTCACTGAGCACCTCGGGTCAGCCGGTCCCGCTCAGTCTCCTTGTGGGGGAATCGCCCGGCTACCGGACTGAGGAGGAGGGAGGAAGGAGGAGGGAGGAGGAGGCTCCCCCAGTGTCTTGTGTAATCAACATTTAGAGAACAGCTGGAAGGAGGAACAGTGTGTGTTTTCTCACGTTCGGATATATTTTATCTGTGTGTGCGAGTAAACGGCTACTACGGCATGAACGAGAGATACAAGCTGGTGAACTGCATCACTGTGTGTGTGTGTGTGTGTGGTCGGTGTGTATTCCCTGCTGGTCCTCAGCGCTCAGAGCGGGTTCAGTGTCGGGGTCTTTGCCCGCAAATCAGACTCCTCCTCTGGGTGCCAACATGCTCGTCTTTGGGTTCAACTGTCAGAGCGAGGAAACTCTGATTCACACAGCGGTGATACTTACAGTGTAAAGTATCAAATGACTGTCACTGCATACACCTATGTTACATCGCCACCGTTTGTTTGGGATCTTTTCTGCAGCCTACCATCCTTATAGTTTTTATGAATGACTCATCACTAACTGAACTGGAACCAGGCCTGTGGATGTTTTAATACAACATGCAATCACTTCGGGAGAATTAGACCAAACCATGCGAGAACACTAACAGCAGTATGATGCAAAAATGTGCATCATGTATCCTGATATGATTAAGTTACACCACCTGTGTAAGAGCTGCGATATACCTCGGTAGGGATACGCCGACCAGCTCTCCGACGTCTACCCTGCCTGCAGCACCAGATCAAGTAACCTGGGATCCAATGCTATCATCAGCAATGCTCGGTAACGGCAGCTCTACTCTAAGCGATCTTTGGGCTCATGTTGAATCCATTCATCCATCTTCAACCGCTTCACCCGTTGGGAGCTGGAGCCGATCCCAGCTGGCATTGGGCGAAGGCGGGGTTCACCCTGCACAGGTCGCCAGTCCATCCAGAACATTCGCGCTCACGCCATTTAGAGCCATCACTTAACCTATGTGTCGTTGGACTGTGGGAGGAAACAGGAGAACCTGGAGAAAACCCACGCTAACACAGGGAGAACATGCAAACACATCTCTTGTTGAATGTTTCGGTAAAGTTTTAAGAACTAGGAAAAAAAAAGCTCTAAGGGTTTCTTAATTTGCTGGCTAGAGCAACCAGTAGGAACCATAAAGGATGTTAACACTACACCGTACCTTTAAGACCTTAAGACGTGAAAAAATATCTATGTCCAAAAGTTGGGGGGCAGGGCAAAGCATACACTCAAAAATTATTAAAATTCAATAACTAGAAGTGACAATTTGGTAAAAATGCTGAATTATTCTAACTAAGAAAAATATTTGAAAACCTGATAAAAATGAGTCGATGCTGAACAGTTCAAAGACCGACACTGAAGAGCAGAAACTTTGATAATCCAGTTTGTCTGTTTCAAGGTTTTGACCCGCATGTTTTGCATTCTGCACCTTGTTTTTTTGTTGATCGCCACGAAGCTTTTCTATGCAAACTAAATTATCTTTGGTATCATTTTTTTTCCCCCGGCTGCACAGGCGGTTAGCGCTGTCGCCTCACAGAAAGGGGGTTGCAGGTTCGAATCCGGTTTGGGTTCCTTCTGTGTGGAGTTTGCATGTTCTCCCCGTATTAACGTGGGGTTTTCTCCGGGTGCTCCGGGTTCCTCCCACAGCCCAAAGACATGCAGGTTAATTGATGGTTCAAACTAGGGCTGTCAATCGATTAAAATACTTAACATCATGATTAATCGCGATTAATACTCTCATGAACATGTCTGTGTGAGACCTTTATTAGTTATAAAAGTGTTAAAATAAAGAACGACGCTGAGCGCTCTTACTGTGCTGCTTGTTATGGATCTATAAATACTGTATTCCTCTCGGGTGCAGAGCTAATGCAACAGATCACTCTGTGTGGCACAACATTTGAATGCACCATCTGACTAATTACAGCAGCGTACCATCAGAGAACCCGCGAGGACCTCGAACGTGGCCTTCCGGTCAGGAGAGGAAGCAGCCTCATTGTTGCCTCCAGAAATAATAATTTCAATCATTTTCTATAATTTCCAGCATCTAAACAGAGCAAACCAAGTCAGGAAACAAAGCAGGGGCCAAGCTCCGCCTCCGCCACCCCCGGAGGCCTACGAGAGCGGCTGCCATCTAAAAACAGCCTCTGCAGCTGGCGGCCGCAGCGAAAGGCGTGCTTTCGGCGCTCGCGCCCGCACGCTGCAGTTTGCTCTGGCTAAATGTATGGAATCAGGCTCTCGCTAAAAACTACAATTACAGGTGATATACAGATTGAAATCATAGGGGCTGCTTTTTTGTTGAGGAAAATTGTCCTAATGAGCGGTTTGGCGATTGGTGGGGTGGTGGGGACGGAAGGGTTGGTGCTGCTGTTGGAGGAGACGGTGGAAGTCTTTCTGTTGGAGTGTGTGTGGTGGGGAGGTGTTGGGGGGGTGGAGGCACATAAACAGCTGCACCTGCTGCTGCGGCGCACACTGCCACAGTTAATGATATCGGATGATATCATTAGGCAAAGTGCTCATAAACAGATGTTGGAGGCGCTGCCTAAACAGTGTCAGCTGAGCCGGTTTGCATTTCTGCGAACATATTATTTATATAGGCCGTTTAAGTTTGTTATGTTAATAACCCCTCTGTTAACATGCAGAATGTGGCACGGGAAGAGTTTAACGGCACCGCGGCGCCTCGGCGAAACCTCGGAGGCTGATCAGGGCTGACAAGAGACCGGCCGAGTCTGATCCGCATTCTCCCGAGCTCTCATCTACACCAGGAAATGATCCTAATTTCAAATTACGACGTAATTAGAAACGATCCTATTTAGTAAATTCAACATGGAAAATGTCTGATTTTTATACAAGTTTTAGACCAGATGCAGGTGAGTCTCCTGCTGGTTATTTCAGAGTACTGCAGGCTCACTCCAGAAACGTGTTAAAGGGATAGTTCAGGTGTTTTTCACTGTGGTTGTATGAGGTACTTCTCCATAATGTACAACCTACAGAAGATGGAGTGGACGAGAGTAGCAGCAACACCGATTTTAGACGCTAAAAGAAATCAGTTTAAGTGTAAGCCATATTTGGATTATTTATTTATATCTACGGGAGGTGAACCAGTAATTTTACCTGTGCAATTTTGGTGTTTTAAAGGGTTAGTTTAGATTCACTAGAGTCTCACAAAAACACAAACAAACTAACCGAAGGAGGCAGCGGTAGACCAGCGACTCACATATTCTGCCAGGTAAAATTACTGTTTCTGTCAATGGAGTCTGGTGGCGTAGAAGAGAGTTCAGGTCCCCGTAGGAAAGAGCTGTGACAGTAAGGTAAGAGTGGTGTAAATATTCTGAATATAGCTTACACTTAAAATAATTTCTTTTCTCATCCAACACAACGCTGCTTACTGAAACACGATCTGAGTGGAGGAACGTCACCGCCGCACGTCGGCCGGATGTCCGGATCATCATTTTCAAGATTATTTTTCCAGCTCCGTGTTGGAGGGATGTTTGAACAGACTGAAAGGTGTTTTTAGCTTCACTATGTTTGTGCTGCAGGAGGAAGAGGTAAAAACTCTCCACAAACGTTTGATTCACATCAGGTTCACTTGAACTAAAACCATCACTTCCTCTCCCTCCTTCTTCTTCCTCTCTTCATTTTCCACAGCTGACGTGCACTACTGCCACCTTCTGCTTCGGAGGTGGTTTAAAGGAAGACAAAACTGCCCTGAATATCAGTCTTCCTGCAGTTTTAACTCCACACATTGTAAAACTGCTTCAAGTTAAAAGCCATAATCACTTGTCTTGTCTGAGAGGCTTTTAATATGAAGGATAACAGGAAGTGTTGAGTTTGAAAACATATTTAAATATTTAAACTTTTTCTTTTTGCTTTTAACACATAGTGGAGTTACCCTTACAAAGTACGCACAGTTACACGCAGTATGCATACATACTACTTCATCGCCTTGAACTTTGACCTTCTTGCTCATGTGATGCCTTCAAGTGCGGTCGTGTTTACGAGCTTGTGACGTGTTTGCTGACGTTGTGAGAAATGGTGGAGCCCGTGGAAGTTCATTTATCGGTGCATAATAAGTTAAGAATGTACAGTATTAATTTTCAGTATTTAATTTTCTTTGTTAGGGAGAATGAGAAAGTAAACTAAGGAAACCAGGCATTATAACTTACTGCTAAATGTGCATTTTTCTTTACTGACTATGGTTTTGATTTAACATTAAGTTATACACATTTGAAGTATTTACTGCACGTAGACATATTTTTGAGCTGGGGCTTTCAATCGATTAAAATTGAACGTCCATGATTGAGCGCAAGTTAATCACACATTTTTATCTGTTCAAAATGAACCTCACAGGAACATCTGCCAAGTATTTACTACTCTTATCAACATGGGAGTGGACAAATATGCTGCTTTATGTAAATACAGCACATGTATACTGTATATTTATTAATGCAAATTAATTAAGAAGACAAAATAGAACAGATATTGTCCATAAACCCTCGCAGGTATTGCATTTATCATAAAAAATACGCTCAAACTGCAGCCCAACAGGCTACAACAGCTGTCAGTGTGCTGACTTGACTATGACTTGACCCAAACTGACTATGATTATCATAAAGTGGGCATGTCTGTAAAGGGGAGACTGGTTGGTGCCCATAGGACCCATTTACATTCACACATCTGGAGGTCAGAGGTCAAGGGTCCTATTTTACTTAGCCTCCTACATGATGAGCTGATATGACATCTCAAGTTGCGTGAATGCGTGAAAACAAATTATCACGTTAACTCTGACAGCCTTAATCTGAACATTTTGTATTGCGAAGCCTGTATTGAGTACAAATCTACACTTTCTGTCTGTTCTCTCTCGCAGCGTCAGCACAGATGTAAGTTTACCGTTTGGTGCAGCAGCAACATGAATATAAATATATATACGGGCTCGGTGCACCTTGGAGGAGGAGAGCATCGCGCCTCACTTTTAAACAGCACTCGTACACGTGTTAACAGATTTATGTAAAAGGTTAACGTCCTTGTGTTATTCTGCTCAGGCGCAGCCATTTCACCCCCCTCTCCCCCACCACCTCCACCTCCCTGGCTGGAAAAAAGGGGGAACAGGCGCCCATTTCCCTGCCACCATTATGCTCATTTGTCCTGTCAAGAGAATGACAGGCCGGTTGACTCTTCCCCAGATACGACCATTAGGTAACGCTCTGTCATCTGACAGCGAGGCATTCTGCCGCTCCCTAAAAACCCCCTAATTATTTCCTTCGCCAGAGACAGGCGGTGGCGGGTAGGTAATTTTTAACCTTTCACGTGCACCTGGGGAACCCTCCTCCGGGGAGCCAAGGTGCCTGTGTGGCATTCAGTCATCAAAACATGACCTTTTATGGCCGTTCGGAGAGCAGTTGGCACCGGGTGCCACGCGCCGGCTAATGCTAATGTTGATGACTAATTTATGCATCAGCCGACCGCATCTGCAGCAAGTTTAGGGGAGCAACAATGTGTGATGGAGCGGTGAGAGGGGAGGCGAGGGAGGAGGGGGCAGCGGTGCAGAGCGAGCAGAGGTGAAAGGCATTTTGGGGGAAGGGGTGGGGCTTTGGAGACACCCGGTAGCCTGGCACGGCAGGGAATTGAGGGGGCTAATTATGTTGCAGGGAATACATTCGGCGTGACCGGCGAGCCTTTTTAGAATTTGTCGAGCGCAATCTGACTAACGTGGCTGACCTTTACTTTTTTTAGCCCAAATTGCGGGAGACCACAGAGCGTGCACGATGTGTGCATATTCTATGACCTCATTGGCTTTTTTCTTGTGTGGCCGAATACTGCCGAGCACCTTTCCTCCCCGAGAACGAGGGATTTCACATATCAGCTCATCACACGTGTATTATAAAGTTTATAGTAGATGTGGACGACTACTCCCTGTAGACTGACGACAAATTATGTTTCCCTGAATATAGTTTAGTTGAATTGGAACATAATTATACAGTACAGTAGCTAAATATGAAGCTACAGCCAGTTAGCTTAGCTTAGCATAAAGACTGGAAACAGGGGGGAACTGCTAGCCTCGCTCCTGAAGAAAGGAAACAAATCAAGAGCACTTCTAAAGTAAATGTCCATTTGTAGTTACATCTCTGAAAAGCAATGCACTGTAATTCATATATATGTCCCACAAAATCAATTTGTATGTCACCCATGTAATCGTGAACCAGGAAGTATAACGAGCGCTGCGTAGGGAGGATTTATTTTAGCTAAATATGAAGCTACAGCCAGTTAGCTTAGCTTAGCATAAAGACCGGAAACAGGGGGGAACTGCTAGCCTCGCTCCTGAAAACAAGAGCACTTTTAAAGTCCATTTGTAGTTATACCTATGAAAAGCAATGCATTGTAATTCATATATATATCCCACAAAATTGTCAATCAAAATTTGTATGTCACCCATGTAATCGTGAACCAGGAAGTATAACGAGCGCTGCGACAAATGCGAAACTTGCGGAACATATCAAATAAAAAACTGCATGAGGGTACGCTGGGAATAATTATAAATAAATGTTATTTGATTAAAAGAAATATTACAGCATATAAAAGCGAGAAGGCGCGAACGCCTCCTGCTCTGCCAGCCTGTCTGAGCGATGGCGACGGAGGTGACGCAGGCATTTATGCGGGGAGGATGAAATACAAAAAGACGCGTCCTCGGGCTTTACAGTCAGCTGACAGAAGCGCTGCATGTTTGTAATCTCCCCCCAAATTCCTGCAAGTCCATAAATTGTTATTATCACGAAGCGTTTGGCGGAGCAGACAAATGGAGGTGTTGTGGTGAAGATGAGATGAATTTCATGCGAAGCTAATCGGATCAAAAGTAAGTGATGGTGCTGTGCTGCTTGACGATTTGTATGAATCAGGCCTCCTCTGCTCGCCGCGTTTGTATATCCATTGTCAGCCAGAGAAAGATGCTGATGAACTCTTTGTTTAGACAAATCAGGAAATTACTTATTTTGCCCGGAAAGTGCGATTTTTTATTTTTCCCTCTCACATGTGGAGAAAGGTCACGGCGGAGTGTTTCCCTCGGAGCAACAATAAAACACAAGTAAACACAAAGCAAGACGGATTCAAGCCGGCGAACGTTCGTGCAGCCATTAGTGATTTATACTCGGTTTCTAATCCCTCGCTCCGGCCGCCCTGCTGCCATTAAGCCTCCAAATTACATGTTCTATCAAGAGCAGCCGCTCTCACCTGAGTATTGGATTACTGAAATAAAATATGAATAATTAATACTGAGAAATAGGTTCCTGGCAACAGGAATGGCTGCAATTAAATAATGAGCATTATGTTTCTTCTTCTGTTTTTTCTCTCCTCCTCCTCCTCCTCCTCCGGTGTCGTTTGATCTTCTCGGGTATCTCTACCAGGGGAGTCGGTGCATCCTCTTCTTCTTCGTTGGTTCCTCCTTGGCTGGGTTGACTCCCCTGGCCACTGGGGCGAGAGACCTGCCTTCCGCCTGTGTTCTCTATTCTTCCTCCTCCTCTCCTCTTCATCTTGTTTTTTCCTTTAATAAGCTGCCGTTAAATAAATTAGAAAATACCCACCCAGGGGTGATCAGACGGCCACAAACCCTTGTCATCTGTCTCCCGGCGCTGCCAGGCAAAAGAGAGCAAGGGAGGGAGGGAGGAGAAGAGCCAGGATTTCTTCTTCTTCATCTTTTTCTTGGTATTCTGTCAGAGGTGAGAGGGAGGAAGAGCGAGGATGGTTTTCGCCCTGCCAGACAACCGAAGGCGATCCGCCATTTGCTGAGAAAAAAAAATTCCATACATCCATATTTATTTAATGCAGCAAGGGAATACATAAGGAGGTGAGGAAGGAAGGGAAGGAGACAGACAGAGAGAGAGGAGGGGAAAAAAACTTTGCTACATATGGAGTGCTTCTTACAACTAATCAGCAGACTGTTGGTGATTGGGGCCGCGGGCGCCAGGTTGGCTCCAACCAGAGTTAGCACAGTGCCCAGGTCTTTGCTGCAGGCTGCACAGGTTGGCCTCAACTCTGCTGGGGAGCAGATGGCGAGCCAAAGCTTGTAGTCACACTTACCTTCCCCACTAAATCCCTAATCCCTCCGTGGACGCTCCTCCAAGGCAGGTTTTTGGAGGCAGAAATAGGGGTTACAATCTGGACCGGCGCAGCGCCTGCCAAAACACTCACAACACAGAAATGCAAATTAACTTATTTGTGTTGTCCGCCGGCCAAGGCGCCACTTCTTTTGCGAGTAATTAAGATACCTTGAAAAATATTTGTAAAAGATCAATAATTTGAAATGGACAAATAACAATGCAGAGAAAGAGAGAGCGGAAGAATAAACGAGGGGCGTGGAGGATGTTTTTTTTTATTGTGGTGTTTAACCCCTCCTCTCCATCTGCAGCCGCCAATCACTCCCTCCTTCACCTACAGACTCGAAAAAACTAGTCCCTCAGGTGTCGTCGGCGGCGACCTCCTGAGCCGTTTGATTCCAGCCACTGGAAGTGGACGTCAAACACGCGCAGCGTTTCTGTTGAATGTTCCTTTAAAGCCGGCAGCTTGAGGCCGCACAAAAAACAGAAAAGCAAGCGCCCCCTGAATCAGTAACTGTTAGAGGAGGCGTAGGAGCCTCGGTGACACCTTTCAGCTGTGCTAGTTGGCTGGTGCTTAAGCTACGCGCTAACACACACACACACACACACACTCTGTTATTAGCCTGGTGTCAGCAGCACTAAATGGGCTGCAGATGTTAATACACTGTTTTAGATACAGTGGCAGGAAAAAGAGGCAGAGACCCATTCAGACGCAGAATAACTGGAGAGAAACGCATTCATTAGTGAAGAACACGCGCTGGATAATAATTCAGAGGTGACGCATTATAAACAGCGCTGTTTAAACACAGTGGGCATGTTTAAAATGTTAGAAACAGGCAGCTTTTACTTCTGTCTCAGTTTACTACATCAGTCAGAGTCACAAGAGGCTTTTTGTTGAAGTCAGCAGGACATTTCATCCAATCCTTCATTTATATTTAATAAGTAAAAAAGAGATTTCCATGCATTTGGCTCTTGCGATTGTCTCACAGGTCTCCGACGCTTCAATTAAACTGGAAATTGAGGGATCGTCAACTTATTTCTATATGTTTCAGTGTGAATCTAGTTTTTTAAGGCTTGTTAAGGTGGATCATTTTTTAGCTAGATGACATACAGGTTGCTCTGTATTTGCCAGTATTACATGGATGTTAAAACAACATCAAACACAACAACTTGCTTTTGCAAAAGGTTAAAAATGTAAAATTAAAATGATTGAACATGTGATTAATATTCAAATTCACTTTTTCTTGCTGTTAGCTTCCCCACTAGCTAAATTCAGCATGCTAAAAAACTAAAATCTGTACACCCGACACCCAACCTGTGCAAACTGGATGTGATTATCCTGGTCAAAGTTAAATTAAAATTAAATAATATGTTTATGCCTACGTAAACGTACATTTTTGTCAAATTACTATGAGTGTATAAGTAGATCCAGGTTTATTTTAATTTTTTTATTTTATATTTACGTTGTAAAATTTTATTCTGTTGTCATTTTAATAACCAACAATTTGTATTTAATTTGTACAATTTTATATTTTATTAATTACTTATTTCATTGTATTTAATTTGTATAATTTTATTACTTATTTTATTGAATTTATTTGTAGAATTTTATATTTTATTAATTACTTATTTTATTGTATTCAATTTGTATAATTTTATTAGATTTTATTATTATCTTTTTACTGATTTTAGTCCATTAAATTTGTATAATTTTATCCTATTTTACTGTTTTATTAATCTATTTTGTAAAAACTTGACTTTTACTTCAGCTATTTTAATATTATTTTTATTATAGCTTTTGATTTTGTTTTTATTAATTTTTTCTCATTTTATTATCTCACATGCATTGGTCTCAAAATTGTCAAATTGCTGAATTATTTTGTGTTTTCTGTTGATTTCAAGGTTCACACTTGTTCTGTGTTATTTCGGCCGGTCACTCTGAACTGTATGTAACTGTATTGATTTAGTTATCTAGAAGAGCATCAAAAACATGAATAACTGTTGTTGTATGTATTAACCTGCGATAGAAAGCTCAGTCCTATAATCCTTTACTTCACATTTGGATTATATCTTTAAAACGTGAACCTATTTGAGTGAAAGCGACTCTGTGAAAAAGCTCCGTCTTTACTGGTATTAAACTGTGCTGGTGTCGCGTCGTCCTCCAGCAGCACTCAGCCCTGAACAGTAAGTCTGAGAGGGTCTGAAAGGCCTCCGGGACCAGCCAGGCGGATCAAACGACCTCCCCAGTATCCCACCAGATGTCCTTACTGGGACGAGTTCAGATGGTCCCAGTGAGCGGCGACGGAAAGGTCAGAGTCACACAGTGGGTTAAACTGGACCCATCATGACGCTGGGCAGCACCGGCCCGCTCATCGGCAGGGATTATTTCAATTAGGGCTCACGCTGGCTGAACGCGGGATTACAACCAGGTTTAGAGTGGCGGGATGCATCTGCACACGCTCAGACGGCGCCCACAGATTATACGGCTGAAATGGGACAGCCATAATTAGTATTAACATGAGAAGCCTTTTTCTATAAAAAGACATATTTTAGAAAATATTCTGAAATGTGTTGCATACAGAGAACATATCTAACTTATTTTTATTGGTTAGTTACATTTTTTAAATATTTTATTAGCTTTAATTTCTTTAAATTTGTTCTTAATAATTTTCACATTTATTTTGGATTAGTTTTTAATATATATCTTGTATATAAAAGTTGCTATATAAGTGCAACAATATTTAAAGTGGGATGAGCTGTCTTTTTTTTTTTTTTTAAATTTTGCTTCATTATTCTTACAAGCTGCACTGAAAATGGGTCAAACAAATTTGCCCTTTGACCTCTGACAGTTGAATTAATCCCTTTTAGTCATTCTTTGCACTCCCACACATTCTTGCACTATTTAACACAATGTGTGCATCGTCTAAAATAACAGCCTGACCTGTTTACAGGTTTAGCGACCAGAAAGTTTAGCTTTGTTTTCCTTCTCTTAGCTGCATGTCGATGTGTTCTCCGCTCAATGAGTAATTACAGAGAAAGCTCGTGGAAACATACTTGGCAAATAGAGCTAATTAAGTAACTTTAAATTTGTTCAAATCATCCTGATCCACTCTGACTGACAGCAGAGCATGTATTCTGCACCATGATGTTTACACTGAGTGAAGTATTCAAATTCATATAGGACATATCTGGTATCCTCAAAAACTCATCTCCACAACACCTTGAATACATTTCTGTGGGTTTGTGCAAATGTACGGCATGACATTATATTTAACTAAATGTGACCTTCACTTGGGGTTCGGTGTCTTACTCAAGGACACTTTGACACGTCAGCCTGATCTCAAACGAAGGTGTATAAATACCACGACATTACCAGGACGTTATGCATGTAATGAGGACACATTTTTACGGCACTAAACAAAACTATGGTGACATCCGCACTGAGATTTCAGCAACAAAACCACTTAGTTAGGTTAAGGAAAACTTCAAATGAGTACATAATTTAAGTGAAATACATACAAGACATACGAAAACAACGTAACATATTTCTTTATGGCAGACCGCTGCTGTGTTTAACAGTTTGTTGCTGTGTTTAACAGTTTGTTGCTGTGTTTAACAGTTCGTTGCTGTGTTTAACAGTTCGTTGATATGTTTAACAGTTTGTTACTATGCTTAACAGTTCATTGCTATGTTTAACAGTTTGTTGCTATATTTAACAGTTTGTTGTTATGTTCGTTGCTATGGTAAACAGTTTGTTACTATGTTTAACAGTTCATTGCTATGTTTAACAGTTTGTTGCTATATTTAACAGTTTGTTGTTATGTTCGTTGCTATGGTAAACAGTTTGTTACTATGCTTAACAGTTCATTGCTATGTTTAACAGTTTGTTGCTATATTTAACAGTTTGTTGTTATGTTCGTTGCTATGGGAAACAGTTTGTTACTATGTTTAACAGTTCATTGCTATGTTCGTTGCTATGTTTAACAGTTTATTGCTATGTTCGTTGCCATGTTTAACAGTTCGTTGCTAAGTTCGTTGCTATGGTAAACAGTTCGTTGCTACGTTTAACAGTTTGTTACGATGTTTAACAGTTCATTGCTATGTTTAACTTTTTTTCCTTTAATTATATTCAGTTTGTTGCTATGTTTAAAAGTTCATTGCTATGTTTGTTGCTATGGTAAACAGTTTGTTGCTATGTTTAACAGTTTGTTACTATGTTTAACAGTTCATTGCTATGTACGTTGCTATGTTTAACAGTTCATTGCTATGTTTGTGACTATGTTTAACAGTTTGTTACTATGTTTACCAGTTCATTGCTATGTTTGTTGCTATGTTTAACAGTTTGTTACTATGTTTAACAGTTCATTGCTATGTTCGTGCTATGTTTACCATTTTATTGCTATGTTCGTTGCTATGTTTAACAGTTCATTGCTATGTTCGTTGCTATGGTAAACAGTTTGTTGCTATGTTTAACAGTTTGTTACTATGTTTAACAGTTCATTGCTATGTACGTTGCTATGTTTAAAAGTTCATTGCTATGTTCGTGCTATGTTTACCAGTTCATTGCTATGTTTGTTGCTATGTTTAACAGATTGTACTATGTTTACCAGTTCATTGCTATGTTTGTTGCTATGTTTAACAGTTTGTTGCTATGTTTAACAGTTCATTGCTATGTTCGTTCCTATGTTTAACAGTTTGTTGCTATGTTTAACAGTTCATTGCTATGTTCGTTCCTATGTTTAACAGTTTGTTGCTATGTTTAACAGTTTATTACTATGTTTAACAGTTCATTGCTATGTTCGTTGCTATGTTTAACAGTTTATTACTATGTTTAACAGTTCATTGCTATGTTCATTGCTATGTTTAACAGTTTATTACTATGTTTAACAGTTCATTGCTATGTTCGTTCCTATGTTTAACAGTTTGTTGCTATGTTTAACAGTTCATTGCTATGTTCGTTGCTATGTTTAACAGTTTGTTGCTATGTTTAACAGTTCATTGCTATGTTCGTTGCCATGGTAAACAGTTCATTGCTGTATAACAGTTTGTTACAATGTTTAACAGTTCATTGCTATGTTCATTGCTATGTTTAACAGTTTGTTGCTATGTTTAACAGTTCGTTGCTATGTTTGTTGGTATGGTAAACAGTTTATTGCTATGTTTAACACTTCGCTAATATGTTTAACAGTTTGTTGCTATGTTCGTTGCTGTATTCAACAGTTCGTTACAAAGCTTAACAGTTCATTGCTATGTTTAACAGTTTGTTGCTATGTTTAACAGTTTATTACTATGTTTAACAGTTCATTGCTATGTTCGTTGCTATGTTTAACAGTTTATTACTATGTTTAACAGTTCATTGCTATGTTCATTGCTATGTTTAACAGTTTATTACTATGTTTAACAGTTCATTGCTATGTTCGTTCCTATGTTTAACAGTTTGTTGCTATGTTTAACAGTTCATTGCTATGATCGT
Organism: Pterois miles; assembly: GCA_947000775.1. Classification (NCBI taxonomy): domain Eukaryota; kingdom Metazoa; phylum Chordata; class Actinopteri; order Perciformes; family Scorpaenidae; genus Pterois; species Pterois miles. Next base: position 1,833,801 of record CAMQGK010000500.1, on the reverse strand, counting down.
TGCTATGTTTAACAGTTTGTTGCTATGTTTAACAGTTCATTGCTATGTTCGTTGCCATGGTAAACAGTTCATTGCTGTATAACAGTTTGTTACAATGTTTAACAGTTCATTGCTATGTTCATTGCTATGTTTAACAGTTTGTTGCTATGTTTAACAGTTCGTTGCTATGTTTGTTGATATGGTAAACAGTTTATTGCTATGTTTAACACTTCGCTAATATGTTTAACAGTTTGTTGCTATGTTCGTTGCTGTATTTAACAGTTCGTTACAAAGCTTAACAGTTCATTGCTATGTTTAAAAGTTTGTTACTATGTTTAACAGTTCGTTGCTGTGTTCAACAGTTGTTACTATGTTTAACAGTTTGTTGTTATGTTTAACAATTCGTTGCTATGTTTAACAGGTTGTTGCAATAGGTGCAGTTCTGATGTCAGACTCTGGAAGACCATTTTTGTGTCACATTGTTGATTTCTTAAGAAAGCAGCCGTGTAATAAGCAGGATAATGTGCAGCTAGCGGGTCATTGTTGTGGAATAAACCCCTTCAGGACAATGCAAGATCCGTCCACATCAGGTCAGGATCCCCGTCGGGGTTCATTTCACAACAGCGACCTCGCTGCACATCATCCCTCACTTATTCTGCGTCGCCAATGCTGAGCGTTGCATATTTACGTGGATGCATTCACACTGAAAATTGACACGCCAAAAGCAAGAACGACGCTAAATGCCTTGCATATCATCATGTGGACAGGTGGAGAGCCGAGAACCAAACCAGCAACACCACTATTAATGAGTGATCTGTGAACTTTATGTACTACTTTCAATTTTGAGAATATACTTGATCAAGAGACACCTGATAGAAGTAGAGCGGTGGAAATAAAACTGCAGATTTTTCACACTGTTACTACATGTGAAGCTGATTAAGACAGTGAAGCTGTCGCCCTGACCTCTGACCTCTCTGTGGAAGACATAACAGATAAAATCACCCCTACGGGGATCAATAACACAACACAACTCTTATCAAAGCTACTTGTTAAAATCAGTAAAATGAGGGAAAAGGGGGGTCCTCCCAGAGGGATAATTACCTCCCATCTCTTCTTCTTTGCTATTCATAGATGTGCTGCTGCTATTATTGGCAGAGAAGAAGAAGGAAGGTGGTATCACATATTGAGTGAAGAGCATCTTGAGGATCATGAAAGGTAAAACCAGCCAATGAGAGACTATTAGCCTCTGCCCCCTGCGCTGTATGCATGGCATGATTTGGACATGAATAGCATTACCGCACGGCCGGCGTTAGCATTCACGGCGGCGACCGGCGACTCCGTCTGGCATTTCACCTGCGGACGGTCCGGATTGATTAAGATGCGTCGGAGGAGACGCGGCAAAGCCTCACCTAATTGGCCCCGGAGTCGGCCCTAATTCCTGATTCTCAGGGACGTCCACATTTCAAAGCAGCGGCCGGATCAATTAATGGACCGGTAATGTGTCTCATTTTCATACAAGGCGAGAGTCTTGGGTCGGGAAAATCAGATATCAGCCACCTTCAACTGAGCACGGCGAGAATCACACGTTATGTGAGGGAGAATTCAATATGAGAGCAAACAGCAAAATGAATATTTTTTTTGTCTGGCTGTTATTTCTTCTCAACATTTTTTACTTTAACTCATCTCATTCAAAAAGTGGCTCTATGTTGTTTTGGTTGTGCATTTCACATCCTGATATCACGTCTTCCTCTGTGCCATAGAGCTCCATTTATAACCATGAACACACACTGTATCCCACATACACCATCCTGCTGCCACTACATGGATTACTTCCTACTGTTTATTTTCCTAATTTTGTGTTTATTTCCTATGACTGTCAGTTACAGCTCATTACATGCACACTGTCTTTCAAAATAGACTTCTGTCTTCACAGCAAACTACTTAGTTAGGTTAAGGAAAGATCGCGGTTTGGGTTAAAATAACTTTGGAAGTGGTGTAATTTAAGTACAGAAGTTGCATGACAAAGAAATCAACATTGACGTGTGGTTTCATGGTTTCATCATAGACTGTATATAAGAAGTGGACGTAGTCGGTGTGACATCACCCATCGGTTTGTGGACTGCACTTCTGAGGTCTTGAGTTTGGCAATTTGGCAGGTAGGTTTTGGCCGTCGCCTTCTTGGTTTTTGGCTGTCGCCATGTTGGTTTTTGGCCGTTGCCATCTTGGTTTTTAGCCGTCGCCATCTTGGTTTTTAGCCGTTGCCATCTTGGTTTTTAGCCATCGCCATCTTGGTTTTCAGCCATCGCCATCTTGGTTTTTAGCCATCATCATCTTGGTTTTTAGCCGTCGCCATCTTGGTTTTTGGCTGTCGCCATCTTGGTTTTTGCCCGTCGTCATCTTGGTTTTTGGCCGTTGCCATCTTGGTTTTTGCCCGTCGCCACCTTGGTTTTTAGCTGTCACCATCTTGGTTTTTGCCCGTCGCCATCTTGGTTTGTGCCGTCGCCATCTTGGTTTTAAGCTGTCGCCATCTTGGTTTCTGTCCGTCGCCATCTTGGCCAGAATATTACAATCAATTTTTATGACCTGAAAACACACTGTGAAAGGTCTGAACTTCTACCACGAAAATATGAGCAACTCCTAGACCGGACAACACTGTGGTAGCGACCTGACAATCACAACTTAGCCCCGCCCTCAAGCATCCCCTGCTTTATGGTCTATTTGACTCTTAATGGACCGTAATTCACTAAATGAACATCATGCTGTATTGAAGAAGACCTGAAACTAGTGACTGAGAACATAAACTCATGTTTACAATGTTTACTGAGGTAATAAATCAAGTGAGAAGTAGGCTTATTTTCTCATAGACTTCTACACAATCAGACCAGAGGAGTCGCCCCCTGCTGGCTATTAGAAAGAAGTTTAAGGCAGACCTGGAGTTGCCCACTAAGTTTAAAAGTCTGGTATTTTTTGACCCACTCATCCACCCCGACCTCCTCCCTATGCTGCATTTGTCGCTCTTTCTACTTCCTGGTTCAAGGATCACATATGCATTGATTTTGCAGGATATATATACACAAATTACAGTGCATTACTTTTCTCAGGTACAGCTACAAACGGTGTATGAGAACGGCCTGGTTAAAGTAACATCTACTAAAAACTGCAGTGTTCTACTGAAACAACAATCCCAATCTCACTGATTAACTCACTGGAGACTAGAAGTTGTCTTGGATTTTGCTTATTTTAATTTCATAATATGGCCAAGTGTTGTCTTTTTGACGGCTGCATTAGAGTAAACTGAATTTACCAGACTTTTCAAGCTGTTCTACTATGTACATTTATCCACTTAGTCATTTTATCTACATTACTGATGATTATTCATCAAAAATCTCATTATGTAAATATTGGCACCCTAATAATCATCCCTATAATATCAGTCCAATATCAATATGAAGGTATTTGGTAAAACATATCTGACCACACAGCCATTGAAAACACTAGCTAACATATAGAAGCTGCATTGTGACACAAAAGACTCTTAAAATTATCAAATCATTAAGGACCATGAAATGATTTATAGCTTAAAAGATATTTTGCATGACAATATGCATTCGATTTTATTCCTGCAAGCTCTCCAGCCGGACACGGTTGATTTGTAGTAAAATCCCAGCACCTACTGTTAGATTGGGAGGTGTAGCAGAGTCGCTGGCAGCGTTTCCCTGCTCCGACTCTGACAGCCGTAACCACACAGCACTTCAAGGTGGAGCAAGGTAGCTACACCCCTGCTGTTTGCTCAACGGCAGCCTGTTTGAAATATGAATGAGCAGCCCGTCTATACATCATGTTAGCTGACATGTTGTATTAAAATTTATGAACGACTTCATCAAAAAGCACTTTCTGCCAGACAGATTTGCCCTGACATCGGAGTTACATGGCTGGTTGGAGCCTCAGATAAATGTGTGTGTGTCAGTGGCTAAGTGTGAAATTATGTGCACGGTGTGCCAGTGTGTGTGCACTATATGTGTGTGTGTGTTCAGGAAATCTGCAGCCTCACAAAGAAAAGACGTTTTAACGCAATAAAGGGAACGAAGCAAAACAGAGCTGCAACCATTAATCGATTAGTTGTCAACTATTAAATTAATCCGTTAATCAGTTTGAGCCATTTTTGAAAGAAAAATTTAAATTCTCTGGTTTCTGCTTCTTGAATGTGAATATTTTCTAGTTTTTTGAGACTGAATATCTTTGAGTTATGGGCAAAACAAGACATTTGAGGATGTCGTCTTGGACATTTTCTGACATTTTAGAGACAAAACTAATAGATTAATCAAGAAAATAATATACAGATTAATCAAAAATGAAAATTATCATGAGTAAAATAAAGCAAACATGATGTTAATAAAGTGTTTGAATCAGGTTGGATGAGATTATGCTACAAAAACATGATAATATTGCTAATATCTGTGTTCTTCAAGGCCTTAAATCCACATAATTATATGGCTATTTGGATCAATTCTAAACCTAAGAAAGATATTCCCTCCAAAAAAACGGTGTATACAATATACAGTGTATCTCTATGGAGGGAATCAGTGGATTAAGATTAAAAATAATATAAAAAAATAATAATAATAACTTGAAAACCATTAAATTAACTGATAAAAGTGAACAAAACTCAACAGAAACTAGTTAATGTGTGTGTGTGTGTGTGTGTGTGTGTGTGTGTGTTTGGGTTATGAAATAATACCTGTCATCTGCCGACTGCTGAACCCTGAAAAGGGGGCAGGTTTTCCAGGTCAGCCCGCCATCTGTCCGCGCAGCCCTCTCCTGTTCCCACACATTAGCACCTGATTGGCTGGAACCGGGGGTGGGCGGGGCCACTCACAGCCTCACAGTCACATGCAGTCACACAGTGGCTGAGGAGCTCACGCTGTGCACGCCGACAAGTGCAGGAACCTACAGTACACGAGCACGGACACACACAGGTGAATGAAAACGTTCCAGCTATATTGAAATCGTGAGTTTAAAGCAAATTATTGCACATTTCTGACAATGTGTGACAGTAAATAAACACAATCAATATTTTAAGCACTGACCCCCCCACTAGGGGCCAACAAAACTTCACGGTATCACAGCATTTCATTCATTTCTGTGGTGAAAACTAAATGGACTTATTATTTTTACAGTTTGGATTATTATTTAAGATATAACTGATAAAAAGTGTGCAGTTAAAACAAACAACGAGACTGAAAAAAGAAGCCTATTAACTATGTATGATTGTTAAAAATTAAGGCTGTCAATCAATAAAAATTATTGTGCAAAATGTACCTTAAAGGGAGATTTGTCAAGTATTTAACACTCTTAGCAGCATGGGAGTGGACAAATATGCTGCTTTATGCAAATGTATGTATATATTCATTATTAGAAATCAATTAATAACACAAAACCATGACAAATATCGTCCAGAAACGCTCACAGGTTCTGACTTTAGCATAAAAATATGCTCAAATCATAACATGGCAACAGCTGTCAGTGTGCTGACTTGACTATGACTTGATCCAAACTGCATGTGATTACCATAAAGTGTCTGTAAAGGGGAGACTGGTGGGGACCCAGAGAACCCATTTACATTCACACATCTGGAGGTCAGAGGTCAAGGGACCCCAAAACGGCCATGAGAGTTTTTCCTCGCCAAAATTTAGTGTGAGTTTGGAGCGTTATTTAACCTCCTTAGCGACAAGCTCGTCTGACCTGGTTGGTACCGATGGATCCATCAGGTTTTCTAGTTTTATATGATACCACTATCTTCACTCTAAAACCCTGACATAACTTATGGTATATCTGCAATGATAATCTTATCTTCACAATATCGCAACTTTTTGTGGCTGTTTTTTACACGCACTTAAATAAACAGGCAACGATTTCTTTTCTCAAGTTATTAAACTTCTTAATCACCATGTACATAAGATATACGATCCCTGCTATCACATGAAGAAAGGTCTCTTTGTCACATAGACTTACGAGCTATACTTAATTATTTTTTCCACACTTTTTATTGCTGATATTTACTCCTCATCCCTGTCTTATTTATTCCTTGCATATATGTGTGTAGTGTTAAACTTTAAATAGAAAGCATGAATAATGACAATAAACTTCTTGAATCTTGACTATGAAAGCAGGTTAATATGACATTAGTATCTTCTAGCTTTGAAACTGAGCTGCTACAACCATCACGTTCTCTAAACGTTTTACGGACATGCAATGTAAAGATTTCAGACAGCATTTGTTGTGGAAGCAGGTCACACATGCCGGCTGAGGACTGTTTGGTTTTTGACAGCTGGCATATTAATTTTCCAAAATTTCATATAAAATGTGGCTTGGATCTGCGGTTGTGTTTCCACGTATTGTTTCCTGATATGTAATATTTACACGCAGCCTGTCATGAAATCACTGATGAGCAGAGATGGAGGTCAAATGATAGATAACTGTGCACATTTTTATTTTGTAATGTATAAAAAAACAGAGGCTCCCTCTCTCCATCCTTCCCTCCCTCCCTTCCTCCCTCGCTAGTTCAGCTGTCTGGTCAATGGGACCGGGGCAAGTAGCCAAGCATGTGCAGCCAAACTCCTCCTCCTCCCCCCTTCCTCCCCCATCCAGACGGCCTCCTGTTCAGCTGCGCCGCTCGCCGCAGGTTCCAGCCAGGTCAGATGTTCAACACGAGCGACAACATGTTCGCTCCTCACCGCTGTTTACCGCCGGGCTGTCAGCTCCGGCGCACGGCGACGGAGAGGACTCGCGTTGACGACTCAAAATCTCTGCAGCGAAACCCAAACGAATGAAGTCCTGCTAATTAAACATGAACTCACCGCAGCTTTTATAGACTTGCGGTGTAGCTGAGGATCCTCCTTGATAACACAATGTGGATACACATGCTGTGGAGAGAGAGTGATTATTGGAGGTTTACAATCAGATTTTAAATCAAAATTTAAAGAAATGAGGACAACGGAGATCGCTGGGTGGAATATGATAATAAAAGGACAAAAGTCTCATTCAAATATAATCCAAGTTTAAACACACGTCTTCATCAGGACAATGACCCTTATTACCAGGTAAAATAAAGGCATTTAAATTTTGACTCTACTGTGTACTTGGGATTATTTACATTTTCTACTGTTGCAGTGAGCCCTTGATGGAGATCTGTTTGCCTTTGCATCCAGGCGACAGAAACATAAACATATTAGCTGCAAGATTAACGTTGATGTGATATTCAATCCTTTGGGATGTACAGTAAGTATGCGTCATTTTGTTTGTGCACTCTGATTTTTACCATCGAGTGAATACAAACCGGGTGAACGGGTCAAGAGCAGGAAGGTAAAAGGTCACTCTGGACTTGAAATGAGCAGTGAAGGTTATCCTAACCTGTGAACACACAGACTTGGACTGATCTGCAGGATATCTGAGCTGCAGAAGTCGGCGTCTTTTAGCGATAGAGGGGTTTCAGTAGGGGAGGAACTAGAACTTCAGAGGAAAAATAACAGAAACAAAGACGATGCAAACTTTAAGTCCTTAAAATTTCACTTCTGGTTGATTTAAAACGGAGTGAAAATGTGTAAATTGTGCTCAGAGTTTAGCAACCCAGAGTCTTTTTGTCGATAAAATTATATTTCCATGTACATCAAATTTTCAGATTTTGGTTGCATATTTTCCAAGAATGTCTCCACAGAAACTTGCAACTATATAAATATTGCGAAACTTTAAAATACCACTTTAAAATGTAGGAATGTGTGAAAATGTAATAAGGCCGCATTTTATTCAAATTTAAGTCAGGAAAGTTTGAATCTTTATCCTCTATTTGCTCTACACTGGACTCCAGTGTTGTGCATGTGAGGAACAGCATTCCTTGATTATTCTGTCAAATTTTTAGGTGTTTTCATGAAAAAAAAGTCACAGTGGAACTGCAAACTTCAAATTCAGCACTTCTTCTGTGACATTTAATTGTGTTTTGACAAGATTTCACAGTAAATGACACCAGACAGACGTCCAGCTAATGGAAAGGAAATGTCAGCCATGCAGGAAGTCCCTTTTTCCTCCGTCTTTCTCCCACAGTGCAGCGGTGGCCTCGGTCTAAGGTGCAGCGCCGCCGCCGCCCCGCTAGCTGCCCAGGTGCAGAGCAGATAGGGTTGCAGCGCGTAAACGGCTAATTCCAGCACGGCTGTGGGAACGCCAGCTGCCCCCGTATTTCTCAAAATCTGAAATTGTTTTGGATTCGCGCGCCAACAGAAGGACTCGACATGCAAGAGTGAAAGCAGCTCGTTTCCTGTGTCTTCCCACGTCAATAAAATAAGTGCTCGGTACCGTGGCGAAACCTAACTTCTGTTCTCCAGCCTCACCCCCCGCCGCCCCCCCCCCCCCCGTGTTTGATAGATGATACCAAATGTATTTGAGCTTTATCAAAGCGGGAGGACTCGAGCAGAAAATATGCATATGTTTGACCATTAAAGCCTCGCACAATACTGAATGTAGTTTTCCAGGAAAGGCAAAGGGTTTTGCTGCATTCCTGCTCAATGTATGCAACCTTTACACCTCCTGCACGCTCGTTTCTGCAAATGAGAGTCGCAGTTTGAGTCGTAACGAGCTGCACTTTCCACACAGTCCATGCAACCTTTAAACCTCTGCAAACTTGCCTTTGTTTGGCTGCTGGAAACACACTTTTAGAGCTCATTTACAAAACATGACGGTGGTTTTGGAAAACCAAATGATTATAAGGGTTCAGGGTTAAAGTACTCTTTTGTTAAAAAAAATCTGCAGGAGTTTCCTTTAAAACTTTTATCTTATTAGTGTGGAAAAAAAACACCAAGTACAAGTCCAAAGTACAAAGATTTACAATATCTTTTCTTTAAAACTTGTTTTCTTTGTTTTTGTTTTAATTTTTAAATCATCAACTATGTATTATTTATTTATTTAATTTTGATTAATATATTTTTAAATATTTTTCTAAATCTTTATTATGCTTATATAGGTGTTTTATCCTACATGTTGTTTATTGAGCTTTTATTTTAATATATATATATTTTTTATTTTTAAATATTGTCCACAAATGATCATATTTATATTTATGTATCTTATCTTTTGTCACATTAATGTTTAATGTCATATTATTTTTGTTGTATTGTATTTGTAGTTCTATACTAAAATTTTCTATGAAATCATTATACTGGATTTTTTTATACATTTATTTTAATTTTAATAATCCACAATGTATTTGTTTTTAATTAATATTTTACTACAATTAATTTTTACATTTTATTATTATACTTATTTAGGTATTTTACTTTATATGTTGCTTATTAATCATCTATTTGTCATATACATTTTTATGTCTATATATTGTTAATAAATTATTATATTTATGTATCTTATATTTTGTCACATTAATGTCATTATTTTTGTTATATTTTATTTGTAGCTAAATATTTGAATTTTCTATGAAATCATTATAGTAGATTTCTTTTTATTTATTTATTTAATTTAATTATTTATTTTATGTTTATTTTGTCACATCCCCAAAAAAGTGCAAAAAATATATAGAAATATCTGAAAAACTCTGCATAGCTTCCCTATGAATGGTAAATAAATGTAGGTTTCATGCAGCAACACATTTTTTGAATGGTGAGTCTGAATCTCCGCCGATCACGTGTAAACTTGTTGAGACGCAGCGACTCAGCAGCACAACAGATGCGTCAACATTCAACACTGTCGATGACACCGCGCCGCAGCGGAAACACAAACCGACTGTCGACGGCAGCTTGTGAATTTTTTTTTTTGGCGGGCAGATGTTCCCCGTCAGGCGTCGGTTGACCCGCGAGACGAGATGAAACGGCGTGGACGCCGCCTGACCCGCCGAGGGAAGAGGCTGCGAGGAGGACGGCTCGCCCCGGTGGCCTTCGGGAAGATTTGGGTTGTAGACGGATGGATGTGGACTGAGATCAGCAGAATGGCATCTGCTTTACACACCCACCCACCCACACACACACACACACACACACACACACACACACACACACACACACACACACACACACACACACACACACACACACACACACACACACTGCTGAGATATTAGCATTCAGAGCAGAGCAGCAACTGAGCAGCTTCTCTGTGTATTTGTTCTTCTTTAAGCAGCGAGGGAGCAAACTCACTTAACTTCACACTTTAAATTCCCCTTAACCTCTTTGACTCTTCAGCAGCTCCACCATTATGATCTCTAACTGTGCAGAAAAAACACTGTTTAAAATTTTACATCTTTATTTCATGTTAAAGATCCAAAGAGACACAAATGCAACAGGCTGATTTCAGAAAATTCATCTTCATTTTACATTTAAAATGCCGCCATTAAAATGTCTTGTTACTGTATATTAACTTAAAGCAGTGAAGCATGGAGAACCTGCTGATGCAGAACTACATATACGCAAACAGGGCTGCGCAATTAATCAAAGTTTTAGAAAAACAGTTCAATATTAGGCAAAACTTGTGCATCCTGGAGATGGTTACTGTGTCCAAGACGCTCAGAATAAATACAGTACTTAGCATAGTACTTCCAGTAAATTTTATACTTTTATATTATAATTTCATGTCTTTTATATTTTGTTTTGTCTCTCTTCCACTTCTTAAGGTCTCAGTTTTTATTGAATTTTATAATGTTTTTGTTTATTATTCATTATCTTTGCACCTATATTAATTCACTATAGAAAAAAATAAAAGTTTATTTATTATCATTATCATTTCTATAATTTTTTAAAATTTTATTTAAACCTTTTATATATTGTTTTGTCTCTCTTTCACTTCTTTAAGTCTCTGTTTTCATCGAATTTTATAATGTTTTTGTTTATGATTCATTATCTTTGCACCTATATGAACTCACTATAGAAATAAAGTTTATTATAATAATAATAATAATAATTATTATTATTATTATTATTATAAATGGTGCATCTTTGCTACTATATTATGATGTTATACATGAAACTAGTTAAAGGATTTAACTAGTTGAAGGAGGTCTAATACAAAGATGGTATTAAGGTGCATTATGGGAAATGTAGTGTTTTTGGAGGTTGACTCATACCAAAGAGAACAGAAGCAAAAGAGATGAAACTCTGCCACTGCTGCCACCATTTTGGACTGTAAATGCTTGTTATATTTAAAATATTTCCTTCAACAGAGGCTATTTTGGTGAAATATGACGACAGAATAGAAATAACTTTGCAGACGGACGTTTTACTGGCGTCCGGTCGTCGCTTTCAGTCCAAAATGATGGACGTCGGAATAAATAATTGACTTTTACTTCTTATCCATATATATTCTTTGCCCATATGAGAGATTAAAATAAATATTGACCCATTTTGAATGTTTTTAAACCTGTCTCTTTAAAGAACCAACAAAGGAAAGCGACTTGTTGATCCTGAAACTGTCCTTTACATCACTTTAAGATTAGAGAAACATCACTAAAACAGTATTGTCGCACTACAGTATAACATACTTAAATTATGTATAAATATGTTATATGTAAAAATGTTCTCTCTCAAATTCATCCTGACATATTTTTTGGAAACTTTGGGACGTTTGCACAATATGTTTCTATAGGTGGAGTTTGGTTAAAGACATTAAGAACTAAAGGATAAAGTTAAGGGATTTAATTTCGTCCTCAGACTAAATTATCCTGAAATTCCTCCGTAAATATGCGACGTCTGGAAAAGAAATCAAAAGCACCTTTGTCTAACTTAACTTCTACAGGGGATGGAAATATTCAATGTTTTTATTTTTTTGAAACGTTGGGATATAAACTGAAATTTAACATACAGCTTCTGGACGGTTTGTTCACACATTTAAAGGTGTTAAACGGTATTTTTATCGCGTGAAGTTCAGGGGTTTTGCTGCTGCTCCAAACCTGATTTCTCTCAAATTTCCCCCCAGAAACAAGTTTTAGCAGGTGATTGAAAGCACAGATGTGAACCTCCTACAGGTAACAGCGCTTCACACCTGGCTCTACTTTATCTGAGAGATAAACTTCAGGTGATAATTAAACTCCGCTTTCGTTCCCACCAATTAGAGAAGTCTGTGGTGGCAGAGCACCACATTGCACTCTTGGACCTTCGTCAACGGGGTGATGAGGCGACTCTCAGCTCGTGTGAAACGGTGCTGGCAATCTGCGCCGCTCGTATTCATTCCCCATATAACCCCCCCCCCTCCTTTTTTTTTTTTTTTTTTGTGGTTTCCTCCCCCGGCGATGCAGATAGCACAATAGTCTCACTGAGCGGTGACGATTAACACATAAAAGCGACACGGGGAATCTCGCTGCTAGATACTAGCGCACATGAGAGGGCAAAGCATTCATAGCATGCCAGCGACTTCAGTGGGAGCCCTTCTATCTGATTGGTGATCTTTTGTTTTGGCGTTGCCCTCGATTCGGGGGAACGTGCCCAATCAGATTACGGAGAGGGAGGCAGAGCGAGACGACAATCGCTGTTTTCTATTTACTCCGTCTTTCTCCGAGCGGCTTCGCTTAAAGCAGCCAGAGAGAAGTCAAGTCGAAGCGTCTCCATCTCAACTTTCACCCCCCTCCTTCCTCCCGTACTGTAGTCTTCACACACTAAAGCTGGATTAAATCCAAACTCGAGCACAATCAGATACTGTGGCGAGCCCCGAAGGGTTTAATCTCAAACTTCAGCCGCTGACACAAGTGACAGGTAATCTTAGGGAACTATTTAAAACGCATAAACGAAGACAAATGAAGGATCACTGCTTAAATTAAGTCTCTTTTGACAAAATACGAGCATATTTTGGAGATAATCTGTCCTTAAAAAGAAGCAGACTATAAAGACCCGAGGCCTTTTTTCAGAGGATGTTTGCATCCTCACTTGTCGCTTCATGACAGAAATAAATAATTATCAACAGATTAATAATCTAAAGTCCTCTCATGTTGTTTTTGGTCATTTCAGCTGCAAAATGCTGCAAATCTGTTGCAATCCCAATGTGGTTTCTTCTGATACCAAATACTCAACGCAAATATCTATATAGTATATTCACTCAGGAAAGAAAAATAAAGATATCTTAAAGGTCTTGTTGCTAAGTAGTTTTTTTTTTTTTTTTTTTTTTTAAACAAGTAGGGCTGTCAATCAATTAAAATAACTACTGTTCTAAATGTACCTTATCAATACGGGAGACAAATATGTCACTTTATGCAAATGTATGTATATATTTATGATTGGAAATCAATTAACAACATAAAACAATGACAGATATTGTCCACGGAGACTCGTTGGTACCTAGAGAACCCATTTTCATTCACATATCTGGAGGTCAGAGGTCAAGGGACCCCTTTGAAAATGGCCATGACAGTTTTTCCTCGCCAAAATTTTGATGTTTGGAGCGTTATTTAACCCACCAGGTCCCAAATGTTGGGACCTGGTGACCAAGTCATGTGACCAATCGGACACCACTGCACATATCAGACATGGGCACTCGGGCCCAGTAAGATCTGGAAGACCCAAAAGATCCGGGTACTTTCCAGACCCGGAAGTCTACGCATTGACTTCATGCACCACTGAGCATACATATATGGTTCTGCCCGGCCCGGAAGGTCTCAGACAAACCACATCATTTTACTTATGAAGCTGAAAAAAACAGTAAAGAAAATAGCTTTTGTTTTGAAATGCCCCTGGATTGTTAGTGTGCGTCTTCCTGTCACACACTGATGTACCTTGACGTGAGTGATGTTTGAAGTAGCATCACCTGCTGAGGCGTCGATAATAAAATCATGGACTGGTAAGTATTTTTTCACGGAGGTTGGCGGTAAAGCTGTGAGCTTAGTTTGCAACAAACATGTGGCTGTATTCAAAGAAAACAACTAGAACCGTCACTTTGAGACAAAATATGCAGAAAAAAGTAAAAACTTTCCTGAAGAAGAGAAGGAGAAGACAACCGAGGGGCTGCTAGCTAAGATACTAAAGCAGCAAAGATTTTTTACAAAGCTGCAGGAACCATGTAAGTGGTTAAATTTAAGTATTAATGTTAAGTTAAATAAGTGTTAATGTTGAGTTAATGTTAAATGTAAAAGTTGATATTAAGTTAAATGTTAAATGTAAGTGTTAATGTTGAGTTAAATGTTAAATGTAAGTGTTGAGGTTAAGTTGAATGTTAAATGTAAGTGTTAATGTTGCGTGAAATGTTAAAGGTGAGTATTAATGTTAAGGTATATGTTAAATGTAAGTGTTACTGTTAAGTTAAATATACGTGTTGAGGTTAAGTTAAATGTTAAATGTAGGTGTTAATGTTAAGTGAAATGTTAAATGTATTAATGTTAAGTTAAATGTTAAATGTAAGGGTTAATGTTGAGTTAAATGTTAAATGTAAGTGTTGAGGTTAAGTTAAATGTTAAATGTATGAATGTTAAGTTAAATATTACATGTAAGCGTTAATATTAAGTTAAATGTTAAATTTAAGTATTGATGTTAAGTTAAATGTTAAATTTAAGTGTTGATGTTAATGTCAAATGTTAAATGTAAGTGTTGATGTTAAGTTAAATGTTAACTACAAGTGTTAATGTTAAGTTAAATGTAAGCGTTAATATTATGTTTAATGTTAAATGTAAGTGTTGAGGTTAAGTTAAATGTTAAATGTAAGTGTTAATGTGAAGTGAAATGTTAAATTTACTTTACTTTTACACTAAATACTGGTGAAGAAAAACTGTCTTAGCATTTTAAAGGGTCCTTTGACCTCTGACCTCCAGATATCGTATTGAACCGTATCCCCTGTATCGTGACACGTATCGTATCAACATCAAACGAAGCAACAAAGTAATTCATAGGAAAATAATAATAATCAAAACTGTATGATTTTTGTATTGATTTTGATTTGGAGATAAATTTCAGAATGGGAAGACGGTCTTTGAAGACCTCAATCCACGGTTTGTTTTTTGTTTTTTTCCCGGTTGATGAGCAGAATAAGCGAAGCGCGTCGGACGGGATCAGCAGTGGTCGTGACGGGTTTCCAGTCCGGGTCGCTCTCTGCCTGTCCGGGTCCCAGTCCGGGTCGCTCTCTGCCCTTCCGGGTCCCAGTCCGGGTCGCTCTCTGCCTGTCTGGGTCCCAGTCCCGGTCGCTCTCTGCCTGTCCGGATCCCAGTCCGGGTCGCTCTCTGCCTGTCCGGATCCCAGTCCGGGTCGCTCTCTGCCTGTCTGGGTCCCAGTCCGGGTCGCTCTCTGCCTGTCCGGATCCCAGTCCGGGTCGCTCTCTGCCTATCTGGGTCCCAGTCCCGGTCGCTCTCTGCCTGTCGGGGTCCCAGTCCCGGTCGCTCTCTGCCTGTCTGGGTCCCAGTCCGGGTCGCTCTCTGCCTGTCTGGGTCCCAGTCTGGGTCGCTCTCTGCCTGTCTGAGTCCCAGTCCGGATCGCTCTTTGCCTGTCTGGGTCCCAGTCCCGGTCGCTCTCTGCCTGTCCGGGTCCCAGTCCGGGTCGCTCTCTGCCTGTCCGGGTCCCAGTCTCGGTCGCTCTCTGCCTGTCTGGGTCCCAGTCTCGGTCGCTCTCTGCCTGTCTGGGTCCCAGTCCCGGTCGCTCTCTGTCTGTCTGGGTCCCAGTCCGGGTCGCTCTCTGCCTGTCCGGGTCCCAGTCCCGGTCGCTCTCTGTCTGTCTGGGTCCCAGTCCCGGTCGCTCTGTGCCTGTCTGGGTCCCAGTCCCGGTCGCTCTCTGTCTGTCTGGGTCCCAGTCCGGGTCGCTCTCTGCCTGTCCGGGTCCCAGTCCCGGTCGCTCTCTGTCTGTCTGGGTCCCAGTCCGGGTTGCTCTCTGCCTGTCCGGGTCCCAGTCCCGGTCGCTCTCTGTCTGTCTGGGTCCCAGTCCCGGTCGCTCTCTGCCTGTCTGGGTCCCAGTCTGGGTCGCTCTCTGCCTGTCTGGGTCCCAGTCCCGGTCGCTCTCTGCCTGTCTGGGTCCCAGTCTGGGTCGCTCTCTGCCTGTCTGGGTCCCAGTCCCGGTCGCTCTCTGCCTGTCTGGGTCCCAGTCCCGGTCGCTCTCTGCCTGTCTGGGTCCCAGTCCCGGTCGCTCTCTGCCTGTCTGGGTCCCAGTCCCGGTCGCTCTCTGCCTGTCCGGGTCCCAGTTTCAGTACTGGTGTGATCTGGACCTCAGGTAAGACCTGTTGCTGAACAGTACAGTACAGCATTTGCAGTTTGTCAGCTATATT
Source organism: Pterois miles (assembly GCA_947000775.1). NCBI lineage: Eukaryota > Metazoa > Chordata > Actinopteri > Perciformes > Scorpaenidae > Pterois > Pterois miles. The sequence goes on along the minus strand of CAMQGK010000500.1, from coordinate 1,817,607 downwards.
TGATATTTCTTACAAGAGAATTACACTTTTATTGTATATAAGCATAAAATTATATAAAAATTATAGTACATCTAAAACATAGTTTATACATAAAGTAAATGTGTTGTGATTATCCAGTATTTTAACATACTAGTGTCACTGCTTTAGGATCCATAACTATAATGTACTGTTTTAAACAGATTAGATCACGCTGAATAAAACTTATTAGAAATAACATTAATGTTACGATACATTATATTAATTCAATATGATATTTACACAATATAATTTTGAGTAAACTCACAAAAAGTAACTACAATATAATCTAAGTGTTATTAATAGGCTCTTCCAGACGCTTAATTGAAAAATGATCTATTGTTTTGAATAAAAGGCATAACTATAAAGTGTGAATTTCAAAATAAAGGTCTCAAAGCTGATGATATGACTTAGCATTGATAATACTGGATCCTATTCACTCGTAGTTGTTTAGAAGTACACGTTACACATATTATTCTGATGCGCTGTAATAATAAATGTTCCTGTATTTGTACAGTTTATGGTGGTGAAATGGAGAGTATGCATGCAATAAATGATGGTTATCTGAAAGCGTTCAGAATGATTAAATACGAACAACCAGACTTAGAAAAGAAGTGACATTTCCAGATTAAACAGACACTGATTGTTATTAAATGTCTCAGAGAGCGTCTGTTGTTTTCTCGTTTGCACTGATGAACTTGGTTAAACTCTGTTGTTGTCCCGAGTTTCTGCAGACTGACTCAGAGTTCGCTCAGCTGCTATCTTCTACAGTCCGTTAAAATAAAAACAAAGAAATCAATCGATCGGCATCATCCATTTCCATTTAATAACAGTGAATCTAGTCAAAGTGACGCATGGAAATGGTAGTAAACTGACACAAAATGCTGATTTCCAGCATCTTCAACCCTAAAAACAGGCAATTAAAAATAAATAACGCTGCAAAATGAAATGCTGGTGATGAATGATGACTTTCCCCTGACCTCTGACCTCGAAATAAGCTTTAACAACGGAAACTTTTATTTAAAAATCTGATCATACTGTGTAAGAATTAAGACCTAAACTAGTTTTAACAGCGCTAATTTGTTTAACACATTAACGCCACTTCTTAATGAAGATACTGGTATTATATGAAAATAGAAAATCTAATAAACCCATTGGTACCAATCATGTAATCCTAGCTTGTCGAAAGGGGTCCCATGACCTCTGACCTTTAGATAGGTGAATGTAAATGGATTCTATGGGTGAACTTTACAGACACTTTATGGTAATCACATGCAGTTGGGGTAAACTTTGCATGCATTTTTTTTTTTTTTTTTATTCCTGGTATGTTCATTGTCATCAAGGCTTTGCATCGGACGAGAAAAAAAAAACTTTTTAACAGGGAAAAAAGTGGGAAGAAAGCTGGAAGTGGAAGAGCAACAGAGGACTGATCCAACAAATACCACCAGGAAAACAGCCCGGCGTCCCTTTTCAACTCGTTTAATTATTTAATTTGACTTTTCAGGGTTTAAATTTAGCTTTAACCTGACATCTGAATAAAAACTGCATCTTGTAAAGGACATTATTATTATTACGGTTAAAGCCCCCCTCAATAATAAGGAGACCTGTTCCACCTGTTGGAGGTAATTAAAGCTGTTTCCTCTTCTGTTTACATTTGATGGTCTAACAGCACAATTAGGGTTTTGGAAATACTGTCCAGAAGTGTGTGTGTGTGTGTGTGTGTGTGTGTGTGTGTGTGTGTGTGTGTGTGAGGGGGGATCCACTACCTCAAGTGGGATTTACAAGGCAAAGCCCCTCGACGATGGCGCCACAGTCGGGAGCAGATCCAGACCGTCCGGCCCGACCAGGACTCAACATTCACATCTCTGTACGTTCGCGTCCGTCACTCTCTGGCTGAACCGCTCACACCTGGAAAAAAAGGTAAAAACTAGGAACATTTAGGGGTTTTCAAAAGGTCAACTGAAGCATTTATCATGAGCAAGCTGTGTCGCATTAATAAATATATAAATATATCAATGTTTTTCCCCCGAATGTGGCAATATTTTAAGGATAACCGCCGCAAAAAACAGGATTATAAGTAGGTGTCTGCTGCTATGGTAATGCTCAAAATTGAGCAGTTTTACTGTATTGTGCAATATCAACATTTAATATGTGCTATTTTCTTGTTTACTTAATTACTATTTTTTAACAGTATATTTATTGGGGTTTTTCCACTTATAACATACGTTATATCCCAATAATTTGGCCAGTCTCACTCAATTAAATAGGCAAACAAATATAAATATGCAGAAGTTGTGTAAAGAATTATTAATGGACACATGGGCGACTCCAATCTTATAATCTGTCTTACTTTTAATGATTATTGCCAACATTTAGATTCAAAAATGTGATGAATGATGTTTTCAAAAAGCTTTCCTTTAGTCATGTATGTTAGTTTTTCCCATAGTAATACATGATGACAGATGCTTAACATATTGATTCACACTTGGTTTGTTGCATTTTTCCAACCTATAGCTCTCTTAGTCTATTAGTGTGAGCTCATTCTGTGTGACAAAATCATTCGGATAAATACCCAGAATGCATCACTTTATTCAGCGTTTAAGAGGAGACACTACAGGTGAAAACATGCATCCTATTTTTTCTATTACAAGTTTCCTGAAATATTATGTTTAAATATGCAATATCTGAATTTAGGAGAAATTTACAGGTGCAAATAAACACCTGATTATGTATTTTGGATGTTTTATTTCTATGAGTCTGGAAAGCAAAATAGCTCAAAATCTCAACACTGACCAGTGCATGAAAAAACGATGTTTTTACCTTAAAGAAAAATATTTTAGCTGCATCACAATGATGATGAACAAAGCTCCGCATGATATTATATAATATTTAATCAATGATGAATATAGGCCGTCCATATATGGACTAATACCAGGATGGTATCGACTTTTACATGTTTTTTTAAATAAATATTTTCAAATTAAGGATTCAAAGCAGATTATTCACTGGAAGTTATATTAAAAACGAGCAGAATAAAGAGAATAAATAATGTAAACAAACACACATTTTAACACTTAAATTCAGATACGTCCACTGCAAATATCAACATGTAAATTAATGTGGATTACAGTGGTTTTGGGGATATGAAATAACCTGAGAACATGCATTTGTTTTGCAAAAATATTATGCATACGCTATGTGTGCAGAACTGTAAATTTAAGGCTGTGCACACATGTTAGTGTATAATACTTTTGCAAATAGAAAGGAGGAAAAGCACAACTTCTACATCACATTTCAACCGAAAGGAGCTTCAGAGGTGCTGAAAATGAAAATAATATTAGTCTACATTTTGAGTAAATGTTAAATTATTCCAAATATTCTCCCTATTAAGGGAGAAAAGCCTTTGATATTTCATTTAGACCATCACAGGACAGTGAAAGTGTCCACTGAAACCAGACTGCTGAAATTATTTACGAGTTGGAAGCACTTTAAAGCTGCAGAATGACTCTTTATTCATTCATCGCTGTGTTAAAATTCACTAAAAATATCATCAGACAGTGTGTTTTTGTGTGGCTGCGACGCCGGAGAAGCCCGCCTCGTATGTGATATGTAATGAAGGCTGAACGCTGGTGAGTTTTTAGCGTAAAAGCAGAAAGAGGCTGAGCTGAGCAGCCACGGTGAGGGAAGGCTTTTAAACTGTAGGGTGCAGCAGTCGTCTTTCAAACAGGACGAGGTGGAAGCGGCTGAGCCGAGCGGAGAGCTGGAGGAGGAAGAGGAGGCCGAGGCCCCAACATGAGAACCACTAAGGCTCTGCAGTGAAGAGGAAGAGGAGGAGGAGGAAGAGGAGGAGGAGGAGGAGGAGGAGGAGGAGGAGGAGGGGGTGACTTGTAATTACAGACTACATACCAACACCCCGTCGTAATTTACATTACTTGATGTCATGGATAAAAATATTAGATGGCTGTTTTTATCGACGGAGGGAATCCAGGCGACGCTCACACACATTTAACACTTGACCACTTAAGTTACAGCGATTATACCATTAACTGACACCAACCGCCCGCCAATCCACGGCATCACAGAAGAAGCAGCCAATCGCAAGGGGAGGTGGATGCTGTCGTCACGCGGTGACTGAAGTTTCCTCGCTCGTCCCTTCAGAGTTCATTTATCGGTTTAATCTTACTGCTGCAACTAACACTGCTCGTCATTTTCTCAGTTAACTGATCAGTTGTTTGGCCTATAAAATGATGATGTTTCCCACAGATGACGTCGTCACCTCAAAGATATTCAGTTAACTGTCACGGAGGAAAGAAATAATAAATAAATATAATAATGAATAACAATAAAAAACAAGACATGTGACTAAATAAACACAATGGATCCAAAAGATTTCTAAATGCAGAAGCATAAACTATATTTTTTTTGCACATTTTTTAGTTTTTTAGAGTTTTTATGAGCACATTCTGCACATAATGTGATTTATGTAATTTAATTCATCATAAGTGGACAACACAATGACGCAAAAGACTGAAGCCTTAATTTTCTGCTGCATAAATAATAAACGCTCTAATTATGCTTTATGTTGATGTATTTGCACTAAGTTCATGAAAATAAGTACTGCATGCTGAATCCCATTTGCTCATTAAAAAAGACATAAAACAGATATTGCGGTTGATGTTTTACATGGATTTAAACAGGATCATGCAAACAACGATCTGCCGCCTCCTGTCATCTGTTTTTGAAGGGTTAAAGGATGCTTTTGCATCTATTGCATTATTTTCACGCGCAGATAAAATAAGCGCAAGTAGGTGTCGTGATGCATAGAGTAATATACTTGTATTCAGTTTCCATGAAGGCAAAAACATTTTCGGGGATCCATATGGCTTCACTTTGTCAGATCTGTCATTATATGAGGGTGGAGAGTGGAAGGTTTTCACCACACTGTCACTGAAAACCCTCGAAAGTCTCGACTCCAGATTACTGAAACTACAGCACTAGAGCTGATTATTTAGCTTGGAAAATGTCTCGAAACTCAAGGTGACGTCTATCAAATGTCTTCATGTCTCCAGAACATCTGATTCACAGTATGAAACAGAAAATCTTACAAGACAACAGACGAAAAATGAATTTCTAATCCGACTGACAGTTCAGATAACAACAAATAATCAATATAATGTATATTTAGATGAGTAAATTGTGTGTTTATTTGACCATTTGTAGTTGAAAATGTTGAGTGAATAACTTAACTGGCTGAAATTAATCATATATCAGTGTTTCAGAGGATGCATGTTTACAGCTACAAGCAGGTAGTTTCTGCTCTGCACATGTTGCAGGTTGTTTACCACCCGTCTTATCACTGATAGCGCCCCGAACGAGACCTGAATCAAATCAGCAAATGTGCAAAGTTTGAGTGGGCTTGAGGGTATTGATTTCCAGAAGTTTATGTCAAATATTGGGGCTGAAGCCGTTGAAAAGAGTTTGATGCGATGCTCGACGTTTCAGAGAAGTTAACAGCCCCAAACATCTAACTTTTAAATCTGCAGCACCAACGTCTTCAATCATGTAGAAACTGAATGTGACGCTGATGCTAATTCAAACTATTAGTCCATCGTGCTTCTTATCATCCCACCGACGGCTTAATATGGAAGTCCAGGAGTGACATGAGCCAACTCGGGTGATTATATTACACTGAAATTTAATTTGCAAATGTGCGCATGACCCGCAAAAACATAGCTGCTGCTGAGGTTCAAATAAACTCAAAGATGTTAATCGTTGCCAGTAGCCATATAAAATAAATATTAAACACCATTTTATTTCCATTGAATTTGAATTATTTCATTAATTTAGCACAATTTAAATGAAAGTGTATTGGTAGTTTGACACTGATAATTGTGTATTTTTATTATTATTTAGACAGGACATGCGGATCTAAATGTTGCTATATAATAAAATAAATCATCTAAAAATGTTAAAAATTGCATTTTTTATAGTGGACAACATGTTGCTATTACAGTCACCAGAGTGCCTCCACATATTCTTTAATGTTAAATTTCCTTTTACAATATTAGAGATGCTGCTAATAATGCATTTAATAAAAGAAAATGGGGGGAAATGTTTGTTAAAACACTTATTTTCCTGTTTCCAGTCGTAAATGTTGTGGATAGTACCTGGTACGACGAGCAGGCCGAGTCAATGCTAGGAGGTGGAGTTAAAACCCTGCAGGCCTCTGACTGGTCAGGGGGAATCCTCGCCAGCGTGACGGTACATCCTGCACAACCCCGCCACGATACCATCAACAGCAACCCCTATTTTTGTATCACTTAACCCAAATTTTTTAAAAATGGCAGCTTGTAAAACTACGCTGAAAACTGACGTCACGGCGTGAGAAAACAAATAAAGACCCAGTAATGAAAAGAGGGTGGAGTTTAGCACCGACACACCCTCCAAATAACGATTAAACTGCAGAAATCCCTATTTCGCAATAATTTAGTGATTTTTTTTTAAAAGCAATCACCAAAACAAAATAAACAGCAATGAATTCCTGCTTTGAAATGAATAATGACCCCTCGTCGTACATCATACATACATATGGGAAATGAAATTTCAATTTGATTGAATGCTTTCAATTTAAAGCCATCCCTGGACCTCCCACCCAAAGGCAACACCACATATGAGAACATCCCTCCTCACCGTTTCATCTTCTCACTGCCGACTACCAGCACCTGAAAGAGACAAAAGGTAGAGTCTCTAAGACGTGGACGTCCACAGCGGCTGTCACATGAGGAAGACACATTAGTAAATAACAGCGGGTTGATAACGGTGAAAATGCACCATCAAATGTACTTCATAATGCTTTACGGCTGCCATTCGCTGACATTTATATATCACTTTTTAGTGGCGGGCCAATGAAACGCCGGCTTTGAAATAAAGTCGGCCATGATTCATGTCTCTGCTGTGTCAGTCTTACATTAATATTATGACCATATCCATCATGTCGGCCATCTATAATGAACAGATGCTGTAAAACACAATTTGGCATGACAAGAGGGAGAGGTGGAGGGAGAGGCTTTCATTGACGGCAGCGTGTTGCCTTTCAATCGGCCAGCGAAGCTCCAGCCGGCATGAATCTGCACACATTTACTGTTATCTTCTTACACACCTGAATGCAAAGTGACAAGTCTGCAAGAGACGCAAAACAAAAGTGCTTCTGTGCAAAGACTTTGTTGAGATGATCTTTCAAATTAAACGATTCGTGTATGAGAAAGGCTGAAAGATGCATCGACTTGAAAATGAAGCCCACAAGCAGCAAAAACTGAGGTAGGAAAAAGCAAATCGTTTTCAGAGATTTCGCCCCCCCCCCTGTTTTTAGGGGGGTCACAAATGGGGTGATGATGCGTTGAGACCCGATCGCTTCGACCAGGGGTCGCCAACCACCGCTCATTTGGTACCAGGTTGATCATCAGAGTCCGAAGGATGCTTTATTTTGAAAAAATGCCTGAATACATCCTTGAAAATGAAGCCCACAAGCAGCAAAAATGAGTAAAAAACAAATGTTTTCAGAGAGCTTCTTTGGAAGGAGGAAAAGGCCCAACGAGGAGACAGAAGAAGAGCCGACGACTTCCAAGAAAAAGAAGGCTGCATTTAAAAGACAATATCAGGAGTCTTTTAAATGAAGCAATGAAGCCTTCAAAACTGCTTCGGCACATGGAGACCTTAACAGGCCTTAAAAGGGTGTTTCAGACAACAACTCTGCTGGTGTTGTGGATTAAAATCAAGGCAGAATACTCTGAGATCACCAAAAAAAAAAAACTGAAAACCCTGCTTCCATTTGACCAACACTAAATTACAGAGCAGACTGGACATAATGAACCCACTTTGGGTGTCGTTGTCTCCCATTACCTCGAGACTGGACCGGCTCACTGCAGAGAAACAAGCTGAGTTGTATTTTTTACGCACTTTATATTTGTTTTTATGGCGGTAGTATCATTTTAATTCGTCATATTTATCCCTCACAACTTGAAGGGCGGGCCGTGAAAACACTGTCTTACATGAAACCGGTCTCTGGCGCAAAAAAGGTTGAGGACCGCTGGTTTAGACCACATTCTGAGGTGGTCTGGGCCTGATATGACTACAACCTTTTAGCAGTGTGTACGTGAATGTGTCCTGGACCACATTAAGGACCACCAAACACTATTTTACTCCAAGTTCGGAAATAGAAAAACTGATCCTGAGTCCCAAATGCGTGTGTTGAAGCGGCCCTATTGACGTTTCAGGTCTGTTGACTGAGTAACGTCAACTAACGCATTGGAGAACCTGAATCACCTTAAATGAATTGTGTGAATTAATATATTTTCTTAGTCTCGCGCAGCTAACGGCTTCATTCGTTTCAGTACAAGTAAGAAAATGAAACAAATCGCGATCGAGTTAAACACAACGAGACATTTGGTCTTTGCAAACTGATCACAAGTGACGTACTTAGAGCTGCGATCGGATCACCTGAGACGTGTTAACACCAGGTGTGAATTTTACTGATGGTAATGTTAATTTTGAGCCCCTGAAATGAGGAGACTATAAAAATGGTTTCACAGGATATTTTTGTTCAACCCCTTGAATTAAATTCAAGTTGAAGGGGAGGTGGAGGGTCACATGACAACTGACAGCAGCAGAGAGAAGAGCAGTTTCTAGCGCTTTACAGCAACGATGGTTTAGGGAGATACGGCAAGATCTGATTGGTCGCAAAGAGTGAAGCATCCACAATCAGCTGACATATTAAGAGCCCACGAGATAGAGACCGAGAGATAAATGTGAATGAATGAGAGTGTAACCAGAGCACGAGCCTCATATAGTCTTACAGGCAGGTACAGGGTTGGAGTCAGGGTAACGGTCAAAGCTACAAATCACACAGACGATCGATCGATCCGTTTGAACGAGGGAGTCTGCGTTTCCGAGATCCCAGCAGGAAATTTCAACTTGCTTGAAGTCGGATTTCCGGCTCCGAGATGGCCGCTCCATGCATCATCCAACAGTAAAAAAGCTGCAGTATCACACAGCATTTTTGTTTAATTTTGTCTCAGTCGTACACATAGTGCCGTCCATCTTCTACCTGTGGACACGTTGCTACGGTGATGCACCTCCGACCGTTTCTGAGGTAACGCAGCATAGGTTTCTTTTCTACAAGAACAGGATGGCAATGAACAGATCGGAGGAAGTGGGAATGTGGCTGGAGGGCGAGGTTGGGAACAACCAGTCTAGGTTACATATAAACTACTGACTGTGAAGCCGGTCGTAACCGTGGCTTTCCGCCAACTCAAGGGACAGGACACAGCGTGTGCTTTAGTTTAGTTTTGATAGAAATTGAAAGCTGACCTCATGTCGGCTCAGGATTCACATATCGGACTTTCATCATAAATCTCCCCACAAGGAAAACTGAGAACAGAAGGTTCACATCACACCCGACACCAAAAATACTCTGCAGCTACTGCACTATATTTGACCAGCAGCGTACTATTTTGTGGCCAGCGGTTGTAGGTGTCTTCTCTCATCTTACATTGTGGGCAGGGACGGGATTTTTTATTTTTTCATGTCTTCAGCTGGGAGACATTCCTCGTCAGCGCTGCTGATCAAACAGATTCTTATAGCTTTCTGCCAGATTTGACGCCACGTCTCAGCTGTGCTTTCTGCACCAAAGTCGTTCCCCTGCATCTGTTTAGTAGCCGGCGTGATAACGCAGGTGGCGGCAATCAGCGCGCGCTCTAATATTTTGCAGAGGGATGGCTGTTTGTGTGTTCGTGCGTCGGAAAATGGCCAATAAAGCTCAATTGGGCTTCTAAAAATGAAGTGTGAGTAAAAGGAGAGTCTGTTTTTGAGCCGTTTCATTCCTCGGCACCGAATGGCACGAGCTGCCGTGCACGCTCCCGCATTTACACCTAATGACAAATAAATGTGCATGAAAACTTTCAGTTCAGGTGAGATAAAGAGGCAAAGAAATGAAGCTTTTCTGTGAAAGCGAGGGAAGAAAAGTGCCTCCAGGTGAACTCAAACCATCCAAATAATCTAATTATGTGCCAGATCCCACCTTCTCCGTGTCTAACACCCACCTCTAACCCCCACACTGCTCATTCTCATATCAGGAGAACTGTTTGGCTCTTAAAATGCACTATTTCAAAAATGCTAATTTCCTAAATGTGTTTTGCCGACTGCGTCTGCAGCGCTGATGGAGGTGCGTACCCCCCCCCCCCCGTGCACTTTCATTTCCCCTCTCGCCCCGTTGAAAATTACACACAGCCTTGTTTTGTATGCAGATACCTCCCTCGCTCAGGGAAATTTTATTTGTACGCCGTCTTTCCTGCTAATGCAACAAATGAGAAATGGCGATCCGGGCCTCGGGAAACGCTCAGGCCCGGCAACTGGCACTGTGATGTTTGAGCATAAGCCTCTCCTTTAAAAAAGCGTGTTGATTCTCCATACCCCAATATTGACCGACCGTCTCTGTTTGATGTATGCATGCCCCCCCCCCATTCATAAACTCCCCCACTGCCGTGCAAACCCAATGTTTGGGCTTAACTTGTTAGTTCTGCTTCTGGAAGAGCCGCTGATGCCCCGAGATATTAGCGTACGACGGACTGGTGTGATGGACCGACCGTCTGCTTGCCTGGGAGTTTGCTCGCTGGCGGGTGACGGATGGACTGTGGCGTCTCGCGGCGCAGATTCGGTCGTGTTCATGTGTGTTTACACCGGAAAGGGACGAGCGAGCAGTAGCACATGCACCGAATATCACCAGAACAGGTATTTCAGTTCGAAAATTTCTTATCTCAGTCCAGGAGTTTGAATTACAACACACACACTCTGCTATGGCTGGTTAACTTCACATTTAGATGATTACTAAACCTGTGTTTGACACTGTGCAGCCAATCAGATTTGATTGGTTAAATACTATAACACAACATCAGTTTCTCTGCATGATTGGCAGAAAACACAACACAGGTCTTACACTCATACGATTTTGTCGACTAATCAGTTGGTTGATTTAATAGTTTCTCCACAAAGACTCACAGGAAAGCTTTAAATCAGTTTTTTTTATTATTTTCTGGGTGAATCTGTGTTTAATAGGGCTGTCAAAGATAACGCGATAATAACATTTAGTACATATATATTAGCATGTTTTAGGCTGTAGCGGCTCAGCTTTAAAGTTAGAGTGAAGATAGGATAGGAGGTTAAATAACGCTCCAAACTTACACTAAATTTTGGCGAGAAAAAACTGTCATGTCCATTTTCAAAGGAGTCCCTTGACCTCTGACCTCCAGATGTGTGAATGTAAATGGGTTCTCTGGGTCCCCACCAATCTCCCCTTTACAGACACTTTATGATAATCACATGCAGTTTGGATCAAGTCATAGTCAAGTCAGCACACTGACAGCTGTTCAGTTTGCCATGTTATGATTTGAGCATATTTTTTATGCTAAAGTCAGAACCTGTGAGGGTTTCTGGACAATATCTGTTATTGTTTTATCTTGTTAATTGATCTCCAATAATAAATATTTGCATGAACCAGCTTATTTGTCCACTCGCAGTCCCAATTTATCTATTAATTATACACAACTAGTGTTTGTTATTTAGGTTTTTGTGATGTAATTCAAGCGTAGACACAAACACAAAGCCGACGGCGACACTAAAAACGTGCCACGAAGATCTCGGTACACCGAGCTCTTTCTGTGTTTTCCCGGTGGGACGGAGAGCTGATATTAAAGCAGAACATAACAGATAGGTATCTCCTTCAGATCGAAGATAATCCCCGCTGAGGCTCAAGATATCGAGAGCTGCTGCTGCGAAGTTATCTCACCAGGAATCCTTGTTTACTAAAGTGTATACCTAATTACTCTGAACTAGGTCAGAGGAGTAACTGAATATTTAATGCTGTGAAATCAAACTGTACCGTATCTCTGTTTTTACCTAAACTGCTCACGGACTTCCTGGCCGTCTGTAGTCGGTTAACGAAATCACCTGACGAGAGCTGAGCGGTCTGGTTGTGATAAAGAAGTGAAGAGGAGGGTGTTTCTATTAATAGATGAGTTGACTTGTGGCCTGCAGATGACAGGAAGAGAGGCCTGTCATGAGGAATGCTTTTGTTATTTTCCATCCAGGGAGGAAATGAATTTCTTGTGATTTTTCAGAAATGCTGCCCGTGGGCGCACAGGCGCCGGCGCTTCAAGGCTCGAGGAGGAAGACAGAAATAGACAGGAGAGTCAGTTGATGATGATGAGCGCTTTCCGGGTTTTGATGCGTCCGTTTGCACAGAGGGTCGGTCTCAAAGAGGTTGGACGGGGACGGGCTCGCGTTGAAAAGGTTTTGGAGATGGAGCGAGCTTCAGTGCGGGAGGCCCGTCCGTCTCTCCGAGCCGTCTTTGTCAAGTCCAAGAACGTATTGTGTTGTCATTTGATGTTCCTGCTGGAGAGCGATGAAGAACTCCCATCAGCTTGCTTTGAACGCACCCCTCCATGCGACAACTTTTCCACGACGGACTCAATCTTTGATGCGTACGGCCAAAACCTCCAGCTAATGTATGTTGATGGTTTTACAAGTTGTAGTGAAGGTTTCATCTAATGAGCTCCAGCAAAACAGCAGCAATTATTGTCAAGCTGACTCTGAAATGTGACGTTTTTGACGGACAAACTCGTAGCCTTTCGCACATTCAGAGTCCACTTCTGCTGTCCTCTCTAGCAACCTATTGTTCCTTGATGCACTTGGCTTTAACCGGAGTTGAGATGTCTCCATTGTAAATGGAGCAGGGTGGGGCTGTTCACACCGAAATTACAAAGTCGATTACCATGATAATAAAATGTGTCCACTCGGTAAAGAGACCATGTGGTCTATGAAAGGACGGCCAGTTCCGCCAGCTCTTATTGGTGTAGTCTGGTTTGGCTGCAGCTCCTCTTGTTCTTGGAACCGGTATCAAATGGCACATGAACACTATAATCGGAGCAATTTTCCAAACATCTTCAACTTCCACCGCACAGAAACGGATCCAGGAGTGCGGCAACAAAACCGGGCCTTATGTCAACTTCTGATTCCAAAACGTTAATGATCTAGATCAAAAGGAGCTTCACAGACGACTCGCTTTTGTGTTTTCCGAGTCCTTTTCAAACGCCGCCTTTGAAGGTTGAATACATGCCCAGAAAATGGTTTGATTAAACAGGTATGTGGGATGGTTAAACATATTGAAGACACTAATTACTACTGAACGCTCTGTGGTGTGGGGCGCTGGATGAGGATGTGGAGGAAAGGCCGCTGGGCTCAGGCAGAAAGTCGCTTTTTTTTTTAGTTCGAGCCGATCCAACAAACACAATCGAAATTATTTCAGATGAAATTAATGTTATTTGCCTTATTTTCGTCATAGACGGGGAGACTTTGCTGCCCTGCAGCCCATGTCGGCTTCTGTGGAGGAGAGACCTACTTCCAGAGTACTTTACTTACACATTTTTATGTTTTTCTTGACAATCAGAGCAACATTTAGACCGATTCACCTGCAAATTGTCCTCTCTCGAGCCGTCATTTTTCCAGATGAGCTGATTAAGGCCTAGTTTACGTTTTTCCGTCCGCCGTCCACCGTTTTTCCTCCCGTCCACGCGAGGTCTCTACGTCCAGATGAAAAACACAAGCGAAGCGTCGTCAAGGCCGACGGGCAGGTCGGGAGCATTCTGACACCTAATTGGACGTCTCAGTTTTTCACAATAAAGATCGCTTCTCTATGCGAAGCCACAGTTTGGAAAACCTCTCACCCTGGCTCTGTTGATGCAAAGATTTGCAAACCTCCAGCCTATTTCCACAGGTCAATATCGACACTGACTGAGTTTGCTCGGTCGCTGTACGCTTATGTGTAACAATGTAAAAAGTCCTTTTGCTTCAGCGAGACATCTCGACGTTACGTTTACCTCTCGGTGATATGTAGTCTTTGATTCAGCAGGTCCTGCTTCACATAAACCTCTTTACACCTGGCATTAATACGCATCTCGTATCCACACTGTATTTAGATTAAAACTGTCAATCAATTAAATTAATTAATCACGATTAACCGCATGATCATCCGGGATTAATCGCAAATTAATTGCACCTTAAAGGGAGATGTGTCAAGTATTTAATACTCTTATCAACATGGGAGTGGACAAATGTGCTGCTTTATGCAACAATAATAAAAGGGAACAATTTAAAACACAAACAAAGACAAATGAAGCATCACTGCTTAAATTAAGTCTCTTTTGACATAATAGCATATTTGGGAGATAATCTGTCCTTAAAAAGAAGCAGAATATAAAGACTCGAGCCCTTTTTTCAGAGGATGTCCTCTGGGTTTGCATCCTTACTTGACACTTAAACTTTACGACAGAAATAAGTAATTATCAACAGACTAATGTCCATGTAGACAATTCTGTATCTGGGACTGTTGTGTCTTCTCTGCTCTGAAAGGGATCGGCTGATTACACATTTTTATCTGCTCAAAATGAACCTTAAAGGGAGACTTGTCAAGCATTTAATACTCTATGCGAATGTATGTATATATTAATTATTGTAAATCACTTAACAATACAGAAACCCTCACAGGTACATTTAACAATAAAAATATGCTCAAATCATAACATGAAAAACTGAACAGCTGTCAGAGTGCTGACTTGACTATGACTTGATCCAAACTGCATGTCATTATCATAAAGTGTCTGTAAAGGGGAGACTGGTGGGGACCCAGAAAACCCATTTACATTCACATATCTGGAGGTCAGAGATCAAGGGACCCCTTTGAAAACGGCCATGACAGTTTATACTCGCCAAAATTTAGTGCAAAGTTTGCAGCGTTATTTAACCTGCTTCGTGACAAGCTTGTAAATCAGATGGATTCATCAGGTTTTCTAGTTCAGTCAGTTGAGCCCACTACAACCTAAAAACCACGTTCATGCAGTTAGTGGCGTTCAAACGAATTTGCGTTAACGAGTTATCGCATCACCTTTGTCAGCCCTGCTGTAAAAACGCTGTGTATGTGTGGACAAATCCTAAAATGTAGATATAGTCATCTGGTCTAAAACCTGACCCTTTATTGGGACCCATTGGGTTCTGGTCCTTTTGTTGTATGAAGCTGGGCTTATTTGAAATAATCACTAACATGTTAAGAAATGTGCCTTTTTCAGTGTAATATTAATATATGCAAATACAGAGCGTTAGGTCCATGTTCCATGAGGTGTTTACAGCCTTATGTTGACCTCCTGTACACGCCATACATGAATAATGACATTAAAAGACTACACATGGATGCACAGTTGTGTAATTATTCATAGTTTGGAGCCATCTTGATTTAAATAAATCATAGGTGAGTCCCTCCTCTGGCTGCCCTTGGCATTTGACTTTGGTTTAGGTCCCTGTTTGCACGATTTCTCTGCTGTGATGTGGACCGAGAACACTTTTGACACATCTCTGGAAACACACTTCTAATTTGTCCCCGAGGCGCTGGTTATGACGCGAGCTGACACTGAGGTCTGACAACATGACTTCTTTCCTCCTCTGGCCAAAGCTGCCGCAAAGCTGCAGCCTCGCCCGCCTCCAGACCGGAGAATCGGGGTGTCTTACAATTGACTCGTCCCCCTCCCCTCCCCTCCCCTTTCGGGACATCGGTTCGAATTAACGCCACCGCCGCCTGACTCTTAAGGCATCGCCGTTGACAGCCGGAGCGCTCACACACACCAGGTGCTCCTGTCTCCGCCGAGGTGCCTATGACACCTACCTGTTTTTTAGCCCCCGACCTGTCAAGGGAGCCAGATTTAATTAACGTAATGATCAAAGCAGGAAAAGCAAGTTTAGCCCTGAGGTAGCAATCCCAGTGAGCCGCGCGCTCGCTTGCTAATTATTTAGCATTAAGGTAGACGGCGCTTATGCATACATGACTACTTCAAAGATTTGATTGGGGTTTGGTTCGTTACAACAGCAGAGCGCCCGGAGGAGCCGGTGGTGACATCAAAACATCAGTGTGGATAAATCTGCTGGTGTAAAGCGTCTCGCTCTCAGCCACCAGGTAACCTTTCTTTATCCTCTCTGACAGCGCCTCTTCACAACAAACATCAGCTGGGTGAATCTAAATGAAAGGCACGCGGGGGCAAGTTCAGGATGCGATGACGAGGGAGATGAAAGTTTTATTTTCGGGCGTCCTGACCGCGGTTTAAGGTGACCCCGAGGGACGGCACGCCACCGCCACAGCTCATCAACTGTGGCCCTGAATGAACTGAGGGACGGATGGAAAAATAACAAAAACACATGAAAAATACAACGTTTTTTTGGTACTGTCATTAACAGATATTTTACACTGAATTTAGTTAAAAGATTAGATGTTTGATGCCTTCGAGCAGGTTCCCACCTCTGTCAACTCGCAGCGTCGGTAGAAATGGAGACTACTCAATAATAATGCCGAATTCACACCAAAAAAGTGCGCCGCCACGTAAAGCTGCAGCGGTCGCTCACAAGCTCAGCGAGCTGCGGCCGTTTGATTCTGTGGCAACCAATCAGTTTGGAAAATCAGTAAACAGATCCTGTTATTCCCGTTACATGTTGACCTTGTTACTCCCGGTTACGGGCATTTTGAATTACTGCAGCGAGCTGCACGTCACCGCCGCCTGGTGTGAATTTTATCCAAAGCCAAAGAATGATTTTAAGTTGATTTTCCTACTTTTTGCTAGATTTCCCAAACTGCACCATTTTGAAAATCTGGCGAAGAATTTCTGTCGAAAAGTTATTCCTCATTTTTTGTGTGTTTTCCTACAAATGTTTCAAGATAAACTTTCACGGGTTATGTTTAGGCACCAAAACGACTTGGTGAGGAGGAGATCCTGATTTGGGTTAAAATGACTGCATAATTGGCATTTCTTGAGTATGGAAGTTAAGTGACAAATAAGTCCTTGCTGACTGTTTTTGACCCGTCCATCCACACCGACTTTTACTTCCTGCTTACATACGTAATGATTTTGTGGGATGTATACGAATTACAGTGCATTGCTTTTCACTGTTTCAATCCCAGCTGCTCTTTGCTGCTGCTTTCTTTGGTTCCAAGGTGACAAAAAGTTAGTTTTCCTTGCAGGACCGTTCCAGATTAAGTCATTCTTCTCCTGTTTCACTTTTGGTTTAATTCACTCTTGGAGGACGTGGTTTGATGAGACAGGACGGAGCAGAATGGATGTTAGTGGAGTCCAACGAACACACTGCGAGCCAGCAACCACCGTTCCTGCTGCTGCCAGGAAAAACTGTTTCTCTCCAAGGCTATTTCAATGACAAATTCAACAATTCTCCCTATAATTTTGGACAATATCACCCACCATTTGCATAAAAGAAATTGTTGTTCATTTCAGTCTGTGTGCCAGAGATCTGGTGGTGTTGCAGTCCCAGTGGTCGCCAGTAGAGTTTAACGTCTTGGGAGCATTGTGCACTTTTTTACTGTGAATTCAGACACCATCTCTGAAAATCCACATATTTTTCTCCATTGAATCACATTCCAACAGCTAAATTATTTCCTCTTATTGGGTGATCAGGTGTCTGTTTCTGCCTCAGGAGTGTAGTCTGGGTTTCCGTGTACAACATCCAGTCAGGGGTTACTGGGAAAAGTCCCTCTGCCTGAAGGACATCCTCTGCTTCGAGTCACCTCCAATTGTGTGGACACAAGTTGCCTCCGAACCTCCACCCGAGCACAACGGGCTGTTTTCATGTGTTTATCTGGATACGTGGCAGCTGCTAGATTAATCTTGAAGAGGAGATTTGCTAAGGTATGGTTGAAAATTTAAGGCATTTCAAAGATTTTAAGGGGATGACCATCGCCCGTTTCAAACATTCTGGCTTGACTGAAGCACCATTCAGTATGAGAAGCCATGTAATTATGAGTTAAATGCATTGTGCAGCTTGTTGTGTCGTTGGTTGAGTAAAAGCAGGCCTCCAGCCACAAGCGTAGCCGGGTCTTTCCCTCCGGTGGACGACATGAATAGACAAGAAGAGAACAGACTGACACACAGGGCTCTCATTGAATCATGTGAACTAAGACGGGGAATTTCTGATAGCCCCCATCTTGGTACACAGACGTGGAGACAAAAGCCCTCACTGTCTGCTGCCGTGGAGCCACGACTTACCTCCAGGCACTGCCAAATAAAAAAAATAAAAAGAGAAAGACCTCCTGGTTTTGGGACCTGAGCGGTTGTCTATTGTTCCACTTAAAATGAAAATCCCCTCTCCTCCGTTGGGGCCCCCGGTAACCTGTTCGCGAGCAGCTGGCGACCACCTGTGGAGCAAGTCAAATTAGGGAAGGATTCCTACTGTTTCTATTTATTGTCTGCAGGTTTTTTGTGTGTGCTTTGGTCCTGTGCGGCGGCGGTGGAGGTGGGTCGGCCGGCGGTACGGCCGGCAGCTCCCGGAGGCTTTTGTTTTGTTGCTCAAATCATCAGGTTTTTCTCCTTTTTGACGTAGCAGCAACACAGCTCTTTGTCATGCTCGGCTGCTCGCTGAGGTGAAATTGTTGTCGGGAAATTTTGATTATGACGATTCTTGGTTCATTGTGAAGTTAGCGAAAAACACGTCGCATATTTGTGGCAGCCTTGAAAGGTCTGTGAGCCTTTGCGTGACTATCTCAAATCTCAAAAAAAAAAAAAAAAAAAAAAAAAATGGAAATGAGACATGACCTCTGTCCATTTTCCCTGAAATTATCCAATTTGGCCTTTATGAGATCTCATAGCCTGAGAGCCCAGAATTCCTTTTTCATCCGAACAAGAGGTGCTCTTGTTTGCTGCTGCGACCGTTCGGCACAGAGATAGAAAACAGATATTAATCATCATTTGGACACACCGAGGGGGGAAAAAAAAAAAAAAAAAAAAAAAATCACTTATGGGTCACAACGACATGAGTCAGTGGTGCTAAACTGCAAAACACGGTGGCTCTTTGTGTCCACTTCCCGTTCCCAGGAATGTGGTTCGTCTTATGACTCGAGGTGGGGTTGGGGAGGTGAATGACATCACCGGTTGTGCTCACATTTGAATTCTGACACAGTGGCACCTTGTGTTCCTATTCAGCCTCCACCTCCCCTCCACCTCCTCTCTGAAGCCTGGATTGTGCTTGGCTCTGCCTTTTCTCCCCCCTCAAAGAATACCTCCTTTTCTCTTCGTCCTCTTAAGCAGCTGCCTGCGTATGAAGTGGAGAAAATGACACTCCATCTCATGATGAATGGTCCTTGACCCCTGCAACCCGCTCCGGTGGGGCTCACGCCGAGGCGCATTTCCATAAGCCACCAGATCTCATGCACTTGTTTACATCCGGGAAAAACAGGCGCAGCTCGCCGCCGCAAAGGTGCTGCAAATGAAGATTAAATATTTGTTGATCAGCTGTAAATTGGACAACCTTTACCGCAGCGTTTTTCCAGCTCGGCGCTGACACACATCGGCACCGGTGGGGTCGCCGTCGCCGAGAGCCCTTTTGTTCCATGATTAATTACTCTGAGCAACAGTTATGGCGGGATTAACAATTAGCTAGACCTGTCAAACAGTCAGTCTAAGATGGCAGACTAATTGAGCGGCTGGTTGGCCATTGTGTCCCAGTATAAGGCCAAGGAAGTGGGGATGCTTCACAAGCCTTTCATCTCTTTTACAGGCCTAATACGGCGGCAGAGAAGGGCCCGCTATCAGCCACGGCGAGCTCGGGTAATTTTTCATGAATATTCATACGCCTCCTCTATCCGCAGTGAACTTTGCAAAGTTACCTTCATGGTGCATGTTCTGAAGTCTGCTCCTCTTCCTCTGCTACTGAGGATGTTAACTCGCTGTAAAAAGTTGTACGCGCTGCAAAAAATGTCTGACTTTTATGTCCTTTTCATGAAACTAAAGCAGCGATCTGATTTAACCCTGTGTAGCCTGACAGAATGATTACTGTTATATTATATTATTATAATATACTAAATTTAAATTTGCATGTATGATTTCTTTTGTTTGCATCATACATGGACATATTCAGCATTAATTAACTTATTCATCCAAACTGGGTTTTTTTTAGATGCTAAAATATGAATTTTTAGTCACATTTATTTATTCCTCATTTTTAAATTACATTTTAAATGCATGCATATACTGTATTTAAATCAAATGTATGACATACAGCAGTATTCACATATATTCACACACACACACACACACACACACACACACACACAATGAAAAGTATATTAAATTGTTTTTCAAAACTTATGAAATGTAAACAATTATGATTTAGTTAAAAAATGACATAAATACAGACTGATTATTTGATACTACTATATTATACAAATATTATATTGTGACAAAATAAAGTGCACAATCCTTAGTAATTATATGCTGCTTTAATCCAGCAAATGTTCGGAATATAGAAATTACAAATACGGGATAATTTAAATTTTCCCATAACTTCAACAAAATGAGCAAAATGCTTGGTTAGGCGTGTGAGTGGCAGTCAGTGGAAAACCTCCATGTCTGTAAAGTGAAGCCAGTGCTGAAGTGCCTTAAACCTGCATTCTTTCTAACAGCCTGCAGGGGGCGACTCCTCTGGTCTGATTCTATAGAAGTCTATGAGAAAATGAGCCTACTTCTCACTTGATTTATTACCTCAGTAAACCCTGTAAACATGAGTTTATGGTCTCAGTCGCTAGTTTCAAGTCTTCTTCAAAACAGCTTGATGTTCATTTAGTAAATTATGGTCCAATTTAGAGTCAAATAGACAATAAATTAGGGGATGCTTTAGGGCGGGGCTACCATGTGATTGGCAGGTCGCTACCACAGTGTTGTCTGGTCTGGGAGTTGCCCCTGTTTTTATCTTATAACTTTAACCCTTTCACAGAGTGTTTTCAGTTCATCAAAGTGAATTGTACCATTTGATCACTTAAAAATATCTTTTTCAGCGTTCAGTTGCACTTAGCTCCACCCTCCCATGTCACTTCTGGTTCCAAAAAACCAAGATGGCGACAGCCAAAAACCAAGATGGTGACAGCTAAGAACCAAGATGCCGACCGCCAAAAACCAAGATGGCGACAACCAAAAACCAAGATGGCGTCAACCAAAAACCAAAATGAGACGGCCAAAAACCAAGATGGCGACAGCTAAGAACCAAGATGGCAACAGCCAAAAATCAAGATGGCGTCAACCAAAAACCAAGATAGCGACAGCCAAAAAATCAAGATGGCGTCAACCAAAAACCAAGATAGCGACAGCCAAAAACCAAGATGGCGACAGCCAAAAATCAAGATAGCGACAACCAAAAACCAAAATGCGATGGTCAAAAACCAAGGTGGCGACGGCCAAAAAGCAGAACTTGAGGCTTCAAGATGGCAGTCCACAAACCAACGGCTGATGTTACAATGACCACGCCCACTTCTTATATGTGTACGATCACAACAAGGAGGTAGCCATCTTGAATTTGTTAAATAAGAGACGTCTACTTCCTGCATTGCACCAGTGATCCATTAGTGGATACAATAGGTGTTTCAGGTAATTATTGATCTTACTGATGACATGGAGGTCTTATGCATAAAATGCAATACACATAGTGTTATAAGGTTTATATTTCCAACCTCGCCTTTAGAAAATCCCTGCAGCACTGCAAAGAAGTGAACACATCTCACCACACTGGTCGATTTTTACTTCTGATTTAAGAAAAATCTGGTCTGAAGGCGGAAAAAGAGACCAAAGTGCAGCAACTCTAGCAACGCAGACCACTAGAAAGACGATGAGCTGACCGAACTAATCATTGCGCTGGTTAATCATCATCACCAACAAAGACAAAAAGAAAAGAAAGAGAAAAAAAGATCAAACCCAGTCCAACAAAGAAGGACCAGAAAGTTTCTTGTGAGCCAAGTTTTGGATGAGCGGCAGAGGAAAAAAAAAGAGAAACCTGCAAGGCCACACAACTGTTCCTCAAAGACTTTTTATCCCCGGTGTCCATGGGAAGAACCCCAGTGGAACAGCTGCAACGGCGAGCCATGGCTCCTCATGAAAGGTTTTGCCTGGAGGCGGGGAGGCGAACGACTTGATCGTGAAGAAAGTCAATTGTTTCCCCGCTGAAAGGCAAAAAGCCCAGGAGGAGCTGCACCATGGTGTGTGGGACATATCAAAATATTTGACAGACTTCAGCATTATGAAAAACCTCCGTCCTTTTTGTTTTTCCTCCCACCGCCGACCCGTCACACTCCCATCGGGCCCCCCGACTGGCCCGTGTCATTGTTCGGGCCCCGAGAGTTCAAAGCGGGCCCTTTAGGAGCCGCTCAGTGTGCGCTGACACCATGTAATGAAATTAGCAGTTGTTGCTAAACAGGTTTCAATCAAAGAGTCCGAGCCAAGACCTAGTGCCCACTGTTCATGAATCACCTCTTTCACTGACTTATGGCAGACAGTCTGGGACATTGTTGCTGCTTTCATTGACCCATCATTCAGCCAGGTAGTCCCACTGAGAAGGAAAACCTGGTCCAGAGAGCGCCAGAAACAACTAACTGCAAAAACTCTTCAAAAGGAGGTAATTAAAGGGACAACTCATACGTAGTCTTAGTGTAAGCTCAGCAGACAGTTTGGGTTTCCTTTGTCATAATGGAGGTGAAGGAAAATGTCTTCCTGGTCGCTGGCTGATTTTATCTGTGCTGCTTTTTACCTAAACACACTTTTTATGATTTGGCAGAAGTGCCCTTTTATTTCGAACAGTTTTTCACTCATGCCGAATGAGTCTTGAGGGACGCAACTGGCAGAGAAATCATCTGACTTCTGCACTTGTCGAATTAAACTGATTATTTACAAATCTGGGCGTCTTCAGATATAAACCCTGTTCCCGTTGCGCTCCGTCAGGTCAGGTTGATCATTAAGTGAGTCCTCAACTTCATGTTTTCTTTACAGATTTGGGACAATAATAGGAAATACTGCATTGAACAATTCTTTTACAGCCTGCATGAAAAACACAGAGCATAAAAATTGCTTGTTTTGTCCGACCAACATTTAAAAAAACAGATATTTATTTTGAAAACCATAAATTTTTGGCTGCTTGATTATGGCAAAAATCATAATCAGGACTATTTTGGTCACACTTATTTAACACGATTACACAATAGAGTGAACATTTTAATGTTAAATGCATCAATCTGACGTGAGAATCGTAACTGAGATTGAAACTGAAATACCCGCGCAGCCCTCGCGGTCTTTAGCTGCGTCTTCTTTGTTTCGTCGTACCTGGTGCTTCCACAAGCCGCAGGAAGGTGGAATTATCCTTTAATGCACAACACATGTGCAACCGCTGCTGCGCTAACAGTGGTGTGTGTGGATGCATGTGTTTACATGTGTGTATTAATGCGTCTGCTTGTGTTTATTTGTGTGTGTGCTTCATGTGTGTGTTCTCGCCTCCAGGCCTGTCTCCTGAGCCCCCCCCCCCTCCTCCCACACACACACACACACACACACACCTAAAACTGATGGCTTTGAATCACTGGCAACCCTGCTGCTAATTTATTTGCGCTGAGCATTATGGGAATTAATGTACCTGACATTCAATGACAACAGCCGGCGCTTTGTGGCCCTTTTTATATTTCAACACATTCCTGCCGCACACACGGCTGCCTATTGA
Organism: Pterois miles; assembly: GCA_947000775.1. NCBI lineage: Eukaryota > Metazoa > Chordata > Actinopteri > Perciformes > Scorpaenidae > Pterois > Pterois miles. The sequence continues at coordinate 1,793,967 of CAMQGK010000500.1, read as the reverse complement.
GAAACGTCCATCTTCCCACCTAGCTGAAAAGAAAGCACACACACACACACACACTCACACACTCGCGGCAGGCTCTGAACCTCTAGGTGCAGGAGGCTGTTAGCGGTGGCTGATGATAGTAGCAAAACATTAACATAATAATTAGTGTCTTGTAATTGTTTCATTAAAACCAGTTGTTCCATTTCTCCTCTTGTTCTCCCAGAAGACGCGAGACGGAGTTTGGACGTCAGCCAAAGGGAGGGTCGGTCCACGTTTGTACCCGCGAAAAGATGTTTGCCTGCTCTCTGGGAAGCCGGGGAGGCCGTCAGCAACGGCGGTGGGCGGCGGGCGGGGCCACTCCGGCCATACGCGGAGACAAAACCAACACGAGGAGTGGCGGCGACGACACTCAGCTCACGTATGAAGAGGATTTATTAAAAAAAAAAAAAAAAGAGCACATCCTGCAAAGATTTTTAATAATAAAACGTGACGTGAGCGTTCTTGCAATCTCACGTGTCAAAATAAAAGCCTGCGTTGTACAAAGTTGCTCCACAATGAGCTAAACCCTGTATATTTTATGTCAGGTCCTCTAAAAGGTCACGCAGCGTAATCGCACTGAAAGCTGGCAGTTCATTTAGGAGCTGCAGATACATACACAAGCGCTCATGCATATACAGCCGCCGCCTGGCTGTGAAGTGCATTCACACGCACACAGAGTTCAGGGCTCATTAGCATTTTAAAGAGGAAGTCCACTCGTTTTAACGTTTATACCTGCCGGTCGGCGTGCGAGCTCGACTCGTCTTCCCAAAGAACCTGTGATGGCATTAACATTTAAATTATGTGCGTGCGTGACGGAGTGATTATGTAGGCAGACAAAAGCTGATTGAGTGGTATTTTACCACAGAAGGAGCTCCATATGGATAAATATATGAACTCAACCTCCATGCAGAAATTAAACATCTTATTGAGAGTTAGGATTTCTTCTTTCTGGTCATTGGGGTCAATCAAGTCCCAGGAGCAACTGTATGGGGCCCAAACTAAAAGGGCTGTATATTTATTACAATTTTTAGATATGAAAAGTATTGACTCATAACTTATAATACCCCGAAATAACTTGTAAAAGGCCCCAAAGCGTATTAAATATGTGCTAGTTACTGTGTAGTTCTACTTCAGAGGGAAACACTGTAGTATTAGCGCTGTGAAAGTTAACGCAACAACACTTTAACGCAAATTTGTTTTCATGACACGACGTGTTTTAACGCATTAATGCAATCAATGTCATGCTAGCTTGTCGTGAAGGAGGTTAAATGTCGCTTCAAACTTAAATCTTGGTGAGGAAAAACTGTCATGGTCATTTCCAGTGGGGTCCCTTCACCTCTGACCTCCAGATGTGTGAATGTAAATGGTGCTGATAATACCTCTCTTTCACCTGAATGCAGGACTTTTACTGTGGTATTTATAGTTTTAATCATCATAGTTTTAATATTAATACTGAATAGTTTTACTGTAGAACATTACCAGTTTGAGAGGGTGACAAGTAAAACCAGACAGCGTTTGTCTGAATCAGCATGACGTCACAAGCTAAATTAAAATATCTATTTTTAGTTTTCAATTATGTGATAACCATTACGATAAAGTGAATGAAGGTCAGTAAGAAACGCTCAGATATTTCACTTCACGTTTTAACTTGTTTGACCCTGAAACAAGATTTTGGAGGGAAGTCAACTTACTAGCTTTTTTCCAGAGTTTTCAGCTGCATCTCATGGTCTTCATCAGCAGATGGACTCGATGGCTCAGTTGTCACCATGTGACCTAAACATGGAAATGAGTTACAACAAGGTTAGTGTCAAAGCAGCTTCTGTATTTATGAACACATATAAAGGATATTTATAAAGATGTATATGACATATAATACAAAGAGACACATAATAGGATGAAAAACGTTATATGACAACATGAATTCGCCTTTTTTACTTCATTCAGAACATAAACAGAAAAAGATCAACACATAAAATATCAGAGTTACATCTGTCACAGTTCACCGACCAACTTCCTGCTTCAACTCTGACCTGCTGTAGTTGCACCACAGCCCGTATATAAGAAGTGGACGTAGTCACCGTGATGTCACCCACAGGGAGTGCTGTTTTTTAACCGTCGCCATCTTGGTTTGTTGCTGTCGCCTTGATGGTTTTTAGTTGTCGCTATCTTGGTTTTAACCGTCGCCGTCTTGGTTTGTTGCTGTCGCCTTGATGGTTTTTAGTTGTCGCTATCTTGGTTTTAGCCATAGCCACCTTTGTTTTTGGCCGTCGCCATCTTGGTTTTTGGCTGTCGTCATGTTGGTTTTTAGCCATCGCCATCTTGTGTTTTAGCTCTCGCCAGCTTGGTTTTTTGTTGTTGCCATCTTGGCTTTTAGCCACAGCCATCTTGGTTTTTGGCTGTCACATCTTGGTTTTCAGCCATCTTGGTTTTTAGCTGTCGCCATCTTGTTTTCTTGCAACCAGAAGTAAAACTAGAGAGTGGAGCTAAGTACAACCGAATGCTGGATAAAACATTTTTAGGTGAAAACATCTGTTGCCATCTTGATTTTTGGCTGTCGCCATATTGATTTTTGGCTGTTGCCATCTTGGTTTTTTGGAACCAGAAGTGACATGAGAGGGAGGAGCTAAGTGCAGCTGAACACTGAATAAGATATTTTTAAGTGACCAAAACAGTACAATTAACTTTGATGAACTGAAAACACTCTGTGAAAGGGTTAAAGTTATAAGATAAAAACATTGGCAACTCCCAGACCAGACAACACTGTGGTAGTGACCTGTTAATCACAAGGTAGCCCCGCCCTAAATCATCCCCTCCTTTATGGCCCATTTGACTCTAAATGGGACCATAATTTATTAAATGAACACCAAGCTGTATTGAAGAAGACTTGAAACTAGCGACTGAGACCATAAACGCATGTTTACGATGTTTACTGAGGTAATAAATTAAGTTAGAAGGAGGCTCATTTTCTCATAGACTTCTATAGAATCAGAGGAGTCGCCCCCTGCTGGATATTAGAAAGTGTGTGACAGTTGACAGTGTAAACACTTAAGCATTGGCTTCACTTTGAGTTGCACACTCACTCACACTCAGTTTCCCTGTACAAGAGGAGTTATCACCAACATCTCGTGCAGTTTTCAGTTTTAGTGTAGCATCCAAATGAAGTAGTTTTGCATAATACTAGTGAATATTTTTACTGTATAACTCCCAGATTGTTTCTTAGCCTCCCTGTCACTATAGCTTTCGTGTTAACTATCAAAAGTTGACTGAACTCATCCTGAGAGCTCAGAATCAATCACATGATTGATTGTTTTTCAAAGCCCTTTAACATTTCTTAACTTTGACAGGAACACATTTAGCAAACTGAACCACTTCGGGCACAAAGGGCTCTGACAGCTTAGCGCCGAATCCCGTTTCCATTTTCCCGCAGTGTTTTTGTGTCCCTGAACATACGTGTTCTCTCACACACACACACACACACACACACACACACACACACACACACACACACACACTGCTGCTGTTGTTGGTCTGCAGCTGTGTGCTCTCTACTCCATCTCTCGGTGCAATACAGTGAGGAGGCATGGGAGGCAACAAGAGGCATACGTCTCATTGGCCAAGTCTGTCTGAGAGTGTGTGTGTGTGTGTGTGTGTGTGTGTGTGTGTGTGTGTGTGTCACACCACCAGATAGTTAGATACCACCGCCGGGGTTTTGACATTTAGTGCTTTTTGACAAACTTCTGACGACCGTCTCCCGCAGATCATTATCAAAGCATTTCTGTCTCTATAATCAAGATGAATGCTTCCGAACACAACGATGATCATTTTGTGGAGGAGCAACTCTCGTGGATGCAACAAGGGAGGGGTGCTGGGAGGGCGGCGGCGGCGGCGGTGGGAGCATCGCTTGGGCGTGCTTAACACATACATTTCCATTTTCCCAAAGACAGATTTGTTGGCAGCAGCGATATAAAGCGACACCCCGGTGCTGACAATGTTTCTGTCAACTTATTGAATCTTGTGCAGGGCAAAAAAAAAGGGGGGCAATCTTGGAGGCAATCTAAAACATTGATAAATAAATACGGGAGATATGAATATGTTTGTTTGTTTGTTTGTGCTGGGTGTCGATTTAATCCCCGCTTGCCTTAGAAATCTCCCCAAAGACTGATTGGTGTCGCGCACTGCAATTAACTCCGCGAGCACCGTCTATAAATCAACTTCCTGAACTCGGCGTGGAGGAGATGATGTTTTTGAAATTAGCACCATCCGCCGCTTGTATGGTGGGGGTGGTGGTGGTGGTGGGGGGGGGGCAGAAATAACAGCCCCTTTGATATGTGATATTCAGAAAACACGCAAAAACAAGGTTCAGAAAATCACGTTCATTCTTCAACGCGCCACGGGGGGGAAACGCTCATTTTCTTGACGTTTTGAGTGGCGAGCACGCTTTTTTTTTTTTTTTTTTTTTTAATTTTATTTTAACTGATCGTCTGTTTGGTTGCAATTGAAGCATCGGCGCCTCCCTCGTATTCGCCTCCCGCGCTTTCATGGCATTATGAGCCATGAGTCGCTGTCAGTGCCTTCACAGAACAGGAGCATTAAGGTCAATTATCATTCCATTCAGCATCATGCTCGACTACTTAGATTAAGAAAAACACTTATTTGGTCCGAGAGGAGTCATATTTCTCTGACTGAGGCCGACGTATCAAGAGTATGCTTTATTGCTTCACTTATTCATGTTTCACTTGCAAATCCTGGTGAGTGTTTGCATGCTCAAATATATACAGTACGTGCGTCTGCTTGTGTGTGCATTCCCTTGCAAGTGCGGCAGATAACGCTAATCCTGTTTACTCCTCAGTATTTCAAATATACCTTACGCCTTTCTCGACTTCAAGGCGTATCCGCGGAGGAGAACCCCTGCCCCGGCGATCCAGCACACACACCAGAACAAAGGGAGTCCCCCCATATTTGATTCCTTCTCTGAATATGTAAAACACAGCAGCAGCAGCAGCAGCAGCAGCGGAGTCAACGCTGAGAAATTACCAGAACTATCTGGGCCATTGACAGGCCTCCCCTGTGGTCAAATGGGCCGCGGCTGTGTTTGGTAAGCCCCCCCCATCGGTTTCTCCGGCGCTTCGTAGATAACCAGCGGGGGGGGGGCGAGCTCTGGAAATCGGGTTTGGGGAATTCGGACGTGTGACTGTTGCACTCAGCCTTTAAAGGCTTTTTTGAAATGTTAAAGGGGCAATATGAAAGATTTTTTTCATATCCCTAGAAGGACAAAATGAGCCGAATTGATCCATTGATGGTTTAAACTTCCTGGCTTTCAAAACTCACTTTCTTGTTACAAAACTCTGCACTTAGAGTTTCAAAAAAAAGAGCTTTAGTGTCTATAATTACAGCATGTAGCTCACTAAAAACCTCCCTTTACTCCAGGTTGCTGGTTAACAGTTCAACCAATAAATGTTTGCAGATTGTTTGATTAAAATGATTTTAGATGCTTACAGCAAGTCACAGAAAAACAGTAGACATTAGAAGGTAAATGTTAACTGTACTTGCTAATGTTAAGTTAAATGTTAAAAGTAAGTGTTAATGTTAAGCTAAATGTTAAGTTTTGTAAATGGAAACATTACTTCACAAATCAGTCAGTCCTGTACGGTTCAAAGACTCCTGTACATAATGTCATTTTGTTAATAATATCCTGTTTGGTGCGATTTTCATTATAATAAATGCTGAAAAATAAGAATAACAGTATGTTTCCTGTAGTGATAAATAGAGGTTATATCTGACAGTATTTGTTTGCCTCTGTGCCCCCCAGGAACAATAACTGCCCCCCGCCGGTCTACGCTAACAAAAACACAATTCTTATTTTCAGGTGATTATACACAGGTGATTGTTTGTTTGTGTTTTGGGTGAACTAGCCCTTTAGTAAGAGCAGCATTACGGTCATTTTCTGACTGAAGAAGACGAGCTGGAAGTAGAGGAGGAAGATGATGAATGATCCTCATCGGCTTTAAGGGTAGATGGTTGTCGTGGTGAACGCTTGTCAGAAGGTTTAGCTATTCCCGACCCTTTTAGGTGATGATATTTTGAACCATTTGCGACCCGTTGGCACCGCCGCGGCCCTTCTTGGCCCGCCACCGGCGTCGGGGGAGATCCTGATTCACAGAAGCCATGGCTGCTCCTCAAACCCGCCGGCAGATGCTCCCTCTCTCCTGCCTCGCCAGCCGGCAGCGTGCCTCCTCCGACATGCCTGAGTGTCTGTCTGCCTCACCCGGTCTGTCCATTCGTCCGTCCATCTGTCCGTCAAAGCCCGGAGCCTCGGTTATAAAAACGCACTCTGGTATTTAAAGGGGCAGGAAGGGAGTTACTACCCTCCCTATAGAACATACAGGGTAGAAATAATATCTAAAATTAGGGGAAAAGGTTCCTGGAAGGCAATATGTTCCCATAAATCATTGATTGGCTGTTTCAGTGCCCACATTGGCTGATGAATGATTGATGGCAACATGTTGCAGCACTGAGCCTTTTTCCTGTCTTAAGATACATCCAAAGTACGACTTAGGTCAATTACAGGCCACCGTAACTCAATCAGCATTAAAGCTGCACTTCTTCATGTTCTCTATATGAACGAGGAGTTCAATATTCATAGTTTTTAACCATCAAACTGCAGTTCCCTTCAGCTATGTGGACATTTTAGCTCCTTTCAGCTTGGTGTTTTCGTTATAGCTATTAGTTGTTCATTACATATGAATACAGCAACGGTAGAGCATGTTAAAGGGCGCTTTCACAAGACATTTGGCCAGTCGGAGACCTATAGAGCGCTAAAGTTTACAACATAAAACATCAATAAATATCCCGCTCCTTTCTACGTGTCGCGGTTGCTAACCTAAATGCGACTACTAAACGTCATCACGTCGTCGCTCATGCAGCCGTGGTGTAGTTCACTTACAGGCTAACGTTAGCTTCTCGCTTCTGCCGACGCCACTCACACACAGAAATCATAAACGTGGTGTTCATTCACCATAAACGTGTGCAACAGAGGTTGTTTTCTGCAATAATCCGAAGCCAGCTGGAACAATCCCATTAGCTTTTTGTCGAGGGAACCACGGCGATGCTAACTTCCTGGTTCACCTATAGCATAGGTGACAAACTGAGGCCGCGGGCCAAATCTGGCGTGTCAACGAAGGGCGGGCAAGCGTCTTCATTCGCAACCTCATATTACCGCAAGAAAAATTTAGGCCACCTCTCCCCAAAAATGGTCAAACGAAAGATGAACAGGAACTTTAAAGGCAGGTGGGAGGCGGAGTCACGTCAGGTTTTGACCAATGGGCATCAGAGTAAATCAGACTGCAGCAAACTGACCTTGAATGAACGGCGTTCGCTGCTTGTTTCCAGGCACGGACTGTTATTAGTGAAATGGCTGGATTGTCATTGAAGGAAATTACGATTTTATTTTGGTTGTTTTGTTGTTGCCTGTGAAAAAGGTTTCCGTTAAAAATGAGGCATAACAATTATTTTACTGGCTTCAATAAAATAAGAAACAAATGCCACTTATGATTTGAAATCTGATTTCTAGTGTTCATAATATTAAGCTTTGCTTGTTCCAGATTCAACGTTTCAGCAAAACATAAGTTCGCTTTCATACGAAAAAAGTTCATTTTGTCGAAGGGTTTTCACTCGGACTCGTCCCTGCTTTTGTGGACTCTATCATGTTCTGCATTAACCTGTCGTTTACCTGTCTGTCCATCTCTTTTTTAGTTTGACTTCTGGTCAACTTGGAAACTTTAACAAGCGGTCTTGGTCCGGTTGTTTTGGTAGATTAGCCTCCGACGCTCATACAGACCTGGGTTATCGCACCACACATTTTCAGATGATGCAGATGACTTTCAATTGCACAAATCCAACAACTAAATCTGAGAATTAAAAGCATATATATATTTTTTAAATATCCTCATTTAGACGGAGCATTTTCACATTATTAATAATTGAAGGTGTTTTATTGGCTCCAGTAAAACTCTGAGAAATATCGTCACAGATTGTATAAATGAGAAACTTTCTTCCCAACACACACTTGTTAATGAATAAATCATACCATTAATGATGGAAGTTTGTTTTTCTTGTGGCTGATGAACCCTGGAATGGGGCACCGGCCATCTGCGGTCTAGTGTGTGTGTGTGTGTGTGTGTGTGTGTGTGTGTGTGTGTGTGTGTGTGTGTGAGCTGTGGTCCAGCGTCCACTGGGGAGACTCGGCTGCTGCCCCACTTTTCTCGCTCTCATGTCGGACCGGGACCATCTGACGGGGCTAAAGACCAGTGTCACATGTCTATATTTGGCCGCCGTCGCCGCCGCTGCCAGAGCTCAGCGCTGCAGTTGTTTTCCAAAATGCGCGGGGCAATCGATGATAATGAGGAAGGACATTTTAATTAGGGCTGTCGCAACCTGGGGACGACATGCGGGCTCGCTCGGCGGGGGGGCGAGAGAGGACGGGGGGATGGGGGGGGGTCTGGTCACCATCACACCTCCTTCTGGGAGTTTGACTGGTGAAAGTCTCGCTGCATTTTGAGGAGGAAATTAAATTAAATCGGCACAGAAGGCTCCCGCCATCCGATTCTGCTTCAGAGAAACATAAGAGGCTGCTGCAAGAGAAGTTTATTTATATTTTAAATAAATCAGAGCACAAATACTGGACGCCTGCTCCGACCGGAACAAGGTGAAGCTGCTGAGTGGAGACAAACTGACCTGATTGGACAGATTTAAAACAATCTTTAGTGAGAAGAGCCAATCAGGACAATATCAAGCTGTGATGTACTACATGGAGTTACTGTAACTGTCTGACTTATAAATACTAGGGCTGTCAGTGGATTCATATATTCTGTTATCTGTTCAAAATGTACCTTAAAGGGAGATTTGTCAAGTATTTAATACTCTTATCAACATGAGAGTGGGCAAAATGCTGCTTTATGCAAACATATGTATATATTTATTATTGTAAATCAATTAACAACACAAAACAATGACTAACACTGTCCAGAAACCCTCACAGGTGATGACTTTAGCATAAAAATATGCTAAAATCATCAACACCAGCTGTCAGTGTGCTGACTTGACTATGATTTACCCCAAACTGTGTGATTATCATAAAGTGGGCATGTCTGTAAAGGGGAGACCCATCGGTACCAATGGAACCCAATTTTTGGACATTTTTCTGAATTTTTGGACAATTTTCAGATGTTTTTCGGACCAATTTTTTTTACTCTGCTTTTTTCCCCAGACATTTTCCAGACTTTTTTGGGGAGACATTTTTTTCAGATTTTTTGGACAATATTCAAACATTTTTGGACCTTTTTCTTTTTTAAATATGCTTTTTTTCAAACTTTTTTTCAGACATTTTCCAGTCATTTTACTGACTTTTGAGTGCACATATATTGAGGTCAGAGGTCAAGGGACCCCTTTGAAAATGGAGATGATTTTTCCTCGCCAAAATTTAGTACAAGTTTGGAGCTTTATTTAACCTCCTTCATGACAAGCTAGTCGGACCTGGTTGGTACTGATAGATTCTTTAGGTTTTCTAGTTTCATATGTTATCGGACTTTTCCTCTGACTTTCTTTTGGACATTTTTCAGACATTTTTTTTTAAACCTTTTTTTTTTAATTCTGCTTTTTTCTGACATTTTTCAGACTTTTATTGGACAATCTTTGGACATTTTTCGGATTTTTTAAAATTATTGTCAAACATTTTTGGACCTATTTTTATTTTTTTATTTTTTCAGACTTTTTTTCTAGAAATTTTTCAGACTTTTTATTGAACATTTTTTGGGTGAAACCCCTTCACACAATCACATATGTTGAGGTCAAAGGTCAAGGGACCCCTTTGAATATGAACATGACAAGCTAGTCTGACCTTGTTGGTACTGATGCATTCTTTAGCTTTTGTAGTTTCATATGATATCAGACATTTTTTAAGACTGTTTTTGGATCATTTTTGGACATTTTTCTGTTTTTTTTGGACAATTTTCAGTCATTTTTCAGATCTATTTAAAAAAAAATCTGCTTTTTCCAATCTACATTTTTTCTGACTTTTTATTGGACATTTTTTGGATGAAAACCCCTAACACAATCACATATCTTGAGGTCCGAGGTCAAGGGACCCCTTTGAAAAACTGTCATGGTCATCATGACACATGCCATCTTTGGATTTAGCTTTCCTAGTTTCATATGACACCAGTATCTTCACTCTCGCTTTAAAACTGAGCCGCTACAACCTAAAAATCACAATAATGTGTTAAAGACATCTGTGGCGTCTAATTTAGTAAACACCATTCACATCAACGTCCAAATCATAATCGACTGGTACATTAAGTACAATAAGATTAGTATTTGCTATGATATGGAAATTAATAAAATTATAAGCAAATATAAATGCTTCAAGACATACAATGTCAAGAAGTAAAAGCTAAATTTTAGTGTTTAAATCACTGTATTTTAACCCTCACAGGAGCAACTCAACCGACATGAACGCTGCACGCGACAAAAAAACACACTTCCGACGACTTGAACTGGACAAAACAAAGCAGCTCGTTCTGCCTTCAGACTGAATATCCTGAACATTTCATTTCAGATCTTCCTGCTAATAAGAAAGTCAGTTTAATCTGACAAACAAGGATCCGTTTGTGGGAAAACACGCATGAAGATTCTCTAGATTATTTCTCATAAAGACGCTTCTTACTTATGTTCAACCTCAGGCAGAAAAATCTTCCTGTGAAGATAAAAGTAGACGTCTATGCAGAGAGGGCAGCTTTAAGGGTACAATGACGGCCTCCCAAATCTCAACAATTGATATCAAAACAAGAGGATTTGGGTGCAAAATGGAAAGTGAAGAATACGTCCACATCCCGTAGAAGCATAAAGGAGACGCATGTCTGAATAACAACCATGCACATTGCTGACATGCAGCCTACAGAGTTCCTGCCATGCCTGCAGGTCACTGTAAGCTATTTGCACATTGTGAAATCAAGTGATAAAAAATCAAAAAAGACAAAACTCATATCTTCTACTGCTCTAACACAACATGAAAAGCGCCTGCAGAAAAGGACAGAGTTTAGAGAATGAAACTCATTAAACATCTCCGGTCGGTTGTGCGCAAGTCAGAGAAGAAACACCAGAAGAATTCCTATGAATTTCAAAAATAGGGCTGTTTGAAATTAAAAATTGATTATGTCATAGGGGATTTACATGATAATATGCATGTATGAGGAAAGCCATCTTGCTCTACATTTACAGGTCTGTTAGTTCACACTCTGCCAGAAAACAACTTCTAATGAGAGGAAGAGCAGAATAAACTTGAACTGTGAGATCACTGGGATCACACGCAATCAGCAGCAAGGAAGCAACAGCAACAACTATCCCTTTGTCTTGGAAATGTTTATGTATATTAGCAAACTAAATCTTTCATGAGGGAGTGTATATATACTGGCTATATGTGTGCACCAGATGAAAACAAAGCACTGTCACATTAGTTAATATTCATCCTCAAGCAAAAGCAATACAAGGTGTGAGAGGAAAAGTTGGGAATAACTGCATAAATTATGGTCCGTGCCAGTAATGAAAGTGCCCCTGTTCATGTGCACAAACAAAAGCACAACAACAAATCCACAGCCCGATATATGAACACTTCTTCACCTTATGAAAAATGAAAACGGGCTGAAAACCTGCAGAAAGCCAATGGCTAGTCGCACACAGCTCGCTAATCAACTACAGGCAACATCAGAAAGAATAGGTAATTTGAGACACAAAAAGAATAAGTAATTTGGGAGGCTCGTACCCAAGTGGCCAAATTATTTATGCCTAATGGAACGGGGGTGTGTGCATTCATTTGTGCTTTATTACCTGTCAGTGGGAAGGCTTCGCTAATGCGGCTGAAAGCGCTGCGACGCCTTTAATTACAGTCTGAGGTGTGGAGGCACTTCCTGCTGGAAGCTCGCTGCTTTCCTACCTTTCCTCCGGTGGCGGTCTGCGTGCAAACTTTGTGTCTGAATGAACTCTTGGCTCATTTCAAAAGTGAAAAGGGGAAATAGTTTCTATATGCGTCGGGTTTCTGGTGCATGAACCTGCAAAAAGTCAGTTTTTAGTATATTCAGCATATCCCTCCAACAGCTGAGCTCTTTCATGGATTTAAACCCTGCAAAACAAGTGATCAGATCCATAGTATGTACTCTGTATCTGTAAATAAATATAAATAAATAAATTTATTAATTATTTTTATCTACTTGCTACTCTAACATTATTATTCTTATTATTTTAATTAATAATTAAAATTTAGTATATATACATCTTATTAATATATTTATATCTATTTAAATGTCTTTATCATTATTAATATTATTATTTTACTTAACAATTACAATTATTTTAAATATATTTTATTAATACATTTACATCTATTTATATTTCTTCATTATTACTATTATTATTATTAGTATAGTAGTATAGTAGTCATATTATTATTATTATTATTATTATTATACTTGAGACATATTTATTTTATTTATTTTAACATGATTTATTTATTATTATTTATTGTTTATTTTTCTGTATTTATATTTTGTTATTATTGTTATTATTGTCATTATGGTTATTATTATCATTATTAGGAGTATTGTTTCACTTAATACTTTAAATTTATTATATAGTTTTTGTTTATTTTTATATTCTAATGTATCTATTTAATTGTACATTGTATTATTATTATTATTACTATTATACTTGAGACATATTTATTTCATTTTTTTAACATGATTTATTTATTATTATTTATTGTTTATTTTTCTGTATTTATATATTGTTATTATTGTCATTATGGTTATTATTATCATTATTAGGAGTATTGTTTCACTTATTATTTTAAATTTATGATATAGTGTTTGTTTATTTTTATATTCTAATGTATCTATTTAATTGTACATTGTATTATTATTATTATTATTATTATTATTATTTTCTATTATACTTGACACATATTTATTTCATTTATTTTAACATGATTTATTTATTATTATTTATTGTTTATTTTTCTGTATTTATATTTGTTATTATTGTCATTATTGTTATTATTATCATTATTAGGAGTGTTGTTTCACTTAATATTTTAAATTTATTATATAGTTTTTGTTTATTTTTATATACTAATGTATCTATTTAATTGTACATTGTATTATTATTATTATTATTATGATTATTATTATTATTATTATCCCTTGTTTTTCAATAATTTATTGTTCAACTTACAGATATCATCTGTTATTAAATGTAAATATTAGCGTATTTGTTATGGTTTAGGTTGTTGTGGTCATTTAACCTCACAGATGACTGGACTGTGTAAAATGAAGATCATGTTTAAATCTGTGATTATTTATTTCCTCTTTATTAACATGTATTTGTTTTTTATTTGGCGAGCAGCAGCTTTAGCACAAACAGAAGCAGAACGGCCATTTTAAAATAATGATCACCTCAAACCGCTATGTGCAATTCAAACATAATTATCTTCTCCTGACGTGGATGTTAAACATGGGATCCTCTCTCTGCTGAGACGTACATCTGCAAACTCTGTTCTTCAAATATATGTAATGAGCCCGAGCGTCGGGGCGGCGTTGGCTCGGCGTGGCGGCACGGCGGTTGTGATTGGCTCCTTCCCGCCTGCGTACCCAGAGGAGGCTCCCTTAACAGCAGACCTCCTGTTAAGTATGAGATCCCTGAGAGGAGAATCTGGTTTCTTTAAATACACCGGGCCGTCAGGGGAATATAATGGCTTCCATATATAATTAAGAAGAATACGACGTTGGAGGGTTTATGTGTCTTTGTGCTGCACCTTAATGGCTTGGCGTGCGGCGTGCGGGGGGAAGTGGCGACTTTATTTAGAAATGCTCACGTGGACAACATTTACATTGTAGGCTGTATTCCCTCAGAAGATGCTTTCAACCAGAGAACATGGAGGGGAACTACAGAGGAGGCTCCTCATTGGACGGGGTTATCCAAAGGTCAAAGGTCACATAGAGCAAAGAGAGGTATCAGGCAACAAATAGAGCAGAAATCAGGATGATAATAATATAAAACATAGGTAACTAATACAGTCACACAGTAAAAAGATTGTGTGTTTTGGGATTTCGCAGTAATTTCTGATTTCTTCAAATTGTTTTGGTATAAACTACCTGTTCAGTGTACGATGAATTATCTGTTATACAGATGTACACACAGACATTAAAGCTGAACAGGAGGCCATATAACATGATGGAAGAAATACTCGACTTGCTCATGAATGTGCGTATTGCGAGGGGGCACCGGAAACCACGAGGTGGCAGCATCATCACGGTATCTCGAACTATTCCCCTCCGCGCTATAAGTCTAGTACTGTATTTATGGTATTAGCTATACTCATACTTACTCCACTCATCGTCAACCTTATCCAGGTGGGGTCGCGGGGGCACCAGCTCCAGCAGGGGACCCCAAACTCCCTTTCCTGGGCCACGTTAACCAGCTCTGACTGGGGTTCCCAAGCCAGTGTGGAGATATAATGTCTCCACCTAGTCCTGGGTCTTCCCCGGGGCCTCCTGCTCCCAGTTGGTCGTGCCCAACAGGGGGGCATCAGGGGGCCACCACCTCAACTGGCTCCTTTCATAAGTCACGTTATTTTACTACGTAGCTCCCAAAACGCCGCGCCTCGCGCTAGCATGGTCGCCAGCTGCGAGATGACCATCACGACATGCACTGAAATCCTGTCATGGATTAGTTCTGCATAAACTGGAACAACTAGAGGATGAAAGAAATCAGAAAAGGTCTGACATAGTTTCCCTGTCTTATGAGCATAAAACAGATTTATGTATGCGTTTATGAGCAAGTTGCAGTATTTTTCCATCATATTATAGAATAATATCAGTGATCACGATTCAGCTGATCAGACAATCTATTCGTCAAATTCTGGAAACACACAAGACAAAGCAGAGAAAGACAACTAAAAATACACAATCACTGATACAAAAAGCCCCCAGAATAAAATATTCTGTTGCGCCACCTGCTTTGGGATCTTCGGCTCGTCACCCCTCCCCGTCCATGTGACTCCCAGTCCGAGTCACCGCAGCGTGCAGTCAAACTTTAGCGGAGCTCCAGGGGTCCGTCGGCAGGAAACCAGCGCTAATTGTGCTAATGAGCTTGTTTGGATAAGCCCTCATTTCTCCCTCCGTTTCCTCTCAGCGCCACGAGCGGCCATCTGACTTCCAGAGACGGCGGGTTAAGTGAGACACACTTGGGATGGGCCGGCTCTGACGGCGACGGGCCCGTCGGTGGAGGTTTGGTGAGCGGCGTGCCCGGCGTGCCCAGCGCATCCATCACCAGTAATAAAGCTCTCTGACACAGAGACCCGCTCTCATCCATCATCGCTCATTTAAGATACAACTTTGGCTTGGGCGTGACAGAAGAGAGGGATTATTGCCATTAGAGGCAGATCTTTTGTTTTGATGGCCCCTCTTAATGGGGTTGCATTAAGGGGAAGTCCTAGGGGCCAGTTTTTGGGTGATTAAGCAAGCAACACATTTACAAGTCTCTAATTGAGAGAACAATGCCAGGAACCTACAGAGTGCAGAGCTGTAATGAACTGAGGCTCCCTGAACTAGCGTCATGATTAGCCAACGTTGCGGCTCGTGAATACGCTACAAAATGCTCCCACGTCCTCCCGACTCCGTCATGTGTGTTTGAGCTGATTTACAGGGGATGATGTGGAGCAGACACCACCAAGCTACAGAGTCAACGGGATTTATTCAGGCTGCTGAAAAACGACGTGTCAATCAGAGTCCACTTTGTGCCAAATAATGTCCCGCTGAATGTTAAGGCATTGACATATTAGTTTAATATTTAGTGACAAGACGCCGTATTTTCATCTGGGAAGTCATTCTTTTAATGCTCAGAAGTCATTTGGTGACATTTTGGTGGCTGACAACTCATGAAATGTGGTACAGATGGTAGGAAATCTTCTGACATCAGGCAGGTGAAAAGAAAATGAATGTGATTTACTGTGATCAAAAAAAAAAAAGTTTTCAAGTACAAGGATGGTGCAGGATGTCTTCCTCTGTGCTGATACTGGTGATGGGAAGCCATAAAGCAGCAATATTCCTTCAATAACATCTTTTATATAAGTTTTAGGGTTGCAACCTCATTTATTCGCTCATTTATTTTGTCATTTTTTCATGGAAAAAGCAGGAGACTTGCGTTTTATGGTGAATAACGTTACTGTTAATGCACAAATTGAATGAGCTGACATGATGATGTTTCACTTGTACAATTTCATTTGACAAATAAATTGATTATCTGTGCTACGGTTAGGTTATATGTTAGTATCGATACCAACCGAATTAACAGCCGGCGAATTAACACGGAGTAACCTAGCTTGTTAGCCTTAGCTAGCTGGGTAGCTTTGAGCTAGGTGGGTGTGTTTCAGCAACCAGACTTTATTTGGCTCTTTGCCAACTTTAAGCTTCATTTTTGCTCTTCAGAAACCTCTGAGCGACGTCCGTTGTTTGCGTTTCTGCTGCTGCTCTTTCTACATAGAGTTTGACTTTCATAATGGTCATTTAATATCATTATAAATGAATGAATAATCTTGCCTGTGAATATTTTATTTCTTGGGCTTTTATTGTGAAAGCTAAGGAGTGGATACGGTCTAGGAGTAATAAAGTTTGCCATCCTGGTTCGGACTCCAGAGCCTCTGTTGTTTCACAGTGTGATTGGTTGATGCCTTTATTCGCGGTAAGAGAGCTCAGAAAATCAACGCATGTCTGAAAAATAAAATCTTTTTTGTGTTCTGTGTGAAAATATTCATGACAAAAACAACAGTCTGAAAAAATATAGTGACATGCGTACCAAAAAAAAAAAAAAAAAAAAAAAAACACAGTCGGCATGTCATGACCTCAAGGCGTGTCACCGCACGGCCTTAAGTCTGGTTACCGCACGGCCTTAAGTCTGGTCACGGCCACCTTGTCACGGTCTTAAGGCGTGTCACTGCAATACCTTAAGGCGTGTCACCGCATACTTAAGGTGTGTCACTGCACGGCCTTAAGGCCTATCACCGCACGGCCTTAAGTCTGGTCACCACATGGCCTTAAGTCTGGTCACCACATGGCCTTAAGTCTGGTCACCACATGGCCTTAAGTCTGGTCATGACCACCTTGTCACGGCCTTAAGGCGTGTCACTACAATACCTTAAGGCGTGTCACCGCATGGCCTTAAGTCTGGTCACGGCCACCTTGTCACGGCCTTAAGGCGTGTCACTACAATACCTTAAGGCGTGTCACCGCATGGCCTTAAGTCTGGTCACGGCCACCTTGTCACGGCCTTAAGGCATGTCACCGCATGGCCTTAAGTCTGGTCACGGCCACCTTATCACGGCCTTAAGTCTGGTCACAGCATGGCCATAAGTCTGGTCACGGCCACCTTGTCACGGCCTTAAGTCTGGTCACTGCATGGCCTTAAGTCTGGTCACGGCCACCTTGTCACGGCCTTAAGGCGTGTCACTACAATACCTTAAGGCATGTCACCGCATACTTAAGGTGTGTCACCGCATGGCCTTAAGTCTGGTCACGGTCACCTTGTCACGGCCTTAAGGCGTGTCACCGCATACTTAAGGCGTGTCACCGCATACTAAAGGCGTGTCACCGCATGGCCTTAAGTCTGGTCACGGCCACCTTGTCACGGCCTTAAGGCGTGTCCGGCACTTAAGGCGTGTCACCGCATACTTAAGCTTCCTTCCCTCTTTTCCCATCTTAGGTTGTCCCCATGCCTTTCTTCACGGCCACCTTGTCACGGCCTTAAGTCTGGTCACAGCATGGCCTTAAGTCTGGTCACAGCATGGCCTTAAGTCTGGTCACCGCATGGCCTTAAGTCTGGTCAGGGCCACCTTGTCACGGTCTACAAACAGGATTTTGTGACATCACAATTCATCACAACTCTATGCACCTTAATTGCGATGTGGAAACTAACTCACTAAGATGATTGCCGACCATTTAGTGAGATTGAATTTAACACTTTTTATGGGGTTCTCAGTCACTGAAATGTCCAAGTTAAGTAAGTTTTAAATGGTTTAAACTTTCCCAGGTCCCAGTATGAAACCAGGCTGAACTTCCTTCCTTTCACACATGGTGTAGAGAGGGAAAACTTTCTGCGCTAACGGCAGCATGTTTGTGTTTGTATGTCATTTAGCTGGTGATTAATGAAACATGCCGTGTGTCCTTGTCTTTGTTCACACTGAAGTGGAATCAGGTTAAGTGCGCTGCGATGTCGTATCTGACTGCAGCTCTGTATCTCAGGTTGTTTTGTGCCGTCTCGTGCCCTAATTAGGGAGCGTGGAGAAAAAAAAAGAAAAAAAGAGGCAGTCAAATGAAGCAGTAGTCACCTGAGATGAAGGACACATCCTCTGTGCCAGGAGACGCTTCACATTTGATTTTTTATTTATATTTCTGCGCCGTGCAGAGAAAAAGAAGTGGGTCAATGAGCAGATTTGCAGAAACCAACTTTGAAAAATCAGTGTTGTCTGTCTGTCTCTGGTTAAACATAGTTTTGTATCCGATTCCCCGGTGCCAATTACTCATTAAAAATGTTTAACAACATTTTAATTGAAGAATTAATTACCTTCGGCTGAGCAAAATCCTCCTAAATTTTATCTGGGGAGTCATCAAATGTGCAGAGGAGCAGCCGCCGATGAAGTGTCAGAGAGTGGGTGGTGGTGGCGGCGGTTGGCGCAGGAAAATTACATCAGCAAGGAAGTGTAGTCCATTGTGAGTCAACGGGCGAGATGCACGGGATAATTCATGAGCAAACACGTCCGTGAGTAAACCGCTACGATGTTCCTCGCAACGTGTGACTTCATCCTGCACAAGTCTCTGCCAAAACAAACAGCATTCAGAGCCTCTGCATTATTCACAGCCTCTGACTTCGACAGGAAAACAAGGACAAGAGGACACAAACGATGCAAGTTCAGAGAACAGGCCTCTTGAAAACACCTGAAAGGGTCAGTTTATCCAAACTGGACGCCTTCTAGAGGACCCGGACGAAGGGTCCACTCCTCAATCGTCCCAAATAATTTGGGTGAACTAACCGTATTAAATGTCAGGTCAAACCACTTACACAAAGACAAGATGACGCTTTAACTTTACGTTATGGCTATGAATAAGTAGGATGCCTTTTGCCTAATTTATACTTCGACACAATAGTTTGCAGAAAGCTGCAGACACCTGCTCAAAAATGTGACAATACGCGCCAGGTATAGCGGATGCTGCAGAGGGTTTGATTGGACATCACATCCGTTACAACCATATTAACTCAAACTCATCCTCATCATCCAGCTACAGACAAACTGATATGAAACTACTGAATCAAATAAATGAAAGACACCTTGACAAAAGATATAAAAACCGTGAGTCTAAAGCAAAAAGCATGCACAATAAGTCAGTATATGAGAGACTGTAGCAGGCTGAATAAAATCAAACTATGTCAGACTAGCTTGTCATGAAGGAGGATAAATAATTATCCAAACTTGTGCAAAATTTTGGTGAGGAAAAGCTGTTATGGTCATTTTCAAAGGGGTCCCTTGACCTCTGACCTCCAGATCTGTGAATGAAAATGGCTTCCATGGGTACCCAGCAGTCTCCCTTTTAAGATAAGATAAGATAAGATGAACCTTTATGAATCCCCGGAGGGAAATTCAGGGACATGAATTTACAGACACTTCATGATAATCACAGTCAGTCTGGGGCAAGTCACTGTCAAGTCAGCACACTGACACACTGACAGCTGTCATTGATTTGTGTTGTTAATTGATTTCCAGTAATAAATATATACATAAATTTGCATAAAGCAGCATACTTGTCCAGAGCATTAACAACTTAACAAATCTCTCTTTAAGGTACATGAACTGATAAAAAAAAATGTGCGATTAATCGATTGACAGCAATAAAAATAACACTATATACCACACTGGGTGTCTTCCTACATGGACGTGTTCATACACCAGCAGCCCAGAATTTAAAACGTGGACTATCGTAGGCGTTGACAGACGACTGTAGTTTTCTATGATGCTGCAGCAGAAAGTTCAGTTTGTTCTTCACCTGCACTGTACTGATCCGATGAAGCTCCCAGCTACTTTTTAACTGATTACACCAGAGGTTCCCAGTCTTTCAGACCAGGTACCACTATGTACCAAACCAGACCACGTACCACTTCCTACTGCAGTGTAACAATGAAAGAGTTAACTCCCAGATTGATGCAGCTAGCCTAGTAACATCTGTAGTGAGTGACTACTATCATCTCATCCTGCTCCCGCAACACTGCCAACCATCACACCAACTCTGAAGTTCCTAAATTCAACAGTTTTCAAGCTCTGCTCAAGAAATAGACACTGAAAATAGAGAGAGAAAATTCAAAAAACTTTATAGCTCCACCTTCTAACCACACAAACTAGACCACATTGTGAAGCCGCAAAATTTTGGCCCAGAAACAAAACTGAAGTTGAAAAACAAAACAAAAAAAAATAAATAAAAAAAACTGTTTTTGGGTGAAATTTCAAAAAGTTGGGAACCCTGAACTTCTAACCCCAAAAAGGCAGACCTAGACCACACTGTCAACCATCATACAACATCTGAATCTCCTAAGTTAAATAGTTTTTGAGTTCTCAAACAAAACAAAATTGAAGTAAATAAATAAACTATATATATATATATATATATATATATATATATACACACACACATATATTTTTTTTAACTTCAATTTTGTTGAAAAAAAAATCTAAAATAAAAATATATACAAATATATATTAAAAAAAAAAAAAAAAAAAAAAATAAATATATATATATATATATATATATATTTTTTTTTTTTTTTTTGCCAAAATTTAAAAAATAATTTGGGCACCCTGGACTTTTAACCCCAAAAGGCACAACTAGACCTAAGTCAAGTAGTTTCCTAGTTTGTTGTTTGTTGTCGCGGAGTAAAAAAAAGCCGCTAAGAATGTGAAGCGGGTTCTTTACTGCGTTACTCGTTCCAAAAAAAGATCCAGATGCAGTTTACTGTTTATTAAACTAAAATGTGTGACGTGAGGTGATGGTCAACAGAAAATATCTAAGCCGATCTCACCCTCTTTGTCTGTATCCTGTGGCCAAAGTGAACAGGTAAAATCAGGTGAGACCACACACCTGGATCAATTACTGGAAGTGATGTTAACCAGCCTAATTGCCAAAAAGCTCAACTACCGGATATATGTGTATATATAAATCACAATATGCACTTTACTAACTTACTACTGTCACTCTGTTCCCATATTGTCACCGTTACTATTGTTTAATTTGTATATATAACACCAGCTTTTCTCTGTTAAAGGTACTATACGTAACTTTCAGAAAATCCTTGCAATTAATCACCCCAGTGGCTGTTAGCATGACATTACAACACAATCATATATTACCATCACTATCTGTATGTCCAAGTGGCAAAGTCAGTGGCAAAGTGGCAACACAAAGCAATTTTTACATATAGTACCTTTAATTTTGATCTGAATCGAAGGTCTAAGGTTGAGGGTGTTGTGCAGATTACATGAGCCTAATCTGCGATTTTGGGCTCTATAAATGAGACTTGACGGCTTATAAGCGTAAGTTGAAATGAGGTTTTGTCGCTGCTTATTCTCTAAATGTTGAGATTGATGCCACTGATCGGCCTCCTTTGTGCAGCTCAGTGCTTCAGCAGGAGCAGCGAGGGTAAACCTCCTGACTTGCACCTCTCCCCCTCCCTTTGTCTGTCTCCTCTCTCTCTCTCCTCGCCTCCTATTTAGCCTGTGCATTTGATTAGTTAATCGCCTCCCTCCTCCCCCCCTCCCCTCCTCCCCCCAGTCCTCAGGTGGAGGCAGAGCGCTCGGGCTTCTCATCCAGCCAAGCTGTTCTTTTGGAAGGGAAAGGAGGCAGCTGTGTTTACAGCCCGGGTCCTGGCGTACATTTAGCAGAATCTATTATTCATATCGCTCAGTATCAGAGCGAGATCTCCAGCCACCTGTCTCGCTGACAAGCTCGCCCCCTTTTGTGGCGCTTTCCGTTCGGAGCAAATTACGCTCGTCTTGATGAATTGAGTTTTTATGAGCGTCGCTGTAGCGCCTGGGCATCCTCGCGCCGAGCCAGGGACCATCAGGGGCCCGGGGAGATTTTTCTAGTCAATGGGCAAACGTTTGGAAGAATGTAGATTGAGGAGGGGAAGTCAGAGCGGGTTTTACCTAGAGCTCATGTCTTCTGTCCACTGTCTGGAGCTGCATCCCTGCCAGCGTTCAATGACGCTCTTACACCTGTCACTATCTGTTTCCCCTCCCCTCTCTCTCTCCGTCCTGCACCCTTATTGTTGTTTACCTCTCTCGCCCGAGACGCCGGCCCTGATCTGATTCGAGGAGTGAGCAGCAGAACAAAGGCTTCCCTCACGATTGGTTTTCTGTGAGACTCAGCTACCTGATGAGTCTGCCGGCAAACCATCTCCCTCCTTTGACTCTGTGTGAACATTTTTAATTAACGGGGAGGTGCGCTAACTCGATGATAAGCACCCCTGATAACTTATAACATGATTCATAATTTATAAAGATTTTTGCTTTCATCTTCACTAGTTTGCATAAAACTAATTACATCGTAAATGGTATTCATTACAAAATATTTCTTTTTTTTTCCCCCCTCTTTGCACAGAGATGCGTAAATCGCGGCGCCCAGCTACCAAGCGTTGCTGTGGGACTGGTTTGCATGCAGAGAAGAAAGGTAATGATGAGTTGTTAGAGGCGGCGTCAGGGGCAGACCTGCCCGTCGCTGTTTATACTCAACCAGCACATTATGCTGCTTTACATTCATTATTCCGACCGCTACAAACCGCCGCTCAGAGCAACCTGCTTAATGCAGGTGAAGCACAATCAGAGGCGTTTATACTCACAAATGCAAGACATGTTTGACACGGCGGTGCAAAACCAACACGAACACATGCATTTAACACGCCGAATAGTCACTTATCGCAGAGAAAGTGGGAGGTGAACTCTTTGACCCTTTTTATACAGGTACGGCAAAGCTTTCATCAGGTTATTTATTTCGTATTTGTGTGATTTTTAAATATCGTCAGGCTGTTTTGAAGCTACACCAAAATCAATTTGTATGTAATTCACGTAATTCTGAAGCAGGAAGTAAAAAGAGCCACGTAGGGAGGAAGTCGGGGTGGACAGGTGGGTCCGAAAACACCAGACTTTAACTCAGGAGGCCACTGATTGTGTCCAGTTGATTTATCTGTCAGGTATCTACTTAAGTAACAGCACTTTTGTAGTTATTTTAACCCAAAGCATGATCTTTTACTACACTTAAGTAAGTAGTTTTGTTGCCTAAACCTAACCTTTCTGTGAAGGCGAAAGTTTATTTTGAAAAGACTGGAGCGGAAATGGACTCTTATAGAAGAGCTTCCTGTTTCACGTGCTCGCACAGGTGGTCAATATGACGCCGTCTTGTTGAGCAGCAATAGCAAAACAACTTTAGTTTCAAAGACTTGCAGGGGAAAAAAAAAAAAGAAAAGAAAAGTGAGATGTATAAATAAATATGGCCAAACACACACTGCCTGCCTGGCGAGTTTGTTTTCAATTCCCATTCGATTAAAGTGTCCCTGCAGGAGCTGCTGAGGTTGTGTACGGGGTGAGGTGCAGAGACATAAATCAAAGCGGTCCAAGGAATAGTAATCCTAGCTGAACATTTTGGACTGATTGATATAAATAACATTGTCCTCGCCATCTGTCCAAAGAGGGACCTTTCCAGTTAGTGTTGAGCGGCAACGGCAGAATAATTAATGAATGGTGTCCTTTGTGCCGGTAATAAAGAGGAGACAAATTATGTTATAATCCAACTGCTGCTCGTTTGTCACAGCCAAATAAAATGTCAAATAAAAGTGAGGGGCCACAGTGTTTGTTTAATGGAGTGCGAGCTACCTGCTCCAGTCTGACAGCAGGGTGGGACGGCTGTAAACAGCAAAGCCCCCGATTCCAGTATGCAGGAATCCACTCCGAATGTGGCGCTGTGTGCTGATTATGTGCTGCACATTTAACAAATGTTCACAAACACAAATGAAGAGTTGCGGTCCAAAACGACTGTGGGTGTCCATTCTGGAGTAGGATCATGACCTCAAAATGATGATTCATTACTAATCAAACATGGAATATTCAAGCTGTGTGTCTGTGATGGCAGAGTCGCTGATTCCTGTCTGAAAAGATAAAACAGGTCAAATTAAAAGCAGCAAATTCTGGTGGATCGGTTAAAACTAGGGCTGCGACAATCGCGCAAATTCATAACGTGCGACTTGCGATTTTTTTGTAGAGTAAGATACTGGCGTCATGAAACTAGAAACCTGAATGAATCCATTGGTGCCAACCAGGTCATACTACACTATGAACCTGCACTACATTTTGGCGAGAAAAACTGTCATGGCCATTTTCAAGGAGGTCCCTTGGGGTCAATCAAGTCCCAGGTGCAAAGGCCTGGGGCCCCAACTAAAGGGGCCCCTAACAGCTGTAGATTTATCATGATGTTTAGATATGAAAAGTACTGAATCATGTTACTATTCCAACCCCGAAATTATTTTTAATGGCCCCAAAGCCCTTAAAAAATATGCACTATATACTGTGTACTTCTACTTCAGAGGGAAACACTGTAGTACTAAATGACAGAGAAATGTTACCAGTTAAGTTGCAAAATATAATAATTAGGGCTGTGAAAGTTAACGCAAATTTGTTTTAATCACCGTGTTTTTCGAACTATAAGGCGCACTTAAAATCGCCCAACCGTTTAACTCAGACACTGATGATGAAGGATTTGATGGATTTGTGGACGAGGAATGAACTGAAAAGTGTTTTGTATTTCCTGTTACAACTGAAAAATGTTGAGAGTTATTGAAGTTACTGAGTTATTAAATGAATTGAATAAAGTTTGACTTATGTGACTGTTTTGTTTCGCTTAATGCGCCTTATAGGAGGATATATAGGATATATAGGAGGATGCGTTCAATTTTGGCGAGAAAAATTGTCATGTCCATTTTCAGAGTGGACCGTTGACCTCTGACCTCCAGATGTGTGAATGTAAATGGGTTCTCTGGGTCCCCACCAGTCTCCCCTTTACAGACACTTTATGATAATCAGTCAGTTTGGATCAAGTCATAGTCAAGTCAGCACACTGACAGCTGTTGTTGCCTGTCGGGCATATTTGTCCACTCCCATGTTGATAAGAGTATTAAATACTTGACAAATCTCCCTTTAAGGTTCATTTTGAGAAGATAAAAATGTGATTAATTGGTGATTAACTATGAACAATCACGCGATTTATCATGATGAAATATTTTAATCGATTAACAGCTTCATTAAAAGTACTTATCATTAGAAATTCAGATAATCTGGGCTTTATAAGAAATTTTGGTGTTATACTGTTTGTGTGTTTTTTAAGCATCTAAGAGGCTTCTGATGAAATCAATCATGAAAAACTTGAAGTAAACACAGGATCACTGAGTATTGGTATTCCTGATGTGTCAGCGGGGTATCTGACCTCGCATACGTCAGCAGTGGAGCTGGCAGAGTTGTACATTATCGACTTGTGACTCGACCAGAAATGTGAAACACTTGTGAGACAGTTTGTGTTTTTGGTGAGCTCTTAATTTATCTCATCGTGACTATTCTGTTTGTTGGGTAGGTAATCGATTTTCAATTTTGGTGTTTGTTTATTACAAATGAGTATAAATCACACCAAACCTTTTGGAAAATGCTAGAAAAACACGAGGAAAACACCAGATGTGCCACTTTTTGTTTCAATGTGCTGCTCTCCTGTTGCGACCAAAATCATCGTTCTGCGATGACGATGACGATGATGATGAAGTTATGGTAATTCAGCAGGAAGCCTCACTTACTAAACCAGACAAAGTCAAAACAAAGATGAATGAATTTCCAGCACTGCGAATCCCTCACAGTGACATTACTGCTCGATTTATCGGTGTTAGTCAGTCTAACCGTACGCTGTGACGTCCTCGGACGGAAACAGTGAAGCATTAACACAGTCTGCGGGACAGATCGTGAAACTCGGGGTAGATCGGCACTGAAATGACAAACTTTTCCTCCACGTAGTCTGATGTTTACAGAAGACTGATTGGTTGTTCCTCATCACATGACATGATGTGTGCTGCAGCTAAAGTTGGATTATTTTTATCTCGGGGCGCAGCCGAAAAACGGCATAAACAGCACATGTACAACCTCTGATTCAATAACAAACTATAAAACAACAGAGTCCTTAAAAATTAAAGTCTTTAATTAAAAGACGTGTTGCAGCGCTATGCCATCCATCTCAGCTGAGTCCTTCATGAGTCGTACTCATGGAGACTCCATCTTTGCTTGAAAAACGTGCTGGGGAAGCCTCTGGTTGCGTGACAGAGGAATTAGACAAAGCTTCGATTTTTTGCCGTTCATTGCCGAATCTCCGGAGCCCTAACAATGGTACTGGGGGCGGCCTGAGAGCAATGAGGTCAAATATCTTGGTCGCAAACTTACCGATGACCCAATGGATGATGGAGATATTCATCACGGTACCAATCGCTGTTTAGCAGTTTAAAGGTCCAAAGAAAAGTCTAAATACGAGCTGAGAGAAGTGAACTGGACCCTGAGGTGGATTTCTGTTTTTAGAGCTGTAGCTCTTGTGTCATCTGTATGCGTTACATGAAACATCTGCTCAGGTATTCATAACCTGAGATCAAGGTTGGATTGCCGCCATTGATCGGCAGAAACACCTAAATTGAATTTGTATCCCTCGTCTCACCTCTCTGCAAACGCTGTCATAACCGCGGTCCAAGCCTGAATCTTAAGCCCCCGAGCAAGTCCAGAACCAATACTCCCTCAACACATTTCGATTCTGGTCACAAGCGGCGGCGAAACTGTAAGAACAGGATGGACGGGCCTGAGAACTTAGCAGAGAAACTTCAGCGTTCGTACAACACAAAATCAACAGCAAACTGCTTTAAGATGGGGCTTACATTTTGACCTTTAACCTCTCTAGACCAGGGGTCTCCAACAGGTAGCTCGTGTTTCTGAGTGGCTCGCTAAAGGTTCAAAGAAGATATCCATAAATTTGATAACACAAAATCCCTTCTATCCAAACCCCTTCTGACACAAAATGACTATTCGCTGTCATTAGGAAGTTATGCTGCTTTCATATTTAGTTGATATCAGTGACGCTGTAACTTGAGGCAATGTTACCCCATCAAGTAATCACCTCGTTGTCGATGACGACCAACAATATCTACGTTCATTTCCTTTGACAAAACAGAGATATTGTACTTGTTATGCCATCTGTATACGTGCTGAAAATGAAACGCCCCGTCGTTGACCCCAAAGGATGGAAAGCTTTTGCAGATACGAGGAAGTGCAAAGTGAACTTGAACTTGAAAGTTTGGAGGGTTCCTGGGAGGCGAGGACGAGGGAAGGGCTGCCAAACAGCGGCGGCTCTGTAAAGGGCGGAGGAGGCAACCTAGACGGGAGCTGAACGCTCCGCTTTATCGCCTCCAGGTCCATCAATCACCCTCCAAATTAAAGGCGAGGTGAGGCTTAGGCTTCACTGGCCACATCTGACATCACATCAGACGGCAACGAGGACATCACCCGGATCGCGAGGATGCTCGTAGGTATGCTCATTCCGCCCACGTCGGCGCATTATCCACGCCAACAAAAGGAGGAGCCGCTTTGTGCAATCAGCACCGTTCTGTACATATTAAACAGCGCAACACTCTCAACCCAGGTTCATTTTAATTAGAGGGGAATTTGATCACCGCCGTCTCCCACGGGCGCTTTTGATGTTAATAAAACAAGCTGTACCTTCGCAAAGCAGAGCTCTCCTTCCAAAGCTGGGGCGCCGCGGGGGTGAAGAGGAGAAAGTTCCCCCTTCAAATCCAAACTACAGGGAGGCGTCAGAGGAGAGGCTGTGATCCGCCGCCGTGTTGGGAGATGGCGAGCGCGAGCAGAGGCCGCCGAGGCGCTCGGAGGGATTATCAACGTCGACGGAGCGCATCACTACTTTATACATGCGAGCCGCCTCATAATGAACGGCCGAGGTGCTCCCCATTATTGCTCCGACACATTGGTGTATTCATTCAATAGATGTTAATAACAAAAGAATTAGGAGACGAGATGAACCTCAACAGCAGAAGATAATGTTTGCCTACAGTAGACCTGAACAAAAGCTTTATTACATTCATGTTTCAAGGGTGAAGTCATTACGTAACCTCCATCATTTACTGTTTTCAGCTTGCAATGCTATTGAAGTGCAAATGAAGCTCTAACGTCACATATTTTGCAGGGTGAACATGTGATTTCAACTCATGTAAGAGTCTGATCCAAACAAACCCTCCAGACTCAAATCAGTTCAAAGAACATTATGTATACACACATATTTCAAATAGTCAACGTCCATCAAATCGAGGCAGTGGTAGAAATATCTCAGCGCATACAGGATACAGCATGAGTACAGTATCGCAATATTGTAGTTGCCAAGATTATCAATTATTATATAAACTATTAATACTGCAAATAGAATGTACGGTTATGTTTGCTCCATTTTGCTGCAATAAAACTGATTGAAGTGAGATGAACAGAGTGAAAACTCTTTTCTCTGTTAGATAAAACAGATGTTGGCATCATCTGCAGTTGAAAAAAGGGAATAAATCACATCTTATCGCAATACTCAGCACATTGCAAAATGTTTGAAATCTCAATAAGATCGTATCACGGGGCCTCTGATGGTTCCTACCTCGGCCTGCAACCGTTACGATTATGGTCTACCAAGGAGTATTTGGGCCACGTTGAGGGAAAAAAAAAAAAAAAAGTCATAACTTTTCATTCAGTCAAAGCACATTGAACGTTATGACGGCGTTTTAGGGCCACATTGAGGAAAATTAGTCGTAATATTATGAGGAAAAAAGACATAACTTTACAAGAAAAAGGTTGTAATATTACAAGAATAAAATCATAACTTTTCAGTCAAAGCACATTGAACATTATGATGGCATTTTAGAGCCATATTGAGGAAAATAAGGCAAAATATTATGAGAAAAGAATCAGAATATTAAGAGAATAAAATCATAACTTTACAAGAAAAAAGTCATAATATTACAAAAAAATTAATAACTTTACAGGAAAAAAGTCGTAATATTATGAGAAAAAGTCAGAACTCTATGAGGAAAAAAAAATTCGTAATTTACGAAAATAAAGTCATAACTTTACGAGAAAAAAGTCTACTAGAAAAAAAAGTCGTAATTTACAAGAATAAAGCCATAACTTAACGAGAAACCAGTCATAATATTATGAGAAAAAAGTAATAACCACAGGAAAAAAATTGTAATATTATGAGAACAAAGTCATAACTTTACAAGAAAAAAGTCAGAATATTATGAGAAAAAAAAACTCTTAATATTACGAGAATAAAGTAACAACTTTACGGGAAAAAAGTCGTAATATTACGAGAAAAAGTCTACTACAAAAAACTCATAATATTATGACATTATTCTTGTAATATTAGGACTTTATTCTCAAAACGTTATGACTTTTTTGTAATATTCCAACTTATTTTCCTCAACCCTAAAACTCCGTCATAACGTTCAACGTGTTTTGAGGACTGAAGCGATACACTTACGCTGACTTTCCTCTGTAGATTTAGACGATTCAGGTCACTGGACATCACACGAGACTCAACTCGTTCATTTCCTTCTCCTGGTTTCCACCAGGGCTCAACTTTCTCCCATATTCCTCCTGATTTATGACAACTTTAGACACTGAGGAGAGCTCAGGTTGGGCTTTTCTCGCCGTCATTGCGATGGCACAAGAGGGGCAAATTATTCTGTTTTCTTTCCTGAGAATTAAAGATAAAATTAAAAATAGGCCTGTTTAACATAAACATGGTGTTGCTTATTATCTTAATACTCTGGTTTCTGTATTTTTGAGGCCTCAAGGTCGGCTACTATGCTGGGGACTTTGTCATTATGTTAATAGAAGACGTAATCTGCATTATGTTGTTGTTACAGCAATTAAATATAAAATGTGGGAGGAAATATGCTACGATCTGAGCGAGACACTTTAAAGCAACCAGAACATGAAGATATGAAGTTTTAACGAGACAACGTTGACACGAGGGGTTTGATTTTGGCAAAATATGTCCCAACTTCAAACATGACTTGAAACATCCAGCATCGAAGTTATTAATATGAATTCAGAGTCAGAACTGTTCACCCCTTTAGCCCACACTGTAAAGGCCCATAGTGTTACAGCATTAGCTTTTATTCTCCCAATAAACGACGCTAACGGTCATCTGTCCCTGAAGTAAACACTCCATCTCTCCCGTACCTCCAGGCGGGTCGTTTAACGGCCAAACGAGCGATGGAATGAGTAAATAATTCAACAAATAGATGAATAAATAAAAGGGGTCGGACCGTGGTGGTTCAGCAGAAGGGGGCAGGTTGGGGAGGGGGGTTGTTCAGCTGGGGAGCCACCTATGGCAGCTTCCTCTCCCTGAACATGTACCGTCTGTACCGTTCTCAACCTTGGCACCGGTACAGGCATCTGCTGCCGGCCTCCTCTGCCAGTCCACCGTATATATACACAAACATCTGCTTCCCCGCTCACAAAACGGGGACACGAAGCACTTGACAGGTCTGCATTTCGCCATTCCGCCTGGCCCCGCTCGCCGGTTCTTTACACAAAAACCTTAATGCATCCTGTCAAGCCATTAGGCGGTGATACGATCAGCTCGCAGGCCCCCATTAAGCCATCAGTGTCCACCTGTGATAAAGACGACCATTTGTTTTCTTAAAGCCCTACTTAATGTCCGTTTAACTCAATTTGTCAGGAAATGTACAACAATTTCCTCCCCCCACGGTCCTGAAATCTGGTCGGGGTTCAAAAACAGCGAGCAGGAGAGGGAGGGAGGGTTTTTTTTTCTCTAGGATGCATATTCAAATGAGGGGATTAAATTGCCTCTCATATTGACGTATCGTGTTGCGTGAGCGCTGAGAGGTGGCCTGTGTTTTCCCTCTAAAAGCTGATTTTTGGACAGCAGGGGCCGGAGCTGGAGGTTGTTTTGCCTCCATTAGCCTCGGTCCACGGCCCCTGCTCCCTCTCCTGATGCGTCCATGACAGCACTCTAAATCTGGCCCCGCCGTTATTACCGGTGCACACCCCAAGCCGCAAAAGCATAATAACACCTTTTAAAACAACATTGTCCCTGATGCTCGCAAACACACATGTCGAATGATCCCCCCCCCCCCCTTCCTTGTGCACATCCCCGGTGAGGACACCTAACAGCCACTGGAACATCTGTTTATGTTTTGTCTACAGATACATCATTTGGATTTTGGAGCGGCGGCGGCGAGGTGGGGAGTGAAACATAATGATTCTTTGCTGTGTTGTAATCCCCAGCGCGGGTACTAAATCAGCTATTAACTCCAAAAAAGGGAGATTTGAAAACTATCTGGTATAACAATATAAAAAAAGACAAACATGTCCCACGCCATAAGTGCCTCAGATTGGCAACGGCGCCCTTTTTGGTGTATACGATTGCCCCGGCTGCCCCTTCTTCCCTGGCGGTGGGACGGCGGCTCAGCCAAGCGGGCAGGAAGTGGAGGGGCTCTCGGTAGTGGCGGCGGCGAAGGCACTGCCGACATCTGTCGTGGTTGGAGAGCTCAGTGCACAGGAAATGGGGTGTCACGGCGCTTGCTTGTTGGCCATTATCCTGGCATCCTAATGAAGTGTGGGCAGTTCGCAAAAGGGGGTCTCTGGATGGCATGTTGAATGCACGGATGGGTAGAGGCAGCACACACACGCCATCCCTTCGCCCTCACTCTCCCCTTCAAACCCCCACCACCACCACCACCTCTTCCCCATTCCCTGTATCCCATCTGCCGGAGCCCCCGAACTGCACCCAATGGGACGGAGGCTGGTCGCGAGCGCATGCGCCGTACGGCGGGCGCTTGCCTGCGACAGGCTGAGCGCGAGGCCATTAGGCATCTCGGCACGGCCGGCGTGCGATTGGAAACACACACTGAACAAGTGTCCTCTCGGCATGGATGCTGCCTCACGCTAGGAGAGCTGGACTGCGGTGGCGTGGCGCCATCAATATACCTGGCCCTAATGGTCTTTGCACCACAGATCAAGTGGTGTTTGTCGGATTCCTGAAGGGCCTTAGGTGGCTGTTTATTGACACAACAAACAGAAAAGACTCCCCTGACTGAACAGATCTCAGCACAGGACGCCTCTGAGTACACATAACCATACATCAAAATGGCAATTTACACAACTCTATAGAAAGACGCTGGTCTTAAATATTTGAAGAGGTCAAAACAGTGAAAATACATCTGTAGGTGGAGGGAAACTTGGATCTAAACCCCAGAAAAATCACCACAAGTTGCTGCTGAAAAGGGTCGTGTCGGGGTCAAACTAATCTATTCTCTCATGTGACAGCATTGCACTCTCATTTGGGCTTTTATTTTGAAGCAATACGCTGTAGTGAGCATTTAGAAGCTTCCTGTTTTGCTTAATTAAATGGAAATGATAAAAATCAACTGGAGGATGACGTGTTGGGTATTTGAAAAGCCCAAATCCATGTATATTACCAGATTTGATCAATTAAAATGTAGAAATCATTCATCTTAATGCACAATAATGGGTAATAAATGGATTAATATTATTTAAAACTAAAAAAGGTCATGTCTGGGTCAAAGTAATCGATTCTCTATGTGTACAGTAGTGAAAATGATGACGATGTTTTGCTTAATTAAATGGAAATCATAAAAATCTATCAGAACACGATGGTATTGGGTATTTGAAGAGCCCAAATCCACGTATATCACCAGATTTGAGCGATTAAAACGTATAAATCATTCCTCTTAATGCACAATAACAGGTGCAGAATAGGTAGTAAGTGCAATAATATCTTTTAAAAGTAAAAAGTCATGTCTGAGTCAAACTAATTGTTCTCTCTCTGCGTATAGCAGTGAAAATTTCACTCTCATCTGGGCTTTTATTTTGAAGCGGTACACTGGAGTGAACAATAACATGCTTCCTGTTTTGTTTAAATGAAAATTATAAAATTTAACTGATGGTGTTTGAAGAGCTCAAATATGAGAATATTACTAGATTTTATTGTTTAAATAATAAATTATATATATTTTTTACCTTAAAATGGTAATTTAGGGTCAAACTTACTGACTTATTTGGTGATTTATCGTAGTATTTCTGCAGTAATCTGACATAAACAGCTTGAGCTTGTACTTGTACACAGGAACATGCAGCCTGGTTTCTCCACACGAGTGATTCCTCTTCAGGTAAAGAGTCTCTACTTACTTGTCTGCCCATAACTGTAATGGGCTAATGTGCCGAGTAAATGTAGCACTACAGCCCTGAGTGCTTCATCAATACATCCGACTGATGCAGGACAGAAGGCGGATTATCACCAGAGCCAGATGCTAAGCCACTGAAACTGCACACAATCAATTAAGTCCTCTGTGCATACAGTAGCATCACCCTGACTGAGGCGGGGAAACAAGCTCACTTCCCAACTGTACAGGAAGTTGGATATCAGACTGTGACTCATTGTTCTATTTCCAGATTAAAACAGCTGACTGGTGTATTGATGACGGGTAACCAAGCAGGTTGCTAAGGTGTCCTAATCCTAACTAAGTGGCTGTGTTGCCAGTGAAACCAGAAGTAAACTTATTTATCACATAACTTCCATACTAAAGTGACGCCACTCCAGTGGTTATTTTAACTCTTTTCCTAAACCTAAGTAGTTTCATTGCTTAAACCTAACCAGGTTGCTTCCTGTGAACATGGATGTTTATTTTGAAAAGATTGTATGCACGTAACAAGCAGAAACTGACAAGTTTTCGGAGGAAAATGCCATAAACTGTGTATAAGAAGTGGACATAGTCACTGTGATGTTTCCCATTGGTTTGTGGACTGCCATTTTGAAATGCCGTCGCCATCTTGGTTTTTGGCTGTTGCCATCTTGGTTTTCTTGCAACCAGATGTGAAACGAGAGGGTTGAGCTACATACAACCGAACGCTGAAAAAGATGCATTTTAAGCAACCAAACAGGTTCTAATTAGCTTCGATGAACAGGAAACACACTGTGAAGGGTTAAACTACTAAGACTAAACGTGGACAATGTGGTATCGACCTGTCAATCACAAGGTAGCCCCGCCCTAAAGCATCCCCTGCTTTATGGTCTGTTTGACTCTAAATGGGACCATAATTTACTAAATGAACATCATGCTGTATTGACGAAAACTAGCAATTGAGACCATAAATACATTTACAATGTTTACTGAGAAGTAGGCTCATTTTTCCATAGACTTCTATACAATCAGAGGAGTCGCCCCCTGCTGGCTGTTAGAGAGACAGCAATTTTAAGGCACTTCAGCATTGGAAACAACAGAATGAACTCCGTTGGATGATGAAGACTGTGAAATGCTGCTAAAAAGTAGGCTCTGAGTTCGGCTTATTTTGTTAAAATTTTGTCATTTTGCCATTGAGGAATGTGCCAAAATATATCACACAACGGCTCTAATATCACTTTTTAAAAGAAGAAATGCTTCATCAAGTCAATGTGACTTGCAGTTTTCAGTTAATATGCAAATGACCAACTGGAAAATTATGATTGCACAGCTACAAACAAATAAATCTGCGACACGGTGCAGACACGGATCACTTTTCCAGAGAGGTGCTTCATCCTGTATGAGCTTTCCCTCTCACGTCCACACTCGACAGGCCATTTAACACCTCAAACGACAGCGGCGCCACAACGGACTCAGAGGGAGGAGAAAACATCTCAAACGCCAAAGCGCCCGGTGATGGACTACGCTCGTTTTTCACCTGCGACCGCTTCGGATCGCTTTATAATGAGGCGCTCTCTTTGTCAGAGCCAGCAGAAAGAAGGATCGCCCCCTCTGGATGGTCTACCTGAAGGAAGCCGCCCCACAATGCCCTGCAGCAGCTCTAGTCCTGATGGAGGAAGTAGGTAGTTAACCACATTGCCCAACATGCCGTGATGGATGCTGTGGCGCTCTGCGGGGGTCAAGGGTCAGGCAGCCCCCCTTGCTGAGAGGAAGACAGATGAGGTTGGGTACACCTCTCCTGCTCAGCCTTGTTTGCTTTACTCCCAGAGCTATCTGATACCTGATTGGCTCTCAGAGGAGCACAGGTTTGATAGCACATGATTAACGCCAGGCCGCCGCTGCAACCCGACCCGGCGCTGTTACTGTAATTACTGGTCCGGCTCAGGCGGCGTTGAGCTAATTCTGCTCAGAAATGGGTATTAACTTAATAATCTGGGATGCACTTCACACATTATGCTCATCTGTGACACAGCGAAGCAGTAATCCAACACGGCAACATTTCCTATTGGTATTTAACGACATACAGGCTGTGATACGTTTCAGATTTTTGATTTGTTTGTGCACAAATGGAAGAGTAGACTTTAAACCTCCCTCCTCTGTCCTTTTGGGTTTAGTCGACTAGATAATTAGTTGTATTTTATGCTTTTTTGAAGCTGAATGAGCTATTTCTAAGACGTCTAAGCACATCTCTGTTAACACCACATTTAAAGTGGTGCTGTTGTGTGATTCAATGTGCAGAAACTTAAATTGATTCGTCGACTAAGAAGGTCTTTAGTCGAGGACAGTACAGTTTCTAAAAAGGCAGACTTCAACAAAATAAAATCCAAGTAGGAACACATCCCAGTCCTGCCGTCTTT
Organism: Pterois miles; assembly: GCA_947000775.1. Taxonomy (NCBI): domain Eukaryota; kingdom Metazoa; phylum Chordata; class Actinopteri; order Perciformes; family Scorpaenidae; genus Pterois; species Pterois miles. The sequence continues at coordinate 1,758,103 of CAMQGK010000500.1, read as the reverse complement.
GATTGATTGACAGGTGAAAAGTATGACACAGAAACATGTGACATTGAAACAATACTAGCTGAGCGCTTTGATTTTATTTTTAGCTGGATCACAGAGGAGCAGCCCTACAAATATAAAAGCCGGTTAGTTTCCTGCCGTTGCTCTGTCAAAATGAAAACAGGCCTTTATGCAAATAACCCCGTCCAGCGTCCGTCTCTCAAAACTAAGCTGTCACACTAGGCGATCTAGATCTAAAATGAACCCAGATTCAGCAGTGGCATCGCCTGTTTCTCGCTTAAAATGTTTGAAAGTTTATGAGCAGGCCGCCATGTTGTTTCCCGTTTGAAACAGCAAGCCGAAAACCTGGGACGAATCAGGTGCATTTAACAAGGATACGTCATCGCTTGAACGGCCAGTTGAATGGATCAGCGCCCCCTAGTGTCCTCGTGGACCTGGTGGATATGACCACTGAACTGACCGTACACGGTCCAGACATATACCCGGTTTAGACCCAGATCTGTGGCCATTAAACATCCTTTTGTTACTATACATCTCCAGAAAATGACCAAAATACCTGAAGAAATAACTCCACAGTGGTGCCCATGATGAGATGGATCAGCGGCTCCTCATCCAGCTCTGAGAGGGACCCACAAATCACAGCAGATCCAGCAGCAAAATGTGAGGAGGAAGGGGCCGTCTGAGGCTCGGGATTGCTGACTCAGCAATAAATGTCTTACAAATGACTTGGAGTGGCGGCGTGGTGGGCGCTTTCCACCAACCGCCTCCCCTCCTCCGACCCCTCAGTGCTGGATCCACATTTACCTTTCAGCCGCTATCAGCCCCGCTGCCTCATCCATCACTGTAGGTGAAAGCGTGTGAATGGTGTTTAGCATACAGCTGAACACCGGACGCTCTTACACCCGTACACACTGTGGATGTATGAAGACAGACCTGGGCATTATAAGGCCCACGGCCGAGCAGTGGGTGCTGCCGTGGGCTCCTCCCCGTCCCACAGCGCTCGCAGGCCCAGTACTAGTCCACAGGCACAGCAGTCTCTCCAGCTGCACGTCTAAATATGTAATATATAAGTCATGGACTGAAGTACTTTGTTGTGGAGGTTGACGGTAAAGCTGTGTGCTTAGATTGCAACAAACATGTGGCTGTATTCAAAGAAAACAACTAGAACCGTCACTTTGAGACAAAACATGCAGAAAAAAATCCAGAAACCTGTCTGGAGACGAGAAGGAGAGGACAGCTGAGGGGCTGCTGGCTAAGATACTAAAGCAACAAGGACTTTTTACAAAGCTGCATGAACCATGTAAGTGGTTAAATGTCAGTGTTAATGTTAAGTTAAATGTTTAATGTAAGTGTTAATGTTAAGTTAAATGTTAAATGTAAGTGTTAATGTTGAGTTAAATGTCAAATGTGTTTATGTTAAGTTAAATGTAAATGTTGGTGTTAAATGTAAGTGTTAATGTTAAGTTAAATGTTTAATATAAGTGTTAATGTTAAGTTAAATGTTAAATGTAAGTGTTAATGTTGAGTTAACTGTCACATGTCAGTGTTAATCTTACGTTAACTGTTACACGTCAGCGTTAATCTTAAGTTAAATGTTAAATTTAAGTGTTAATGTTAAGTTAAATATTTAATGTAAGTGTTAATATTGAGTTAAATGTTAAATGTAAGTGTTAATGTTGAGTTAAATATTAAATGTAAGTGTTAATGCTGAGTTAATGTTAAATGTGAGTGTTAATGTTAAGTTAATTGTTAAATGTAAGTGTTAATGTTAAGTTAAATGTTAAATTTAAGTGTTAATAAGATAAGATAAGATAAGATATTCCTTTATTGGTCCCACAGTGGAGAAATTCATAATATTTCATGAAATTCATGAAATTCAAAATAATGTTAAGTTAAATGTTAAATGTAAGTGTTAATGTTGAATTAAATGTTAAATGTAAGTGTTAATGTGAAGTTAAATGTTTAATATAAGTGTTAATGTTAAGTTAAATGTTAAATGAAAGGGTTAATGTAAGTTAAATATTAAATGTAAGTGTTAATGTGAAGTTAAATGTTTAATGTAAGTGTTAATGTTAAGTTAAATGTTAAATGAAAGGTTAATGTTAAGTTATATATTAAATGTAAGTGTTAATGTTGAGTTAAATGTCAAATTAAAGTGTTAACGTTCAGTTAAATGTTAATTGAAAAGTTAATGTTAAGTTAAATGTTAAATGAAAGGGTTAATGTAAGTTAAATATTAAATGTACATGTTAATGTTGAGTTAAATGTTAAATGAAAGTGTTAATGTTCAGTTAAATGTTAAATGTAAGTGTTAATGTAAGTTGAATGTTAATAGTAGTAGCATTAGAAGTTTATTTTGAAAAGACTGCATGTAACAAGCAAGAATTGATGTATTTTTGGCGCCTCTTTTGACGTCACCTGCTGGTTTGTGGACTGCTGCTTTGAAGCATCAAATCCAGCATTTTGCCCGTCGCCATCTTGGTTTTGGCTGTCGCCATCTTGGTTTTTTTGCAACCAGGAGTGACACGACTGGGTGGAGCTAAGTACAACCGAATAACTGATGAACTGGAAACACACTGTGAAAGGGGTAAAGGACGCATAATCTTAACGAAACCGGAATAATATCAGCATGTCGCACACAACTTCCTCAGAGTGATGCATTCAGAATAAGGCCTAATCATATCCAAACAGAATTCACTATATTGTCATATTCATAGTAATTATGGAATATTTTGTGCATAAAAACTAGTAAATTTATACCTGATTATACTGTAAATATGTAATAATATCTGCATTTTCCTGTGATGTGATGAATGTATCAATTTCTGCTCTTTTCAAAATAAACTTCCCAGGAAGCAGCTTGGTTAGGTTTAGGCAATAAAACTATTTTGTTAGCTTTCGGTATAGAAAGATAAGAGACCTGTTTCATGTGATTAAAAACCCAAGACTGGAAAAGACACTTTTTACAGTGTGGCAGGACGCAATCGGCCGTGCTGTCAAACCTCGCAGCATCACCTCTCGCCGCTCTCTGACAGTGAATAATCGTCCGGCGCTTATGCAGCTTATCTGAGCGTGTCGAGCGGCGGCGGCGGCGGGAAAGAGAGCCCTTAATCTGCCTATAATCAAAGCTGACAGTCACCTACAGCAAGGTGTGGCGCCCCGCTGGGAAGCAGTCAGCCGAGAGCTCTGATCAGCGGAGAAACTGACGAGCCATTAATATTAATCGTCCTAATCGGGCCGGAGAGCGGCGGCGCGGTGATCTGAATGCGCTGGAAGGTCGGCGGCGGGGCCGGCGAGCTCGCCGTACGACATCAAGGTAGCGCTGGCGGTAACCGCCGGCGCTCTGTCTGAAGGAGGTGAAGGGAAGCCAGGTTGGTGTTGTTAATCACTCTCTTTGTAGAGTCGAGACCAAGAGGCCTCCCTCCCACACATCCACTTCCCCTCACGTCATCCCTCCTTCCTTCACCCTCCTCTTTAGCTCCCTATACCTGCTCTTCTCTTTTCCTTTCCTTTTCTGGTCGTCTTCTTCCTTGTTTTTCCTTCTACTTCTTCCTCTTCATCTGTCTTCTTTCCTTTTTGTCTTCTTTCTTCATTTTCCTTGTTCCTCCTCTTTTTCTTCTGCCTGTCTTTTGTTTCCTCTCCTCTTTCCCTTTCTCTTATTAAGCTTCCTAGTTCTTCTTCCTTCTTCCTCTTCTTCTGTCTCCTTTTCTTTCCTCCTCTAGTCTTCTTCTGGCTTCTTTTTCCTTCTTTGTCTTCTTTTCCTTCTTCTTCCTCTTTTTCTTTTGCACATCTTTCATTTCCTCTCCTCCTTTCTTCACTTTCTATTTAGCCTCCTAGTTCTACTTCTTCCTTCTTAATCTTCCTCTTCTTCTTCCGCTCGTCTTTTCCTTCCTTTCCTCCTTCCTTCCCTTTCTCAAAGCTTCCTAGTTCTTCCATCTTCCTCTCCTGCATGTCTCTCCTTTCCTCTCCTCCTTTCTTCACGTCCTCTTTAGCTTCCTAGTTCTCCTTCCTTTTCCCTCCTCTTCCTCTCCTTCAGATAGATTTCCTCTCACCATCCTTTTCTACCTCCACACGTTTTTTTTCATTTCATCTTCATCCTTTCTTCTTTCTTTTCCTCGTCTGAACTTTCACAGCTCAACACTTCTCTCTACTTCCTCTTCTCCCAATTAGTTTTCTTCTCTCCCTCCCTCCTCGCTCTTTTCTTCACAACACGCTCCATCCATCTTTCTCCTCCTCCGAATCCTTCCCTCTCTCACCACCTTTCCTTTTTTCTTTATTTGATCTCTTCATCCCTCATTCTGATTCGTCGACATCGCTTTAACTTTTGCCATATTTCGCCCCTTCTTGTGTTTTTAATGTTTTCTTCTTTCGTCCAGTTTGCCATCTTTCTTGTCGCCGTCTTGTTTCCATTATTCTCCCTCTTCCTCAATTCCTTCTCTCTCATCCGTCTTCTCTCCCATCGTCATCCTCCTCTTCCTCCTCTCTGGTCCATATCTCTCCCCGGCTCCATGACCCTGGCTCTGACAGATCAGCCAGGCTCTCGCTGAGCAATGATCGCCTCTGTTTACCCGCCGTCGCCGCGGTGACGGCCAACTTCTCCCCGACTCTGCCCCGTCTGGGCCGTGAGCGAGTGCGGCGGCCTTATCTCGCCGCCGCCACACAGAGGATTACTTTACCCGAGGAGATGTAGTCGGGGATAAAGTTGTGCTGCTTCACCTCTCATTCTCCCAGAGCTCAAAGACAGTCCAGGAACCATGTTAGCTGCGATCTGATAGCAGCTGATAAATACGGCAGCCATTGTCTAGTTATTTCCCTGTCACTTGTGTTTTCTTTCCCTTTCTGGGAAGCGTAAATGTGCCGTTGGGATAAATATTTGAAAAGTAGCAGCTGAGGCCGGCGCTAATAATCAGGAATGAGCAAAGATCTGGGGTTGAGAAATGGGAGAAAGTGGCTGTTGCAGCAAACAACCTGCAGGAAGCTTTTTCACGGCGGCAGGGAGGGAGAAGGAAATGGGTAAACAGTGTGTAGGGGGGGCGAAAAGTCCTACGCTCAGCAGCTTTGAGAGTCCGAGATGTGAAAAGTGACTGGTTGATTTATCACGGGGGAAACGGAGCCACAAAGTACAATTTTCTACCTTGGCCGCAAACAATAATTCATAATGATGTCGCCTCCTGATAGCAGCAGACCTTTGCGCCGCGTCGCTCCTCGGAAATGGTCGTAATAAATGTCAGGACTTCGCAGGTAACTACTTTAAAAGCCATTAGAAGTAGTCGTGATGGAAGATAGCGGCCCGACGCTTCGTGTTGCGATAACAACTTGGTTTTGCAGATAAAAGAGCAGAAAAATGAGCGGGGTGTTTTATTGGGGGGTTACGGGAGCTCAAGGACTATTACAGATAAACAGGTTATGTCAATTAAAATGGCCGCCCCTCCCGGCACCGTGCCGTTTGTGCCTCCTTCATGCATCAGGGCTGGCTGCTCCGCCATATCAAACCCAAATCTCTCCACCTTGCTCAAATTGACAGATATTAACAACACGGGGAATAAGAAAACGTACAGCGCACCATTCTGTAACGCTGTCATGTCTCCCCGTTGACCTTTCAACTGGAAATACTTAGACGGAGTACTCCCGGCAACAGCCATGCATCACCGTTTAATGGCGTGTCAGGAAAGGCCTGCTGCTTTTTGTTGCTGCACATTTTTTATCGCCACATCGGCAGATTATGAGAGAGCTAATGAACTCCGCCGGCCTGCTTTTGTTCCAACTTTTTGCCCCTCTAAAAGCGGAGAACTTCAAAACGAGCCCATATTGAGGCGGGAATCTAATCCAGAAACTAATACTTCTAAGAGCAAATAAGCAGGCGCAGATGAGCACCGGTCTTTATGTACACTCGGCTCGGAGAATATTGAATCTTAGCGCGCTGGATCTCATCCGTTTTGCCATGAGAAGGGCTCATAAAAGCGGCGGTTGATGTGACTTTAAAGTTCCCCCGGGGACGTGAGCAAGACGGTTTAAAGACGCCGCCGTCAGAAATACATGAAAAGACACAGGAATTAATAACGACGAGTTTACACTTTCACCTCCTTTATATGGAGACGTTCATCTAATTATGAACACCGCACGGATGCAGGTAATACACCATATTACTGAAGTGCATGAGGCGCAGGTTTTACTTAGATCTTCAGATTATATTAAAGGTATTATTGATAACACTTATATGTAGACAAATATTGTTTAAGCAATAAAACATCCACAGAGCCAGAGTTAGAAAGGTGTGGAAAAAATAAAATAGTATTGTCCAATGACTTTAAATATCTTTAAATATCTAAAGAACGTCCTCAAAAGCATTTAGATATCGCTAACATTCAACTTAAATCTCTTAAAAATCTACTTTTCTATATTTAATACAGCAGTGGTACAAAATTACATTTCCTTGTTCAGGACAACTGTACAGGGATGAACTTTCATATAACTCACCCGTATTAATTATATTAAAGCTTAACGCTCAGCTGCGGCGACTGCAATTGATTTAATTGCATTTTTTATGTCGTGTCATACTCCCTCAAAAATGTGCACACACAAAACCTGCAATAAAATCCTCATACGTCAATATTTTTTTGTTTCCTTTTGCTTGAATCCCCTGGATGTAGGATGTACCCATGTTGCTTATCTTTGACCCCACCAATGCCCCTACTATGTATTATCAGAAAATATTGATTTGTTTTTAATTAAACTGGCATTTAAAGGGTTAAAATCCTGAAAATGTTTGAATGTTTGGTAGTTTTGAGCAAGTCTGAAGTTGTTTAAGTGATTTATGCAAAAATAAAAGCATGCATGATGATTTTAAGCTGTTTTAGGAGGGCATAAGGGTTAAACTACGAATACCATTGAACAAAGTATCCCATCCAGTAACAGTAAAGGCCCAAAAACCAGCGAAAATGTGTATGAATAGCACAACAAGGCGTTCAGCGTGCATTAAAAACACCTTTCCTGATTTCTTTTAACTTTTAACCATGAGATCGGTGTTTGTTCTGTGAGTTACAGTCGTGATCATTGTGTTGTAGTAATATGTTTACTCTGTTGTGTTGTTTCTGTGCATATTTTAGTTAGTTTACATACTTATTTTTAAGCCAAATCGGGACATTTTCCCCAACCCTGACTGATTTTCCTGCTTAAACCTAGCTGTGGACGTCTGCATGGCGTACAAAACAAAGCGTCCTCGTGACACTTTGAACGTCCAGATCAGATTTCTCAGATTATCTGTTTTTCTGAAAGACTTCAAACTCCTGCAAATGGTGACATCCACAAAATTTTAGACGTACAAAGCCAAAAATGTTGAGGTCAAGTGCAGCCTGGAACCAGCAAGTCAGACCTATGTGGGAAAAGATCACCAGCAGGCGTTTAGCTGCTACCAGGTTTGGTTTGTTTGTACTTAATATAGCAGTAATGATGTGAATACATTCATGAGGATATATGTGAGCTCATGCTGCAGTAGATGCAATAAAAACTGGTTTTCTTCTTGGTGTAACAGGGTCTTTATCCACCCTATGTCTATCTTTTTTTTTTTTTTTAATAATTACACAAAATGGATGTGGTTACACTTTGAGTGGGAGAACCTCCAAACTCCAGATATGTGATGTTCAGAGCTCCTCCTCCTCCATTTCTTCTTCTGTGGTCCCTACTATAAATCCCCTCTCCCCTTTCAGTACAATTATCCTGTGGGAGAGGTGGGAGTCATTTGTTTCGGCTGATCTGTTATCCGTATCCATCCCATTATTTATCGTACCGTTTTGTTTATATTTCTGTTTCCAACCTATAATATATTATCAATATATTGTCAATCAATATATTGATTTCAATGACATTTAAAAATAGCTGTTTTAGGAGTAAACGCTGCTAGTTACGGTGCGAATGTCAACCTGAAGAAGCCAATGAAGAACTGAGTGCACATTGTGCACCGTCTCCACGCCGTCTCCGTCCTCCCCGTGTGGACGAGTGTCATGTCGGTGTCCCAGTTTGGATGCTACATCAGGGAACATGGCTCAGAGCGAGGCAGGCAGGGACAGAGAGGTGTATGTGTAATGCAGCATGAGACTGTCTGTCCTATCACATGTGCAGGACGTAGCCTGCAGCGGAGAGGTGGAGGAGAGGGGACTGTAGCTCTGAGGAATCACCGTCCCTGTCGCCTCACTTCCCCCGCAGGGACCGATGTGTACCCACTCCCCCCTCCCCTCCGCCCGAGGTGTGTGCTGAGTGGTGGTGGTGGCGGTGGGGGGGGTGTAAAAGCTGAAGGGCCCTGCAGGGACCTCGACTTCTGTTGTCCCCAGACCCGGAGCCATGTGCCGTGTTTGGCAGCCCGGCCCTTCTGCGCCCGGCCTCGGGTCGCTCTGGGGGGTAGGTGGGGTGAGGCGGGGAGGGGAGGGGACGGGGACGCGCTGGGTTTTGGCGAGGAAAGGTTTAGAGGGGGACTTATGTTGGACCACGAGTGCACTTCTTAGTGTTTGAAACTTATATGGAGCACAGAGTGAAGAGAGAAAATTTACTACTTAAAGGGCAACAACAAGTTGATAAATTATATGTGCATAAATTGAGTCGTTTTGTCCTCTAAACCCCCAAATTGCTGGATTCGAATGCATTTTATTGACTTTATTAAGGGTGTTTAAGGTAGAATGGTGCACAATTTAAGTCACTACATTATAAGGCCCGCAAGCCGGAACCAGCCCTCGTTATGGTTCTGTCTGGCCCGGGAGGTCTCAGACAAACCACCCAGTTTTACCTAAAAAAAACAGTAAAAAACACAGCTTTTGTTTTGAAATACTCGTGTATTGTTAATGTGCTTCTTCCTGTCACACCTGAGATTGATGGAAATTGATGTGAGCGATGTTTGCAGTTGCATCACCTGCTATATTTAGTGAGTTTTCACACACGTCTAGCCACTCTTTGTCCAAAAAGCGACTCGCGGCAAATCTAGCGACTTTTTCTGGTGTGACTGGAGACTTTTGGAAACTCTCAGGTGAAAGCAGGTGTCGTTCTCACTCTTCTCAACGAGCGGCGGGTGCTGCCGTGGAGCCCTCGCCGTCCCGACAGGTGGCCCAGTCCTAGCACACTTGCCGCAGTGGTCCCTCCAGTCTATATTAAGTCATGGACCACTAAGTTTGGCGATAAAGCTGTGAGCTTAGTTTGCAACAATCATGTGGCTGTACTCAAAGAAAACAACTTGAACTGTCACTTTGAGACAAAATATGCAGAAAAATTCAGAAACCTGTCTGGAGATGAGAAGGAGAGGACAGCAACAAGGATGTTTTACTTTTGTATGCAGCCAAAGAAGGAAAAGTAAGAGTTAATGTAAAGACAAATGTTAAGTTTTGTTATAACGGAAACATTACTACCCAAATCAGTCAGTCCTGAGCATCGGCTCAAACCACAATATTACTTTATGTTTCACCTGCTTGGCAGTAATCCTGATCCTGATCCAGCCTCTTGATCGTGGTCAGAAGGAAAACTCTGGAGTTTAGGCGATAACGCTGCAGGAAACAAGACACAGGAAACCGAAGGCAAGCAGTCAGCAGAGCAGAAGACAGTTGGTTTTATCTTGGTAAATATCAAGTTAATGTTCGATGGAAGTTGTAGTTTGTGGAGAAATAAATGCTGCAGGACTTCAAGACCAGCGGAGGTTTCCCGTGACTTGTTTCCCTGCTGTTGAGTGAAGTGACGGGGGTTAACTCCGGCCCTGACCACGGTCGGGAGGCTGGAGCAGGAAGAGTTAACACTGTTTTACAAGACAGGCTTCAGTAGATATTATCTAGTCTGAAGAGCCACATGTGAGCGCTCACAGGAAACCGACTCGCCATGATTTATATGTGTAATAAGTTACAAACGGTACCTTCAAGTGCATTAACAAAAACGGGAAAAAAGGGAATATATTGAGTTTTTTGTTTGGAAAGAGAAGACTGTGCTGTTGAAGCACTGCCTGTTTGAACGCACATTCCCTCATTTTGGTATCAAACTGGGCCTAATTTGTGCAAAAAAGCTCATAATATTGTGAATTATTGTAATATTAGTTCCTACAAATATGTCTGACATATTGAATTTTGAATTAGTTTTTATTTTATTAAGTTTAGTTCAGGATGCTAGTTGTAGTTTTGTGTAGCTGTAGTTTTCTGTGCACAGTTTACACCACCTGCCTGATACTGAGGAGGTCCAGCAGGTCCCTGGACTCAACTGAGATCTGGAGAACCTGAAACTTGTTGTTGTGGTCCTCAAACCATTCTTGCCTTCTTCCCATAATGCATCCCGGTGTCATGCCTACCCCAGGTTAGGGAAGCACCAGACCACGCCCACCTTCGTCATAATGTTTCGTCATAATACCATAACGTTTAGTCGTTGTACCACTTTAGCGTCTGATGTTAAAGGATTATGGCATAGCGCCATCTAATGGTAATAATTCATTTTTATATTTGTTTTTTAGTCAGGAATGTAGTTTCAGTTTACTGCTGTGTTTTCTCTTAATTTACTATAATAACCTTGGTCCTACTGCAGCATATATTCAGTCATTAAAAACTATTTATGACCAGCTGATCAGGTCAAACCAAAATGCGCTGCATGCATACAGTAGTTACTCACTTTAATCTACAGTGTGCAGAAACAGCAGAGAAGTGTCCATTTTAATTAGCGAGCATCAGAGAGGTCGGATCCCGCAGAGCTGACGTGGGACTCAAGCAGCTCCATTTAGATCTCATTTGTTTGAATGACGGGTCATTTCCAGAGCACAACTTGAAGGGTTTCATGACAAAATGTCACACATCCGTAGCGGCGACGGCGAAGAGCTTAACTTTTCAAACTCCGATGTGACTGAGCTATTTTAACAGCAACGGCCCTCTGCTGCCTGACCGCCACGATACTTTAACCAGCTCCAATATTCGAAACACTGCGACACGATGTTTTAGACCCGGTCGTGAACTGCAGATCAGACCAACAGATTGTGTTAATCATGTACAGTGAAATGCATTTTGCGCATGAGGAGGAGGATTTTTAATTAGGTATGAAAAGACTACCTGGTTGGCACAGAGATGTGAGTGAGTCGGAGGTGTCCAACGGTGGTGACACATCATTATGCAGCACAGGGGAGATCCTTCAGCCCGTCTCATTATTAGCAATAGGAGATCGGCTCGGTTACGGGGACGCCAGGACGCAAATTTTGGCTAATTGAGAGTGGAGGGAGAGGTGTGAGCGTGGTGAAACAAGAAAAAATAAAAACCACCGCCACTGATGAGTTAACAAAAGTACCTTCAAAGACACACACAGCTGCCACAGTTACACCTACATACATGAAGTAAACACTTTCTTCAAGGTGAAGTGTGCTCGCCATTTTGGAGAGCTTTTTCTGCAGTGACAGCGACCAAAACTAAATGACGAAGTACACTGGACACACTTCAGGTGTCATAGTCTCCCATTAACCCTACACTGGACCGGCTCGTTGCTGAGAAACAAGCCCAGGGCTCCCCAGCCGGTGAAATATTGTCTTACATGAAACTGGATCGTGGCTCAAAAAAAAGGTTGGACGCTGATTTATACCATCATGTGCTGAAGGCAAAAGGGAGCAAAGATAAGGGATTTAATATGAACAGCGCAGCATTATAACACACACTGCTTTGTATTTATTAATTTGGGAAAATACGCTTATTGCCGCCACATTCGCGACGGCTGTTAACTCATACCTTTCACAATAAAAGCCACAATACAGCCTGCATCGCTGCTCCAAGGGGAACTTAAATTCACTCAACTCAGCTGCTTAGCTTATAATATGAATTTACTGAAAAAATACATGTCTGTATTATGGTAACACTTCATTTTATAGGTCTGCAAAATTTCATAGAAGTTAGGTGATAATTAGGAAGTAACCTATTTGAGATTACCCCGATATTTACCTCTATATCAATCTGTAATTTGGCAGCAATTCCAAAGACATTTCAAACAGCTAATTATCACCTAATTAGCATGAAATTTGTGGACCTGTAAAATAAAGTGTATTATGTTTTTAGATTATTATGCTGGAACACCACACGTTGATATGGCTCGTTTTAACTGTGCGACAGCGAGTGTTTTCCTGAGTTCACCGTCGAGTCCTCTACATACCTGGATGGTGAGCAGGGAGGAGTGAACCAAACGACAAAAGGACTGTTTAAAAGAAAAAGGTTCACGTGAGCCTGATCCATCAGCTCTACGGTGACGGTTTGGTTCAGTTTAGGCGACTAAAACTATTCAAGATCACAGATGTAGCTCAGAGGTGGGGCGCGTGTATTGTGAAATATCTGGACTGAGCAAAACTCCAGAAACACTACATTTCCCATAATGCCTTCTGTGGATTTACGCTGATTACGGAGAAGTAGCTCACACTTCAAAACACCAGAACTATCCCTTTAAGGTTATTTCTTCTTGTTCTGTGGTGAAACTAAGAGCAGTACGGCTGAAGTGATGTCGCAGCAACGGGAGAAAGATCATCACTATGAACGTTAAAAACAACTCACAAGTGTCATAAAATATGTGTAAATATGGAGGATGCAGCTTAAAACTCTCAATCATCTCGTCAGTGAAGGATTTAATGGGCTGACTGTCCTTTAAAATGTAGCATAATGTGTTTTAAATGCGGACGATCAGTCATTCTGTAAGAGGTGCTGAGGTAATGTCCTCCTCCTTGGACAGCCTTTCACTCCTCAATCCAAGATAATAGCAGCTCAGAGCCAACAATACATTTTACCAGCAGCATGGTGGCATGTATGCGCTTTCCGCTGCTGCCAGAAACAAAGAGAGTAGCAAAGCAGCTAGTCGGGAGACGGAGAGAGCGAACGCAGAGAGGGGACACAATCCCATTGGCTCGGCTTTCATCAGATAGGTGGCACCGTGAGCTAATCCCCGGGCTTAGCTGCCCGTCGCCCAGCACGGCACCCAGCCGGGTGTCGCTGGGGCCACCCTGGCAGATCCGGCGGGCCATGTGGCTATCCCAGCATCCCTAGGGAAGTTCACAATCCCGCCATGTTGCATTTACCTTCTGTGCAGGTGGCCCCGCTGGCCCCTCGCTGGCTACCACCAGCGCTAAAGCGGAAACTTTTCTGCCCACAGCGAGTGTTTGAAAACTGTTTGCACAGACGAGGCAGCTTGATGTTAGTAAACTGCACATCACATGCATTTTACAGCACTTTTAGACTGTTGGCATCCTCTGCAGAGCAAAAAAACCCTGCATGTGATTCTTATCTGGAAGTACAGACAGGCAGGCGGCGAAACGCTTTGGCTTCTGGAGAGCCACAGTTCAGGATTTTGTGGGGTTAGAGCCGCGGCGAAAAGGCTGCACTTTCTGCATGTTGGCAGCTCCAAATAACAATCCATCAACTGCTGCTCCACGTCTGCTGGTTCACATGTAAAGCCATCATCTATCTCCCCCCGACTTACACATCCATACGGTCACGTCTTTGCATCTCTGACTGACAGTAAGAGCGCTGCTCCACGGTCATACACAACATGATACCCGCCGACACGATAAGCTAAATCCAACGCTAGAACCGCACAACTGAAATGTGCATTTAATGTCCCGTTGATTGAGTTCCTGTCTCACATATGATGCTCTATTTTTAATGTTTGTTTTCCAGGACTGTCAGTAAATGCAACTTGTGGGACAAAACCTGATGAATCCAACCACGTCATACTAGCTTGTCATGAAGAAGGCCTTTTTCAGATGGGGTCCCTTGACCTCTGACCTCAAAATATGTGGATGAAAATGGTTCTATGGGTACCCACGAGTCTCCCCTTTACAGACATGCCCACTTAAATCAGGTGCTACATTTACCCTGACGCCCTGTTTGTAGGTAGGATAGACAACAAAATCGCTTCAATGTGCGATATTGAGAGCAGTAATATAGCAGCAAGCAGCGACGCGTCCTTGTAAAAGTGTAACACTGGTATATCTGTCACTATTTTCACCAGTGTTAGCCTCGTTAGCGAGCGTTGAGAGGCAACAGAAATACTCAAAATCCCGTATTTAGTGCTGCAGACTACTCAATATGTTAATAGATTGACAGCCCTATTCTTCATATATCTTTATATTTGTCGCAGCCCCTTCTCGTTCCCAGGGCGTCAAGTACCGAAGCTTTGTCACGGCCGCCAGCGTTCAAGCGTTTAAGCGCCAGTATTTCCATTAACTACAACGTAAACCCATCCATCTCAATATTGTACGCTCAAGAAGCATATTTTAATGCTAAAGTCAGTATCTACGAGGGTTTCTGGACAATATCTGTCATTGTTTTATGTTGCTAATTGATTTAATAATAAATATATACATACATTTGCATAAAGCAGCATATTTGCCCACTCCCATGTTGATTAAATACTTGATAAATCTCCCTTTAAGGTACATTTTGAACAGATAAAAAAATATGATTCAATATTTTAATTGATCAACCTATTGTTTACGAAATGTTTTTTTTTTTGCCAATTATCTGCCTTCACCTTTAAGTAAAAATTCCAAGCAGTTTTTTTATTTTATATTTATTTTTTTTTTTACCTTATTAATTTGTTAGACTGTCTCATACATACATAACCATTCAATTTTATGTCAATTCATGATTCATTTGACTATTGAATTATTTACTTATTCATATATTTACCTGCTTGCATACTCATTAACTTATTCATTTTTGAAGATTTGATTTTATTTTTTTAGATAGTGATTTTTTGTGTTTTCTTGCGTATTTTGTGACTTTTAAAGAAGCTGTTTGGTCCGAAGTTTTATTTCTATCCATTATATTTTTTATTTCTGTATTATTTACTTATTTATTGTCCATCTATAACACTGCTTGTAGTCAGTCTCAGTCTACTGTTGCGCTGTTTCGCCCAAAATGTAAATGCAAACATTACACCTACACAATAGCTGTAATATTTCAGCGTGGTAATCCTCAATCAACAGGCCCCACTGGGGGAAAACAGGCCTGTGTGCTGGCAGCAGGCCAGTTCCTTCTATGTACCAAACACCGAGCCCAGTCGGTTGCTTAGTGGAAACAGACAAGCCAAATCGGCACAGAGTGACCTATTTTGTTGCCGTGTGCCGCTGGGAGTGTTTTCCCCTAAACTAACCCCTGCCTGCTCGCTGCAGCTCGCTCTCGCTTCCCTTCCGAATGGGAAAAAGCAAAGAAACCAAAAACTGCCTTCCAGTGGATGCACGGCCCCGACGCCACACCTACTGATGTGGTCCGAGCTCTTCCCTTTTTCGCTCTCCACCCCTCTTCAGAGGCACCTAATTATGAAAACCCTGACTCATTTACATGGCTATGTTTGATCTAAATTACACTCCAAACCACACCAAATTAGGATCATCTGTGAATGTAAAACACTTTTTTTCCCCCCTCCGGTCTGTGTTCTTGCAGCGAGCTCTGCAGGGCACATGTTCAAATGATGAAGGGGGAATTTACAGTTTTTTAATGTTCTCTGGAGACCTGAGCCCCGTCCCACCCCACCGACTGAGAGCGACTGGAGTCACCCACAATTATCCCAGGATGTGATCTGCACCCCCACCCGTCCCACACCCAAATTAGACTGAGCCGGCTCCGACTGATTCCACGTACATTAATTAGAATATGCCAATGGCTGGCCCGGGCTAATTGCAGGTGCTTATTATGCATTGATGTTCTCATAATGTACATCATCTTTCTCTGCTCTTCTGTTTATTTTTATTATCAACTCAGCACATATCTTAAAGCTTCTACAGCGATGTCACACTGATGGTTCCTGGGTACTTAAAGCTGCTCTTTGGATAGGTGGATAGGGTAAAACTGGTTTAAAACTGGTTGGGTTTTGCCATGTTTTTAGGTACAAAATGTTGTAAAAATCAGGCTATGAATAATATATGAACAAACCCCTCTTTAAAAACCTTCAGAATATAGACAAGAAGGGACCTGAAAGGTTTGGTGGATGTAAGTGCTGCTGAAGTGGACATTTCTGGCCTTGTAGTCTGAGAAAAAACGAATTTTGTTTAATTTCATACATTTTGCAGGTGAATAGCATAAAAATATTAACTGATAGATATCATCATGACATTTCCCCAGTTGATTACTGACATCAAGGCAATAATTTTTTTGTATTACAAGTTTTCTGAACTGTTATGTTTACACATGAAAATGAGGCATTATATTTTTAAATATGCACTAATTTTCATACATTTCCAGAACAGAAATTGTAGCATTTTATAAATCCAGGTTCAAATTATTGTGTCATTTAACTGACATATTAGAGTCAAAGGTTTTTACAGAGGGAATTTTGGATATCTCTTTTTAATCACTCAAAAATCAGAAAATACTGTAAAATTTTTTTTAAAAAATCGCCATGTTTTCACGACTAAAATGTTGCATAAATCAGGCTATGAATGATATATGAACAAACCCCTCTGTGGAGACCTTCAGAATACAGAGAGGAATAAAACTGGAACGTTTGGTGGATGTAAGTGCTGTTGATATAGACATTTCTGGCTTGTAGTCTGAGAAAAAAAAGTAATTTTGTTAAATTTCATGCATTTTGTAGGCGAATAGCATAAAAATATCAACTAATAGATATCACCATGAAATTTCCAGAGTTGATTACTTACATTAAGACCATTATTTTTTGTATTACAAGCTTTCTGAAATTTTATGTTTAATATGCAAGATAGGCATTATCTTATCAAATATGCGCCAATTTTCATACATTTCCAGAACAGAAATCTGAACACTGGATAAATCCAGGTTAAAAATTATTGTTTCTTTTTGTTGACATATTAGAGTCAAAGGTTTTTACAGAGGGACTGTTGAATATAAAATAAAAATAAAATCAATTTTACCAAATTTTTAGGACTAAAATGTTGCATTAATCAGGCTATGAATGATATATGAACAAACCCCTCTGTGGAGACCTTCAGAATATACAGAGGAATAAAACCGGAACATTTGGTGGATGTAAGTGCTGCTGAAGTCGAGATTTCTGGCTCATAGTCTGAGAACAAAACTCATTTTGTTTAATTTCATACATTTTGAATAGGGTGAATAGGGTAAAAATATTCACTAATAGATATCACCATGAAACTTCCCCAGTTGATTACTGAAATTAAGACAGCAATTATTTGTATTACAAGTTTTCTGAACTGTTATGTTTACACATGCAAATGAGGCATTATCTTATTAAATATGCACTAATTTTCATACATTTCCAGAACAGAGATCTGAACATTGATAAAGCCAGGTTTAAAGTCCTTATTTCATTTTATCGCAATTTATCACTCTAAAAATCAGTAAATACTCTCAACATCCATAACAAAATCAATTTTGCGACGTTTTTATGAATAAAATGTTGCATAAATCAGGCTATGAATGAAATACGAACAAATCCCTCTGTATCAGAATATAGCCAGAATGAAATTAGGAAGTTCGGTGGACGTTAGTGTTGCTGATGTGGACATTTCTGAAAATTATTAATTAACTAATAGATATAACCATGAAATTTCCAGAGTTGATTACTGACATTAAGACAATTCCTAAGACAAGTCAAAAGTTGTATTTAAAGGTTTCTTAATTTTCATGGTTAAATATGTAAATGAGGCATTATCTGATGGTAACTTTAGGAAAAATCTACAGACGCAAACAGAAAAAGTAATAAAATAAATCTTTCCACTCATCTGAAAGAAGATGTGTTGTGAAAGCAAAATCTCATTCAAACTGACCACTGCATGAAAAATTGTGTATTTGCCGGCGGTGTCTCGCCTTAACAGCAAGCCCATTCATGAAAGTTTGATTCAAGATTTTTCTTTATTCATTTTGATGCATTTTTTTTATTTTGAATCATAGTCGGATGTTCATTCATGTTAGCATGAATGCTATCAGAATTAGCAGAAGTTGGAGTTGCTCCGTCAGTACTATAGGAAATACTGTAGTTCCTGCAGCACTTCTGTATAATCTTGCAAATCCAGGACAATCAATCTCCTGGTGCAGTTGAATCTGTATTATTTCTAATCACTGCATTAAAGGTGCTATTGATAATGATAACAATCTCCCTCCTTTGTTCCATTGCATTTACTTCACAACAAGGTGTTGCCAGGAACTCACAAGCCTTGTTAGAAGTGGGAACCAAACTTCAGATATCTTAACACAGAGATAAACAAAACATTCATTTTGGACCCGCCAAAATTGTTCAAATGATTAATTCACAATCATATATTTTTCAGGAAAAGTCAAACTATTCTGCACCTTTCATGCAATTAATAACTATTGAAATTGGAAACCACTGAAAAAAATATTGGCTTCAAAAAATGTCCTAAAATCTAAAACTACTTTTGTTTCATTTCAACTTTAAGTGCAAATAATGTTGAAAAAAAGGGAACAGAAAACAGGTGAGCAGATAGGATCCAGGCTCTGACAGGTGCTTTAAATATACCTGCCTGCAGCCGTGAGGTGAAAAGTTACAGACTGCACCTTTAAAGTTGAGGCAGTTGCCTCCCGCCGCCGTGTGGAGACACCAGAGCGCCGAGTCGCCTGGTGCAGCTTTTGACAAAAACGGCTGATTATTGAACTAAGATCAAACATCTCCCCACAAATCTTTGAACAGGCAGCCAAACTACGGAGAGGACTGCTATTCTGAGAAGTTTGTTTTCATGCCTTCTGTTGTGGTTTGACTGGGCGGGCGAGCCGTGCCTCGTTCCCCCAAATCCGCAGAGCCTGGATCCAATAAGCCACAGTATCTGACTGCGGCGGCGTGGTTGGCAGAGGCAGAACGCTTCAATCTACCTACTGTACACCCATCACATCGCTCTGCAGGCTGCAGCCTAGGTGCTCTCCCTCTTTCAACCCTCTTCCCCTGAAGACTTAATTCACAACAAATGTTTTAGCCTTTGTTCCTCCTCTTGATCCCACGAAGCAAAGACATTCCTTAAAAACAGCGAACCTAAAAACTCAAAGCCTACAGGTAAACAGCAGCTCTCCACTTAAGTGAAGGACGATGCTTTTGTTGACACAAGTCGTCTTCGTTTCAGCCGTCATATTGATTTCTGTAATTTGCAGACCTGGAAGCGTACAGAGCGAGCTGCCCGCCGCTGAAGTTCGAACAGGTTTTGACAGGGTTGTCGAGGTTAAGAACGAATGTAATACCGCTGGATCCTGGCGAAGCCGCGGGCCCGTTTGGTCCAAACCACAGTCTTAATTTGATCAAACACATCAGTTCTGCTCTTCTGTCTTTTGTCATCTCTCCTCTTTTTCCACCTCTGAGCTCTCGGAGCAGCTCTTAGTTTATTTGCACACACACCGCCGAAGAAAAAAAAGACAGGAGGAGAAAAAAGAGGGATACAAACAGAGTGCGGTCGAGGCAACGAAAACCCCGAGGGGTTTATAAAAACATCTTACCCCAAAAGGAGAAAAAAAAGAGGATTAGATTGCTGCTGTCATGGAAAATGCCTGTAACTGCAATTTGGGTGTTTTTCTTTTGCGTACCTGAATTCAAACTTTCCATGGTCATTTAGTGAGCAGTAATACGTCGAGAACTCTCTGACCCCTCGGGGGGTTTAAACTAAGTTTAAAAATGTACAAAGGAATGAAAACAGAAAAGCAACGTGATAAAACTTATTTTTTTTCCCCTAACCACAGCTGAACTAGTGCACTTTGTAATTTTACAAATTCAAATGTGTGGTTAGATAAAAAGTATTAGGCACAAATACTATTCTGCATGCAATACAACTCTGTCCTGGGGGGCGTTCAGTCATCTGAGGCTGTCCAATCACAGTGGAGGAGGGGCGGGACAAATACCATCACCTACAAGTGCTCAACAGCAACAGCAGAGTCTTATTGCCCTCGATCCTCCAACTGGGCTACAACAGCAAAACTCCACCCTTTACCATTTCGAAATTAAATTAAATATTATTAAATATTAAATATTATATTCAACAGACTTAGGAAAACATCTTTGCTTGGTGCAAACCATCAGCAAAATCATGCCATAATCATTTAAATATGTTTTTCAATGAATACATATATTACATGATATCATATAAGCCAGAATAATCACAATTAATATAATATAATATGATATAATAATGAATATAATAAAATGAGTTGTAGGCTGTTATTATGGATTATTGATGAACATTTTGGTGTTAATAAAATATAGATTATTTAATTGGGTAGGTCCACATTTACGTGTTTTATCTAATGCAGATTATCATTCAGTTGGAGTGACGACAAAGGAAATATGATTTATAAATAATAAAAAAAAGGAAACACAAATTCACCCCAAGACTCTCAGCATATAGATGGAAGAACAATTAAAAAATACAGTCATGTTTTTCAGTTAAATACGACTTACCGTATTTTTCGCACTATAAGGCGCACCGGATTATAAGGCGCATTAAGCGAAACAAAACGATCAGATAAGTCAAACTTTATTCAGTTCATTTAATAACTCAATAACTTAACATTTTTCAGTTGTAACACATGATATACAAAACAATAACAAATCAAATCTATCAAATCCTTCATCAGTGTCTGAGTTGGGCGATTTTAAGTGCGCCGAAAAATACGGTACTTCAGTGACGTGTAAATAGTCAAATGAGATCACCTGAGTTCTGCTCACGTTTTACACGAGTCTCACAAGTTGAAGGACACACTAGAGGACGCTGATGCTGTTTGCCACATGAGGACAGGGTTAGTTCAGGTGTGTTGGAAATGTAACTTGCATCCCAGCTATCCTCAACTTTCCGATATTAGACTGTGTGGTTTTACTTTGTATACTGTCTGTGCACTCCAACAGCTGCCGCTCAACCAATATTTAGTTAAGTGTGTCTAATATAATATAATAACTGTTGTTCAAGCACCCCCGACTCATAGCATGTTCCTACTGCAATGGCATAAAAATATGTAGTGAGACTGAACTAAACCCAACAAAACATGGCGAAGGGGGTCATTACTTTAAATTTTTTATAAACACACCTCCTCAGTGGTGTTTGACCTCTTTCCATCTCAATCAGAGACACAGGCCAAATGTCAAAGTGCCAATATGCTAATAATGCTAATAACTCCAACGAGACGCATTTTAAGTCCCCCTTTTGATCTCCTGAGCTGCGTTCGACGGCAGCGAGGCTGGGACCGTTTGTCATAGCCAGGGGCGCTGGGAACCAGCGAGACGGGGACGCGCCATGAAAATCTGACTGTCAACGTGCCCTCCTCAATTTATTAAGCGGCCCTCAGAGCGCCGAGCCGGGATTTTGACCCTGATAATACAAAGCCTAGGGGGGAAATGGCATCGAGAAGCAAGCTCCACATCCTGTTGTGCCGCGGTCAAAATGAGATGCTAATTAATTACCATTGGCATCTTTAGCAATGCATGTCAGCTCCTATTTGGTATATCAATCTGTTACGGGATCAAACCGAGGCAGGCGAGGCCGTCGCCGGTTCCCGCGGCCGCCGCGGTCGGGTGGATGCGCAAGTTTCACCCCGAGGTCACAGCAATCGCTGACTGTGACCCTGTGCTTCATAGGAAGGAGTTTAACTGGCCCACAGCACAGAATAACCATAATGAATTTCATCACATTATGGATCAATAACAATGAATCAGCCAGCTGCTGTCGCATCACTCTGACTCTCTGGTCTGTGCAGAAAACAGGCTCTAAGTACCGAGAGCACATTTCTTAATCTAATGTACATCTAAATTATAAGAGTTTTGCTGTAGAGAATTGCATTCTGGGTAATGTAAAAACACTCATTGACTGTAAGGCACCCTTATTCATGCAGCACCCTTCGACAACAAGGCAATTCATCGAACATAAAAAGCCATAAATAGAAAATGTAACATTAAAAGGAGCATTTCAGGAGTTTTTGCTAAATATTCACTACAAAGTGTGTATACTTAAAGATCCCATATTGTCACTTTTCTTCATAAATAATTTCCTCATAAACCGAAATACTATGAAAGTATCACACACAGCTTGTTGTTTTAAATCTCACACTCTGCACGTCACACTGACTTCTACTACTTTTGTGTGACTATACCGCCGTATTCATTATTATTTTATTATTATTGATATATTATCAATTTTATGTCGTCACTTCCTGAGAGCCTCCATGCTGGTTGGAGACGTGTAACCACGGTAACCAAATTCCTGTGACCAAACGCTGATTTGTGAGAATCAAAGTCTGAATATCTAAAAACTATATTACGCCAAGCAAAGTGAAACCTTACCTTAAGCATTATTGATGTTACAGAGCTGTCTGTTACAACCATTGTCATCACTACTGCATTGCATTGTGGGATATTTATGCTGCCGTAGTGCCCAGCGTCACATACTGTAATATTTCACCACAAATACTACGCAATTCACGTATTACTGGTTTCATATTACGGTTTTGGACACACTGTTTCAGCGTACTAAATGGCAGGTTAGTGTGAAATTTAGGATGCAACCAACATGAATGACGTCAGCTGACAGGAAGTAAACATGGACCAAAACCTAGCAACAGACAGGTGGTGAACACAGGTATATTCTGCATGATGTTTAATTTGTAAATTATGGTCAAATAGATCAAACGGGGGATGCTTTAGGGCGGGGCTAACCTTTGATCTTAGAATGTCAACCCTTTCAAAGTTAATTAGAACCTTTTTGGTCGCCTGAAAATGTCTAATTCAGCGTTTGGTTGTACGTAGCTGGTGATGGGCAAAAACCAAGATGGCGAAGGCCAAAAATCAAGATGGCAATGGCCAAAAACCAAGATGGCGACGGTCAAAAACCAAGATGACAAAGGCCAAAAACCAAGATGGCAATGGCCAAAAACCAAGATGGCGACGGTCAAAAACCAAGATGGTGATGGCCAAAAACCAAAAAACCAAGATGGCGACGGCCAAAATTCAAGATGGCGATGGCCAAAAACCAAGATGACGATGGCTAAAAATCAGAAGAAGAAGATAATCCTTTATTAGTCCCACAAGGGGAAATTCAATTTTTTCACTCTGTTGTTAACTTAACAAGACGTCGATGGGTAAAAACCAAGATGTCGATGGGTAAAAAACAATACGTCGATGGGTAAAAACCAAGATGTCGATGAGTAAAAACCAAGACGTCGATGGGTAAAAACCAAGATGTCGATGAGTAAAAACCAAGACGTCGATGGGTAAAAACCAATACGTCGATGGGTAAAAACCAAGACGTCGATGGGTAAAAACCAAGACATCGATGGGTAAAAACCAATACGTCGATGGGTAAAAACCAAGATGTCGATGAGTAAAAACCAAGACGTCGATGGGTAAAAACCAAGATGTCGATGGGTAAAAACCAAGATGTCGATGGGTAAAAACCAAGACGTCGATGGGTAAAAACCAAGACATCGATGGGTAAAAACCAAGATGTCGATGGGTAAAAACCAAGATGTCGATGAGTAAAAACCAAGATGTCGATGGGTAAAAACCAAGACATCGATGGGTAAAAACCAAGATGTCGATGAGTAAAAACCAAGATGTCGATGGGTAAAAACCAAGACGTCGATGGGTAAAAACCAAGACGTCGATGGGTAAAAACCAAGACGTCGATGGGTAAAAACCAAGACGTCGATGGGTAAAAACCAAGACGTCGATGGGTAAAAACCAATACGTCGATGGGTAAAAACCAAGATGTCGATGAGTAAAAACCAAGACGTCGATGGGTAAAAACCAAGACGTCGATGGGTAAAAACCAAGACGTCGATGGGTAAAAACCAAGACATCGATGGGTAAAAACCAAGATGTCGATGGGTAAAAACCAAGATGTCGATGAGTAAAAACCAAGATGTCGATGGGTAAAAACCAAGATGTCGATGGGTAAAAACCAAGATGTCGATGGGTAAAAACCAAGATGTCGATGAGTAAAAACCAAGATGTCGATGGGTAAAAACCAAGACGCCGATGGGTAAAAACCAAGACATCTATGGGTAAAAACCAAGATGTCGATGGGTAAAAACCAAGATGTCGATGGGTAAAAACCAAGATGTCGATGGGTAAAAACCAAGATGTCGATGGGCAAGACGGCGACAGCCACAAACCAGGTATATTCAGACAGTTTTTTGGACATTTCACTGTGTAAAATGTTCTAGTAGAAACAATAAATACAAGCATGATCTCAACATTTTTCAAAGTAGGTTACAGATTAATGAAATCGATTGCTAGAATGAAATTACTTAAAATTTAATGGCCTTGAAATATATATAGAACACTAAACTATTATATTCTTTGGAAAAAAGCCTATCATGAATGTAATATATCTAGTAACATATCTATTTTGCAGTAATTAGGCTAAATTTGAGGATGAGCTTCCTCTTGAAACATTACTGTGACTTTAGTCATTTTCTTGCACGCTGCCACCCTTCATCCTAAAATATTATGTTCATGAGATCATTTATTCTGATGTGTAATGTGTCATACTCATGAAAGACAAACAGACGATTGATTCATTTAGCACACAGTATAAATGTGTGTAATATATCTGTCTTTGTAACATAGAAAGACACAAGAAACATCATACCACTGGGAGGAAATAGGACAGAAAGCACTATATAAACAAATTAGACTGATGCCCCTGAGGATGGAGGCTTCCACTGTATACAAAACCCAAGAAGAAAATGTAGAAAATGAAGAGAATTAATCAGACAGGTTGACCAGGTTCCTGCTTCATCAGGAGGAGAACGGCAGCAGCAGTCATTAACTGCAGATAATAAGCAAAAGGTCAGGAGATTTCTGAATTATCTCCCCTTCTCCCCACTGTTCTGTCAGACTCCTATGAAGTTGTGTTCGAGAGCGGGCTCGCGTTAATCAGCGCTTTAATTGCCACTTGCCTCAGAGTGTGTGGGGAATAAGGCCAATTTCCCAGAGTCTCTCCTTCAGGAGGATGCAGACAGGTTCTTGTCAGCGTGGATTACTGTCACAGGACGGGGTCACTTTCCACAGTAACACCCTAGATATCATAAAGGTATCTACAGTAAACTCCTCCAGTAGTAAAAAGTTGTATGAACAGTTCACTCAACATTATCTCTGATGTCAAATTTGTGTTTATTCGTGACAAGGAATGTATTTGTTATTGCAGCAATCGTCATAATGGTAGAAGTAGAATATAGTTTTATCAGAAGCAGAAACAGCCGTAGTAGTAGTAGTAGTGGTAGTCCAAGTATCATCTATAAGCAGTATATAAGCCAGTGGGCAACCTCTGGGTCTAAAAAGTGAAGCCAGTGGCATTCTTTCTAACTGCCAGCAGGGGGCGACTCCTCTGGTTGCAAAAAGAAGTCTGATTCTATAGAAGTCAATGAGAAAATGAGCCGACTTCTCACTTGATTTATTACCTCAGTAAACATCGTAAACATGGGTTTATGGTCTCAGTCGCAAGTTTCAAGTCTTCGTCAATACAGCATGATGTTCATTTAGTAAATTATGGTCCCATTTAGAGTCAAACAGACCATAAAGCAGGGGATGCTTTAGGGCGGGGCTACCTTGTGATTGACAGGTCGCTACCACGGCATTATTCAGTCTGGGAGTTGTCTGTGTTTTTGTCTTAGAACGTTAACCCTTTCACAGTGTGTTTTGAGATCATGAAAGTTAATTATAACCTTTTTGGTCGCCTGAAAATGTCTTATTCAGTGTTTGGTTGTAATTAGCTCCACCCTCGTGACCACAAGACGACGGAGAAATCCAAGATTGCGACGGCCAAAAAACAAGATGGCGACGGCTAAAACCAAGATGGCGACGGCTAAAAACCAAGATGGCGGCGGCTAAAACCAAGATGGCGACAGCTAAAATCTAGATGGCGACGGTTAAAACCAAGATGGCGACAGCTAAAATCTAGATGGCGACGGCTAAAACCAAGATGGCGACGGCTAAAACCAAGATGGCAACAGGCAAAAGCCAAGATAGCGACCAGCAAAAACCAAGATGGCGACTGTTAAAAACCAAGATGGCGATGACTTAAAACCTAGATGGCGACGGCTAAAACCAAGATGACGACAGCTAAAACCACGATGGCGATGACTAAAAACCAAGATGGCGACAGCCAAAAACCAAGATGGCGACGGGCAAAAACCAAGATGGCACCAGGCAAAAACCAAGATAGCGACCAGCAAAAACCAAGATGGCGACAGCCAAAAACCAAGATGGCAACGGGCAAAAACCAAGATGGCACCATGCAAAAGCCAAGATAGCGACCAGCAAAAACCAAGATGGCGACAGTTAAAAACCAAGATGGCAACAGGCAAAAACCAAGATGGCAACAGTTAAAAACCAAGATGGCGATGGCCAAAAACCAAGATGGCACCAGGAAAAAGCCAAGATAGGGACCAGCAAAAACCAAGATGGCGACAGCCAAAAACCAAGATGGCAACGGGCAAAAACCAAGATGGCAACAGGCAAAAGTCAAGATAGCGACCAGCAAAAACCAAGATGGCGACAGTTAAAAACCAAGATGGAGATGGCCAAAAACCAAGATGGCACCAGGCAAAAGCTAAGATAGGGACCAGCAAAAACCAAGATGGCGACGGGCAAAAACCAAGATGGCACCAGGCAAAAACCAAGATAGCGACCAGCAAAAACCAAGATGGCGACAGCCAAAAACCAAGATGGCAACGGGCAAAAACCAAGATGGCACCATGCAAAAGCCAAGATAGCGACCAGCAAAAACCAAGATGGCGACAGTTAAAAACCAAGATGGCAACAGGCAAAAACCAAGATGGCAACAGTTAAAAACCAAGATGGCGATGGCCAAAAACCAAGATGGCACCAGGAAAAAGCCAAGATAGGGACCAGCAAAAACCAAGATGGCGACAGCCAAAAACCAAGATGGCAACGGGCAAAAACCAAGATGGCAACAGGCAAAAGTCAAGATAGCGACCAGCAAAAACCAAGATGGCGACAGTTAAAAACCAAGATGGAGATGGCCAAAAACCAAGATGGCACCAGGCAAAAGCTAAGATAGGGACCAGCAAAAACCAAGATGGCAGCAGCCAAAAACCGGCCAGTATGCTGAATTTGAGGTTTCAAAACCTTACTTATAACAATTAGTTTTTCACAAATTACAGTGGAGCAGTATTTTCAAAACATATAACTTCTCCTATAAAGACATACTTTGCGTGTAATATTATCTGTGTATATGCCAGCATCACGTTATGGATAACCCTAACCCTAATAGTAGCAGTAAGGGAAACTAGAAGAGCAGCAGAGTAGAGGTAAAAGCCGCCGTATGTGTAAACAGTGGTAAATATTGGAAAAGTAAAATTAGCAGTGCTACTATATTTAAACAGTTCATTTTTAACATCCTCTTGCTATTTATCTGAATTAGACAGTGTTTAGGTCTCTGTCCGTGTAGACCAGTCGTACTGGTTTAGCATCTCGTCCTAATATTATTACATTATCCAGCGGGTGCAAACAGTGCATCCCTTTAATAACTCCATGTCAATGTGATTAATGGACATTGCTTAATAAATTTCCTGTAATTAAGTGTCCACCTGCAGCTCGCCTGGAATCAATTACCTTTTTGTTTATGCAATTTCCTCGAGGTATTTAGTCATGTGCTTCCATTATGGAGTTGTAAGATAATATCTGCTTATTCTGCTAATTCCTGTGTTAGCGTATGTGACATAGCGGGCTGAAGGCCCGGAGCAAAGAGGAGAGCGCATGTTATATTTACAGTATATCTGTGTCCTGCTTTTTATAACGCTCACATGACATCATTATATTAAAAACTAATTACACAATCAGAGCCAATGAGCAACTGTTAACGCGCATTAAGATGGAAATATACGTTATGAAATGATTACAGATAAATTATCACCTGAGGTTTCAATCTGAACACCAGCTGGAAAGACTGGGAAACTTCATTTCCTGGTGAGAAACTTTACTAAATTTTACTAAAAACTAGAGATGCACCGACTGCGACTTTCTTGGAGGAATCTTTCATGGAAATTTGAATTCAATTGTATGTTCATAGTGTTTATAAAAAATCCACCATAAAATAAGTTATATTTTCTCCAAAACTGCACTAAGTTACAAGATCTTCTGTCACTCTCCCTAAAACAAATATCAAAATAAAATTGTGCTCCTGGTTACCAGGCAACTAAAACTGAAAATGAGTCTGGCAACAACCTACTTACTGCTGGAAAAATTGTCATTTTTCAGTAAATACAACAATATAAACATGCATTATTATTATTATTATTATTATTATTATTATTAATTAGTTAATTAATTTAAAGATATTTTGTTTATTTTTTATTTTATTATCCTATTTATGTGTGCTTCTATTCTTGACTATTTTTTTCTGTTACTAGTAAGGTTTATTATATATTTTCTCTGTACTGTTGTCTATTGTTCTAACTTAATTTATCCATAATTTAGCATATATCTTGTAATCTAGCTGTGTGTTTGTGTTGTGTGAACAGATGAATGTGTTGTGACACGGGTGACTGTTGTTGAGAAAAACAAAAATCACTTCCCTGAATGAATAAAACAGTAACTGTTACTGTTTTATTCATTATTGACACTCAACAAAAAAGACCTTTGAAAGAAAAAGTGCAAACGTAGGAAGACAGCAAGTATCATCCCTTTTTTTTTTTTTTTTTTTTAAGTGGTTATGTCTCCAGCTTGGTGTCGAGCGCACAGCTGATGAGGTTCGTAACAGAAATGCATATTTAACAGAATCAGTGAGGACAGGGAGCATCTGATGTGATGCGATCGTTTCAGTCATGGTTTGAAAGGCTAAATGCCAACAAATATGGATTGAAGCACATTAGATAAAAACAGTTGACCTAAATAGTTCTGGAGCTAGTGGAAATGTTTGGATCAGTCAAACTGAAACAGTCTGGGCTCAAAAAGGATCGTCAAGTTGCGATACTACTTGGTACTGGGTTATTTCAATCGATAGCTCGTTCAGTGCATCTCTACAAAACTTCAGGTATTTTTAAAAGGAGCACTCCAACATGATGTGACGTTGCCTCAACCTTTTAATTTGAGCGACTATATGAAACTGACTGGCCGATCACTATTCATGGTTTGAGAGGCTAAACGGCAGCAAATATGGATTGAAGCAGAATATTCTGTTAGATAAAAACAGTTGACTTTTGGACTTTATAACGCTCTGGAGCTGGTGGAAATGTTTGTATCAGACGAGTCTGAAACAGTCCCACACAGCCGCCGCTGCATAATACAGATGCATTCTGGTTCAGACTCATTTGGGCGTGCTTCGAACTCATGGCGTGAGTCGTACCGGAGCAAATTGGAGCTAAAGGTAAGGTAAACTTTCTAGATAAACTTTTTGAGCAACATTGGAGCTGCATATAAGGCAGCGCTCCGACTTTTAAAAAATCTTGCCTTCCGGTACGCTCAACTTCTCTGACATTTTTTCTTGTTCTGGGCACAAAAAGGATCGCTAAGTTGCAATGCTACTTGGGTTGTTTCGGTCGATCGCTCGTTCGGTGCATCTCAAAACTTCAGGTACGATCAGGCATGATTAAAGTCGCCTCAACCTTTGTCCCGCACTTTTCTGATGGATGCAACCGTGAATCTCCGCGCACTTATCTACAGTAATAATCGAAGGGTAGCGCTATGACAGGTGACACACCATCACCTTCATCGACCTCTCCGACATGATGAACTCCACTGACTCGACCCGAAATGTGAATTTCTACTCAACACAACTGTTTGGCTGCAACAGACCGTCATGAAATCAGATGACTCATTAGCGCAACAAGGGTGACCTTTTCATAAGGGCGGTGACATGTGAGGAAGGTCACCGTAGTTAAATGGCACACCCCTAAGTGACTGTCAATCAAGCGGCTGCCACCGTGTCGCCTCCCTGTCATCGCGCAGCAAATATTATGCAAGGACGCTGGGGTGAATTAACCTTCCACTGCTGGTGTGCCACGCTGCTTGAACAGCGTCCAGATTTGTCAAAAAGAAAAGCTCTTTGAAATGTATGAATTTTAAGGGTTAGTGGTGAATTTACACTTAACAAACTGGTTGTTTAGTGGAAGATTAATCTTCAATCCACCTGTAAAGACAGCAGTTTGGGGCGAAATGATTCAGACGGCCAACTGCTCAATTTTCTGCCACTTTTTGAGGTATCCAGGTCTGGCATTAATTCAGCCCCGCTGCAGGGCTCATCAGAAGTAAGTGGAGGTGTGAGATTAGAAATTGTTTTTTTGTGCTTTTTTCTTTCTCGTCATAGTTCGGCGTTACCGGCATCATGCCCTGACAAGAAGTGACTGCAGGCACTCGAGGTGAGTCTGTGCGGGAAATCAGTTTAGAAATTACTGTTGGTGGGAATAAGTGTGGCGCACATGAATGAGAAATAGATGTCAGTGTGCATTTCAGCAGCCAATCACTTGAGTGGGACTCTCCAGGAACACAAGTGAGAAGTGGGCAAATAATTGGTCCCCGTGTCTTGTTAAAATATGTGTATTGGTAAAAGGAGCCAGGGAAGGTGTACTTCACCCAGCAGAATACCGAAGATTTGATAAATATGAGAAGGGAGGCACTCAAGGTTTTCACTGCAGGCGCTGCAATAATGACTGAAACGGCATTTGCTGCACTTTAATCTGCATCAGTCCTGTGTGTTGGTACGACTCATTCTCAATAAGAGTGGTGGCCAAGAACATGAACTTTCCAATAAAAAACTAAGCACACATATAGAGCAGAAGTTAGCCAGTAACAACTGTTGTCACATTGCAGGTGGTTAGAAAGTGGGAAAAGCTGCAGAATATACAGTTTTGGGGTATGAATTAACCAAAAATGCGCTACAAAATCTCATTACTGAATGGAGCAAATGTGTTACTGTCCACGTCAAGGAACTTCCTTTAACTGTGCAGAACGCAGCAACCACAACGGAAACAAACAGAAACACGAACGCCACAATTATACTTCTTCAAATACGCGCTTAATATTTGTGTCTGTGGCTCTAAGGGTTGCAGAGGCTTGGGATGAAGTAGCTGGACGGTGCGTTTTGCAGCCCCGAGAAGCAAAATCTGACCGAAGTGATCAAATTTAAAGCAGCAGATTTTGACAGATTTAGAGTGAAGTCTATGCAAACTTGCATACTTATTAAACTCATTAATTTCCGGCTGAAACGTGATGTTATGTAAAGTATCACGAATGCCAGCTCGTCATGATAAAGAAGTTGTTTCTGCATCAGTGCTACATTAAAAAGTAGTTATTTCCAAATTTGCTGGAATAGATGTCGCTTCTAATTCTGCACATTTGGAAGTAAAGTCCCCCTAAGAAGGTTTTCCAGCCTACATATGTCACTTTCTCTCCACAGCATGTTCAGTAATTATGTTTTCCGCATATCACAGTGATGTTGAGGAAAACCAGACACCCTTCAAGTCTGATAGGCAGCGTTTAATTGGTTCAAAAATCAGCGCCAGGAATAGAGTCAGTCAGCGACGAGCATTACATAACAGTAATTCAGTTTGTTCTGGGTCAGCAGGCCTCGGCTCTCCGACGGTGCGACGTTAAAAAAATGTGACATTTCTTATTAAACACAGTGTGAACGATGCAGATCAGCAGGCAGGATCCAGCCTGGAGGTTTCAGACGCTTTCTAGCAGCACTTATTCATTATTTATAATTTTATGCCCCAAAACAAAAGAAAACTTAAGTCGTGTGTTCGCCTTGAAATTTGATCCTTGATGGGTTGGAGACACCATCAGCCCCCTATGAACTAGACCCCATATCGGTGGCAGTTATTGGTACATTTATTCAGGATTTTTCTCCAATCAAGTTCAATGTGTTTTTGGTGTTTTTGTATTTCTTCACAGCTGGTATGAGAAAAGCACACAAGGAAATATGAGGAAAGTAAAACATGTAAACCCAAAATACAAGTACACACCTGAAAATAAACATAGCAAGTCAAAATCTACTGTTAACTGATATTTACTGTTGCTGTCACTTTGCACAATAGTTTATTTCTAACTGTCAGAGTAGAAACATCTTAATAGCCAAATTTATTATTATTAATAAATATCAATATCAGCCTCAACAATCCTGTGGCTCATGGTTCCCATTAAATGAAGTGAACGATTGAATTGTGGAGAATCTAACCGGTGTAACGTTCATATTGACAGATGTTACCCGGCGTGTAATGGAGACCTGCATTTATCTGTCGAAACCCACATCCGGAGTCTGACTGAGGCTTTTAAGTGAAGTGTAAAGAACCAAACTTTATATCGTTCAGGCAGAGTTTTTTTTGGGTGTAAGGTTGCCTTTATTAGTATTTAAAGGAAAAGTCCACCCTACAATAGAACTCCCACATGCTCTTTGTGTAATACTGTCCTCCTCAGTTCTAATTAGTAAATGTGAATCAGCCTCTCGTTAAGCCAAACGACAGAGAGACACTGTGGTGATGATGTCATGTACAGACAGATCCTGGAGCTGCTCCTCAGACGGTGAATAATGGAACAACTGCTGGATGCGGCGGCGTTTTCTGATTCACAGCTGGAAGCCCCACGTTCAAATAAAACTCATTTGGATGGAACATCTCAAACAGAAAGTCCCATGAGCCCACAGAGCCGGTCGCTAATTCAGTGTCAATGCAGCGACTCGTCAATCCAGGACCTAAAGCTCTGCTTTCTAGTCTGGTAGACGGTTTTCTGTGTGCAGATAGTTTAGTGTCAGGAGACATAATGGAAACAGCTCGGTGGAAAGTCCATTTTAGGGTGGATTTTTCCTTTAAATTAGAGAGAGGAGCTCACATGGTACTCTTCCAAATTTCCCTCCCTTCTTAGTTGACTTTACATCTGCAATTTACAATAACAGCGGCTGATTTACCCCAACATTTGAGTCGTTTTTAAAAGCACTTCATTTCAGCTGACTCGTGAAAATTAAAAGCCGTCATAAATGGTCTTTCATGGCTACACACAATGCTACGCTGAGTCGCCAGGAAATAATGTTGGTTTAAACATATCTGAAAACCACAGATATGTTGAATGTTGATCGGTCAGAGCAAGTGACGTAGTATATTGAAAGTTACACGACATAATAATGAGCATGACAAGCAAGAAAGTCCACTAAATGTGGGTGGATCCAACAAACACAGGACATTTACCCAGGAGGCCGCTGTTGGTGTCCTGTGTGAAACCAAACAAAATGTTTTGAAAGAGCTAAGCGTGGCTGTTATTTATTTACACTAATTATGTTGTGAAGTTACGTTATGTAAAAAAGGTCTCTAAGGGGGGGTTATGTATTTTCGCTAGTTACGTTAAGTTGTTACGTCATTTAAGAAAGTTCACTAAAGGCGATTGTTATTTATTTACACTAGTTACATTGTTACGTTTCTTATGTAACATTAGAAAGTCTGCTAAGAGCAGCTGTAATTTATTTATGCTAGTTGCGTTAAGTTGTTGCATTGCGTAAGAAAGATTACTCAGAGCAGTTGTTATTTATTTACACTCGTTACATTGTTACGTTTCTTATGTTACATAAGAAAGTCCACTAAGAGCTGTTATTTATTTACACTAATTAAGTTAAGTTGTTACATAAGAAAAGCCTCTAAGGGGGGTTATGTATTTATGCTAGTTACATCAACTTGTTACGTTGTGTAAGAAAGTTCGCAAAGAGTAGTTGTTATTTATTTATGCTAGTTACATTGTTACGTTTCTTATGTTACGTAAGAAAATCCACTAAAGGCGACTGTTATTTATTTACACCAGTTACTTTGTTACTCTTCTTACATTAAGGAAGTCCGCTAAAGGAGATTATTATATATTTATGCTAGTTATGTTACGTTGTTACGTTATGTCAGAAAGTTCGCTAACGGCAACTGTTATTTATTTACACTAGTTACATTACTACACTTCTTATGTTACGAAAGAAAGCCTGCTAAAGGTAACTGTTATATATTTGCACTAGTCATGTTGTTATGTTCCATAAGAAAGTTTGCTAAGGGTGGTTATTTATGTATGCTAGTTACTTTAAGTTGTTACATTACGTAATAAATTAATCTCAGGGCAGTTGTTATTTATTTACGCTAGCTACGTTAATTTGTTACGTTACGTAATACATTCAGCTAGGGGTAGTTGTTATTTATTTACACTAGTTACGTTAATTTGTTACGTTACGTAATACATTCAGCTAGGGGTAGTTGTTATTTATTTACACTAGTTACGTTAATTTGTTCGGTTACGTAATACATTCAGCTAGGGGTAGTTGTTATTTATTTACACTAGTTACGTTAATTTGTTAGGTTACGTAATACATTCAGCTAGGGGTGGTTGTTATTTATTTACGCTAGTTACGTTAATTTGTTAGGTTACGTAATACATTCAGCTAGGGGTGGCAGTTATTTATTCACGCTTGTTACGTTAATTTGTTACGTTACCTAATACATTGAGCTAGGAGTGGCAGTTATTTATTTACACTAGTTACGTTAATTTGTTACGTTACGTAATACATTCAGCTAGGGGTGGCAGTTATTTATTTACGCTTGTTACGTTAATTTGTTACGTTACCTAATACATTGAGCTAGGGGTGGCTGTTATTTATTTACGCTAGTTACGTTAATTTGTTACGTTACGTAATACATTCAGCTAGGGGTGGCAGTTATTTATTTACGCTTGTTACGTTAATTTGTTACGTTACCTAATACATTGAGCTAGGGGTGGCAGTTATTTATTTATGCTTGTTACGTTAATTTGTTACGTTACCTAATACATTCAGCTAGGGGTGGCAGTTATTTATTTATGCTTGTTACATTAATTTGTTACGTTACCTAATACATTGAGCTAGGGGTGGCAGTTATTTATTTACGCTAGTTACGTTAATTTGTTACGTTACGTAATACATTCAGCTAGGGGTGGTTGTTCTTTATTTACACTAGTTACATTGGTACATTAAGTTATGTTATTATTTGAGCACAAACCGTGATTTTTTTCAACCCTTAACTAAGTAGTTTTGTTGCCTAATCCTAACCAATCATTTCACAATGTTCTGCAAGCGTGACACAAGGTCGACATCCAGCGTATAACATGGTTTGTAGAATCGAAGAATGCCGACATTTTTTCTGGCGCCTGGCTTACGAATATTGATGCAGTTTTTGAATTTTTGGTGTGTCACATCGGGAATATGTGATTACTGGATTTATTCTACTTTCAATATCGATGTCGAAAAAGACAAAACAGCCTGACAAGCCTGAACGGTTGTTATTTGGGGGAGGGCTTTAGTTGCGGACGGGGATAATAAAACAAAATTTTTGTTGCAGGAATTTACAAGAAGAGAGAACATAGCTGCAACTTAGGATAACTTTTATCTTTTTATCTTGATGGAGGCTTCATTCTAGCAAAGTTGCCATATTCTGTTGTCCTCTTAAACTCCAAAAAACTCCCAAAAATGAGTCATAATGAAGAGAAAACAAGAAGCTTAAAGCCTGCAGTATTTCTCTGATTCTGTACACAAGGCACAAAGGTGCCGGCTACCGAGCACGACTGGTTCAATTAAAGAAACGACTGTTTATCATTTATTTATCCATCAGAAAACAATTGGACGTTATGATTGCAATTTGCTTGATTAATGAGTTGATTAAGACTGTTAAATGTTTACAAAGAGGTTGAAACGCGCTCTGCAA